>CM026568.1:1452500-2652500 GCA_015143295.1 Tetracentron sinense | reverse complement strand
CAACCCCCAGTAGCTAGGCTGACTCCATATCAGAGGCCTGTACCTCTATCTGTACCTACTGTGCCTCGCCCTACTACTTCTCAGGTCACTCGGTATGTGCAAGCCACGTCTTCTGCACTTATGTTCGATGTATGGGTACATTGTGGGAAGAGGCATCCAACGGGTGAATGTCGAGCACTCACTGGTGGATGTTTCCAGTGTGGACAACTGAAACATCGGATTAGAGATTGTCCTCATCGTAACCAGCAAACCACTCAACAGACCCAACCTCAGGGGAATAGGTGACCTACCAGGCAGGCACCACAGCAGAAGCCTCCTCAGGCTCCTAAACTCCAGTAGCCCCCGCAATAGCAGCCACGTCAAGTGACTCAGGGCAAGGTTTTTCCAATATCAGAATAGGATGCACAGGCATCAGATGATGTGGTGCAAGGTACACTTTACTTATGATTATACAATATGTGATATTTCTATGGTTTGGTTGATGTTTATAATTATTATGTATTGATAAAAACATGCTACTGATATTATATTGATAATGCACAAGATTAACACTTAGTTATGTAATAACTCAAGTACTTTGTTGATTAATGAATGTCTGACACACGTATTGATTGATATGGGATCAACTCACTCATTTGTTACACCTAGTTTTGCAAAGGGATTTGTTTCAGAAATAAGCCAGTTAGATAAGGAGTTGTCCATCTTGACCTCTATCAGTAGATCAGTGGTCACAAACCAAGTATACCGAGCTTGTGTCATCCAGGTTGGACAAAATGAGTTACCGGTAGACTTGATCATCCTAGACTTCCAAGATTTTGATGTCATTTTATAATGAATTGGCTTGCAGCTTACCACGGGCAAGTAGATTGTTTTGAAAAGATGGTGAATTTCAAGCTTGTTGATGGAACTTCCTTCCATTTTAGAGGATTAAAGAAGAAAGACATTGCTAGATTTAAAGCCTTAAGTCTTTCGAATCCAGAAGAAAAAGATGGTTCTGTCATTCCAGTAGTCAGTGAGTTCATGGATGTTTTTCCTGACGAGTTACTAGGATTACCACTAGATAGGGAGATTGAATTTGCCATAGACCTAGGTCTAGGCACTGCACCGATTTTTAGAGCACCGTATAGGATGGCTTCAGCAGAACTAAAAGAGTTGAAGGTACAAATTGAGGACTTACTGGAATAAGGTTTCATTAGACCCAGTGTGTCACCATAGGGAGCCCCAATTCTTTTTGTAAAAAAAGAAAGATCGGTCAATGAGGATGTGCATCGACTATCGGCAGCTAAACAAAGCCACAATAAATAAAAAATACCAGTTGCCACGGATTGATGATCTGTTCGACCAGTTAAAGGGAGCAAAGTTTTTCTCTAAGATACATCTAAGGTCAAGTTATCACTAGTTGAAGATTAGATCAGAGGATATCCCTAAATCAGCATTCAGAATGAGATATGAACACTTCGAGTTTCTGGTTATGCTTTTTGGCTTAGCAAATGCATCTGCAGCATTTATGGACTTAATGAATAGGGTATTCAAGCCAGCCTTGGATTGTTATGTGATAGTATTTGTGGACGAAATCCTTGTATACTCACCAACCTAGGAGGATCATGAGAAGCATCTTCGGGTTACACTTAAGACTTTGATAGATCATAAGTTGTATGCTAAACTAAGTAAATGCGAATTTTGGCTTAAGAAGGTGGCATTTCTAGGCCATGTCGTATCATCAGAAGAGATTTCAGTAGACTCTTCCAAGATTGAAGTTGTTGCAGATTGGAATAGGCCAAAGAGTTTTACAGAAATTAGGAGTTTCCTAGGCGTCGCAAGTTATTATAGAAGATTTGTAGAGGGATTCTCTAGCTTGGCAACACCACTTACTCACCTGACCAAGAAAAATGCAAAGTTCACATGAGATGATAAATGCGAGCAGAGTTTCTTAGAATTGAAGAAGCGCCTCACTATGACCCCAGTCCTTACTGTTCCATCAGGGTAGGGGTGGATTTGTAGTTTATAGTGATGTTTCGCATGTTGGATTAGGTTGTGTTCTTATGCAACATGGTAAGGTCATTGTCTATGCATCCCGGCAATTGAAAAACCATGAGAAGAAATATCATACTCATAATCTAGAGCTAGTAGCAGTGGTTTTTGCTCTAAAGATTTGGTGGCACTATTTGTATGGAGAAGAGTTCGAAATTTTTACTCAGAAAGAGCTCAACTTGAGATTGCGCCATTGGGTAGAGTTTTTGAAAGATTATAATTATTCGATTCAATATCATCCAGGAAAAGCTAATGTTGTAGCAGATGCACTTAGCAGAAGGACCTTCAGTTTATTGGCACACTTAAGCGTCAAATGATGAAAATTGTTAGAAGACATGTCTAACAATGAAACAAGTTTCAGTCTTTGTACCTTTGGACTATTGGTAGCTAATATTGCGGCCAGACCATATATTTGAGCTAGAATCATAGCTGCAAGGGTCTGATGAAGAATTGTTAGCTTATAGAGCCAAGTTCTTCGAAAATGTTCAAGAGGATTTCTCAACTATTGGAGAAGGAGTCATAACATTTAAAGGTAGGTTATGTGTCCCAAATAATGAAGAATTGAGACAGGAGATTTTGGATGAAGCACATTGGTCCAAGTATACAATTCATCCCGGTGGTACTAAGATGTACCAAAATTTCAAGAGGCACTATTGGTGGAGGAATATGAAGAGAGATGTGGCTACTCATGTATCTCAATGTTTGGTATGTCAACAAGTCAAAGCCGAATATAAGAGACCTGCAAGATTATTGCAACCTCTTTCCATTCCCGAATGGAAGTGAGAAAATATAGCTATGGATTTTATTGTGGGATTGCTAAGGACAGCTAAGAATTTCGATGCTATTTGGGTAGTGGTAGACCGTCTGACTAAGTTAGCTCATTTTCTCACTTATCGGACTACTTATAATGCTAACAAGTTAGCAAAACTGTATATAAAGGAAGTAGTTCGTCTCCATGGAGTGCCTGTCAGTACAGTTTCTGATAGAAACATAAGATTTACATCCAAATTCCGGAGGAGTTTTCAGCAGGCCATGGGATCTCGCATGGATTTCAGCAGGACATTTCATCCTCAAACAGATGGTCAGACAGAGAGAGTGAATCAAGTTATTGAGGATATGCTCCAGTCTTGTATGCTTGATTTTCAATGCAGTTGGGATGAGCATTTACCCTTAGTTGAATTTGCTTATAACAACAATTATCAAGCAAGTATTCAAATGATACCGTTTGAAGCCTTGTATGGTAGGAGTTGTCAGTCTCCTTTTTGTTGGGATGAAGTAGGAGAGAGAAAACTTCTGGGTCCAGAGTTAGTTGAACAGAAAGCAGACAGGATTAACTTGATCAGGGAAAGGTTGAAGACTGTTTAGAGGAGACAGAAGAGTTATGCGACACTCAGAGAAGAGATTTGAAATTTCAAGTGGGTGACTATGTTTTCGTCAAAATATCTCCTACAAAGGGGATTATGAGATTTGGAAAGAGAGGTAAGTTAAGCCCAAGGTATGTTGAACCTTTCGAGATTATCAGAAGGGTAGGAGAAGTGGCATACAGGGTTACCCTGTCTCCTCATATGGCAGCAGTTCATAATGTCTTCCATGTCTCTATGTTGAGGAAGTATATTCAAGATTCATCACACATCATTGACTTTGAACCGGTGAAGATTCAAGAAGATTTATCAATGGTAGAACAACCGGTTCAAATTCTGGATCAAAAAGAACATGTTCTATACAGGAAGACCATTCATTTCGTCCTCTTTCATTGGCAACATCACTCCGTTCAAGAAGCCACTTGGGAAAGAGAAGATGAAGTTTGAGTGAAGTATCCCCACTTGTTTAATTAAGGTATGTAATTTTGAGGATGAAATTCTTTTAAAGGGGGAAGGATGTAGCACCCCAAATTTTATCATTCTTGATATTAGTGTTATTATTAAATTCTATAGAAATCTATGTTTAAAAATTTACTATGATTAAGCCTATAAATTTTATGTGAAACACATGTATTTTAAAACCCAAATAAATCACTCAATTTAAGTCATTTTTGAAGTTAAATTGCACGAAAAGAAAGATAGTCAAAAAGTAAAAAAAGACTTAAAAAAAAATGATCGACTCTCCAGCGCTGATCGATTGCCGGCGGCAACGATCGATCGCCCACAATGCCGTTTTGCCTCGGTTTGCATGATTTTTTTTTTTGAATCCCTAGAGCCCCAACACTATAAATAACCCTTATTATCGTGGGTTGAGGGTTTCTAAGGTTTTCTAAACCTGAAAGAGAGAGAGAAGAAGATTTTGAGGGATCCAAGAGGAGAGATCAAAGGTTTTGCAAGGAAAAAGGGTGAAAAAGGCTTAGATTAATCTCATTCGCAAGCGCTTGATCGTAGGGAAGCGATCGAGAGAGGTAAATATAAATTCTTTCCTACCAATGTGATGATTTTAATATAAATAATATGAAAGAGTTAGATTTAGAGCAAGAAAAACTGAATTAAATATGTTTATGATATATCAATTCCTTGTGAAAGATAGTTATGATGTTTTAAAGATGTTTCGTTATGATTTTTATTATAAAAGATATTTATGATGTTGAAGATGTTCTAATGATTATTATAATTCATATCAACAAGGGGAAAGAGAATGATTTTGTGGTATATGAATGATGGAGAATGGAGGAAGGGATGATGGTTAGATTTGATGGAACGATTATGAGCTTGATTTGAAATTGTGATGTGTTATGAAACTAGAATTCTATGAGATTAATTTTATCAAAACTATATACTGAAAATTGATTCATGATAAATAGAATTGTTTCCTTATTTTATTGTTGAAAAAATGATACACATACTTTTATATTGATCAATTATGAGAAATTCTGCATGTTTAAAATGGTGTATGATTGACAGTTATCATTGTTTTACTCACACTCATTTATGAAATTAAATATGTACAAACATGATAAAAAGATAAATAATAAGTATTATGCAAGTGTACAAGAACACGAGCATGACTGTATGATTGAGTTTTGCACTGCCCGAGTACCAACAAGCCTAAGATCAAGGCAAGACAAGCCGTATACACCAGATAATGTGTAGACAAGTCGTATACACCGGATAATGTATAGACAAGCTATATGCATTAGATAATGTATAAACCGTATGTTACCTTGGTAAGTAGGGTATATGTTAGTCTCTACGCAATATATGTGGTAGAGTTATTTTAAGTTATTGCACCATGCATGTTGCTGGATTCATTCATGAATAAGAAAGATAAGTTAGAAAAATAAGTACTAGTGAGCATGTATAAGAATTGAATTAAATTTATGCTTCCGCACTCTGAATTGTTTATATGCGTACTTGTGAAGTTAAATTCTAATTTATGTTTTATATTAAATGTTGTTATATTGTTAGTTAGGGGTTTATATATACGCGGGGCAACTTGTTACTCAACCGATGACCTTGTTGTTGGCAAGTTCTAAGTTTGATATTTGTGCCTCAAGACCTTGGTAAGAGGAAGAGTACGAAGAAGAAGATGAAGATCCAGCAGGTGATTACCCCGATGGCGAATGGAATTTGGACCGTTGGTCATTTCCGGGAAATTAATTATTAGTATTTTGATTAGAGTTTTAGACATTGTGATAGACAAAATTTTAGATTTATGGTTAGATTGAATTGATGATTGGGAATCATGGAGGATGATTCGAATTATTTATGATGTTTTTAGTATTTAATTGAAGACATTAGACTTGATCATGATTTATTTAAAGAAAAATTTTCAGGTTTATGTTTTAGATTGCCTTAAATACTTTATGACAGGAAGTTATGAAAGTTGATGGTTATCACGTGCCAAAGTCTCACATTAACCTAGGTGGGATTTGAGACGCGACAGAAGCAGACCGAGGGAACCACCACCTTCTTTTCCGTGCAATATGAAAGAAGTATTTACTTGTTGAATCTTTGGATAGAAAAAAGGAATTATATAGCTCCCACCCCTGGATAGTGAGCCAACTAAAAAAGAGAAGGCGGATACAAAGTGGTTAAGTTACCAAAATTTCTAAAATCAGAAAAATAACTCACTGCACATGATCATTAACTTTCTTAGTGGCCTGGTTGAACACGGTCATGGACACATAAATTTGCAAGTAAATTGTAGATATTTTACAGTGAAACTAGAAACCATGGTTCTTACTCGACAAATATTATAAGCTTGTCGAGATTTTATACTTGACAAACTATGTTTCTTATTCAAGATCTTGATTTAATATTCATGGTAGATTTGGAGATTGAAGCTTTGTGGAACCACCCTGGTAGCCTCAAACCAGCGCTAACTCCGTTTGCCAGTATCTGCCAACAAACATTCCCTTCAGAATATGGTCATGATTTTAGATGAATAAATGAGCACTGATCATTGAAATTGTCATTTCTTCATCTAAAGTCATTAGGTCTTCAGGGAATTAGTGGAGTTGCTTGGTTTGGGACTTGTAAATTCGTTTTCATGCCGTGTAGGACGCTGAGCAAGTGTGATGCTGCACATGAAGTAGAGAATTGTTCTTTTCTATTATTTGACGAAAGTTTTGAACAATGGCTTATTATATGGAAGTTTCTCAAAAATTTCATTGGCTCAGAGGTCGTATCATTCATGAGAATTGTTTAGCCATTTTTGTACAACACCACCAAATAGTACATACAAATATGAAAGTTCTTGATCACCAACACGAACAAAAAAACTACACATGAAATCAAACCTAAACAAAGCTTTCAGATTACCCTTCTCAGTTTAGGAATGAGAAGGGTCGTTCCTTCTGCAATGTTAGACCCAACTTCTCATTCATGCCCAGCGATTTGAATGCATGTGTGTGGAAGAGACCACTCAAAAGTTGTGGATCATTAGAGAAGCCAAACTCAAGTGAATTTGCCTAACAGCCCTGGGTAGTCATCCAAATCGGAGTCAAGGGAAACCGCTCAGGTTTGAAAAGTTATAGATCTATCCAAATTGCTACAGGGTCTCTTCCAACTAGGTTTGCGTTGTAGACATGCATTTGCAAGTAAATCACAGTTTTTACAATGAAGCCAAAAATCAAGTTTCTTCTCAAAAAACATTATAAGGAGCTACAGATACGTAACAAGCCAAACAAATATTTGATATGTCTGTGATCACTAAAGAAAAAGACATTAATTAAATCAACATTTTAGTCATTATTTCCGATCGAGACTCGAGATTTACTTCTAGATTCTGGAAGAGTTTTCAATAGGCTATGGGTTCCCGTTTAGATTTTAGTACGGCATTTCATCCACAGACAGATGGGCAAACTGAGAGAGTGAACCAGATCATAGAGGACATGCTACGGGCTTGCATATTAGACTTCCAGGGCAGTTGGGATGATCACCTGCCGTTGGTTGAAATTGCCTACAACAATAGCTATTAAGTGAGTATTGAAATGGCTCTATTTGAGGCACTTTATGAGAGGAGTTGTTGTTCACCTTTGTGTTGGGATGAAGTTGGCGAGAGGAAACTTCTGGGTCCCGAGCTTGTTAGTCAGACTGTGGATAGAGTTTAGTTGATCAGGGAGAGGTTGAAATCAGCTCAGAGTAGGCAGAAGAGCTATGCCGATACTCGTAGGAGAGATCTTGAGTTCCAAGTTGGAGATTTTGTGTTTGTCAAGATCTCACCTACAAAAGGGGTGATGAGAATGGCAAGCTCGGCAAGCTCAGTCAGATATATGTGGGTCCTTTTGAGATCATCACCCGGGTCAGAGAAGTTGCTTACTGGGTCACCTTGCCACCTCACATGGTAGGTGTGCATAATGTCTTCCATATCTCTATGTTGATGAAGTATATTTCGGATCCTTCACACGTCATTGATTTGGAACCGTAAGAAATTCGGGAAGATTTGACTCTAGTGGAGCAACTAGCTCAAATCTTGGACCGGAAGGAGCAAGTCTTACGTTCTAAGGTCATTCCTCTTGTACTCTTGCAATGGGAGCATCACTTTAGAGAAGAGGCTACTTGGGAGAGAGAAGTTGAGGTCTGCGAAAAGTATCCGTACTTGTTCACCTAAGGTATGTAAATTTCTGGGACAAAATTCTTTTAAGGGGGAAGGATGTAAAGACCTGAATCTTTTTCATGCCTTTAATGCAAGTATTAGGGGTACAATAGTCTTTGTGATGTTTTAATGCTTATATATTTATATCTAATTGGTGTAGTATGATCCTGGCTTAATCAAAGTTCTAAAGAAAAGGATATCTTAACATACCCTCATTTTTAGGAAGCTCTAGTTTCGTCACTGTTTATCAGAATCGAGTGATTCTTGAACCGTTAGAATGGTATTGGAACCCTCTTTGAGGTTCATGATTAATGTTTTTTCAGATTTTGACTCTAAGCTAAGTCAAAAGTGGGTTTTCCGATGTTTTGTCTACTAAAATTTCAGACTAGTCAGTTTTAGAGCCTATTTAGACCATTAAAAACTCAGAATTAGGATTTATCCATTATATACAAAATTGTTCTCCTTTGAAATACGAGTCCAACGCAAGTTGAATCGTTAAAATCTGATAAGCGATTCAAAAGTTATGGTCAAAATACTAAAGCAGAGGAAAAGTCAGTTGGAATCAGGGGGCTGCAATCTATCGCAATGTAAGTGCGATCGATCGCATTCAGTCGATTTCAGGGGTTTTTGCTCTCGAGTCTAAGTGCGATATATCTTATTATAGGTGCGATCGATTGCAATGTAATTGTGATCGATCGCAATCGCGCCTAGATTTTTTTTAAAGTTGCGATTTTTGAGTTTTTAACCATTGGGGTTATAAATAGGGGTTCTATTTCGAGGGTTTTAGAGTTCTAAACCATTTATAACCTAATTTAGCAAAAGAGAAGAAGAAACCTAAGGTTTTGAGAGAGAAATTTCTTGGAGAAGAAGGAAATAGCTTGAAAATTAGAAGGAAAGCTTGAAGATCTTCCTCAAATCTTCTCGGGAGCAATTTAGATCCAAGAGAAGGATCCCTAAGATCGATATACTATCCAAATCAACTCTATTATGATGTTTTGTGAATGTTAGTATGATATAAATAGAAATTAGATATGTTTTTTCCCAATATTGTATGAATTAAGCTATTATAGATGGAAATGTAGTTTAATAATATGGATGTAATGTATGGAGGATAGGAAATACTATAGAGGATGGGATGAATGTATAGATGTGGATTGTGTTTGGGTTGTATGGATGGATTATGATGTGGTGAAATGTTGGAAATGAGAAAGGGCAATGTATTCATAAATCACGTACCCGATGTGTTTGTTGAAATGCTTGAGATGTTAAATACTAATATGACACCATGGAATTGCTGGAGATTGATTATGAATTATGCTAAGAACCATGATAAGGTTTATATATGTGATTGTTTGTTAAATTATGCCTAACTATTTTGCATGGTAATTGATATTCGGGTAAGTCAGTACTTAGAGGAAAATCTTTCAAATCAGGAATTCTCTAACTATTTGGTATGAGACAGTATAGTGGAGTTTCCATGGTGGGAGATCGGAATCTAAGCGTTGACTGGTTCGAATGTTAATTGCGACACTTATGCACAAACGCACTGTATGTTAAAATAAGAGTCTCACAAGTTACACATGTGGACCACAACCATAAGCATTGCATAATATTGATGTTCTGAATAAGCCCAATGAGGAATCTGAATAAGTGCATGTTCTGAATAAGCTGCTCAAGACTCATAAGCATAAACATTGCATACGTTTGTCATACTGAATAAGCCCAATGAGGGATCTGAATAAGTACATAAGCATAAGCATCATACAAGCACATGGTCTCATAAGCATAAGCATCTCATAAGTATGTTGTCTTCTAAGTCTAAGGTTCTCAAAAGTACACGAGTCAATGTGATGATATGATGTATACGAGCACATGCTTTTCCTTACTCTGATTATGTTATTATGCTATTGGTTATGCTACTAACTAAGTGCAGTTATATTATGTTAGTTGGATTTTATATACATCGAGTGCTTTTGTACTCAGCCGAACTTTTGTCTTGGCAAGTGTGGAGCCCGAGTTTGTAGGTGCGCCGTGGATTGACGAGGCTTACGTTGAGGAAGGAGGAGAAGGTGAGCCTTCCGAGGAGGGAGCCAGGGGCTTTGATAGTTACCCTTATTAGCTTATGTTTTGGTTTTGGTTTAGAGAATTGTAATAGTCTCTTAGATGTTTCTCATCAGATTACTTTATAGTTGAGTATTAGACTATTTGTTTATAGTAGGTTGTTATGTTGATCATAGACTTGAGCCGGATGACTTGGTATTTTGTATCAAAATTTTATTACTCTCATTTTTGGAGACTCGTATAGTATGCCTTGTATGTCATGGATTTAAGCAAGTTTAAGTAATGTGACGATTCTAAAGTCCTATTTTGGTCAAGGTAGGATTTTGGGATCGTTACACCTATATTCTCAGAACAAAGATTCTGAGAGATAGAAAATGCCGGATGCTGGGATTGAGCCAAACTTTCTACATTGACAAGATCTTGTCAATGTACAGTATGAGTGATTGTAATACAACTCTCATTCCTTTTAGACATGGTGTTACTTTGTCTAAAAAGATGACTTCTATATCAGCTGGTGAGATCGAGCAGATGAAGAGGTGCCCATATTCTTCGGCAGTTGGGAGCCTCATATATGTCATACTATGTACTAGACCGAATATCTGTCATGAAGTGGGAGTTGTAAGTCGATTTCAAAGCAATTCAGGAGTCAATCATTGGAATACTATAAAGCACATCATGAAGTACCTGAAAAGGACTAGGGATTATGTGCTTACTTTTTCAAACTGAAGACTTTTGTGGAGAGGAAGTATCATCTCATTTGTGAGATAATAGAGAGGCAAGACATTATTGTTACAAATATTAGGTCTCAACTTAATGTTGCTAACCCGATGACAAAGGCTTTATTAGATAAAGTATTTATAACACACTTAGATAGTATGAGATTGAAATCTATGTCACAGTGACTTTAAGGGCAAGTGGGAGATTGTTGGACATTATGCCCTAAAAAATCATTCAGATTGTAAGATTCTTATTGATAGATTAATAAAGACATCTTCTTTATCTATTGTGAATTCATTATGGGTAATTGACCAAGATCATGAGATGATCTATATGATATGAGATATCGAACAAGGTCTCAATGATATATTGTAGGATAGCTATGTGATTGGTTATGGACTGACACAGGTAGATATAGCTTTCTAGTTCCTTATACCTTATATGTCACAGCTATGGGTAAAGCTGGGCACTTCACTTATATGGCTGCCACAATGCTTAGATGTCTCAATGGTTAAGATGTAGTTTTATTTCGAACTATTGTAGTGAAGACTACACATCGGCATATGGGTGCTTAAATGTACATTAACTGATTACATTCAATGAGAGACCTCTTGCATAAACATACAATTAGATAGTTGGTCTCTCATTCACATTGAATAGTTTCGATGATCCTTAGATCTGATGAGTTCATTTATAACAGTGCAGTGATTTGGTTGTTTTGATTACACTACCTGAGGGACTACGATACGGTGAGAGTTGGATAATCAGAAAGCTGTTCGAGTCATGATGAATTTCCAACAAGAAATTCATGCTCATTAAATTGAGAGATTATCCAAGTTCCAGGTAAGACAATCCATTAAGCTTAAAGCCTACGCAGGTGATTTTGAAATCAAATTAGTTTGAAATATATTTTTTAATAAAATATATTAAACTAAATAAAAGGGTTTTTCAAAATGTTTTAAACATGAGAAAAGCTTCTCACGGCTTAATAAAATGTCTTGGAAACCCGAATGATGTACAATGGGCTATGGGTTAGATAGTATATTAATCTCGAAGGCCTATTAGGGATAATGTTGTTGGAAGGATCAATCGAATAAAATAGTTCACGTGGCGGGATCCTTATTGGTTTATGTTCTTATAGTAGGATTCAATTATAACATGGATATCTCACGTCACTTGCAATTCCGGTGTCCTTCCTATTACAGGGTCAATTGGATAACACCGGGTTAGCCAGGATTAGAATGTCCCAGAGCAATCTGTGGAGGTGCTCATAAAGAAATACAAGCTCGAAATAAATAGATTAAATGTTAATCTATAATTTAGATTAAATGTTAATCTCATTTAAAGGGTAATAATAATAATTATTTAATCAACCAAATATAAGGGGATATGGGTTTGACCCATATCCATAAAACCATTAAGATGGACCTTATTGGGGTTTGACCCATATCCATAAAACCATTAAGATGGACCTTATTGGTGGGCCCAAGCCCATGGATTGACATCCCAAAGTGGGCGCCCACTTCATGTTCCCTATGCTTATGGGATTTATTGGTTAGTAGATAATTGTTAATTAATTACACCTTATCTAATGAGATTAGATACTTAGCTTGGAAGTGAAGAAACAAAAAGATAAGGATTATCCATTATCCCCTACCATGAAGCTCACACCTCCCTCTAGCTCACACCCACCCTTGGAGAATCTAGATTGTCTAGATTCAATGAATCCCTAGTTTTTAGGGGGTAAGTTATATCCCTATTAATTAGAGAGTTAGTTACATCCCATTTAATTAAGGAGTCATTTTAGGAAAATGAATCCCAAATTAGAAGGTTTGTTATAACTAACTTCTTATTGATAAACTAGGAGTTTATTAATGATAAGAGTTATCATTAATTCGAAACTCTTAGGGATAACTATCATTATCGGATGATGATTAAAGATATGGATAAGATCCATATCCATCCACATCTATATATTCCCCAAGCCCAAACCGAAGGGGGTTGTTGGTTCATAATTATTAAACACAAGCAAAAACGTGGGGGGAGAGGAAATTGATTGTTTGATTCCTCAAATTTTCCTAGGCTTAGGGAGAACACCCCTCAAGGAATTTCGTGAGCTACAAGGTGGAGCTTAAGGGATTTTTGTGATCTAGGGTTTGGAACCCTAAAGATTTTTGTGAGTTAGAAAGTCTACTCCATAATCTGCTTCATCTCTTTTTTCTTCAAAAGCCAAGAAAAGATTCGAAAGCTTCGCAGAGATAGCAAAGAGTGAGGATCGAGGATCGAGTATTTCTTCGAGAAATCTCTACAAAGAGTTCTGAAGATTTATCGTTTTTGTGTTTCACTGGTGAACATCATTCATTGAGGTAATATTCTACTTCAATATAGTTAATATTAAATATTTTCTATAGTGTAAAGATTTTCGAGATCCAGTTTTCCACTATTTTTTTTATCTGGATACCCTTTATTCAGGATGCTGAACAAGTGTAATGCTGCACATGAAGCATATAATCTTTCCAATGATGTTGAGCTATCAGATTGTTCTTTTCTATTATCTGATGGTAAGTTTTGAGCAATGGCTTATTATATGGAAGTTTCTCAAAAATTTCTGTGGCTCGGAGGTTGTATCATTCATGAGTACAACACCACCAAATAGTACATACAAACATGAAAGTTCTTGATAACCAACACGAACAAAAAACCTACACATGAAATCAAATCCTAACAAAGCTTTCAGATGACCCTTCTGAAAGGTCAATCATTTGTGTGCCCAGAGATTTGTGTGCATGTGTGTGGAAGAGACCACTCAAAAGTTGTGGATCATCAGAGAAGCCAAACTCAAGTGAATTTGCCCAACAAACCTGGGTAGTCATCCAAATCGGAGTCGAGGGAAACCGCTTGGTTTTGAAAAGTTACAGGTCTATCCAAATTGCTGCAGGGTCTCTTCCAACTGGGTTTGCGTCGCAGACATGCATTTGCAAGTAAATCACAGTTTTTACAATGAAACCAGAAATCAAGTTCCTTCTCAACAAACATTATAAGGAGCTACAGATACGTCACTAGCCAAACAAATATTTGATATATCTGTGATCACTAAAGAAAAAGACATTAATTAAACCAACATCTTAGTTACACTAATTAAATCAAGAGAAATGGTTACCATCACACAATACACAAGGCAAGGAGAAAGAGAAGGAATCAATCCCTTGATTGTTTTCTTACTTTAGGAATGAGGAGTAGAGGTTGTTCCTTCTGCAACGTCACACCGAACTTCTCATTCATGTCTAGCTTGTTTGTGTCCATGTCGGGCGGAAGATACCAATCGAAGAAATGGATCAAAGAAGCAAGAATCAAGTGAACTTGCTTAGTAGCCATGGGTAGGCCAGGACAGATTCTCCTTCCCGCACCAAAGGGTAAAAATTCGAAGTTGTTCCCTTTGAAGTCCAAGTCTGAGCTTAGGAATCGCTCTGGTTTGAAGGTTAATGGGTCCTCCCAAATCATGGGGTCTCGCCCGATTGCCCACACATTCACGAATACTTGAGTGTCCTTAGGGATAGTGTAATTCATCACCTTACATGATTCGGCAGCACGGTGAGGTATGAGAAGTGGTGCTGGAGGATGTAATCTCAATGTCTCTTTCACACAGGCATGCAGGTAGGGTAGTTGAGGTAGATTAGACTCTGTTACTACATTTTGATCGATCTCTCTTGCTAGTTCAACACGAACTTTGTTCATGGGCTCTTGATTATTTATCAGTTCCGACATTGCCCACTCGATTGTTGAGGTACTAGTGTCTGTACCAGCAGCGAGTAGCTCCTACCAATTCATGAACACTATCAGATCACACATCCATATGAAGATTCTAAACAGATAGCTGGTTATCCACTTGGTATGCTAGATGAGGAAAAGATGAACTATATTCAACTGAATAAAATGGGAACCAGTTTCCTAGTGCTAGACATACCACCCACACAAAGCTTACCTATGCCTCAATGCATGGCCCTTGACAAACAATATGTTTAACTGCAATCTTAATTAAGTTCTTAACAATTTGATCAGTAGTGTAGAAAATCAAAGCAATAAAAGAAGATAAATCAAATCATCAGATCAATAGGCAACAGAATTACTTGCTTCAGTGTTGTGCCTATGTCCACCGATGAGCCCTGCGATTCACTATAATCTAAATAAAGGAATTACAACTTGTTATAGTCTTTTCTCCTTGCATATCCCTATTTCTTTTCTAACTTAGCATATATATAAATATATATATAGAAATAGATGCCTAGGTGGCATCCTCTTTGATCTCTATTTTAAGATTTGTGATGTCACATCATCACATAGTGGGAGCCATAAATACCCTATTTTCTCTCCCTATTATTAACTCTCTCCCATGCCCCTAATAGATTCTTCTACTCAATAAAGACCTCTCTCTCCCCAAGTCTCAACTCCACTTAAGTAGGACTCATAAATATCCTCTCTTAACTACCCTCTTTGCAGCTTTCACCTCATGGTGTAGTTGCCTTAAACCAAAAAAAACTACCCTCTTTATCCCTCTCCTTTCCTATCTCTCTCTTCCAACGAAGATTTAAAAAAAAAAATTGTTCACACCCGTTCATCGCACGGGTCTCTGCTAGTATATATATATATATATATATTAATTATTGATACCACTTATTTGGGTGGGATTCTTGGGTTGGGTCTAATGATTGGATCCCTAGGTTGGGTCAATGGAATGGTTATTTGGGTCATACCCTAAGTAGGGGAGACACCCCCTCCACCCGTCAGGTCGTGTCAATAGTAATTCCCATGTGTTTTTATTTTTATGGAGAATACTAAACTTGTGTCACAAATTCCAACCAAAAAAACCTTTTCCGGACATGTGTTCTCTATAAGGAACCAAATCCTCTAACGTGATAACCGGATTTGTCAAAATCCAGTTATCACCTTGAGGTCCCACAGGTCTCTTTTGACACCCCCATAAATGTGGTTAAGATTCACCCATCGTTAGGGTTCACCCACACATTCTTGGTTTTTAGAAAAAAATATTAATTTTTTTTTTATATTAAAAAAAAAAAAGAACATGTGGGTGAATCTTAGTTAAAGAGTTTCAAAAGGGACACATGACGACCTAAGGGGTGATAACCCCATTTGACAAATCCGGTTATCTACATAGAGGATTATTCTTAATTTCTAAAAACACTGTCTACAATTAAGAAGAGTGAGTGATAATAGCATTAACTTGGAATGGTGTGTCCGTCTCATAAGGCTGATCTGGAATAAGCAGTCCCAGTGGGAAAAATATTGTCGTTGACTTGGTCAGTAGGAAAAAAGGAATTGGAGAGAGATACACGTCTCCCCAAGCTAGGTGAAAAGACCTTTGGAATATCATGAGGCCGAGCTCCACACAAAAAGATAAGGGGAGCTACCGCTTGATGACTAAATGTTGCGGCAATGTCCTATTTTTTGTTGGTGTAATTGGACTAAATTTCTGCACACATAGCCACTTAGCAAATACAGACAGATAATAAATGCAGTTAAATAAATAATTAATTATGGTAGAGAATCGCTTCGCTGAGATGCGCTACAAGAGAGTCTTTCTTGAAGATAGTCGAAGCCTCCCATGTGCAAGGGATATGGCAACTCTATCTCCGGGATACAACTCAGCTCGGATTCTCTCCGGTCTTCCCAACGAGTTTGCACTACTCGGTAGAAGACGGAGTACTGATCTTCCTTTAGGATGCCCTTCAAAATAAATATATAAATATATGCAAATCCATTTAATTAGGGTTTGCCTAATTATCTAAATGTCTTAAAGTCCCATCGGATTTACTATAAAAGATAATCTAATTAATTGGACAAAATTCAAAATTACCATTCTACCTCTTAGGGTTTAAGGGACTGTTTGGTTACAGGGTTAGGTCCACTCTGATTTGGTCTAATCCTGTTTTAACCTATTCCAGTTTAGGTATGCACCTATTCTATTTGGTTACAGAATCTAGTTCTATCCAGAATCAATTCTGCACAGAAACTGTTTCTGGTTTGGCCAGAATCAATTCTGTCTTAAGTCCCGTTTGTTTACAGATTTTAAGTTAATTCATTTTAACTTAATCCAAGTCTGTTTGGTGACAAGATTACACTTAATCTAATTTTATTAGTTCGGGTTATGTTTGGGTACAAGAACAGGCTTATCCAGATTAACCCATTCCACAAGATACCCCTGATTGGGTCCATCATGTGGATATGGTAGGATCACCCGAAATCGGATGGTCACCAAGATGGTTCAGTCCATGACAGACTGATCCACTGTTCTACTCGATCTGGAATCTCAGATCGGGCATCTGAACAGTATGGACGGTTGAGAAGCCCGAAGTCATTCTGCAACCTCATCAGGAGCTGGACACACTGTCCATTTCCTGGTATCCATGGATCTGGATCGATCCGGACAACCTGCTGGGTCTGGTTCTGGGTTCTGGGCCTCTGGATGATGGGTCAGGGTCACCATCTTCTCCATCGAGCTCAAGGACCACCATTAATGGAGAGCTCCAGGTTAGGGTCCTCCTAAGAGGTCTCTGGTACGGAGTCATCCTGATGGACTATGGCTACTCGGAGTAGACTGGACCAGGGTGCACCTACTCTGGTCTGGTGGCTCACTGGACTGTGTGCTCCGTGGTCTGGGCCACGGATCAGGCTAATCTCCACGGATCAAGCTCTAGTCTGGCTCACTGGTCTGAGTTCCAACAACTCTCAGACCCTCCCCAAGCCTCTCTATATATAGAGGACCCAGGTCCCCTTGCATACGCATGGGCTCAGCCACCTGGCTAGGCCCTCCTGCACCAGGCAGGCCACATGGCACACAAGGTTAGGCCTTGGTCAGAGCAACCCATCATGGGCCTGTGCCCACTGACCCAGGCACTCATTAGATCTGATGGATCTGATCCACCTGACACACCCATGTGTGTCCTCAGATCTCACACACCCAGATCCAACGGTCCAGATTAGACCTAGCCTGAGACTTGATCAGACGGCTCTGATCAATCACACGATCATCCGATCAAGGTCAACCTAGATCTACGGTTGAAATTAGATCAACGGCTCAGATTTACTCAAAAGAAATAGCGACCCAAGCGACTCGCGACGATGCGCACGTGCGAAGTGCGCCTCATAGCGCCCAAAGCCCTATGCCCGCACCCGTGCGTGTGCTGCGAGCGCAGCTCGCGCACCCTAGTTACCATCTAAAGGAATTGGTGGGTCAAAGTCTACACCTCACTATTAGTTGTTGACAACTAAGCAACTAAGGGGGTAAATAAACTCTTTAGATTTTCTTTATTTTTCCGATGTGGGACTAAAGAACTGAGAGAAATACACTAAAAGTGTGTTTTCTCTCTTTCAAGAGATTAAATACCCAACCTAAACAAAGATTAAATTAATGGGGGTTTTAGTCCATGATTAAAATCAAAACCCGCATCCTAATGATCCGGTTTTTATTAATTTAAAACAATTTAAAATCAAAATCAACACTTTTGACATGTGAGCACTGAGCATCATAAATCAGTAGACATGCGACGATAAAAAGATCATTTTATTTTGTTCCACGGTTTTGATTTTATCTCTTATCCTTTTTATCGCCACATGTCATTTATTTTCAGAGTCAGAAAATTTCTTTCTAGCATTACCAAAGTCAATCGTTTGCCGTGTGAAGGCGATTAGGTGAACATGTTGTTTCTGTTTCACCCTAATCCTGTGTGTGAGAGAGAGATCATACCAGAAGCAATTGGTTGATCTGATCATCACTAAACGCGTTGTCAATCAGAACGTCCATGAAACATCGTTGGCTGGAAAGTTGCTCGTCTTTTCTTTCTCTTCTTTCTTTGATGATAATTCCCCAGAGACTATAAATTCTCCGAAACACCTCCATCATCTCCTTTTTTAGATTCTGAAGATCCAATCCTCCTAAGATGGGATAAAAATCATCTAAATTTGGAGCAGAAGCCACCTCCGAAATTCTCCGTACAAGTCCTTTCATCCCTCCACCCACTCTCTCATCCTCCAAGTTGATAAAATCTTTTAACAGCAACGCATTAGTCAACATATTAAACACAGTAGCAAACACTACTTCTCCAACCTCCACAACCTTGCCTTCCTTTGTACCCATAAAGCCCACCATCTCCATCACCTTCTTCTCTCTCAAACTCGCTTGAGATTCGATTGCTTTGGCCGAGAACAGCTCTGCCCGACAAATGGTACGCAGATACTTCCATTGATCATTGCACTCGATCGCCCATCCAAGCGATAAGTTGTTGAGGTCTGGGCTTTTGGCCGGGATTACATGCGGTATATGGCGAGCGGAGAGTATACGGTCATGGGTCTTGAGAATCTCCGTCGCGGCTGCCGGTGATGATCCAACGACCAGAAATTGGCTGCCAAGTTTTAGCGAAATGAGAGGGCCGTAGGCTTGGGCTAAGCGGGATAGTGAGACATGGGGCATCTTTCCCATGTCGAGAATGTTGCCTATGAGAGGCCATGGATATGGACCTGGTGGGAGAGGCGGGCATTTTAATGGAGATAGAGGTCTGAAATGCTTGAAGATGAGAAAGAGGATGGGTAGTAGAAGAAGAACAGGAAATAAGAGATTTATCTCTCCTGGTACAGCCATGATTCTCATACACCAGGGCTGCTTTTCATTGCAAATTCATGGGGTTATTAAACTAGCTTTGTGGGGGAGGCGGCCATACACTAAATTGGTAGAGTCAACGATTCAATAATGCGTGTTTGGTTGCTAGGGATTTATGGGATTTATTTTCATGCGGAGCTCTACACGGTGCGGAGCTCCCTTTTTACACTACTGGTGACAAAATGTGTAATTATGTGATAAGACATGAAAAGAAAATAAGAAAGAAAATTTAAGGACCGTTTGGATATATTTTTGTTTTTTTGTTTTTATTTTCTGACTTTTTAAAACTGAAAATAAATTTCTATTTTCAAAATTTTCATGTAGAAAATATGTTTGGCATTACAAACTGTTACTTGTTTTAGAAATAAAAAAACAAAAAAAATGTTTAAAAAATATGATGAACATAACAATAAGTAAACAATTTCAATCCATAGTGGTGGTAGTGATAGTGGTGAGTGGTGGTGTGGTGTTGTGGTGGTGGAGTGATGGGGGGTGGTGTCGTGGTGGTGGTGTGGTGGTGATGATGGTGGTGGTGTTGTGTGGAGTGGTAGTGGTAGTGGTAGTGGTGGTGTGGTGGAGATGGAGTGGTGGTGGTGGTGGTGGTGGTGGTTGTTGTGTGGTGGTGGAGTGGTGGTGATGGGTGGGTGATGGAGTGGTGGTGGTGGTGGTGGTGTGGTGGTAGTGGTGGTGGTGTGGTGGTGTGGTGGTGTGGTGGTGGTGGTGGTGGGTGAGTGGTGGTGTATGATTGCACTGCAAGAAATTTACTGGGCAGCGACGGAAAGATGTCCGTCACTAATAGTCGATTTTCCGTCACTAACACTATTAGTGACGGAAAATTATCCGTCGTTAATCCATTACTATTACTTCCGTGACTAAAGGTATGTAGAGACGGAAATATATTTTCATCGCTAATTAGTTTATAGTTTTCTTTTCTTTTCTTTTCTTTTTCAGATTTTTTCAATAATCAAACACAACATAAGGGTAATGGAAAGATGATGTTGATTTCCCACCTGATGGAGGACTTTGGTAAGAAATAGACAAATACTCCAGAGCCAACATTTGGACGGTGACAATTGCTGAATTGGTACTCTTAATGTCTCATAGGCCACATCTTGAATTTCCTAAATATAATCTCAATAGTTTCTACTCTCAATCTTTTTCATAACACAACAAATGAGTTTGTGCTAGTCCACTCGCAGTTGTGGTCCACACTAATAATTTGGGTTAATCAGTCGCACCCCAAAATACCCCTTAAGAGTTAAGGGATACCTTAGATGTGACTATACTTCACCTGACAACCATCTTGTAATGAACAAGGCATAACATAGTATAGAGGAGACATGGTATAGAGTGCGGAGGTTAAAACAATGCGGAAACGTAACCCAACTTTTTCTTTCCTATATACCGGCCCAGTATTCCAAGTTAAATTCAAAATATAAACAGTAAAGTTGGACATGCCCACCTATCAAAATACAAAAGTCACATAACTGTCTCTACCTCTCTCTCGATGTTTCTCAGGGAATGGCCAACTATCAATTCTCGTGCCTCCATCTAGGGTTCTACTACAGGCTCTACATATGGTTCCTCCTCGCCGTAATCTTCCTTTATAACAATCCCAAATCCTACATTGACCAAAATAAGACTTTGGGATCGCCACATTTCCTTAACCTGCTTAAAATTCATGCATACAAGGTATACCACACGAGTCTCCAAAAATGAGAGTAATAAAATTCTGATTATAAAAACCAAACTATCCTGTATAACGGTTATCTGCCCAATATAATAAAATACAACCTAAACAAAATAGTCTAGTATCATCTGTAAAGTAGTCTAATTAGCAACATCATTTAAATGTCTATCACAATTCCTTCAACTAAAACAGAACATAAACTAGTAGGGGTAACCATCCAAACCCCCGGCTCCCTCCTTGGAAGGCTCACCTTCTCCTCCTTCTACGTAAGCCTCTTCAATCCACGGTTCTGCCGTATGCCCCTATTCTAAACCTGCCAAGATAAAGTCTAGCTGAGTACAAAAGTACTCGGTGTATATAAAATTCAACCAACAACATAGTATACCTACACTTAGTTAGAACCATATCCAATATCATAATAACATAATCAGAGTGTGGAAGAACATGTGCTCATATATATATCATATCATCACATTGACTCGTGTACTTGTGAGAACCTTATACTTAGAAGACAACATACTTATGAGATGCTTATGCTTATGAGATCACGTGCTTGTGAGATGCTTATACTTATGCACTTATTCAGATCATACACTTAAGTGACATGCCACTCTTGGAGGATACGGACCATGCCCAAGCTATGCTTATTCAGAATGTCATACGTATGCCATGCTTATGCTTATGAGTCTTGAGCAGCTTATTTAGAACATGCACTTATTCAGATTCCTCATTGGGCTTATTCAGAATATCAAGCGTATGCAATGCTTATGCTTGTGGTCCACATATGTGACTTGTGAGACTCTTATCTTAATATGCACGTGCGTTGTGCATAAGTGTCGTAATTAACATTTAAGTAGGTAATTGCTTAGATTCCGATCTCCTACCATGGAAACTCCACTATGCTGTCCCATACCATATAGTTAGAGAATTCCCGGTTTGAGAGATTTTCCTCTAAGTTCTTACATTCCCGAATATCAACTACCATGCAAATAATTAAGCATAACTTGACAAGCAATCACGTACATATATATCCTATCATGATTCTTAGCATAATTCATAGTCAATTTCTAACACTTTCATAGTGATATATTAGTATTTATCCTCTCAAGCATTTTCACAAACACCTTGGGTACGTAGATTATGAATCCGTTGCCCTTTCACATTTTCAACATTTCATCAAACCATAATCTATCCATACAACCCAAATACAATCCACATCCACATATTAATCTCATCCTCCATTGTATTTCTTATTCTCCATACATTTCATCCATATTATTAAACCATATTTCTATTTATAATGGCTTACTTCATACAAAAATAGGAAAAAACACATCTAATCTATATTTCTATCATTTCTATCATATTAACATTCACAAAACAGTATAATAGAGTTGATTTGGATAGTATATCGATCTTAGGGATCTTTCCATTGGATCCAAATCGCTCCCAAGAAGCTTTGAGGAAGCTTTGAGGAAGATCTTCAAGCTCTTCTTGCAATCTCCTAGCAATTTCTTTCTTCTCCAAACAATTTCTCCCTTAAAAACCTTAGGTTTCCTCTTTTCCCTTACCAAATTAGGTTAGAAATAGTTTAGAACCCTAAAAATCTCGAAATAGGGTCCCTATTTATAGCCCCAAGGGTTAAAAACCCAAAAAAAAAAATGATTTTTTTAAACAAAATCTGGGTCCGCGTGCGATCAATCATACCTTTGGTGCGATTTATCGCACTTAGACCCGAAAGGTAATAAAAAAAATCACCAGAATGTCATCGATCGCAGAAATTTGTGATAGATCGCACTATTTTGCGATTGATCGCAACTTATTTGTGATAAATCGCACTCCTCTTTTCAGGATTCCGACAGATTTTACCTCGCTTTGGTATTTTGATCATAAATTTTGACTCGCTTATCAGATATTAATGATTCAACTTACGTTGGACTCATCTTTCGAATGAGAACAACTTTCATGTCTTATGCAACTCCTAATTCTAAGTTTTAAATGGTCTAAATGAGCCCACAAGTGGACTGATCTGCAATGTTATCAAACAAAATATTAGAAAACCCACTTTTGACTTAGCTTAGGTTCAAAATCTAGAAAAACATTAAACATCAACCTCGAAGAGTGTTTCAATACCTTTCTAATGATTCAAGAATCACTCAATTGCGATAGGTGAAGACAAAACTAGATCTTCCTAAAGTTTGAGGGTATGTTAAGGCCCCTCTCTCTACAAGTTTGATTAAGCCGTAAACACACTAAACCAATTAGATATAAATACGTAAGCATTAAAACATCATAAAGACTATTATACTCATAATACTTGCATAAAAAACATAAAAAATATTCAGGTCTCTACATCCTCAACCCTAGGACCCGGAGTACAAATGTCGAAGCGTGTTACCTGCCGACATAAAAATTATGGCTGAGTATGAAATACTCAGAGAGTTCAAGCTCCTAGCTAACAATAGTAATAACAACAAAATATCATAAGCAAGTATTTCAAGGAATGCAGTTCATAGATCATTCTTAAAGTGACATACCATATCATTCGTCAAGTCATATTTTTCATGAAATTAAATCATCATTTGAGGTTCTTATGAATTCTTGTAAGCCTTTCCCTTCGATATTCTTGTGAGCAAGAAATTAGCACCCGTAAAACCTGAGCTACCAATCTCCTTGACCAATCATCAACTTGTAAGTCTTTTCTTATGAGCAAGAGGTTAGCATCCGTACATCCCTGGACTACCAACCTCCTTGACAGTATACTTAACTTACGAGACTTTCTTTCAATATTTCCTTCCAATATTCTTATGAGTAAGAGGTTAGTACCCGAATATCCCTGGGCTACCAACCTCCTTGACAATACATCAAACTTATGAGGCTTTTCTTATGAGCAAGAGGTTAGTACCCGTACAATCCTGGGCTACCAACCTCCTTGACAATCTATCCTTTCTTATGAGCAAAAGGCTAGTACCCTTCAACTTGGGCTACCAACCTCCTTGACATTCCACTATAATTGTGCGTAGGAGATCGTACATGTAATTCTTAATGAGTTTTACTTATTAGTTCGATTCTTAGTGCTTATGAGAAAACTCGGTTCATATGTATATCCGTGCTTGTGTGTAGCAAGTTGTGGAAATCATAGTGACATATTTATTCATGCATAACAATTGGTGATATCATGGTGATATAAATGATAAACATCATATAACATTTTTATACTCCCATAAACATGTGTGTTTTGAGGAACATATAGAGCATTTCATTTAAATTTCCCAATCGGGGAAAAACCCCTAAATCATGTTTTCATTATTTTAGTTTAGTCCTCATTCATGCATTTCATCAAACACTTGACATGCAACCTATTCATACATTTTGTTTATGTTTTCAAGTTCAAAATTTCATCAAACACATAGAGTGTATTCATTATGTGTATATTGTCCTTTCCACCATTTCCCATCACACACATGCATCACATCCCAATGGCATCCAATCGCCACAACCATCCACATCCATTTGTATTAACTTTTAATCTTCACATATTAGGGGACATGCTACATTTCAAGAACGAGAAAATACAAGATCAAGCAATAATCAAGGAAACCTAGATTATTACTAAGCTAAACTAGGAGGGTGTACTAACCTTGGATTTGTAGAAAAAAACCTTGAGGAAATGTGATTCAACCTCCAACTTGATCAATCTAACTCCCTTGCACCAAACCCTAGCTTCCCCCTTCTCTCTTTCTCTAATCCTCTCCAAAAACAAGCTTGAGGGTTTATGAAACCCTCAACTCACGAATTTGGGCTTATATAGAAAAATGGGTGGTCAAAAGATCATCTTACCCTTAATGATTTGGCCAAAACAGACTTAAAAGGGCAAATTTCGAGGGATTGGTTGACCGGTAAAGAGGATCAGTTGACCGGTCCAAAGACCCCTCTCTGGAAAATTTCACCATTCATTTAGTGCGATGTTCGGTCGACCGGTAATGGGTATCGGTCGAGCAGTTGCCTATCGGTCGACCGGTTTTGCCTAATTTTTCCCCTGTTTTTTTTTTGTTTTTTTGTTTTTGAACTATGCTTTGTTCTTTTTCCCTTTCTTCTACTTACTCTTATACTTATTTTATTTTAAAACATTTATAAC
Organism: Tetracentron sinense; assembly: GCA_015143295.1. Lineage (NCBI taxonomy): Eukaryota > Viridiplantae > Streptophyta > Magnoliopsida > Trochodendrales > Trochodendraceae > Tetracentron > Tetracentron sinense. The sequence continues at coordinate 2,627,168 of CM026568.1, read as the reverse complement.
TTTAAGTTTCAAATTAAAATAAGGAAGTACCCCCCATTTGAATCCTATAAAAATACTTAGAAAATCGGATTCCTTATAACTTAAATTATGATTTTCCAATTTTAGGCAAAACTCAATAAATCCGGTTTGTCGTAAAATTTTCCATTGCCCAGGAAACCACTCTAAACATATGAATAAAATCTCATAAAATTACATGAACTTAGTTAACCTATAAACAACCATTACCGGGACTTTTTATCGCTAAATTCGAAAAATTTCCTTACATGGTCACTATTCATAGGCTATGAAAGTGAGATCCGGGGTTGTACATAATCATTTCGTTTCGTGGTAGTGATGGGTGGTGGTGGGTCATGGTGCGGAGCACTCTGTGGTTTCAACTTTGACTTTCTATTTCTAAAAATAAAAATAATAGAAATTTTCTATTAAAAAAAATATTAGTTTGTAAAAACAAAAAAGGGCATGTTTACCAAACATATTTTATGTAAAAATTTCTATCGTGCCCCAAAATCTCACCTAGGTTAAAGTGAGACCTTGACATGTGACTTAACCATCAAACCATCATAACATCCTGTTATAAAGCATTTAAGGCAATCTAAAATATGAACCTGAAATTTTTTCTTCAATTAATCATAATCAAGTCTAATATCTCAAATTAAAACTAAAACAAATTAAATAATTCGAATCATCATCATGATTCTCAACCATCAATTCAACCTAACCATAAATCCAAAATTAAGTCCATTACAATGTCTTGAACTCTAAATCTAAATACTGATAATTTAATTTCCAAAAAATGACCAACAATCCAAATTACATTCACCATCGGGATAATCACCTGCAGGGTTTTCTTCATCATCTTCGTACTCTTCCTCTTCCCAAGGTCCTGGGGCACAAATATCAAACCTAGAACATGCTAATAATAAAGTCATCGGCTGAGTAACAAGTTACCCGCGTATATAAATTCCTAACTAATAATATAAAAATATTAATAGAAAGCATAAATCATGATTTAACAATATATGTAAGCATATAAATAGAGTATGGAAGCATAATTTCAAATCAATTCTTATACTCACTTGTACTTATCTTTTTTGCTTATCTTACTTGTCTTTCTTGTTCGTGAGTGTATCCAACAATATGCATTGTTACTTTTCTTTTGTGGGGAGTGTTATTCCCTCTCTCTGTTATTTATCGAATTCTCCACTTTTTGGGGCAAGAACTAAGAAGCAATGATCTTTCTCTTTACATGTATATGTTGAAAGTTCTATTTTGTATTGGTTAATTCCTGTGTCAGAAATAGTGTCAAGTTCTATGCCTTGAGTCCTACCATGAGAGTGATTAAGTTCATGAAAGATGAAGCTTAAAGAGGTTCTAAAGCAAACCATTCCACCTGTAGCATCATTCACGATAATGGGATGATAAGTGACCTAGATACCGAGTCCATACCTTAGGTGAAATTGACTTAGAATAATATTCTATCACATTAGGTGATTAGTATCTTGACCTAAAATAGAATTTTCAGAATAAATGCACTCTATGCATTATTTCAGTCAAGTTGGTTTGAATGAACCAAGTTTGGTTTGAACCAACCATATTAGTTCAAACGAAATTGGAATTGGTTTGAACGCTTTCGGGTGTTACAGAGCAATCGACTGAGTTGTCCAGTAATTAAATTGTTTGAATGATATTGGAATTGGTTCAAACGATCTGCTCTCAAGATTTATAGAGCTTTGTCAGATAAAGTCCAATAGCCAAATTGTTCGAACAAAACATAAATTGATCGAACCACTAAGGTTTGGTTCGAACGAAAGTTGCAGAATCAGTGTTTCAACAACTTCCAAACTTTGTTTTGGTTTTCCTATTTAAACTAATTCTTCCTAAAATGAATTAAGAGTTGTTATTATTGAGAGTTGAGATTGTTTAGCATTGTTTAAATGTTGATGGTAGTGGAGGAGTGTTTCACACTTTTCATAAATAATAAATTATAAGAAAATAGTCATAAGCCTCTTGTTGGAAGGGTTTTTAAATCATGGGTATTTGGAGAACAAATCCAAACTTGAAGGGCAATGAGGGAAAGCCCCCTTTTATTATTGATTGTATTTTCTTTTGTTAAATTATTATTGTAACTTATAAATATTTATTTTAGAAATTTATAAAAAATTGTCTTATGAAGACTTTCTTAATGTATGAATGCCTCCTCAAGCAACTTACTTTTATGTTGTCTTTCTTTGAACGGGTTTGTGAATCCAAAAAATATAAACTCAAAATAAAAATTCGTTGAACCCCTAAAAAATAATTGTTGGGATCGGACCTAAATAAAAAAATGTTGAACCAGAGGATATGAATATATGATTTCCTCATTTTTACAAACCATAGCACGAACCAGTTCGTGATCATGCCCACTAAACAAAATGAGATCCTATTATAAAAATACTAGTGGGTCGCACATGCGATGCATGTGAGAGGGAGGGGAGGGGAGAGAGAGGATGGGAAGATGGACCCTAGTGAGGGGTATTTTGGGAAAAATATTAAAGAATATTTTGGGTATAGAAACTTAAGGGACATTTTGGGTAAAAAATGTGAGGGGCATGATGGGCATCTATAAACATGATGTAGGGACATTTTGAGAACCAAAAAAATTTAAGGGTATTTTGGGTATACAAACTTGAGGGACATTTTAGAAATAAAGAAAATGAAATATGGACAAACTTGAGGAGTATTTTGAGTTTAAAAATTTATGAAGGGCATTTTGGATATAGAAATTTGACGTAGGGGCATTTTGGGAACTACAAAATATTTGGGACATTCTGACTATAGGAAATTTTTGAGGGCATTTTGGGTATAGAAATTTGATTTAAGGGTATTTGAGAATAAAAATATTTTTAAGTACATTTTGGAACAGGGAACCAGTCACCGGCCGATTTGACGATAGGTTTGATTATGAAAACATTGCTTTTATATTAATAAGGGGCAATTTTAGAATTAAATTAAATTTTAATCAACTTCTTTAAATCCCCCATATTTTTTTTGGTGAAAAAGTTCCTTATATTAATAAAAGCTAAAATTATTAAAAGGTAATTTTGAAATTAAGTTAAAATTCAACCAACTTTTTAAAATATCATTATCTTTATATTAGCAAAAGAGTAGTTTTGGAATTAAGCAAATATTGAATCAACCTTTTAAAGTACCAATGTTTTTATATATAAGTAAATGTAGTTTTTGAATTAAATAAAATTCAGTTAATATTTTAAACCCATAAGTGTAAAAGACAATTTTGGAATTAACTAAAATATAATCGGCTTTGAACCTATAATAAAAGGGAAAATTTGGATTTAACTAAAATTAATTCCACATCTTCAATCTATGGTAGTTTTGGAATTAAATAAAGTTGAATCAACATTTTAAACACGCCCAATCCTCTGCATATTAGTAAAGATTTAAGATGCTGTATCATGCCCACATTGTGGTCCTCTTCAAAGTCTGGTCCCCTTCCAATCACCGGAAGACGGGTTGTAATGAGCAACCATGAAATCGGTTTGTGCATGGGATATTGGAGAATAGTCTCAAAAAGACGCCAGAGGTGAACGGACAACTTACTTAGGAGTGTAGCAACAAGAGTCGCATGGAGGTGGTCTACGTGTCGCTTGCGACGGTTAAAAGGCTGACACGAAACGATACCCCGCGACAAAATTAGGAAACAAACATAGAAAAAGTTAGAACGCAATGGGATGCATTTCTCTCCGTCCAAAAGTGTTATGCAAGACAAAATGAAAAATGAAAAATTGTTAAATCTTAAAAGTAGCAGGTTTGGAATTACAAAAGTACCCTTTAGAAACATTTTTGAAAAATCTAGATAGGAAGATATAAACGTGGAATTAAGGTATGTATCACGCATTCTATAACAAAAGAAGCCAAATCCTCTACGGTTGATTTGGCAAATTTGGTTATTATCCCTAGAGGTCTCCACGTGTCCCTTTTGATACTCCTTAACTGTGGTTAAGATTCACCTATCCTTAAGGTTCATCCACGCATCCTTTGTTTTTTTTAAAAATATTAATTCTTTTAAAAAAATATTTTAATAATAAAAAATTCCTAAAAACAGTTTTTAATTTTTTTTAAAAAATTAATATTTTTTTAATAAAACCAAAGATAGGTGGGTGACCTTATCCACAATTAAGAGGTGTCAAAAAGGACATGTGGAGACCTCTTGGGGGGTGATAACCGGATTTGCCAAATCCAATTATTACTGTACAAGATTTGACTTCATAACAAAACTGTCATTAAAAGGATGGCAAATCGTGGGCCTAACACTGTGGCAGGGTATTTGGGGGGTGTATCTTCATTTTAACTCGTCACGTCTCCCACTATTTAGAGCATTCCTAGCTATCTCATCAAATTTTACTTACCAAAATAGTCAAAACTCACAAAAAGTCATGTTGGTGAGCCACTTTTTTAAAACACTCCCAACAATCTCATCAAAATAGTTAAAACTCTCATTATTTTATCATTTGTGTCACTTCGACAATAAAAAAAGAGAGAGAGAAACCTTTATTTTATTTATATGGGCTCACAAAGGAGGGAAAGAGAGATATTAACTTTGGTGAGTGTACAGTGACTCACCAAAGTTGGTGAGTACTGTATACTCACCAAACCGAAAACATCAAATTAGTGAGGCTACTGAGGGATGTTATTTAACACTTTTTAGCTATCTGGCTCACCAAAATGACCAAAAAGGCTGCTAGGAATGCTCTTACACTCTTTGACCGTGTTTAAGTTTTACCTACCCCTTAAATTAAACAATCTAACCAAGTTTAAATAAAAATTATACTCTAAGTTAGTGAATCTTAAACAACAGTTAAAAGATGTTAAAAAAAAAAATTCTAAAAATGAAGGTTAAATGGTTTAACCCTAGGGATGAAACTTAACCACAATTGAAAGGTGTTAAAAAGGGAGAAACGTGATGAGTTAAAAGGGAGACATGTCGCCTATGTAGTGACCTAAAAATTAATTAACTAGTGTGAAAATAAATGAGGGAATAAGAATAACCTTGAATGAGATTTAATTAGAAGTGTAGACAAATAAAAGTCACTAATGACATTCTGGTAAATAAATAATAGGGTTAATATAAATAGAAAGTGGTAAACCTAATTTTAGAATACTCATAACACAATCTCTAGACAATAGAACGTGAGAGAGAAGAAAAGTAGGGTTTTCACGTTTGGAGGAGTTTTCAAGGAAGGAGATCACAATTCCAAAGCTTGTTCTTCCTCGTGGTAGATTAAATTGTTGAGGCGATTACCAAAAAAAAAAAATTGTTGAGGCAAGTGAATACCCCCCTTAGATCTAGGTTTTTGTATGTAAATTCTTTAATTTAAAAGTAGATATATTCATCTTGAATCATGATTAGCTTCATTCAAAGTCTTTTTATGAAGTATATGAAGTTTGATAATAATAGTTTAGGTTTAGGCATTTTAAATTGAATTAATATGAAGTTATTAGATTTCTGGAATTTTAGGACCAGTCGTGAGACAATATTCATAATATATTCTCTCGTATTCCAAAAAATTATGAAATTTTGTAGGTAGTTTGCACATTGGTAAATACAACTCTACAAAATTTCAGATAAAAAGGGGTTCGTTTGATATTGATTTCATAATTATTTTTAGGACGTGTTAAATCTATCAGAAATTTCAGAATCAGAAAAACATAACTTGTTCTATAATATTTTTAAATATTTTATACATAAGAGTGTTGTTTTAAAATTTTTAACACAATTATAATCTAATAGAATTTAAACCCAATTGGTATCATATTATTTTCTTTTATATTATATATTTGGTGAATTTATTGGTGAAAGGTGTCGAAGATTCATCTCTTCTATTATTTCGTGAAGCAGTGCAACTGTATTGAGTTTAATTATTTATGGAATTATAAGTACATAAATGAAGATAATGAAAATAAAGAAAAATGAAATAAATAAACAAATTGTTTTATTTATTTTAAATAAGATCATTGAAAATAGTATATTGTTTGTTACAATTATGTAAAACTTCATAATTTGATAGATAGACTTAAAAAACATGAGTTATTTAATTAATGTACGTATTGTTATCATTGTTTCGTTTCATATACTATTTTGAATGCATTCTTGTTCTTGTTCCTCTTTATTATGATAGTATAGGACACCATAATAAAGATAGTATATTTTGTTAATGGTAAAGACCACTACCCAAATGATGACTTTGGAGTGTATGATACTCTCGAAGAAGTTTAAGTCTATGAGTGATCTCCAAGAGATTCCACTGGGGGAGTTCGGGACTTCTCGGTGAGACAACCTTAGGTGTATTGTGAACTCAGGAGTCCGGGAGTTCTCAGTGTGACAATACGACTTAAGGGTCCCTTAATGATGGATTAGATGACTTTAGACCACTACCAATATGGTAGACTCTAGGAGAACCCTATGGGCAGAGGACCAAACCAATTGGAAATTAACTACAGTAATTATTGCATATTTTAATATTGGAATATTAAATTTCAAATACTTTTGTAAATTACTGCATGCTTGTTGTATTAACTTGTTGAGCTTAGAGCTCACTCTTGTTATTGTTAAAATTTTCAGGAGACACCGGAAGAGGTTAGGGAGTCAGGAGGACAAAGTTAGTTGTCAAGACTTTGTTGCGTTTTAGTTGAATATTTATCTGAGGTTGAGTAAACTGTAGTGATGTTTAATTAATTTGTTTTAACTCTTTTACTCTTTGTTGTTTGTTTAAATTGCAGTTGCTTGATGATATATCTGAGTGATATTTATTAGGAATAAATTCCATTGTTGTTGGGGTTTGTCCCCGGATCGTGCCTCGGGATCAACATAAATATTAGATATATTGTGTGCAGATTTTTGGGGCATGAGAGCCTAATATCAGTTATGTCCATTATTAGGCACCAACCATATTTGTGCTCCATTAAGAACGAGTTGAAAAAGGAAATTTTGAATCTAAGCCAATAAGGGATCCCTCACGAACACAGTTTGCCTAATTAGTTAAACATTGTTGGTGCCTAGCACCTAAAAGAAAAAGTATTCTGTAAAATATGTTAATCCATAGATTTACACATAAATGACTGTAATATATCTATACATAAATATACATGAATTACCAAGCTAAAAGACGCTTTATTAAAAGTCTTTTTTGAAGATAGTTGAAGCCTAAATTATTTAGTCCCATAAAATCTAGAAATTTCAATTTCATAAGATTAAAGAACACCCACCAAATCAGAATTTAATCTGATAAATCTGTCACATAATTGACTGAGTCTCCCCTTAGAATATGAAGTTTTCGTATTGAGGATTAGCCTAATTAAGGACCGATCCAAAATTGACTATCCGATCGGACTCTCCAGTTTCTAGTTAGTTAGGATGGATCCAAGGGTCTATCCAATTAGTCTAGATAAGAGATGATCCATTTGGATTGTCAAACAAATTGATCCGGAGGTTTTTCTAAAAGACAATCTGGTTGGATTAATCTAACTGCTCTAAACTTGTAACGACCCCAAAACCCCACCTTGGACATAATGGGACCTTAGGCTCCTTACATTTCTTAAATCTGCTCAACTCGATAATAAAATTCAATATATAACTCAAACCATCTTGTACAACTACAATTTATCCAACATAACCCACCGTAACTAGGGTAGTCTAAAACCACAAAAAAAAATAAGGCAGTCTAATACAATCCGGCCCTTTCAAAGTGTAAAACAAGACCTAATAATATGGTCACCTATCCAACTCTCAAGCTTCCGCAACCAGAGGCTCACCTTCTTCTTCTTCCTCGATGTATAACTACTCAACCCATGGCTCTTCCGTGTACTCCTACTCTACACCTACCGACAATAACAGGTCGATTGAGTTTTGAAAACACTTAGCATATATATAGTCCAACTAAGAACATAACATAACTTATACATTGTCAATTCATAATCCGTTTCATATCTACATAATCAATAACAGTTTTATAAGACATTGATATAATTAGAGTGTGGTAACATGTCAGTATATCGTATCATCATCTTGACTCGTGTACTTGTGAGATTCTTAAACATATACATGTGTGAAAATATGCATGACCCATACGTGTCTATGATAAGTAACCAATCCCTTCAACGCATAATTGATAGTTTTGCAACACATCATGGCAACACATAGAGTGGTATGTTCGTAACTAGGGGGATATTCTTTCAAAACATAATCCATAGTGTTTTTTCCCCGTCAACGCATAATTCATAGTTTTGTAACACATCGTGGCAACAGATAGAGTGATATGTTCGTAACTAGGGAGATATTCTTTCAAAGAATAATACGTGGCATGTCCATGTTCAATGCATGATCTTGTGGAACACGTGGGCCTATAGACCTTACTTCTTACCATGCATGTAAAAATATGCTTTAAGTATCGTGATTGGTATTCAAATGGGTCATCCTTTAGATTCTGATCATCCACCAAGAAACTCAGCCAAAGTACATCTACTTGGTTAGAGAATTCCCGACATGAAAAACTTCCTGTAAGTTTTGGCCTACCCAAATACCGATCACTATACAAAGTAGATAGGGCATAGTCTAACACATCAATCATTAATACTTTTTTTTTTAATAAAATCCTCTTAGACGGAGAGGGGGGTTTGGCAGAGCCCTACCAGATTTATTAAAATAAATAAAGTGGGGGAGGGGGGGGGGGGGGGGGGGAATACAATGAAAACCTTTAATTTCTAACATTATGAAAATTTCCTAATCCTAATTTGTCAATCTGAATCATAGATCTGACTTTAATAGGAATAGAATCAAGAGTAATGAAAGAGCCAGAAATTTGCCTTTGACAACCTATATTAGCTAGCTCATCAGCTACTGTATTAGCTTCCCAATAAATGTGATTTATTGAATAATCATCTGACATACAATTTTTGATCTGCTTATCCCAATACCAAGTTTTCCATGTACTTGGATTTCTGTCTTTCCATACCTCAACCGAGCTCTAAGAATCAGATTCAATGATGACATTGCGAATATGAAGACTCTTGCAAAGGATTAATCCATCTAAAAGGGCTCGAGTTTCCGCTATATAGTTTGAACAAATGTCATAATGAGCGTAAAAGCATGCAACAAAGTTACCTTTGTGATCCCGGATTATCCCTCCTCCTCCAGCATTACCAGGATTACCTTTAGAGGCACCATCTACATTCAGCTTAAACTTGGATCGAGGAGGAAAAGTCCATTTAACCATCAACACCTGAGCTCTATTTATAGGGGTAGATCTAGAAGGAAATAAAGATCAGCCAACTTGATTTCAAGACTTGTCTTTTCATCAAGACAAACATGCAAATCATATTCAAGAAGCTAAGTTTTGGCAAGGAGGGAAGCCTTCTCTTCCTCAAGCTGTGACACAAGAGCTCTCAACCCTGAAGCCACTTGGTCTAAGGCATTTTTTTCCATTTCAATAAATTTGATCTTTTTAGACATGGAAAACTGAACCTTTTATAGCTTTAGGCATTCCTGAAATAGTTCATCATAAGTTGCCTCAAGGCCTCCCTCAGAATTTGAGTCATTATGACTCTCATCATCCTCCTCACCATTACTACAGTGTTGGTTACTCACAGCATTTGAATAAGATTCTTCAATCCCAGATAAGGATGCAGTGAAGGCCACATAACCCCTAGTATTCTCACAAGAAAAACCATCTGATTCCTCATATTTAGATTCACTGTCATCCCTTGCCTTGCCCTTAAATATTTTCTTATTAGAGCATTCAACGGCAATATAGTCGTAGCCTTGGCATTCATAACATTGAACACCTTGGAATTTCTTAGCCACACTTTTAAGATATTTCTTATTTTCAAAGTGCTTGGATTTGGGCTTTTCAAAAGATTTTTGTCCTTTCGGATTAAATCTCTTATTAAGTTTCAAAAGTTTTTTGAATTTCTTTGCAAATAAAGTCAACTCTTCTTCTTCATTCTTAGAGTCATTATCTGAACCATCTATGGATTGCTTGACGGATTTCAAGGCAATAGATTTTGATTTCTTAGATGGGTTCAAATTTAACTCATAGGTTTGGAGAGAACCAACTAACTCTTCGATTTTGAGAGCTTCAACATTTTTGCTCTCTTCGATAACGGTAACCTTCGATCAAAATCTCTCAGGTAGAGATCTCAAATTTTTTTAACAATTTTGGACTCAGGAATTCTTTCTCCTAGATTGAAGCTAGAATTGACAATGTCACTCAAATTAGCATAAAAACTGTCAAAAGTTTCATCATCGTTCATTATCAACTTTTCAAACTTAGAAGTTAGTATTTGAAATTTGGAGATCTTGACAGTTGTAGTCCCTTTATGGTTAATTAGAAGAATGTATCATGCCTCATTCGAAGTATCACATTTAGAAATACGTCGAAATTCTTCGAGTGTGACAGCGGCGAAGATTGCATTTAGACCCTTACTATTCCATCTACAACTTTCAAGTTCTACATTGGTCCATTCAGAAGAAGGTTTAGAGATGATCTGGTCATTATGATCTTTGTTGGATGGGTCCAACCATGTTTAATGGAGAACCATACTCTCTTATCTAATGATTTTAGAAACGCTCTCATTCGAGTTTTCCAATAGGCATAATTATTCCCATCAAATAATGGGGGACAAGAGATGGATCCTCCCTCTCTTTGGAGATTCATATTCACCGAATCTAAGAATATGATTGCACTAACAAAATTAGTGAATCCGCTCTGATACCAATTGAAAAAATTCGATGAACCTCAAATCCGATGTTTGAGTTGAGAACTCACAAGTTCGAGAGGATGGTTAAGTTTCCCTACAATTCTATCTACCCTTTTTATAAATTAACAATTAAGTTATTGATTAAAGGGATGATGAATTTAAAGTGCGGAAATAGAGAGAAACATGCAAACCATAAAACAATGATTTTTACATGGAAACCCTTCCGGGAAAAACCACGGGACATAGTCCAGCTATGGGAATCCACTAAGACAAAATTAACAAGAACTTACAAGACTCAAACTTGACTCCTTCGAACTCGACACTACGATCATTCAGTTCTTAGTCCTCCACACCTCGAAAAGTCATCACGTACTCTCAAGTCCCATGATCAACCACAGCCGCTTGTACTTCTCTTTGTGTCTCGAAAATAGTCCACGATCTTCCAATCGATCTCTGTTAATGACGGCTTCAGATTCCACCGACCAAATCACACTACCACAATCCTTCTCGGATTGATCTCCTTCACAAAGGCTCCGGAACACTCCGGCCAAGTTGTTCTATCTAGAACGGGTTGATGGTTTGATTAAAATCAAATCCTAGATGGATTCCATCAATGGGAAAGTCCAAGCAAGCTAGAATGAAGCATTAGCTTGTAAAAATAGGATGGAAGAAGGATTAACAAATGGGAGGAGAAACAATAATTTCCAGAGTTTTTATAAACTCTAGAGATACCTCAAAGTGCTCTCAACACACTCCCAAAGTCTCAATTTTCGGACTAGAAGGGTTCTAGTTATATAGAGAAGTTAAAAAATCAAGTTTAGAAGTTTCTAAAACCAATATAGCTTGAAAACCCACTTCAAGGTCGACCTTGGGAGTGCTGGGTTGACCCAAAGGTGCACTTGGGTAGACCCAAGTGTCTTCCAGGGTCGACCCTGGCTTTTCTCACTTGCTGGAAAATTTCAGCATACAAAATCAGTCCATATCAGGGTCGACCCTGATTGGTTTCAGTTGACCGGGATATTAAATCACAAAATCAGCTCTTGCTTCCTTTACGAAAATTGTAGATCTTTTCAACACGGTCAATTTGATATAATGGAGCAAAATTCGAGCTACGGTTTGAGAGATATGCCTCTTACAAGTAGCCTTAGTTTTTAAGAACTTTAAGGACTCAGGGTCGACCCAAAGTGCTCAGGGTTGACCTTGAGGTGCAAACCCATTTTCAAAAACACTCTTTTAGCTCTTACATCCTTCATGAAAGTTGTAGATATTTTCGACATGATCGATTTGATATATTATAGAACAAAATTCGATCTACGATTTGGGAGATATGGCACCTACAAGAAACCTTGGTTTTTTACAAATTTTTAGAATTTTAAACTTGTTTTGCACTACTTATCTCATCACCTAGGGTCCATATGATTAGTTTAAGACCTTTTCCACCTAAGGTATCATATTAGGTTTATTCTAAGTCAATTCCCACCTAAGGTAATATGGTATCTAGGTCACTTACTATCCTATGAGTGAAACGAAGGAAATGGTCAACCGAGTCTTCAACGGTTTTCAACTTCACTTATCGTAGATGCTTGAAGACAATGACACAAGATACACACCTAATCACCTAGACTCACTTGTTTTGACACCGGAATAAGCCAACACATAAAAACATGGACTTTACAATAAAGGTTTGACTGAGTTGGTAGGGTTTGAATCGAGATTCGAGTAGAGGTTCGGCTAAGGCAAGTAGGGTTTAAACCGAGATTCGGATAGAGGTTCAGCAGTGTAGGTTAGATTTGAACCAAAGTTTGGGCAGAGGTTCGACTGGGTTGGTAAGGTTTAAACCGAAGTTCGGTCAGGGGTTCGACTGGGTTTGGCAAGTAGTCTAAGCTATAATTTTAAAGCAGTTAATAAAGCTAATAAAAATTGAAAGCAAGACTAGAGATAGAAAGATTACCTACCCAAAAACTTGGTGGACTTTCGGAAAAAAGAGGGATTTCCAGATAAAACAAAATTCTCGAACTTCAAACTCTCGAGAAATAAATCTCTAACCTTTTTCTAAGTCACGAGAAAGCAAAAAACCAAGGAAAGTGGTGTTGGAATTGGTGAGAAAATGAGAAAGGGCCCTTGGGCTTAAATAGGGAAGGGAAGAGAAGAGGATTCTCCTCTCTTCAGATGTGGGACTATGTTTAAAAAACAAAATTTTTACTCTGGTCATTTATTTGATAAATGACCAGGTCAAAATTTCAAAAATGACGGAAAGTTAAGGCGGTTTACGCAGGAAAAATGACCAAAAACCCCAAATCATTCTGGTCGTTTATGGTATAAACGACCATATGAAAATTCCTATAAAAATCTGGTCGTTTATATCAAAAATTACTAAGCAAAATCTGCCCAAAAGTTCTGGTCGTTTTTGGTAAAAACGACCAGCTTAAACCCTATTTTTTGTTTCGCCACGTGTCATTTTCTGGTTCGCCGAAAACCTGATTTTGCGTTTTAAGTCTGATTTGTGCCCGAAAATAGTAGAAATTAAACTGATAAAATCCAAAAAAATATTAGAGATGAAATGTCGCGCCCCAAAACCCACCCTAGGAGTTAGAGTGAATCTTGGACGACCAATCATGACTTTCATGACTTGCTTGACCAAAATAACCTGCAAAAGACCCACAGAGCATATACAAAGAGGACACCATAGCGGAAACATATAACAAAGTACAGCGGAACTCTAACAAACCTCTGTGTATATACATACATGATCCAAGTTTGATACAAAAGAAATCAAGACAAAGAAAGTGCGAACATGCCCGCCAAAATACATAAATCTAACTCTCAAGCTCACCCACAGCTATCCACTCAGAATCTACCACCACCTAATAGTAGCCCTCGCCCTGAGGATCCTCCACAGGCTCCTCAACGTACTCCTCCTCCACCCATGGGCCGGGAGCCTAGACATCAAATGGAGCAGCAGCTCCCTCAGAACTTGCCGACATAAACGTACGACTGAGCATAGAATACTCAGCATGTACCAAATGCTAACCAACAGTCATAGCAAAACAATAACAATATGGAAAGCAGGAAGCAGTTCACAGATATAAGGTAGGAACAATTCATATCATCACGAGAAAGTAAAGCAGTTTATAATCGTGCTTGCATTTCCTAAAAGCCGATAAAATCCTTGAAAAACATCATGCACTTGACTTGACTTAAAACATCATTTTCGTGCTTAAAAACTTGTCTTGTCTCGCCATGTTGTGTCATGCCATGTCATGCTTGCTTGGGAAACAAACTACTTGTGAGGGAAGGGAGACCCTTCTTCCTAAATAATCATGTTTGCCATGTCATGTACGTCAAAAAGCGCTAAAAACCACAGTTAAAAACTGTGGTTTTTGGTCAAAAACCACGGTTTTTGGCTGTGGTAGGATCCGTCGAGAATTCTGTAGTGGTTTTTATCAACAACGGATAATGACAGTCATAAAAGAGGGGACAAAACAACGGTCTAAAACCGTCGTTTATGATTAAATAAACAACAGATTTTAACCGTGGATTATTTAATTATAAACGACGGTTTTAAACCGTGGTTCTTCTTTATTTGAATACTAATTTTAAAAATCATTTTTTCCTGAAAAACAACGGTTATCGACCGTTGTTCATGATGATTTAATCATCATTTCAGAAAATCGCTTTTATCCTAAACAACAGTCTGAAACCGTCGTTTTTAAAAAAAAAAATAAAAAAAAATATTTATTTTTTTTAGCCATACATCACCTGTAATACCTTACAATTCATTAAATATCATATCAACTATCACAATCCACTATACTACACTCAATCATCGCATCCAATACCTAACAATCACAATACGTATGAAACACTAAACCATCACTTGAAACACCCTACAATCACAATTCAATTAAAAAACCTAACCATTACTTCAAACACTCAATTATCGTAATATACTTCAAGTCAAAATTAACATGTTCATTATATGTTTCATCTAAAAATAAATTATTAACTAATGAATTAAAAAAACAAGTCAAAATTAACATGTTCATAATATACTTCCTGTAATTGCAATTATTCTACTGTGAGTTGAATGTTATCTCTTAACCAAAAAAAAAACTAAAACTAATGAATAAAAAAAGTCTAACTACACATGAGAAATCAAAGAAGCTTTGTAAAAGGTATGGGCCAAGTAATAATATCCCCAGGTGTAATATCTCCAAGTGTCCCTTCTCCTTCATACAAATCTGCAAGGATATCATAGACTTCATCTACGATGACGCTATACGAATCGACAGATGGTGTTGCATCTCTATTTATGCGTCCAAGTGCAATTGTCTTCCTCTTGAAATTCATCAATAAACAACGTGATGATATTATGTTAGCAGGAGATTCGGGGAGGATTGAAGATTGTCGTCTTACCTACAAACATTAGAAAAATAATGTCAAACACTTCACAAAATGTTAATCATTACTTTCCATTTCAATCAAAATTAAGAACTATTAAATATAAAATTACTAGGAAACACGTACCCCATGTGATGCACGGATCAAAATTGAGACATCGAAATGATAGTAGAAGAAACTTTAAAAGAAAATGTAAAAAAAGCACCAAATCTTATAATAAGAAAGTTAAAATATATCATTGCAATTGAATCTAGATAGACAGAAACCCAATTACAAAAACATATTGGTAGGAAATCAAGACACCTAAATGGCACTTACTTTGCCTACTTCAATGAGCATGACTCATTAGAATGCTACTCTATATATATACTAGCGGAAGGCATGCGTGAGTGTCTAGTATTGATGTGTCAAATTTTAATGACGAAAAAAAGAGAATGGAAATCCTAGAAAAATGCTTGAAAGGTTGTTGGAGATGTATTCTTAACCTAGGGAGAAGATGATGCAGTTTAGGAAAACCCTACAAAAAAAATTATGAATAACTAGCAGAATGCACATGCGATGCACGTGTGTACAATCCTAATAATTATAAAATATGAGATCAAATTAAAAATAAATTTTTATATGATCTCTCTTGGAAAAAAATAAAATCTAGCGCAAAATAAATTACAAAACAAAAAAAAATGTTTAGTTAACAACCTGCTTTGGGGGGAGGTACCGGGTTCCATTCCCGAGAGGGTAGGAGTTTGCATATACTCTCCACCCGCCACTAACTGAACAGATACTAACAACTAACCGGCGTTGCGGCCTAAATGTATATCTTGAACCAAACAAAAAAAAAAACATGTTCTTAACATTCACAAAAGATAAAAAGAACATTAGAAGATTTTTTTTTGGAAGGTACATTAGTAAGAACATTAGAAGAGTTATCTGTATATATATATATATATATACTAGCGGAAGACACGTGCCATGCACGTGAGTGTCAAATCCTAATGATTATAAAATGGCATCAAATCCTCTACGGTGATAACCAGATTTGGCCAATCCGGTTATCACCTCTAGAGGTCACCACGTGTCTCCTTTGACACCCCTTAACCATGGGTAATGTTCACCCACCCCTAGGGTTCACCCACATATTTTTGGTTTTTTTTCTAAATATTAATTCTTTTTTTTACATTAAAAAATAGTTTTTAGAGTTTTTTTAATTTAAAAAAAAGAATTAATATTTTTAAAAAAAACCCAAAAATATATGTGGGTGAACCCTAGGGGTGGGTGAACCTTACCCACGGTTAAGGGTGTCAAAGGAGACACGTGGTGACCTCTAGGAGTGATAACCGGATTTGCCAAATCTGGTTATCACCGGAGATGATTTGGCTCCTTATAAAATCAATGACAAAATAGTAGATTTAAAAGCATGATTTCAATGAATTTAACATTCAATACATTAAATGAATTTATGTATTTATAAATTTATTTAGTTAAAACCTGATCTTTGCATTTGAACATGAAAAACAGAACATTAGAAGAGTTCCAACTAAGAGTGGCAGGAACAGATTAATTTAAGAGAATAGAAGTAAGACATGCATTCAAAAAATTTATTTAACAGATTAATTTAGATGTATGCTGCCATACATAGTGCATCATTTCCATCAGTGTACACATGGGATATGCTCAACTCCAATTCATGAAACGTTGGACGGATTTCATAGATTGATTGAGTACAGTACACTCCTACTGTGTGTGGTAACCTTAGGTCTAGCCGTGTGTGTGTTACGTGCTGTCTTTCCTTTAACCAAAACATCAGTTGAATCCATTACTTCCCTTATGTCCAGCACATACAATCAAAGCAACCCCAAAGAGGGTCAAATGTCCAAACCAAGGCAGAATCCAATTTAGAATTTAGAGTAGTTTTCGGTGGTAGGAAAGCCCTCTTGTTTTGAAGCACGGGTGGAGGTTGTAAAATTCAACGCATATCTCATTTGCCTAGAGTAAATTTCTTAGACCAAGCCATTAAAAAAAGAAAAGAAAAAAAGAAAGCAAATACAGATTCATGGAAAATTGCATGCATAACAGAAGCACATAAACCACATACCATCTCATGAGTAACTCATTTTTGTGACCCCTTCGTGTTCCGCTTCGAAATCAGATATAAGAAAAACCCACCAATAAATAGTCCTTGAACACACCATCTCCAACACTACTGATCAGAACTCTACCATCTCCAACAACCAAACACGCCTCATTCCATGAAAGAATCAAAACTCAACCGTGTCAGAGTCCAAGATCCAACATATCTTCCAACCGTGTCGATGAATCAAAAAGGAGATGTAGAACAGAAAAATAGAAGAAACCGGGATTTGGGGGAGTTGTGATATAGAAACAGTTTGTTAGGAGTGAATATTGAAATGATGTTATTGCCATTATATAACTAATTTCATGTATAGAATACTATGACACTGTGGTTAGTACTTAGTAGTTAATACTAGTAAACACCCCGTGCGATGCACGGGACAAAAGAATTAATTTTTTTAATAAATTAAAAATACACACCCCTCTAGTAACATCGAGTGACTCTCATATAATCTGAGAACAATGAAATAGAGAAATTTTAATATAAATTTTTTATTTTAATTAAGGCTGGCAACCATTACCAAGCAAAGATTCATATGAATTGAGAATTTCAATTTAATCTACATTTCGAGAATAGTTGGGAAAAAAATTCAGTAAGTCTGAAAAAAATTAATGATACACAAACATGAGAAGAGAGATGAGTGATGAGTGGGGGCATAACTAAGGGTCAATAACGTGCTAGAAGAAGCGCTTTAAATCGTATGCAAAATCACCATTGAAACCTAGCTCTATATGGAAAAAATGTAATGATACACATACATAATGAGGGAAGAGAGAGATCATTAGTATAGAATGGTTATTTAATAGATTTAATAAAATCTCTTCCAACAGATTCATCAGAAAAACTCAAAAAAGTTACTACATTTCTTTCTTACAACCAATTGGGTAATTTCTCTACTGTAGAGTAACATAGAAAATTTTAGAAGAAGAAAACTGATGAATATGTATGACTCATCCACCGAGGGTGCTATGGAGTTCATTGGTCCATGTTCAGAAGAAGACCAAAATTGGTTGACGCATTGAGGAATGGATAACCTGAGGAAGCAATTTCTGAACTGTCGTGAACGTCGCCTTTGAAAAATACTCTCACTACTACAACAACCATACTCAAATGATTGTCAAGGATTTAGGGGAGATTCTCGTTTATTGGAAGGTACAAAGCAAAATAGATGCAATAAAATAATACATTAGAAAATTTTGTAAAATTGATGCATCCAATACAGATCCAGATACACCAATGCTTGCGGTACATCTTCTAGGTACAAAATGAATAATATAAAATTATATATAAGCTTAGGGATTAAATCCTCTATGGCTATAACCTACCTCGGGGGAGTCTTGAGGTTACCATGTGTCCCATTAGAGATGGAGGTTTTTCTAATGTCAGATATCAGGAGTATTCCTTTAAGAGCAATAGTTTGGACAACTCTTGTCCATTGCTGTCACGAAGCCCCTTCAACTGTCCATGAAATGTGTCCCATTAGAGATGGAGGTTTTTCTAATGTCAGATATCAGGAGTATTCCTTTAAGAGCAATAGTTTGGACAACTCTTGTCCATTGCTGTCACAAAGCCCCTTCAACTGTCCATGTCCATGAAATGTGTCCCATTAGAGATGGAGGTTTTTCTAATGTCAGATATCAGGAGTATTCCTTTAAGAGCAATAGTTTGGACAACTATTGTCCATTGCTGTCACAAAGCCCCTTCAACTGTCCATGAAATCTGGTTATATTTTTTTAACCAATGTGGTTAAATTATACCAACAATGCCCAACTATATATATCAGTGTGATTGAATCTTATAAAAGAAACGTTGCTGTGTTAATGTGGAGGACGTCCATGTGAGTGAGTGTGTTGGCTGTGTGTGAAAGTAATGTGTTTATCTTTAAATCCAAAAAATATATAGATGACCCGAGCTGTAAAATCCATAATATGGACTTCAAATATGCATTCCTTAATCCTAGAGTTCCTATTGTTGATAAAAGGTTATATGCTACGAAATATTTTCTTTAAAATATAAGACATTATGGTAAGCACATCCCAAAGAGAAGACTCCACTCCTATGTTGATGATAACAACAACATAGCACTCTCCAATGGACAAGGCAAGGACATTACGCTCACATGACATCTCAATAAGAAAGGACAGTGGGTCCTATAAGGGCTCACAAGCACGGTTGAAACCCACCTATTGGGACTAGCTTTTTTGATCTATTTAGTTAAACAGAATAACATACTCACACACTATAATATACTCCACACACACTCGCCCCTTACCACAGGGGCATTACACCCACAAACCCTGAAGAGTTTTGCATTCAGATTCAAACAAATGGTATAACTTTTCAATCAAAGAATACCACTCAAACTATCTCGACTAGCATTCAGTGCATCATTGTCGTAATATAACCCTTTAGGTAGATATAACAGACTATTTTTAAAGACATAGAGGATCTGTTTGTGGGGTATTTTAGAGAGAGATAGTGACTGTCTTCATAGACATATGTGGGATGTTTTTTTCTAGATAAGAGAGTGGCCTATTATGTGAGGATCTGTAATGTCTATTTTTATACCATCACCTAATAACTAATTCATGCCTAATTATTAGAATATGTTTTGGAGAGTTGCATCTAAACCAGCCCATATGTACAAAATAGTGACATAGTCATAAATGAATAATACTAAATATGCACCTTGACATCTCTTGGGATGAAAGTAAAATCAACCTCATTTTAATGTTGAGAAATCGTAGGAATAATACTAAGCTAACATGATTTTAAACTCTACAAGTTACAAGATTAAAAAGACATACATAACAAACATAACATAACCAAATAAAACAAACAATAAATAACATAAATAAAAAATTTGTACCTGAGAAGCACTACAAAACTCTGAGGAATCTGGCATATGTCCCCTTTGTGCAAAAACTTGGTTTGATAACTCAGTCACACGCTGATCCATGGAATTAAGTCTCGACTCAAGGCTTTCACGTGCTTTCCTCTCCTGTTTAGCTATCTCCTTGTAAGGAGCTGAAGCATGAAGAGTAGTCTTACAAACACCACTACCCATTCCTCGTACACGACCCCTTCCATCACGACCACAAACCTGAGTAAGCAAAAACTTATATTAAACTAGAAATTAACTAGAACAAACACAATACAAACGAAATTCAATGAATCACATACCAGTGCAACAGGGTCATGGTCTAAATCTTCTTGTCCCAATGATGGATCCATGCTAATAATTTTTCTAATTTCATCCTATAAAATAAATAATAATTAGTAAAACTTATATTACTTGCTTATTGACATAAATGAATAACACTCAGATTTTGTTCTCACTATTTGCTGGCTTGAAGAGGGAAAAGGACAAGTTCCATCCTTCTTGATGTGGGTGGCCATGTATAATTGTGTCCTATTTATGGTACCACTCAGACTCTCCTTTTTCTGTAAAAGAATAAGAAAATACATAAGTAGACATTAATATGTTAATAAATTATAAGAAAATAGTAATTTTATCTAGATACTACCAACTTCTCCGCAGTCCTAGCCGCTCCTCGTCTACCAGATGTATGCGGGCTCTTCAATTGTAGCCTAGATGACTTTCCCTTTTCTCGACGAGCCTGGTCATCTACTGTTGAGCAGAGATCAACAAAACGCTCCCAGTCTTCTCTCCTCACACGATTTGGTAGATTTCTTTTCCGCTCAACGTCCGTCTGAAAGCCATCATAATGCAAGCGGAGTTCGTGTTTCCACTGTTTCCACGCTAGAATGGCTTTTAACAATATTTGGCTTTTGTACATAGCTGGAACGTCATAACCGGCCTATGATAAACATTAGAAATTAAATAATTAATAAATGAACTAAAGAATAAATAAGTTAACGAATGCTTGAATGAACGAACCACATGCACTCACCTGAACATTGTTCCATATAAGCTCCTTAATTGCATCTGGCACAAAACGCCAATCAGTGTATGCAGGTGGACAATGTGTCCTCGCTATCCGTCCTAGAAATGTGGAGAACTTTGCTGCGTCGTCTTCAATTGGCTGTCCCTCCTCGTTGAATTTTATATGTTTACGGGTACCTAAACAAATAATATATTACTAACAAATAATTAATAACAATTATTAAACTAACGAATATAATAAACTCACCACTTGGAGGATTCCCTCCCTGTTGAGACTCATTGGGCTGAGACCCACTCGACGAATGTCCAGTCATGGAATCAAAGAACTGATACAACCCAAAAATTTGTAACCAAATTAAACAAATTTAGCAATTTGAATAGCAATTCTCTCTCTATATAAATACATATATAAAAAGAACAAATCTCTAAACGATCCATTTGTGTGTTATTTGCTAAAAAAACACAATTAATCCACAACTAGCGTACTCTATTACAAAATTTTCAAACACAACATATCTCTACTATTATAAAGAGAATGGTAGGGTCAAAAGTGAAGATTGATCTTTTTTGTTAATGACCAATAAATCCTATAGTTATTACTCTACTATTATCTTCACTACTATTATCTCTTCTCTACTATTATAATGAGAGAAGGAGGGATAGTGTTGACTAACTTTTCTTACCAAAACACCCTAAAATTATTTTATCATATTACTCCATAAAATCAGTTAGTTAGGGATATTGATGTACTTTTAAGTATAACTAAAACAAAGAGAATTCAACTTATCTTTAACCACCTAACACACGTCTCTCCCTCCAAACTCAATTTTTAACCACCCCACTCCCCCCTTTTCTCTCTCTCTAACCACCCCCACCTCATTGATTCCCATTTAGAGGGTACCCTCCGGGCCCTTTTGCAAAATGATTAGGATCAATTTCAAAAGTCTGAATATTTGGGTCTATTATTTTCAAAACTTTATTTTACCAGTTTGAAATCGGGGCTACAGAAGTGCTTGCGAGTTTAAGATCGAAACTTAGTGGAGAAATAGGAAAAATGGAGGAGCTGGTCATCAGCGAGGTTCAAATTCTACTGACTTCGAAGGAGGATTTAGTCTCAATGTGATCACTTGGGGTTAGTAGGGTTGTTTTCTGTTTTTTTTTTTAGGGTTTATGTGTTTCAATTTTGTTTGGCAATAGAGGTTTGTTGAATTTTAGATCCTTATTGAAAGATCAGCATCAGTACCTATCGAAGCTTGCCTTTCAAAAATTGGTTTTAGAGAAAATGTATGCTTCACTCTTCTGTGTTTTTTTTGCTTTATTTTCCTATTTGATTAAAAATAAATTTTTCTTTGAATTATTTACAATCTTTGCATACACTTTTTTGTTGAATATCACTTAAATCTACAGGTGAAGCTTAAGAAGGGAGCGTACAATCGCGTTATGTGAAGCTAAATAAGGATCAAGCGCAATTAGAGGAGGTTAGGCCAGGAGAACTCAATCAGCTTGTTCAGGTTCCAGTACTGGTCCTTCTTTTCTATTTATTTTTCTCCAGATTTTTTTGGATATATGGAGTCTTTCAATATCTGTATGCTATGTGTGTTTCGAGTTGCTTTTGATTGAATCTTAATTCTCAATTTTTGGTCTGATTTCGAGAATTTAGTGTCATTTTTCCATATATTTATAGGGTGTGTAATCGACTGTTCCAAACGGTGTGCAAATGTCAGTTTTATGCATATTTTTCAAATAACAAATGAGGGTAGTTGATATGTTGTTTACAGAGATCAAATTGTGTTTTTTTTGCACTGTAGGTGGTTTTCGCTAAGTTTAAGGAGCATAATCTGGCTCTTGCAATGGCATATCCAGTATCAGAGTTTTAATATTAATAGATACACTTTGGCAAAGTAAAGGACAACGTAAAGGAATTTGGTTGATGGATTCTCAATAATTTTGAAGTATATTTTGCATGATTTATTGATAGAGCTATAATACTGATGTACATATTTTATTTGAAGAGATGGGAATTATAGTCCAATTGCTACTTATGTACTATCAGACCAACATTCATGATTTCGTTTATTTGGAGGGTCCAAATGATGTTTTGGATCTGTTTGGATTGGGCCAAATGCTTAAATTTTTTAAAGATGCTATTTTGATGGAATTTCTGTCGTTGACAAGTGCAATGAGTGTGGACAGTCTATAATTTGGACTTATATTTTGAAAGCTTTAAGAGTAGTGCTATCCCTACTTTAGGGAACTATTTATTACTATGTTATACATTAAGAGATCCATATAAAAATTTCAAATTATGTTAATGTATTGAATATCAAATTTATTCAATTCATGCTTCAAGCCTCTCAATTGCTCTCTATATATATTTTTTTGGGTAATTATCAGGATTAGAGACTCACATGCATAGAACATGCATTCTGCTAGTATCAAAATAAGGAATTCACATAGAGTTTTAACAATTGTAGCAACAATCAGAAAAGAATTTAAATGATCAAATTCCATTAATCATTTCAACCATTGATGTTTACAATCAAAATAATATAATCTTTAGGCTTATCATGATATTTACATTAATCTTCATCATCTTCTACTATATCAGCTACCAATGCTGATGTTAAAGTATCTGCATTCATTCTTGCTTAAAAGACTAAGGGATCTTCATAAGCATCCACATCCCAGTTCAATTTCATTGGAGCATCTAAGACAGCATACCAATTCTTCCTAGTTTGATCCTTACAATAGAAGACTTGAGTGACTTGAGATGCAAGACAAAATGGCTCATCGACTTCAAATGAATTTCTTTTGAACTTTCCCATATTAACAAATACTAAGTTCGTTTCTGGATCAACATAACATCCATTTTCTTTATATTCTATACACACCCAATCACAAAAGAAGACTATTTCTTTAAAGTCATAGTAATCCAATTCAAGTATTTGTTTAATGATGCCATAATAAGTGACTTCTTCTTCCACGAGATTCTTATCCTTGGCACTTGCCCTAAAACTTGTTACAGCCTTCATGAAGACCCCACTGTTCTGTGTTGTCATGCTCATTTCTGAATCCGTTGTACAATAAACATATCCATTTATTGCATATGCACTATATGACATGGCGTCAAAGTTCGGACCATCAGCAAGCCTCTTCAGGGTAGATATTTGTTCTTTTTCTAGTTGTTGTCTTAACCAAGGAATGTAATCCATCGCCTTTTTTATTGGATGATTGTCCCTTCGATTTTTATCACTAGACTTGTGGCCTTGAAGATATGTCTGATACTTTATGTGAATGAAATAGGTACTCCTTTAATTAAGTATTCATGTATATCAAATCAAAATAATAATTAATAATATCTGAATTTCAATATTGCTTACTCATCCCACTCAACATTTTCAGGAGAATGTTGTAGAACCCATCTGCGTGCTTGCTGGAACGACAAATTTTGAAGACGGTATACCTTCCCCTTTTTATCGATAGGGTAGGCACATTCAACATCATCATCCATAAATATACTTTGTCCTCTCTTATGGCTTCCTTCTCTACCCTCTGGTATGTACTCCATGCAATACCTCATTGATTCTTCCATGAGGTACTGCTCTGTAATAGACCCATCTGGAAAAGTTTGATTAACAACATATCTTTTGTATGTTTTCATCATCATGTACATATATCTTTAATCAGATATCTATGTTAAACACATTAATTTTAAAAAACATAATTAATTCAAACATTACATTTACCTCTCAAACGGATACATCCATCGATATCTAACAAGTCCACATATTTGTGCTTCTTCCGCCAAGTGCACAACAAGGTGTGTCATAGAAACAAAAAATGAAGGCAGGAAGTACTTTTCGAACACACATAGTGTTTCCACAATGCGTTTTCTCATATTCGAAAGCTCTATGCGGTTAATAACCTTGGAACATAGGGTATTGAAGAATATCGATAACTGTCGAATAGCGGCACGCAATGGCTTATATTTCTTGAATGCGTGCATCAGCAACACTGGTAGCAGATGTTGTATGAGGATGTGATAATCATGTGACTTCAGGCCCTTGAGTTGAAAATCTTGCAAACTCACATTATGTTTCCAATTTGCACTGTATCCAATTGGAACCTTCAACTTAAACAAGGTTTTACAAATTATTTCCTTCTCCAATCGGGATAAGGAAAAAGGAGCTTTGGGACAATATAACTTGCCATTCTTTTCGACTGGCCATAAGTTTTTCCTTATCTTCGTTGCCTTTAGATCCTGACGGGCCTCAATATCATCCTTAGTCTTACCCTTTGTCTCCATAATTGTTGCAATTAAGTTCTCTGCAATGTTTTTTTCCACGTGCATCACATCTAAATTATGTCGAATAGGCAGATCCTGTACAAATTAACGATATGTGTTAGTATACAAGTGATGTATACCACATCACATTAATATCATAAAATATAATAAAGCACCTACGGTAAGTCAAATAGGATTGATCTCTTTGACCATGCAGTTCTCTCCTCATCCTTGGATCTCTTTCTCTTCTTTCCTGCTACCTTTCCAAACTTGGTCTGAATATTTTCCATTTTGCTTAATACTTCAGACCCACTCAAACGGCGAGAATGCTTCCTATGTTCTTCATTCCCATTAAATTGTGACTTTTGGCTCCTGAAAGGATGACTTGCATCTGTTAAGAATCTTCTATGGCCCATATAAGCAAACTTCTTTCCATGTGGTAGCCACACTGAGTCTATCCCTTCGCTACAAACAGGACAACCATACTTTCCTGCTGTCCTACAACCCGAAAGATGGCCATATGCTGGAAAATCATGTATAGCCCACAACAAAATTGCTTTCATAATGAACCTATTCTTAGTGTATGAGTCATATGTTAAAGTTCCAATAGACCACAATTCAGTCAACTCGGCGACCAATGGCTGCAAGTAGACATCAATGTCATGCCCTGGACCATTTGGGCCGGGAATCAATAGTGTTAACATAGTGAACTCCTTACGCATGCATAAAGATGGTGGAAGGTTGTACGGAACAATCATGACAGGCCAACAACTATAAGAGTTGCTCTTGTTCCCAAAAGAATTGAATCCATCCGTTGCAAGTCCTAGCCGAACATTACGAGACTCGGCAGCAAAGTCACTCCACCTAGTATTTATTGATTTCTAACAAGAAGAATCTACCGAATGACGCATGTGACTATCATTTTCAACTGAGTTTGCATGCCATGTCATATTCATTGCAATCCACGGTACACTATACATTCTTTGTAACCTCTGGGATAATGGAAAGTATCGTAGCTTCTTCCATGGTAAACGTTTAGTCCTTGGCTTCGACTCGTCCACTGGTTTCCATTTGCTTTCACCACATGTAGGACAACTCTCCTTAATTGCATGCTCTCTCCAATAGAGTATGCAATCATTACGACATGCATGGATAATCTCGTAGTCCATACGCAAAGACTTAATCAATTTCTTGGAAGTGTAGGTGCTATCCGGCAAAGTGTTCTCATCTGGAAGAATTTTTTTTATCATTCCTAACAACTCTGTGAAACTCTTATTAGACCACTGATGTCTAGCCTTCATGCTCAACAACTGAACTGTGATCGACAATTTTGTGTGCTCACCTCGACACGATGGATATAGGGGTTGTATCGCATCCTCCATCAACTTCTTGTACTGAATGTCCTCCTGTAAATCACCCGAAGCTTGATTATCATCTTCAGCATGAACTTCATTCTGGCATGCATCTAGGTCATCAGGACTAACATGTCCAAATGTGTCATGTAACATATTTGTCATTCTTGAGAACATATCTTCATCATGATTACTAGCTGACATACTAGGAGCCCCAATGTCGATATGACTTCTGGAAAATGGTTCCTCATGGTAGATGGAAAATGGTTCTCCATGATGGATCCATCTCGTGTATGACTCATCTATACCATCACAAATTAAATGCTCTGAAATAACTTTGAGAGTTTTCTTCCCTTGTAGATTATGACATTTGACACAAGGACAACAATGCCAATCAACACCACCACAATTTTGTTTTGCAAACGAAAGGAATAATGCAACTCCTTCGAGGTATTCAACAGACATCCTCGGTGCTGTCATCCACTTCTTGTTTGGAGGTGTCGAAGACATCTTCTAGTTAACTGGAAAAAAAGAAAATTAAATGGCTGAAAAATTATATAGACTTAAAGCTTTTAACAAATTAAAAATAAGTTGTATGGGTACTCCCACAACAATAGTTGTCAAAAATTCCTAAATGGCTTTTATATCAATATACTTCTAACTTGTTAATGATATTTTAACATGCTCGGCAAAACTAGTACAGTCTAGCCCATCTAAACATCATATTATCTCATTCTTGCAAGTCATGGAACACAATTGACCCAATTACTACACATCCCATTGGTAAATGCTCTTTTCATTGGCTTTTTATTAAAAATCTTCTCCAATATAAAGTATTCCCAAGCTAAGAAAAAATCCAATATGTCATTGTTTTTCCCTCTTCCTACTACTTGTAATTCATATTTCTAAAATCACACCATAAAATAGCTTTGGAAGTTGCCTTATAAATCAATTAGAGTTCCTCAAAATACTAGTTGCAAATTAGTAGCTTTTCGGTCAAAAGCAAAGATAATGACAATATGAAGGGTAAATATAATGCCAGAAAAAGCCGAAAGAATCACCAAGTTCCAGGAAAGGGTCAACACTAAAAACAGGTATTTAACTTGCTAGTTAGAACAAAGTAAAAATATACACGATTTTGATCCCAAGAAAAAAAGGAAAAAAATTTCAGCTCTTTCCAAACAAATCAAAGAGAATGAAAAAATCAAAGATATTTATATTTGGTAACCAAAAGAAGCCCCCCCTCATGTAAAGGCAATGAGAGGAAAAGAGGAAGCTAAATTAAGAGGAATTTATAAAAATAAAATAAAGGGAAAAAAGAGAGAAAATAATGTTAATAATCAGATTTAAAGATAGTAGGAAATGAATAACACATCTATCTCAAAAGAGACCTTGATATGGTGAATCTTAGCTATCATACCAGCATCCTCAAAACACCATGTATTCTTTTCTCCAAAGTAATGACTTGTTCATGATTTCAGAAAAACTTATCTATATATCCTTGTCTTTCAAACAAATTTAGTAGAAACTAGGCCTAAAGACATACTTTTAGGCATTCGAGAAGGACCCCACATCCAAAAACTTATTATCTAAAAAAAAGATATCATTCCTACTAAATCTTAAAAGAAGACTCAAAAAACATGTAATTGTTCCCTAAGAATGGGCCTTTACAAGTTAAACAAAAACTAATCTTGTAGTTAATTTTGATAATATCAATTCATTCAAGCTTTTCCAAAATCATGACTACAACAAGACAAATTGGTTAGCTAAATGGACCAACCCAACATGGAACCTTATTGTTTATCATGCATATGCAAAGAGGGTGATTCGGTATACTTGTAAACGTAATTGTTAATGAGATGTAACCCATCACAAGCTAACAATTTATAGCATATACAAATTTCTTTATGAAATCATGGTTTCTTATCTCCCTAACAACCTCCCATTTCAGCATATGGTAATTAATGCTGAGGCACAAACAAAATGCATCATTTGCTATTATTTTACACAAAGCTACAATTTGAACAGTCACATACATATACACACAAAATTTGACCTATAAGTAATACCAAAAACCAAAGCATCAGATCTCGCACCTAACAATGAAAAGCCAAAAGGTACAAGGTATTTGCTGAAAATTCTTGAAAGATAAGAAAGTTCTCATGATTCTTTACTCAAGAGCAATAACAGTTAGGAAAAGGAAAAAGCACCCCATCTAGATCCATCCTCCAAAACCGAACTGCAAGACCATGATTTTCTGGAATTTCTTGCTCACAATATCACATAAAATCAACATGAAAAGAAAAATAGCAAGGACATATATATATATTTGAACAATATATGGCCAATACATATATCTAAACGATATAGAAGCACATTCCCATATCCAGATATTATAATTGATCAAAAAATTTGCATAGAGAGAGAGAGAGAGAGACTCGAATGAGATTGTAGTCGCCTTCAATGATTTTAGACGCCCAAGATTTCAGGTTGTGCTAGAAATAGAGGAGAGCGAGAGATGAGTGCAGGAAGAGGAGCTAGGAATTCTCTTGTCGTGAGGGGGGGGGGGGAGGGACCCTATGCCCCAAAAAAAATTTTTAGGGAAAAGAGTGCATCTCTATAGCAGCTAAATGGAGAAGACAACACTCACTCCTATCACCCTCCTCTCTTCAGATGTGGGACTATGTTTAAAAAACAAAATTTTTACTCTGGTCATTTATTTGAAAAACGACCTGGTCAAAATTTCAAAAATGACGGAAAGTTAAGGCGGTTTACGCAGGAAAAATGACCAAAAACCCCAAATCATTCTGGTCGTTTATGGTATAAACGACCATATGAAAATTCCTATAAAAATCTGGTCGTTTATATCAAAAATTACTAAGCAAAATCTGCCCAAAAGTTCTGGTCGTTTTTGGTAAAAACAACCAGCTTAAACCCTATTTTTTGTTTCGCCACGTGTCATTTTCTGGTTCGCCAAAAACCTGATTTTGCGTTTTAAGTCTGATTTGTGCCCCGAAAATAGTAGAAATTAAACTGATAAAATCCAAAAAAATATTAGAGATAAAATGTCGCGCCCCAAAACCCACCCTAGGAGTTAGAGTGATCTTGGACGACCAATCATGACTTTCATGACTTGCTTGACCAAAATAACCTGCAAAAGACCCACAAAGCATATACAAAGAGGACACCATAGCGGAAACATATAACAAAGTACAGCGGAACTCTAACAAACCTCTGTGTATATACATACATGATCCAAGTTTGATACAAAAGAAATCAAGACAAAGAAAGTGCGAACATGCCCGCCAAAATACATAAATCTAACTCTCAAGCTCACCCACAGCTACCACTCAGAATCTACCACCACCTAATAGTAGCTCTCGCCCTGAGGATCCTCCACAGGCTCCTCAACGTACTCCTCCTCCACCCATGGGCCGGGAGCACAGTACATCAAATGGAGCAGCAGCTCCCTCAGAACTTGCCGACATAAACGTACGACTGAGCATGGAATACTCAGCATGTACCAAATGCTAACCAACAGTCATAGCAAAACAATAACAATATGGAAAGCAGGAAGCAGTTCACAGATATAAGGTAGGAACAATTCATATCATCACGAGAAAGTAAAGCAATGTATAATCGTGCTTGCATTTCGTAAAAGCCGATAAAATCCTTGAAAAACATCGTGCACTTGACTTGACTTAAAACATCATTTTCGTGCTTAAAAACTTGTCTTGTCTCGCCATGTTGTGTCATGCCATGTCATGCTTGCTTGGGAAACAAACTACTTGTGAGGAAGGGAGACCTTCTCCTAAATATCATGTTTGCCATGTCATGTACGTCAAAAAGCGCTAAAAACCACAGTTAAAAACTGTGGTTTTTGGTCAAAAACCACGGTTTTTGGCTGTGGTAGGATCCGTCGAGAATTCTGTAGTGGTTTTATCAACAACGGATAATGACAGTCATAAAAGAGGGGACAAAACAACGGTCTAAAACCGTCGTTTATGATAGTGTTTATCATGCATATGCAAAGAGGGTGATTCGGTATACTTGTAAACGTAATTGTTAATGAGATGTAACCCATCACAAGCTAACAATTTATAGCATATACAAATTTCTTTATGAAATCATGGTTTCTTATCTCCCTAACAACCTCCCATTTCAGCATATGGTAATTAATGCTGAGGCACAAACAAAATGCATCATTTGCTATTATTTTACACAAAGCTACAATTTGAACAGTCACATACATATACACACAAAATTTGACCTATAAGTAATACCAAAAACCAAAGCATCAGATCTCGCACCTAACAATGAAAAGCCAAAAGGTACAAGGTATTTGCTGAAAATTCTTGAAAGATAAGAAAGTTCTCATGATTCTTTACTCAAGAGCAATAACAGTTAGGAAAAGGAAAAAGCACCCCATCTAGATCCATCCTCCAAAACCGAACTGCAAGACCATGATTTTCTGGAATTTCTTGCTCACAATATCACATAAAATCAATATGAAAAGAAAAATAGCAAGGACATATATATATATATTTGAACAATATATGGCCAATACATATATCTAAACGATTTAGAAGCACATTCCCATATCCAGATATTATAATTGATCAAAAAATTTGCATAGAGAGAGAGAGAGAGAGACTCGAATGAGATTGTAGTCGCCTTCAATGATTTTAGACGCCCAAGATTTCAGGTTGTGCTAGAAATAGAGGAGAGCGAGAGATGAGTGCAGGAAGAGGAGCTAGGATTCTCTTGTCGTGAGGGGGGGGGGGAGGGCTAACCCTATGCCCCCAAAAAAAATTTTTAGGGACAAGAGTTGCATCTCTATAGCAGCTAACTGGAGAAGACAACACCTCACTCCTATCACCGACCCTCCCAACCAAAGAAACACCATCCCCTTCGACTGAGGAGGTGCCCATAATGTGCCATTACTACCTAGAAGAACACACCTCTATTGCATGGCCAAAAAAGTTACAATTTGCACACGCAGATGGCTTCAGAGAAACTGAGTATGAGAAATCTACCTTTTCAATTTCTAAAATCTTAGGTGAAGGATAAGTATAATGGGTCCCTAATTGTAGAGAACGAAATATTAAATCAAACATTGAATCTCATTCAAATTACGTTAGTGAGAAGACTGGTTGTGTTATGGAGGTACTTTTTGTGGGGTTTTCATGTAGATGAAATCTAAAAGAGAGAGAGAGAGAAAGAGAGAGAGAGAGAGAGAACTCCCATAAAAGATTTCATGCTTACAAGCATCATTTAAACATCTTGGATCAAGAAAACGATCACTTTTGTTCTCTTGCTATGCTACCTCTACGATGGAGGAACAAATAATCAATTACAAAAGTGGAAGGAAACTCCTTCCACAAGTGAATCAACTGGGAAATAATGGAGAGCTAAGAACAACTTAAACAAGACATAACACTTGGCTGTCATATTTCTATAGAATGAAGTGTTTTAGTTATGTAGGCTAGTAGTATTCAGGAGCTCTTTAGAAGGTTATTTTGCTAAGAAATAACACAAGTTTTAGGGATGCAACGTAATAAATTCTGTAAGATATGCTTTAAATCTCTAGGATGCACAGGTTGTGCTCATTAAAAGGGGACAAGTTAACCATGGTCATACTATTTGGAAATACCAAGTTTGGTCCAACTAAATTACATGATAGAGTGAGCAAATGTTTGCTTGTGTTTAGTATATGATAGGATAGCATTTTAAGCATTTTCTTTTGTTCTTATTGTGGCCAAGCTCATGAAGATTAATTATGTGACTATTGTATAAGTTCAGGCTACAACTACAGAGTATAAGGCTTATCAAGAGCAAGTTCTCAATAATTGCCCAAAAATTTCCCAGGTATGACTAAAAGACTTGTCTCAAACCTTGTTATTGAAGCAAGTTGTTTTGGATATGATTTTCTCTCCACATTTTTAACTAATACTTGGTGCATTCTCATTATTGCTAACTAGTTTTCTTCTGATAGTTTAAGTTGATTTTCTTCTGGTAGTTTGAGCTTCTGAAGCTACTAATTTTGCATACTTTGGTAAAGCATGCCTATGACCTTGTTTCTGGTGGAACTCAGAACACTTTTAGTCTTGGTGAATTGGAAAAATAAAGTAGTAACATATCTCTTTTTTTCACAGTTCTTAAATCAGAGACTTCTATGTTTCGGAAATTTGTGTAGGAAATCTTCCAACCCGGTGTCTAGGATTTCCATCTTGGGATTTAGGGATTAACCTTGCAAAAATGTGCGTGAGTTGCTGCCCTCGCTTGGGAAAAGTGCTCCACATGAGCTTGAGCCTTGATCTTGAAGGAAAACGAGCTTGAGGATGATTGTGGGTCTTCAACCCTTTGATTGCTCATCAAAAGAAAACCCTGCGTTTAGAACCCTTTCTCCTCTCTTTCTATCTTTCATGTAAATCCCTAAGTAGGTGTTGGCAAATTCCGTGATCATTAGATAGGTCATGTGAGTCGAGTCGTGTTCAACTTGTCAGAAGAGAAGAGCTAAAGCATCAAGAAGATTGAAGAAAGTGAAGAAAAAGCTCCTACTCTGGATCTAGAAAGGTAATGGACTTAGAGACCCCTACCTAGGTTGGATTTGACTTAGATAACTCTAAACATACCTAGGAGGATAGTTTTAAACCTAATAAAGTTGTTTGATCTTAGTTGAATCAAATAAACATGAAATGAAGTATGGTTTGAAAAAATTATGTCTCAACCGATCGCTCGGTGTTGAGACCGATCGATCGGTGGCCTACCGAGCGATCGGTGGCTATCGACTGGACAAAAAATTTGTATGGGGTATTTTTCCAGAGAGATGATTTTCAACCGCTCGATCGGTTATGAGCACCGATCGATCCGTTTTGGACCGAGCGATCGGTAATGTGCACCGATCGATCGGTCCCCGTAAAAAGAATTTTTATTTTTCTGGATTCTTTTTTTAAACTCTATATAAACAACTTTTTGGAGACCTAATTCGTATCTTTGTTTATTTTTGAAAGAGTAGAGGTCTGAGAAACTCCTCTAGGTTTTTTTTCTATTGTTCTTATTAGATCTTTGTTGATCCCTCATCTTTCTTTGATCCTAGAGAATGCAAGTATAGATCTAAACCTTTGATCTTGCATTGTGTGATCTCAGATCTATATGAGATCCCTCTAGGGTTTGAAACTTCCAAAAATTGATTCACAACCCTACACCTTGTGTGTGTGTCCGGTGTTTGATCCGGAGCCTTCGTGGAAGGAGATCGATCGTGTGTGATCGTGGTTTTGAAGTAGCTTGAGAAGATTTGGTCGGTGTGGAACCGAAGCTGCTACGGCGGAGATCGAACCTGCTGGTTCGTGGAAATCAAGAGTAAGAGTCTATACCTAGGAACGTCGTTTCTATTTTGGTAAGGTCTTGTCTTGTACTTAAAATCTTTTCATAGTGAAGTTTTTGCTGGACGAGGTCCCGTGGTTTTTTCCCGTTAGGGTTTTCCACCTAAAAATCTTCTGTGTTTGATTTGTGTGGATTGTCTGAGTGAATTGTTCATTGATTTCTAAACATATTAATTGAAAAATTAAAATTGGTTAGAAATTATTAGATAGACCTATTCACCCCCCCCTCTAGGTCTTAGAGATCATTGATCTGGATAAATTTCATTTCAAAACACTCTAAGTGTGTAAATGAAGCCCTAAAGGCTCGAGCAAGCCTTAATAGGCAAGAGTAAAACGCCCAAAAGACGAAAACATCCTTACTGAAATTTCTGAAAAACACGGGGGACCGAGCGATCAGTGGTTATGCCCGATCGATCGGTTGCCTACCGAGCGATCGGTGTTCTTAACTGAGTGACCGGTCAAAAACATGCTCTCTGAAAAATTTCCCCATACAAAAAAGTGCACCAGTCGATAGCCTCCGATCGATCAGTTGTGGACCGATCAATCGTTACAATGGACTGAGCGATCGGTGGTCTGCAGGTTCAAACTGTTTTGGCCATATCTTTTGACTCGTTCGTCGGATTTTGACAATTCAACTTGCATTGGGTTCGTACTTCGAAAATGAACATTTCTGACGTTTCCGAATTTTCAATTTCTTCCTTATTTATTAATTGTACTACATTAAAGGCAAATTGGCTACGAAAGTGGCATTAAACATGAAAAAGTCCGGGGCTCTACATAAAATGTAAGTTTTTTTTAGTATTTTCAGGGGTTTGATACTTTTACACTCTAGGGGCATTTTGGTCATTTTCTCCATTTTAGACCCGAATTGATAACAAAATAGCCAAGATTGAACCAAAAAATTCATAAAATTATTTTGGGTAAAATGACAACTTTTAGCACTTTTATAATGGTATTTTGGTCATTTTTACTTTAGAGGCATTTTGGTCATTTTTTACCTCAGGGGTGTTTCTGAAAATCAAAGCACAGGAAAAGAGGGCTTTAAAAGAGGGTTTTTGAAAGAGATTTTAATGTGTAGGAAGAGAAAAGGGGGTCCAAAATTGGGGTGTTTACAGTCAGGGTCCCGGTCGACCGGCTAGAAGGGGCAGTCAACTGGCCTTTTTAAAACAGCTACTGTAAAGCCCTTTTTGGGGGTTTCGATGATAGTGGGTCGACAGGCTAGGGAGAGAGGTCAACCAGCCTTACATAACCCACACTCTGTTGCCCTTTTTGGGCTGATTTCATGACAGCCGGTCGATCGGCCTTGAGGGGCGGTCGACCGGGATTCACTAGAACTTGGTGAATCCTTTTGTTTTTCCTATTTTTTTTTCACTTAGAGTGATCCCACACTTCCCTTAACTCCCCTATAAATTTTTCACTCTTTTATCTTGGCTTTAACACCCATGTACAATTATGTTTTTGGTTCCAACTCCTTTTATTCATAATGTATACATCATCACACATAGAAAACTCACTTTGATCAAAATTCACTATTCATTGACATTATTCACCAAATGGGAAAATGAGTTTCGGGGTTCTACATCATTGTAGGTTTCTTATGAGTAACATTTAGTCATGTCAGGTCGGTCCTTGTAACCACATGTTTCCATGTTTGTTATACCAGTCCTTATAACCACATGTCATGTTTGTTATACCATTATTGCCACCACATGTTGTCATGCTTGTTATATCATTCTTGCCACCACATGTTTCTATACTTGTTATACCATTTTATAATATCCTTTCCATTGTTCCTGGGTCTTACAAATCTTGTTAGTTTATGCAAACTCGTGACTTGTGACCTTGTGAGGACTTATTAATTATATGTCGTGAGTCAGGGCCTTGATATCATCCTCTAAGTTTTTACCTATTTGAAACTTAACCATCAAATGTATGCTCAATGACATATGAATATCATGTGAAATCGTACCATAACTTTACCATATATGGAGAATAATTCATAACATAAATTCAGGTTTAATAATTGACAAGATTAAATCATAGTATCAATAGAATTATCTATCTACTAACATGAACTATAATTTATCATAAATCCATTCTTCCATATGCAATTATATCATAGTTCCATAATTATTCTCATTACTCTTATTTAAGCATAAAACATAATACTAATAGGGTTATTAACATGCTATTATTTAATCACAAAAATACAGAAATCATCCTTCTATTCTAAAATTAAAATCATAAAATCAATAGCATAATCATAATAATCCACATTTTAGATCTTATCCTTGAAACCATCATCAAATCATGTGAGAAAACATCACAATATACTTAATCAAATCATGCAAACATATATGCATATCCATATTTTGATTTCATGCAAATCTTATAAGAATCATTAGCTAGAACGGTGTATAGTACCTTCCTTGATCGTTTCCCTATAATCCCTCACTTGAGAATGAACTTGGATCTCGATCTTCAAGTTTTCCCCTTCTTCGCTAATTAAAAACCCTAGAAATTTTTAGGTCTTTCCTTCTTTCTTAGTCTCCAAATCTCGTATAATGTTTCCTAACTCTAAACCCACGACTTAAAAGGGTATTTTATAGTTAGGGACCTTAGGGTGTTAAAAAGGGTCAAGATTAGCGATTTCCGAAAAATAATCCCGTTCTGGCCTATCGATCGCCCAAGGGGAGCTAATCGATCGATGCCATCGATCGATCCTCGTTGGTAGTGCCGATTGATCGGTCGCCAATTTATTTATTTTTTTCTCCTTTGC
This sequence comes from Tetracentron sinense, assembly GCA_015143295.1. Lineage (NCBI taxonomy): Eukaryota > Viridiplantae > Streptophyta > Magnoliopsida > Trochodendrales > Trochodendraceae > Tetracentron > Tetracentron sinense. The sequence goes on along the minus strand of CM026568.1, from coordinate 2,590,176 downwards.
TACTTTTTTTTAACTTCAATTTCATGTAATTTAATCATAGAAATGAGCTAAAATAAGCAAACTATTTGGGTTACTACAATAAAAGTTTCAATGTTGCTCTCAATCAAAATTTTTACAAATCTCATTTAAAAAAACAAGTGATTAATGGCTTTTTAAATCATAGGTTTACGCCAAAACCTTAAGTGCAACTTTGAAAGATTTGACTTAGCAAGGACAATTGAAAATGTGGAAAATGTTGAAAGTCTCAACGGTATGTTTGGCCAACATTTTTGAGGTCATAGCTGAATGGGTTCTAATAATCAATATCTAGAAAAACATAGTTGGGGTTGCTGGCATTTATGCCAGATATGAAAGAGAAAGAAGATGGTGTAGTGTGTAGAAGTAATTTTAAGTTTGGTGTCTAATCAGTAAATATTGGTGGGCTTATAGCAGCACCCTAAATATAATATAATATGTATAACGAAGGCCGGGTGGTAGGGGTGTTTGTCTAAGCCTACCCTTATGTTAGCGGACTTAATTTTTGTCATACAGGCTTGTAGGCTTTATATATGATAAAAATTTTGGTTTCTTTTGGGTCAGGTCGGGTGGATACCCTCACGTGAGACCTAGATTAAGGATGGCAATGAGCCGAGTTAATCGAGGTAACCCACCTCGCCCCTATTGAAATTGGTTTGTGGAGTTTTTAAATGGGGTAGGGGCGGTTTGGGAATGGAGGATTAAACCCAAGTCAGGTTTGGGTCAGGAAGGAATTTAAGCCGCCCTGACCCAATCCGCCTCGTTTATAATGTAAAAGTATTATTTTACCCTTAAATAAATCCAAATATTGAGTATCTCATTATATATCTTTACTAATATAAAGAGGATTCCTTTGTTCAAAACATTGATTGATATTTGTATTAATTCCAAAAATGCCCTTAACTTCTATCTATCTATTACAATATTACTCCCCTTAAAGACGTAGACTAATTTGTGCTAAATTCCCAAACTACCCTTATCATAATCATGTATATAAGACAAAAAATTTATTGAATGTTTGCTTAATTCTCATACTACACCTTACTCATCAATAGTAGACTTGAAATTCTCTACTATTATCCATCCTTAACTGTGGTTAAGATTCACCCATCCCTAGGGTTCACCAACTTATCCTTAGTGTTTTTTTAAAAAAATTAACCCTATGAGTTAGTGAATTTTAACTAAGGTTTCAAAAAAATTAATATATTTTTAAAAAAACCAAGGATAAGTGGGTGAATCCTAGGGATGAGTGAACTTTAGGGGTATGTGAATCTTAACCACAGTTAAGAGGTGTCAAAAGAGACACATGGAACCTCCAGGGATCACCCACTTATTCTTGGTTTTAGAAAAAAAAAATTTATTTTTTAAACCCTAGTTAAAATTCACTAACTCCTAGGAATAATTTTTTTTCTAAAAGCCAAGGATAGGTGGGTGAACCCTAGGGGTGGGTGAATCTTAACCATAGTTATGCGGTGTCAAAGAGACATATGTCAACCTCAAGGGCGTAACCGGACTCCAACTATGGTTAAGATTTAAGTGGATGAACATTAGGGATGGGTGAATCTTAACCATAGTTAAGGAGTGTTAAAATGGACACATGGCAACCTTAATGGCGTAATCAGACTCCTTGCTCTCTTGTCAAAACGCTCCGAAAGAAGAATGTTTCACCAAGGCCCCGCCCACCCAATTTCTTTGATATACCCAAAATACCCTAAAAAATTTTGAGTCTCAAAATATTCCTACGTCATATTCTATAACCAACGTGTTCCTCACATTTTTTTTCATAGGGACATCTATATGAATAGGAAATATTCAAAATGTCCCTCATGTTTCTATGCCAAAATATTCTTTATTTTTTTTTGAAATGCCCTGATTAGGATCCCTTTTCCTAATCTCTCTCCCATTCTCCTCTATCTCACGTCCATAACACATGCTGCCCACTAGTCACAGATAATATAAAATATTGAACCGACGTGTCCTAACCCGGCCGTTGCCCTCCCTAAGCCGGATTGACACCTTCTTAGATTAATGGCTACATAAAATCATGGAGGGTTTGAAATTAATTGATGACAGTAAGGGTAATTTAGTCACTTAAAAATAAAAGTCGGAAAAAAAGAGTGCATAGGAGCATAGTTGTCAATTGTAGTTTGGAATTTAGGTAAAATACAAAACCAGAAGTCCCCATAAATACCCAAGACCGCCCAAAAACCTGTTTACTTCACGAGAGTAGCAATGGCAAGAAAGCTAGAGATGGAAGAGAGCTACGGAACAAGGCCTGCACCTCTCCTGAACTCCATCTTCATGACGACCGTGAACGCGGCCGCGAAGACACTCATCTCCGTGGCTTCGAACACGAGCACCGGACACGAGGAGAAGTGGAAGCCCGTCGACCATCTTCGCTACATTCTCATGTTAATGATATGGGTCACGGTGTGGGTGCTTAGGGTTATGATCGATCACTTCCCTTGCTCCCTCGTCCCCTCTCCGCGTTATCTCCTCGACGGCTTCATGCCTGTCGCCTCATTTGCCACATCCTCGTCTTCTTCTTCGTCACCATCTTCTTCATTAGAACTGGTTTTGCATGAAGAACTGGTGAATGGCCTTGATGGCTCGCCTACCAAAGCCATTGCTAGAGCACCGGTGTATACAACTTGTCTACATATTATTCGATGTATACGGCTTGTCTTGCCTTGATCTTTGGCTTGTGGGTACTCGGTCAGTGCAAAACTCAATTATACAGTCATGTTTGTGTGCTTGTATACTTGCGTAATACATAATATCTTGCTTGTTATCATGCTTATACATATTTCTTTTCATGAGTGAGTGTGAGTGAAACAATAATAACTGTCAATCATACACCAGTTTAAACATGCAGAATTTCTCATAGCTGATTAATATAAAAGTATGTCTATCAAGTTTTCAATAATAACATAAGGAGATAATTCTATTTATCATGCCTCAATTTTCAACACATAGTTTTGATAAAATTAATCTCACAAAACCCTAGTTTTATAACACATCATAATTTTAAAGCAAACTCATAATCGTTTCATCAATTTCAACCATCATCCCTTCCTCCATTCTCCATCATCCAGACACCACAAGATCATTCTCTTTCTCCTTGTTAATATGAATAACAAAAATCATAAGAACATCTTTGGCATCACAATTATCTTTTACAATAAAAATTATCACAAAACGTCTCTAAACATCACATTCATCTTTTATAATAAAATCATAATGAAACATCTCTAAGCATCATATTCCTCTTGAATAATAAACTCATAATAAAACATCTCTAAACATCATATTTATCTTTCATAATAAAATCATAATGAAACCTTCTCTAAACTTTATATCTATCTTTAATAAGGGATTGACATATCATAATCATGCTTAATCTTATTTTTCTTGCTGTAAATCTATCATTTTCATCATATTTATATCAAAATCATCATATTGGTAGGAAGGAATTTATATTTACCTCTCCTGATCGCTTCCCTACGATCAGGCACTTGCGAATGGAATTGATCTAAGCCTTTACGTCCTTTTTTCTTACAAAACCTTTAATCTCTCCTCTTGAATCTCTCAAAATCTTCTTCTCTCTCTCTTTTAGGTTTAGAAAGCCTTAGAAACCCTCGACTCATGAACATAAGGAGTATTTATGGTGTTGGGGGCCCTAGGGATTCCAAAAAGTCAAAAATCACGAAATCCGAGCCCAAAACGGCGTTGTAGGCGATCGATCGCTGCCGGTGGGCGATCCATCGGCCGGAGCGCCGATCACACATTTTTTTTTAAGTCTTTTGCTACTTTTTGCCTATCTTTTTTTTTATGCAATTTAACTCTAAAAATGTCTTAAATAAAGTAATCTATTTAGGTTTCAAAATCAATGCGTTTCACATAAAGTTTATAAGTTTGATCACATTAAGTTTTTAAATACAGGATTCCATAAAATTTAATAATCATCACGAATATCAAGAATAATAAATTCGGGGTTCTACATCATCCTCCCTTCAAAGAATTTCATCCTCGAAATTACATACATGAGTTAAAATAATTGGGGATATTTCTCTCGAACTTCATCTTCTGTTTCTCAAGTGGCTTCTTTAACGGAGTGATGTTGCCAACGAATGAGGACAAAACGGATAGTCTTCCTGCGTAGAACATGTTCCTTTTGGATCCAGAATTTGAACCGGTTGTTCTACCATTGTTAAATCTTCTCGAATTTCTAGCGATTCAAAGTCAATGATGTGTGATGGATCTTGAATATACTTCCTCAGCATAGAGACATGGAAGACATTATTAACTGCCTCCATGTGAGGAGGCAGGGTAACCCTGTATGTCACTTCTCCTACCCTCCTGATGATCTTGAAAGGTCCAACATACCTTGGGTTTAACTTGCCTCTCTATCCAAATCACATAATCCCCTTTGTAGGAGATATTTTGACAAAGAGATAGTCTCCAACTTGAAATTTCAAATCTCTTCTCCAGGTGTCAGCATAGCTTTTCTGTCTACTCTGAGTCGTCTCCAACCTTTCCTTGATCAAGTTAACCATGTCTGCGGTCTGTTTAACTAGCTCGGGACCCAGAAGTTTTCTCTCTCCTACTTCATCCCAACAAAGAGGAGACCGACAACTCTTACCATACAAGGCTTCAAACGGTGTCATTTGAATACTTGCTTGATCATTGTTGTTATAAGCAAATTCAACTAAGGGTAAATGCTCATCCCAACTGCCTTGAAAATCAAGCATACACGACTGGAGCATGTCTTTAATAACCTGATTCACTCTCTCTGCCTAACCATCTATTTGAGGATAAAATGTCGTGCTGAAATCCAAGCGAGATCCCATAGCCTGCTAAAAAGTCCTCCAGAATCTTGATGTAAACCTTGTGTCTCTATCAGAAACTATACTGACAAGTACTCCATGAAGATGAACTACTTCCTTAATATAAAGTTCCGCTAACTTGTTAGCATTATAAGTAGTCTGATAGGGGAGAAAATGAGCTGACTTAGTTAGACGGTCTACTACTACCCAAATAGCATTGAATTTCTTAACTGTCCTTGGCAATCCCATAATAAAATCCATGGATATATTTTCCTACTTCCATTCAGGAATGGGAAAAGGTTGCAATAGTCCTACAGGTCTCTTATGCTCGGCTTTCACTTGTTGACAAACCAAACGTTGAGATACATGAGTAGCCACATCTCTCTTCATATTCCTCCACCAATAGTGCCTCTTGAGATTTTGGTACATCTTAGTACCACCAGGATGAATTGTATACTTGGATCGATGTGCTTCATCCAAAATCTCCCGTCTCAATTCTTCATTATTTGTGATACATAATGTAGAGACCTGAATCTTTTTTATGCCTTTAATGAAATTATTATGGGTATAATAGTCTTTTTTATGTTTTAATGTGTTTATATTTATATCTAATTGGTGTGGTGTGATCAAGGCTTAATCAAAGTTGTAAAGAGATGGATGCCTTAACATACCCTCAACTTTAGGAAGCTCTAGTTTTGTCACCATTTATCGGAATCTGGTGATTCTTAGACCATTAGAAAGATATTGAAACCCTCTTTAATATCCATGCTTATCATATTTCCTGATTTTGAGTCGACATTAAGTTAAATGTTAGATTTTCGAAGTCGGGTCTGCTGAAATTCTGGTCTGTTGTAATCCATCCCAGTCCAGTCAACTTTAAAGCCCATTTAGGTAATTAAAAACTCAGAATTATGATTTATCTATTAGAGACAAAATTGTTTTCCTTTGAATAACGAGTCCAACACAAGTTCAATCGTCAAAATCAGATGAGCGAGTCAAAAGTTATGGTCAAAATACCAAACGGGAAAAATCGGGTCTGCTTTGAACAATCGATCGTCAAAAGCTGACGATCGATTGCCCGAAACCCAGAAAAATGAATTGTTCTCTGGAATTTGGACGATCGATCGTCTATACTGACGATCGATCATCAGCGCATGACCCTGTTTCATTAAAAGACACGGATTTTGGGGTTTTTAACCCTTGGGACCATAAATAGGAGTCATATTTCGAGGTTTTAGACTATCCTACCCATTTCTAACCTAATTTAGAAAAAGGAGAGAGAAAACCTAGGGTTTCTAAGAGGATTGTGCTTGGTGAAGGTGTAGATTGCTCTTAGAAGGAGGAGGAAGCTTGGAGATCTTTTCCAAATCATCTTAGGAGCGATTTGAATCCAAGCGAAGGATCCCTAAGGTCGATATCCCTTCTAACTCAACCCTATTAAGATGTTTTGTATGTTTAGATAATGATATGTATGGATTATCAAGAGATTTACATGAAAATGCATGAATTAAAGAATAGAAATATGAATTTAGGTCAATATCCCCTCTAATCTAGCTTTGGTATTAATATGATTATTAATTTGGTATGAGAAATGATGGATTAGTGTTAGATTTGCATGATAAGAATAGATATGGATGGATTTGTGTTTTAGAAACTTAAATTAAATTATGCATTATGTTTATGTATTATGGATGTATGAAAATGATGGTGAATTGGCTAAAATGGAGAATGGATGGATTATAAAGGTATGGATATGTATTGAGTTTGGAAGGGATGAATGTGGTTTATGAATGAGTAGTGATATAGTTTTGGAATGTGAAAATGGGAAGGGCATTGTATACATAATTAATGCATTGTATGTGTTTGTTGAAATGTCTAAGAACATTAAGTATGAAAAATGATGATATTGAAAGGCTTATATGAGTATAATAAGATATGCTATGATAAATTATGCTTATAAATGATGTTAGAAATGTTAGCATGAATATGCCAAAAATATGAAGTATATTTTGATAAATTTATGTTTATTCAAGTTGCATGGTGATTGATATTCGGGTAGGCCAATGCTTAAAGGAAGTCCTCCATGTCAGGAATTCTCTAACTAGGGAGATGTAACCTAGCGGAGTTTCTTAACGGAAGATGGAATCTAAGTGATGACTGAATTCGGATGTTAATCACGACACTCAAGCACAATGTTCACATGTGTGGTAGTTACAAGTCTCGCAGGTACACATTGCATGAACACGGACATTGCATGGACACTAGATACTGAAATACAAGGATAAGGACAAATACAAGGACTCTGAACACTGAAATATAAGTACAAGGACACTGAATTACAAGTACAAGGACAAGGACATGGATGATTTTACAAGTATCTCAAAATTCAAGTAGCTCCGGTATTCATTGATGCTCTCCATGGATAAGATTTCAAGTCTTAGATAATTCTCATGGACATTTGGGATCTAAGAGTTCTAGGGGCTTACTCTTCTGTCGATGCACCTCCATGAATCTAAATACAAAGACCTCGTTGACCATTTTTATAGGAAAACAAGCATGCATTGCATTCATGGTACAAGTCCAAGAGTTAAAAGTCCAAGAGTCACAAGTTCAAGAGTCACACAAGTACATGAGTCAAGTTAAGTCATGATATTTACATGTTTCCGCACTCTGATTATATTTACGTTATATTAAACTGCTATTGACTTTACAATTATTACATGATTTGGATATTAATATATACATGTACTACTGTTGGTTAGTTTGGATATCCGCTAATCAGTATTCAATGCTCAGTCGACCTGTTATTATCCTACAGGTTTAGCACAGGATCAGGCAGTAACTTCTTGGGTGGAAGAGGAGTACTTTGAAGAATGAGAAGTATGTGAGATTCTAGAGGAGGGAGCCAGGGATTTTGAGAGTTATCCATGCTAGTAGATCGTAGTTTATTTTCTTAGTTGTTTTATTTTAGACTTATGTTTCCAGGGTGTTGCTTAGATTGGTTACTGTTATTTGATGACTTTATTCTACCTGATTATGGTGGGTTATATGGACTTATTCCAGCTGTTCAGGATGGTTTCGATTCTATATATCGAAAGAAATTTTATAGTTAATATTTTGGGAGAATTTATCTTTTAGTTTTGCCTTATTGCTATGAAGGCTAAGCAGGGATAAGTAATGTAGTGGACCCAAAGTCCCATTATGACCAAGGTGGGGTTTTGGGGTCGTTACACATAACCTGCCTTTAAATGTTATGGCTCCTTCTCCATTAATTAAGAAATTCTCTTGACCATTTTCAAAGGACTTGGCTCGATAAACTAACAATTCTTTATCAAACCCTTGCAACTCTATAATTCTGGCTCGAATATATGATCTGACTGCAATATTAGTTACCAACAGTCCAGAGGTACAAAGACTGAAACTTGTTTCGTTGTTAGACATGTCTTCTAGCAAGTTCCACTCTTTGACCCTTAAGTGTGCTAATAAACCGAAAGGTCTTCTGCTAAGTGCATCTGCTACAACATTAGCTTTCCCCGAATGATATTGAATCGAACAATCATAATCCTTCAGAAACTCTACCTAACGGCGCTGTCTCAAGTTAAGCTCTTTTTGAGAGAATAAGTACTTGAAGCTTTTATGAGGCGCTTCTTCAATTCTAAGAAATTCTACTCGCATTTATCATCTCATGTGAGCTTGACATTTTTCTTGGTCAAGTGAGTAAGTGGTACTGCCAAGCTAGAGAATCTCTCTACAAATATTCTATAATAACCTGCGAGGCCTAGGAAACTCCTGATTTCTGTAACATTCTTTGGCCTATCCCAATCTGCAACAGCTTCAATCTTGGCAAAGTCTACTGAAATCCCTTCTAATGATACGACATGGCCTAGAAATGCCACCTTCTCTAGCCAAAACTCGCATTTACTTAGTTTTTCATACAACTTATGCACTCTCAAAGTCTCAAGTGTAATCCGAAGATGCTTCTCATGATCCTCCCAGGTTGGTGAGTATACAAGGATGTTTTCTACAAATACTATCACATGACAATGCAAGGCTGGTTTGAATACCCTATTCATCAAGTCCATAAATGTTGCAAGAGCATTTGTTAAGCCGAAAGGCATAACCAGAAACTCAAAATGTCCCTATCTCGTTATGAATGCTGATTAGGAATATCTTCTGATCTAATCTTCAACTGGTGATACCCTGACCTTAGATCTATCTTAAAGAAAAACTTTGCTCCCTTTAACTGATCGAACAGGTCATCAATTCATGGAAACGGGTGTTTGTTCTTTATTGTGACCTTGTCACATCCTCATCGACCCATCTTTCTTCTTTACAAAGAGAACTGGAGCTCCCCATGGTGACACACTTGGTCTAATGAAATCATGTTCCAGTAATTCCTCAATTTATACCTTCAACTCCTTTAGTTTTGCTGGAGCCATCCTATACGGTGCTCTAGAAATCTATGCAGTGCCTGAAGCTAAGTCTATGAAAAATTCAATTTCCCTATTTGGTGGTAACCCTGGTAAGTCATCAAGAAAAACATCCATGAACTCACTGACTACTGGAATGACAGAACCATCTTTTCAGTCTTGATTCGAAAGACTTAAGGCTGCAAATCTAGCAATGTCTTTCTTCTTCAATCCTCTAAAATGGAAGAAAGTTAAATTAACTGGTTTGAATTTCATCATCTTCTCAAAACAATCTACTTGTCCATGGTAAGTTGCAAGCCAATCCATTCTAAGAATAACATCAAAATCTTGGAAGTCTAGGATGATCAGGTCTGCCGGTAACTCATGTTGTCCCACTTGGATGACACAAGCTTGGTATAATTGGTGACTATTGATCTACCGATAGGAGTCGAGATGGATAACTCCTTATTTAACTGGCTCGGTTCTGAGACAAATCCCTTTGTAAAACTAGGTGTAACAAATGAGTGCTTTGATCCCGTATCAATCAATACATGTGCCAGATATTCATTAATCAACAGGGTGCCTGAGTTATTATATAACTAAGTGTCAATCTTGTGCATTATCAATATAATGTCAATAGCATGTTTTTATAAATACAAAATAATTATAATCATCAACCAAATCATATAAATATCACATTAAATATAGACATAATTAGAGTGTACCTTGCACCACATCATCTGATGCCTGTGCATCCTGTTCTAATATTGCAAAGACCTTACCCTGAGTCACTTGGCGTGGCTACTGGGGTTTAGGAGCCTGAGGAGGCTTCTGTTGTGGTGCCTATCTGGTAGGTGGCCTATTCCCCTCAGTCTAGGTCTGCTGAGTGGTCTCCTGGCTACGGTGAGGACAATCTCTAATTCGGTGTCCCATTTGTCCACACTGGAAACATCCACCAGTGAGTGCTCGACATTCGCTCGCTAGATGTCTCCTCCCACAATGTATACACACATCAAACATAGGTGCAGGAGATGTGGGCTGCACATACCGAGTGACCTGAGAAGTAGTAGAGCAAAGCATAGTAGGTGCAGATGGAGGTGCTAGCCTCTGATAAGGAGTCAGCCTAGCTGCTGGTGGTTGGCATGAAAATTTGGGCCTCTTATCCTGTGGTCCAACCCTGCTTGGCTGTCCCCTACTGAACTCTTTTCTTCAAGAATTCCTCTAAATTCTTTTCAACCGACTGAGCCCTATCGTTCACCTCAGTGAAAGTCTCGAGTCGAAACATTGAAACTCGGTCTCGAATAAAATCCCTTAAACCTCTTTCAAATTTTCTCGCTTTCATCGCCTCTGTGGCAATCATATAAGGTGCAAACTTGAAAGCTCAGAAACTTGGCCTCGTACTCGGTCATAACACCATCCGTTGCTCAAGAGTGAGGAACTCTGCTTCCTTCTTTTCCCGGATAGCCACTGGAAAGTACTTCTTATAAAATACATCTAGAAATTCCCCCCATGTCCATCATTGGCCTGCTCTCGTCAAATCCCTAGTCCTGGAGGCTGCTCGCCACCAATGTTCTGCTTCGCCTTCCATTACAAAGGCAGCCCATGTCACTCTTTCAGTATCTATGGGAGACAGAACTGAAAATATCTTCTCCAGCTGTAAGATCCATGCCTCTACAACTATTGGATCTGTGGTCACATAGAATGATGGAGGCCTCAATCTCCAGAATACCTCAATCCCTGCATGTGCCCTGGTTAGAGGAGGTGCATGTGCCTCTGCGTGTCCAGGAGCAGCTGCAGCAGGTTGCTTAGCTGCAAGGAGTGCCATGGTCTGGACAATCGATCCTAACACTTCAGTTAAGTCAGGCTGGTCATTACCAATTGGATGTCCTTCTCCAATACCCCTTCCAGCGCTTCCCCTAGTGTTATATCCACGAGCTCTACCACCGCGCCTTATTGTGATATTCCTGAGAGCAAACGGTAAAAATTAGTCTAACTTGGAAATAACCACACTTAAACTTTCAGCTAACATCACAATGAATCCTAGACTACTGTATCCCTAAAACTTAAGCCCTAGCTAACCTAATGCCTTTGCTCTGATACCACCTCTGTCGAGCCCTAAAATCTCACCTAGGTTAATGTGAGACTTTGGCACGTGACTTAACCATCACTTTCATATCTTCCTGTCCTAAAGCATTTAAGGCAATTCTAAAACATAAACCTGAAAAATTTTCTTTAAATAAATCATGATCAAGTCTAATGTCTGGAATAAATATTAAAACATCATAAATAATTGAAATCATCCTCCATGATTTCCAATCATCAATTCAGTCTAACCATAAATCTAAAATTTAGTCTATTACAATGTCTAAACTTCCAAATCAAAATACTAATAATTAATTTCCCGAAAATGGCCAATGATCCAAATTCTATTCACCATCAGGGTAATCTCCTACTGGCTCTTTCTCTTCTTCCTCGTAATTTTTCTCTTCCCAACACACAGATATCAAACCTAGAACCTATCGACAACAACATTTATTGGCTGAGTAACAAGTTACCCTGCGTATATATAAACTCTTAGCTAACAATATAATAACATTTAATATAAAACATTCAATATAATAACATTCAAATCATCCTCCATGATCTAAGCTTTTTTGTCATTTTTCCTTGCAAAACCTTTGATCTCTCCTCTTGAATCTCTCAAAATCTCCTTCTCTCTCTCTCTTTTAGGTTTAGAAAGCCTTAGAAACCCTTGACTCACGAACATAAGGAGTATTTATAGTGTTGGGGGCCCTAGGGATTTCAAAACGTCAAAAATTGTGTAAACCGAGGCCAAAACGGCGTTGTTGGCGATCGATCGCCGCCGGTGGGCGATCAATCGGCCGGAACATCAATCACACTTTTTGTTAAAAGTCCTTTACCACTTTTTACCTATCTTTCTTTTCATGCAATTTAATTCTAAAAATGTCTTAAATTAAGTAATCTATTTGGGTTTCAAAATCAATGTGTTTCACATAAAATTTATAAGTTTGATCACATTTAGTTTTTAAACATAGGATTCCATAAAATTTAATAATCATCACAAATATCAAGAATAATAAATTCGGGGTTCTACATCCTCCACCCTTTAAAAGAATTTCGTCCTCGAAATTATATACCTGAGTTAAAACAAGTGGGGATATTTCTCTCGAACTTCATCTTCTCTTTCCCAAGTGGCTTCTTTAACGGAGTGATGTTGCCAACGAAGGAGGACAAAACAGATGGTCTTCCTGCGTAGAACATGTTCATTTTGAATCCAGAATTTGAACCGTTAGTTCTACCATTGTTAAATCTTCTCGAATTTCCAGCGGTTCAAAGTTAATGATGTGTGATGGATCTTGAATATACTTCCTCAACATAGAGACATGGAAGACATTATGAACTGCCACCATATGAGGAGATAGGGTAACCCTGTATGCCACTTCTCGTATCCTCCTGATGATCTCGAAAAGTCCAACATACCTTGGGCTTAACTTGCCTCTCTTTTCAAATCTTATAGACTCCTTTGTAGGGGATATTTTGACAAAGACATAATCTCCAACTTCAAATTCCAAATCTCTTCTCCGGGTGTCAGCATAGATTTTCTGTCTACTCTGAGCCATCTTCAACCTTTCCCTGATAAAGTTAACCCTGTCTGCTGTCTGTTTAACTAGCTCGGGACACAGAAGTTTTCTCTCTCCTACTTCATCCCAACAAATAGGAGATCGACAACTCCTACCATACAAGGCTTCAAACGGTACCATTTGAATACTTGCTTGATAATTGTGGTTATAAGCAAATTCAACTAAGGGTAAATACTCATCCCAACTGCCTTGAAAATCAAGCATACATGACCGGAGCATATCTTCAATAACGTGATTCACTCTCTCTGTCTGACCATCTGTTTGAGGATGAAATGTCGTGCTAAAATCCAGGCAAGATCCCATGGCCTGCTAAAAACTCCTCCAGAATCTTGATGTAAACCTTGTGTCTCTATCAAAAACTATACTGACAGGTACTCCATAGAGACGAACTACTTCCTTAATATAAAGTTTTGCTAACTTGTTAGCATTATAAGTAGTCCGATAGGGGAGAAAATGAGCTGACTTAGTCAGACAGTCTACTACTACCCAAATAGCATCGAAATTCTTAACTGTCCTTAGCAATCCCACAATAAAATTCATGGATATATTTTTTCTACTTCCATTATGTAGAACCCCAGAATCCGAGTTCACTGTTCTATGAATAGTGTTAGTGAATAATGCCATTGTATGGTGTGTGTAAAGGCCTAAGGCCTTCCATCTTGTTTTTGGTTGCATGGTGAGTCAAGTAAGGATTTTAGGTGCATGTGTTGAGGCTCAACAAGAGAGTATAATGATACTCTAAGTGGGTAAAAGCAAGGGTATAAGATATCATAAGTGCTTAAAGGGTTGTAAGTGAATAGTGTGTGAATAGTGCTGTAAATGGTGTTTGTGACATCCAAGGTTCTCTAAGTGCTTGTAAATAATGTGAGGAGTTTATTATAGGTTTTATGATGTGTGAGGGTACGAAAGAATTATCCTTGATGTTTATGGGTGTTAAAATAAAAAGGAGAAAGGTTCTAAGTGCTAAAGGATGGGGGAGGTCATAATAACCCTCAACTTTAAAGAGCTCTAAAATTCTCACCGCGGATCGGAATCGAGTGATTCTTAAATTTTTAGAAAGGTATTGAAACCCTCTTCAAGGTTCATGTTTACCACTTTTTTATATTGTAATTAAAAGTTGGGTCAAATGTCAGATTTCCTCAAACTGGTCTGCTATCAATTTTGGTCTGCTGAGATTCATCCCAGGACCAGTCCACTTGTGGGCCCATTTAGACCATTAAAACCTTAGATTTAGGAGTTTTGTAAAACATAGAAGTTGTTCTTCCTTAAAAGAAAAATTCAACACAAGTTGAATCATCAAAATTGGATAAGCGAGTCAAAAGTTATAATCAAAATACCAAAGCGGGAAAAACCTATCCAGTCAGAGGTCAATTTCGACGACGAAATGTGTTCGGGGCCGAATTTCATCGACGAATTCAACTCCAAAATGGCCAAAAAGGCCCAGAAACAGCCTGTAACTCACCACCAACCTTGGGGAGATATTTTGGGATATTTTGTAAGGGTGTTTTTGGCACCCTTTAGCCTATGAATAGAAAGGATTTCGTGGGTATAGATTTACCCAAACCTAAAGCATAGAATTTAGGGGTCTTTGGAAGAGAAGAAGAAAAAGAAAGCTGAGATTTTATTGGGTGTTCTTGGAATTGTGTTTGGCATCAAAGGAAGAGTTCTTCTTGCCTTCTTGGTGTTCGAACACCTAGACTTTGATTTCAAAGTGACTCATCAAGTTGGATTTCTCTAAGGTTAGTTCTTGGTTGTGGTCAAAGAGCAAAAGTGAAGCTCTGTTCTTATTTTCCAGATTTTCATAAGCTTCTCAAAGCTTAGATCTTGATTCCATAAGCTTTCTAAAAGCTTTCTCTTGCTTCTACGGAGTATTCTAAAGCGAGTAAGCCAAAGGGAACCGGTTTGGGAAGGTAGAACAATCTACTAATTAGCTATGTTATGATTCATTCATGCTTAGTATTAGTAAACCACGATTTTGGATGCAAATTTGTAGAAAGCTAAGTTTTAATTTTGTACGTATCTACTATTGGCATGATTGAAATGAAATTGTAGGTATTGATGTATGTTTTTAAGAAGACTAAGGCATGTAGGCTTATATGCGTATACTATCGAAGGAATGAAATGAAATTGAGAATTTTACTACACATAATAAGTCAACCTTGATTACCATATTGATCACAAATGATGTATATTATCACCATACTTTTATGATGAGTTTTGAATTAAGCATAAATATTAAAAGAATGGTTTTACCGTAAAGTAAGCTTAGAATTATGATTTTTACAAAATAGGCTAAGTAGCCTATGTATATGCTATGATCACTCCATGAATGAAACCCCATGATCTATTTCAATGTATTCAATACTCACTATGAAGAATGATGCTCATTAGGTGACTCAATGTTTACAAGCTTCCACGAATATTATGATGCTCACACTTAATCCCATGAATGTGATTCTATATTAAAACTCTTTCTAAGGATACCATGATGCTATTACAGTTTATATAAACATGTGTTGATATTTACAAGCTTTCTAAGGCTATAATGATGCTCACAAGTACTTTATGCACTCTAGATTCTAAGTACTCCAAGGCTTACATGTCTCGCATAACTCTATGGTTTCTCATACGCACGATTTATCGAAGCATTCATAAAAATTTCTAAGAACTCATAAGCTACCAAGCTCATAAGCATTGATAAAGTCAAACATCGGGTTGGTTAAGGGTAGGATATATGCAAGGATATATCATACCTGGCTCTAAGTAATTTGACAAGAAATCAAGAAGGTTGGTAGCCCAAGGTTGTGCGGATACTAATCTCTGGCTCACAAGAAACTCTCATAAGTCTCACAAGAAATCAAGGAGGTTGATAGCCCAGGGTTGTGCAGGTGCTAACCTCTGGCTCACAAGAAAATCTCATAAGTCTCACAAGAAATCAAGGAGGTTGGTAGCCCAGGGTTATGCGGGTACTAACCTCTGGCTCATAAGGAACTCATAAGAACCTCACAAGCTCATAAGTGCTCTAAGACTTCATGGCTCACAAGAATTCATAAGAACTCTAAGGAACTCACAAGACTTGATTATCATACGCTCATAAGACTCATATGGTTTTAAATCTCATAAGTTAAAGGTTCATAAGAGACTCGTAAGACTCATAAGATATTGAAATATAGTTTGTGAAAGTACGAACTCAAAAATGATTTACAGTATGCTTTTCGCGAATATGAAATTGTTATATTGTTTTAAACTTCCGCACTCTGATTGTACAAATGTTTTGTTGAACTGTACTCCGTATGGGATGTTAAAGTTTTATAATATTATCCGTTAGTAATTTGTATACGCTGAGTATTCAATACTCAGCTGAAGTTGTTAGCTTCAGCAGGTCACAGGTTGGATGGTTGTGCTCCTAAGTCAGGGGTTGAGGAGGAGTATGTCGAGAAACCAATGGGCAATCATTAGTGATGGTTGAGTGATGAGAGGGAGAGACATGTATTTAGGTTGACCTTGTGGGAGTTTTTGTATTGAATTGAGTTGGTAACTCAAGTGATGGACCTTGTGTACAGGTTTAGCTTATATTTCAGTATTTTGTTTATATTAGCACGTGGAAGATAATACAATTAAGTTATTAAGAAATTTTCAGGTTCGCCTTTTAGTATGTCTTGTATGTTCTTGCAAGATGATATGTACGCCTTATGTGTCATGACAGGATGGTATGACACGGCGGTCATGAGCCGAAAGTCTCCTAACTCCTAGGGGGGATTTTGGGTCGTGACACATTCAGGAATGGGAAAAGGTTGCAATAGTCCTGCAGGTCTCTTATGTTCAGCTTTTACTTGTTGACAAACCAAACATTGAGATACATGAGTAGCCACATCTCTCTTCATATTCCTCCAAGAATAGTGCCTCTTAAGATTTTGGTACATCTTAGTACTACCAGGATGAACTGTATACTTGGATCGATGTGCTTCATCCAAAATCTCCGGTCTCAATTCTTCATTACACTACAAGAAACAAAGGAATTACCCACGGTTTTAATTCCGTGGGTAAAAGTACATTTCCGTCAGAATTAGTAGTAGCCACGGAATATTGTCCGTTGGTGGTCCGTGGCTAATACGAGCGTGGGTAAGACCTATAGCCACGGTAATGTCTTCCGTGGGTAAATACCCACAGACTTATTTCCATGACTATTACTCCATTTTGAATTCCGTTGGTAACTGTTGATTATTACCCACGGAAACTGTTCTGTAACTATACATTATTACCCACGGAAATTTTACCGTGCCTATATATTATTCCCACAGAAATTTGACCGTGACTGTTGATAATAACCCACGGAAATAAAACCGCATCTATAATTATTACCCACAAAAATAATACCGTGGGTATATGTCTAACCCATGGTAATAATACTGTGGCTATACTTATTACCCACAGTAATTTTACCATGACTAATACCATACATATAATTTTTTACATTACCCACAGTAATATTTCCGTGGCTAATTCCTGTGGAAAAAAAAAAAAAAAACAGGACCTATTTGCATTTGCAGAATAGCTGTCACCTGTTTACCTGTTTTCAAAGGTAGATATAATAGTCAATAGTTCATTCTTGTATGAGAGCACTATAAATCTCTGAGGCCAACACACACCGTATATTGTCTTCAAAAGAATTAACCCCAAACTCAGACCATCAAGCTGGTGGGCTTTTAAGGATCCAGCCAAGTATCAACATAAGATTTCTAAAAATTAAGTGAAAGGCCATATTACCTTCAGCAACTCATCTCTCCCACCACCTTGCAGCACCTGAACCATCCTCGTCTTCTTTTGCAAAAGAGGTTCACAACCTGTCAATAGTTCAGATATTACTTTCGTACTATACTATCAAACATCCCGTGCGATGCACGAAGAGTAGAGTATAGAACCAATAAAAAATGATAATGATAAACATAAATAAATAAGGAATGATAAATGTACATGGATACAACTAAAAGAACTCACTACAGTGTAAGTAATAAGAAGAAGATTTAAACAAAGAACTCACTATTTCTTAAAAAAAACTGAGTTGAAGTCGGCCTTTTCAGCAACATTCAAACACAGGACAAAGAAAAATGTTGACAGAATTTGTATAGTCAACAGTGCGACATAGCTAGACTAATTGAATTTAATACATGCATATACCACCAAAAAATTATCAACTTCATGTACTACTTAATCTGCATTAATCATAAACCTTCAACCAAACAGATGACTCGTGAGGGTAAAAAATTGATAACCAGAATTAAATATTTTTCTCTAGAGAACAAAGTTGTATTGTTGAATCCCAACAGTTAATGAATCTTAACTAATAAAGATTAAAAGGGACATTTGTTAAATTGTGGGTGCAATTGACCTCTAGGTCTCCAATGAGAAGAAAGGGACACATGGCAAGCCGTGGAGGCATGGGAAAGAATCACCCCCGATTTTTTTAAATATCCATTCATGTCTAAGCTTATTTAATTGAAAATTAAATATACTAGCGGAAGGCACGTGCGTTGCACGTGAGTACATAGTCCTAATGACTACAAAACATTAGACAAACTGACACGAATGAAAATAATGAATCTAATGTATATGACATTTAATAAATCGAATTCAATTAAAATAATTGGATTCTAATGCAGAGTAAAGTACGAAAAATACAAATATGTTTAGTTAACAACATGAGTTTATATTTTAAGAATAGAAGAAAGATAATTAGAGGAGTTCCAAAAAAATTGGCAACAACACTGCAATTCAAAGAATTTTAAATTATGTGAAATAAATAAAATTAAATTGTATTGGATAACAGTCCTAATTGAGTCCTAATTGAATTAAAAGTCAGAACATAAACAAACAATTTTTAATGATGGTATAAATAGATGAAGTCAAGTATATAGCAGTGTAAAGAAGTTGTTTTCAGAATACCTATTCAATGCAATTAATAAACTTGCAAAAAAAAAAAACTTGCACAATCTCCCTATAGTTGATCAAATCCTTGTTAACAAATTGATGCAATCTTCAAATAGTTTGGTAGAGAATCAACAATGATAACCCATAAATTTGTAAAAGCTTTTAAGATTTTCATCAAAAAACACATATGAGATACTGCATTGAAGAAAACCACTTACTCGGCTAAGGGATTGGGCTTCATAAGTTGGAAAATCTGATCATGGAGGTGGCCAAGGGAAGGGACCAGATCCACACTCATTTTATTCCTTTTCTTCTTGCACTACATCCAGAAATGAAGCATCCACAATAGTGTGGCTACCTTTCTCGTTTTTTTTTTCTTCTTATTTCTGTTGCAGGTTGCAATTGCAATCAATGCAAGAGCCTCCAACCTTGCAGAAGGCAGCATCTGGAAATCCATCCCTGCAACTCTCTCCCTCACAGCCTGCAAACAAATCTCAACACGCAATTTGCATTTGGGAAGATTAAAGAGTGAACAAAATTCAGCAAGGACCCAAGATCATGAAGCACAACCAAAAGAAAGACTCTTTGGTGGAAGGCATGAAACGTAAATCTTAATGACTACTTTGAAATTTAGAGCAAACCAAGATTGCCGGAATATAATTCAAATTCCTTAGAATATGGTTATCTACATACTCCAAAAGTCACTCAGAAAGAAAGTGAACTTCCTTTTAAGGAGAAGGAGAAGGAAGAAAAACCATAAGAAAAAAAATAGAAAATGAACTTACCGGCAGCAGCAGAATAAAGCGGGGTGCGAAGTTAAGCGGCTACTGTAGACTGTGACAGCATTTGGTGGATGCAATGGAGGAACCCTAAGTCTAAACCGCACGAAGTGGGCGGGAGCGAACAGATGCAAATAGGAATTGTGTTAGTTACATGAACGTGGTTAGTTACATGTCAAAATACTTTAATACCCTTAGGTAGTTATGTAATGTAGATAAAAGATACCATAAAAGTAGGGTTGTATAGTAATTAAAAAGAAATTCAACCAATTCCACCTACCTCTCATTCTCCCATTATAATAGTAAAGATAATTTCTATAACCAGAACTATATACCAAGACTGCAATGAATTTAGATCAGCTCAGTCGCTGGAAACTGTAGCCCGAACCCTTCAAAAAGTGGGTTGGTCTCAAAAACTCATCGGCCATCACAGCCCTTAAGCATTTGCATAAATCCGTTTTCTGAAGAATAATATTGGATTTTTCAGCTTATGGTGTGATGTCAAATGTATGTAGACTATACTAACTGCCAAACCAGCTCTATGGATTGACACATTCAAATCGATTGTGTGACATACAATCTGCTGGGTCCAGGTCCTGTCCGGTTTAAGAGATGTCTTAAGCCTGATATTAGTATCCTTAGCATATAACCTGGACCATATTTTTATTTTAATCTTATTTTTTTAGAATAAGTCAAATAGAGCATTTAAATTATTATTTTTGTGAGTGGTGTGTGTGTTGTGTGTGGTGTGTGGTGTGTGTGTGAGTGGCCTCCTTTCAATTGGCTAAGTAACACCTTGTGGGGTTGTGTTCAATCAAAAAAAAAATCTTAATTTTTTTTTAAGAATAAGTCAAATAAGCTCTATTCTAGACTTGCCAAACGCTAAGTCAGAAAGGCATAAGTGGGATGATATCTCCCCCCTATAATCCTTGGAGACTATGATTCTAACAACTCAAACAGTGCTCTTTCTATTATCCATGCACCAAAGAAAATCAGTTACATCACTTTTTTTTCTAAATCACACCACTAATTAAAGCATAATCTATTGAGGGTCTTCGAATAGTCAAGAGTGAAAGCAGGAAAAGGACCTTAGAAATAGGGAAATGCTTTTGAGACCGCAGAAGGGCCGAGACCACTAAAACCTCGCACATGTGCAATATCAAATTGATTCCTTAGAAATATTCAAATTGATTAAAAATATCAAATCAGAAGAAGACCCAGTACAATAGATCCACAGTCCACTTGGTGCGCGTGTGGATTGGAACTAAGTTCCACACAGTAATCAGAAATTGCAGATTCAATAGACTCTTGAAACCAAGGAAACAGGAAAAATCCTTCAAACTAACAATTAGCATCAGTTTATATCTTGTTTCATACTTGCAGATCAAACCAAACGAATATATTGAGATTTCTAAATCAAATATAGCCAAACACACACAGTCAGTTTTTTAAAACAAAAACTAACCAAACACATGGAGTCAAATTCCTAAATAAGATATTGAGAAATCTGCTGTCAGATTAAAAAAAAAAAAACAGTTACAATAAATCTAACTCACCTACACGTAGTGTCGTTGGAGAAGATGCTGAGACTGAGATATATTGTTTCACAAATTGAAGTATATTCAAGTTTTTGCTTATGCTTTGAATGATTCCACACCTACAAAAGAAAATATAACCAAACGCACACAGTCAGTTTTTTAAAACAAAAACTAATCATACGCAATATCTATGCCAGTCAGGAAAAAAAAAGAATAAATCTAACTAACCTGAACTTAGTGTCGTTGAAGGAGATGGAGAAATCATTGTTTAAATTAGAGAAATCAAAGTGACACGTGTCATGGTAGTCCTACGTGGCAAAAGGAGGAGAGGAGAAAAAATCTTGTCTTAGTATTAGTTAATAGATATTATTTTTAAAAAGAAATATAACATTAACTATTGTTCAAAGAGAAGGATAATGAAGTGGGCACTCGGAATCATCTGACAGCAAATACATTTCTACTGCACAGTAGATAAGAACTAGCAAACACCCCGTGCGATGCACGGAAAGTATTATGATAGCAAAATAAAATAAAATAAAACACATAAAATTCCTCCAAATTAGGGCTTTTGGAATAAAATTCCACACTTAATACCCATTTATAAAAAATTATTTTCAGTGAATAAAAAGAAATTTTCTACAAAATAACATGAGCAACACTAAACCATGTTAGTTCTTTGTGCAACCAGCTATGGCTAGGAGTCCAGCCCCAACATTTTTGTTCAACATTTATTTTGGTGATTCCAAGCATAAAGGAAACAAAACTAATAATAAGAAGGATGTTTCAATGCTGATTACTATAGAGTAATCGATTCCGAAGCAAGTCAAGTGTCAATAAGAATGGCACAACCTTAAGTGTCCAACAAATTATGATTTCTGACTTTGAATTAAGTCCAACACATTATAATTTCTGACTTTGAATTAGATCAATATTTTTCCATTTATGCAATACCTTCATTGACTTGAAACAACTTGAACTAACCCTAGATAAACCTAAATGACTAGCTAATAGTGGAATAGATCCTGTATTTGGTGTGGTGGTAGTCTTATACCCCACTTAAAATAGTTAAAAATGTAAAGGGTTCCTCAACATCTTTGCTGTATAGCATTAGTGTTCCATCTGGGAGACACACAAAACTCATCATATATAAGCAAACAATATATTGACATGAAAGATAAGAGCTTCCCTCTTCAAGCATGCAGAAGATTGAGAAACTAAATCAATAAATGCTAATAAATAATCAAATACTCAAAAAGAATATCCCAACACTATCCAATCAAAACCAACTATTGCTCATCATGTTAGAAGGGTTGTCAGCCAGATTGATTTGGAAATTACCTCTCAAATCTCAAAACAAATTTACTTGGCCCATTTATATTTAATTGCATATTAACATGTATTATCTCTTAGCTAGCATCTATAAAAATATATATTTGATCTGGGTATTGTCTTTTTGCCTAAACGTAGAACTACCTAGATTGATTTTTATAAGAGACCCAAAGAGAATTTCACTGTTTCAAGCTTCAATTAGTGTTACTTCACTTAAATGCTCTCTCCTCTTTTGGGAACATTTGAATATCGGATACTGTTATGACACCATAGAGAAAACTATAGATGAGGATAGAATATTGAACATAGCCTGTAGATTCTGAGAAGTATGGAAGAGTAAGAAAACTGCATTGTCTACCATTTGCAATTCCTTTCCCTTCAAATGAATTGATATGACCACTAAGAAAACAGACTCCATTAATCAGACTAAAACTAGATCTACCTGTTAATTAAGACTACTATTTTAAGGGTTTAGTTTTCTTCACATAGCAATGTAAGAGACCTTTTGCAGTTGTCGACTCCAAGAGGGCCCTTGGAATGGATTATTGTTTGGCCTAGAGGGGTGTGCGTTTTCCACCAACAGAACGCTAGTGGATTCTCCTTAACAAAATACTAACATGAGATACACTCACACACATAGGGAAAAAAAAAAGCATATTTGAAAAAACAAATGACTCAGAAAACCAAAAAATAAGCAAAGCATCATGATTTGAGAAATTTCTTTACAACAAAGAGATTAGAGTCGGAAATGGGCAAGAACTGTATTCTCCATCTAAGATCGATTCAAGATCAGCTACTTGAGAAATTTTTTTACAATAAAGAACATCACACCACAAGAAGTTCAGGAAATAGAGCGATTTGAAAAAAAAAAGGCTCAAAAAACCAAAAAATAAGCAAAGATCGAGACTAGAAAGGAAAATCCAAAAGAGAATTAAAACTAGAGACATGTTGCTCAAAGAACAAAAGGATGTCATAGAATTCCAGAGAGTTACCTGATAGAAGAAATCGATGGTGGAGGAACTTGAGAGAGAGCTTAGTATAATTTTTTTTTTTTTTTGAGGACTTGTAGGCTGCAGGGGTCTTAGTTGTTAGGAAGATTGGTAATTGCATGTGGAAAGAGCTTAGTAAAATTAATTATCTTAAAGTTATTAATCGGTGTCATGTTGTAGTTGGTTATCACGTCAATCTAACACACTGAAGGTCTCCGATTCAAGTCCAGGCGATGCCACATAAGGAGGATGCTTAAATTAAACCTGCCCATCCAATGAAAAGGAAAAAACTACTATTTAAAAAGATTTTTTTTTAAAAATATCTAACTCAACATTTCTATACAGCTCACTCTTGCATATAGATGAACTGGCTTTGACTCTTCAAAACTGTCCTCCCTTATCACAGATGAAAAGCTGTATCTGAGTTTCTTTTAATGACAATGTCATAGATATCTTCCTTACAGAGAAAGATTTCATGGAGTTTCCTTTGTGGCTCTATCCACTTGAAAGACTACATAGAGTTTAAAACCTACTACTTCTTAGTAAAACTGGTCAGAGTCCAAGAATATTAAAGAGAATAGTGAAATTCGGTATGTCACCATCTAATTTAGTTATTCTCAGAACAGAGATAAGGGCTAGAGAGAACATTGAGGTGGGGTATGAAGGATCTATGGGCCATTATACTAAATGGGCCCTACCCCTCTAATGATACACTTGTCTGCCAAGTCATCGATCGGAAACATTGAATCTGTGGGCCATAACTTGATAAAAACTCTGATGGCTACAACAAAAGAATAATGTAGGGTGATATACCATCCTAGAGGTAGCTATCAACTGAACTGTGAGGTTATTAATAAGTTGGTGGACCACATGACTGGTATTTAGGTGGTATGTTTTGAGGATGGTGGATCTTGGTTCACTCTATATATTTTGTCCAAAAGAAGGAAAAAAAAAAAGACAACATTTCATTAGATTGCAGATCTGCAAGCTTAAGCATCCATCAATCCCACACCACCCCACGCTTTAATTCTCATGAAACATTAAGAACAATGTAGCCATTTGAAACCCCTACACAAATTCGATACATGCATGGGCCTAGACATATGTGAATGCTCATGCAAAGAAACAAAAATCAGAATAACCTAAGAATTGAGATTTGGTAAAATCAGATTTTACAAAATCAGATTTGGTAAAAGTTAAATTAACCTAAACTATCCAGCACTTTGAGTAGAATGCCCTTGTTCCAGCACTTTGAGTAGCATCCACTATCCAGAATCATTGATTAAACAAGAAAATGGAAAACTATTGCAAAAATTGTAGATAAATGCACTTTGAACTTTTTTTTTTTTTTTTTTTTGACACAAGGATATCTCACAAGTGTATCTCACAAGTTACATGATCACAAGCTAATTTGATGCTCTAGAGGTGCATGTTAGCAAGTTTTACTTTTGTGGTGTAAGTTAGCAAGGTTTTTCGTGCAACTCTCTAGGGTTTCATGGCAGCCGCCCCAATGAGAGGGAGATCCCCACCAAGGCCACCGGATCAGCAAGGTAAAACCTATGCGTCTGTTGTTGGAAACATCTCCAGATCGGGTAATGGAGTATCTCATCCAGTTGATTTCAGCTTTGAATCCATAACTGAAGTTAAGAAGACTTCATCATATCAAGGAGAACCAGCGCTTTTCTATTCAACCGAAGAAATCAACTCTTCTGCAGCAATTTTCCAACACGTTTTGATTGCCAAATTCACGTTTGGGCGCTCTTCGATTGAAGCATTAATAGAATTCATAAGAGAATCGATCCACACTAAGTCAGGAATTGCTGTAGGGATTCTGGACGAGAGGCACATGCTAATAAGATTTGAAGCAGAAGCTGATTTCCTATCAGTTTGGATCAAAGAGTTTGTTTATATGGAGGGACAGCTTGTGCGGTTTATCAAATGGACACCCTTTTTTCTTGCAGGATCAGAACCTACGGTGGTTCCCATATGGATAACATTGCCGGGGCTACCTATCAATTTTTTCAATCCGAAGGACCTGAAGGCCATTGGTAGTATCGTGGGGAAAGTGCTGAAGGTAGATGGGCCAACCAAAACTCTATCGAGGCCAAGTATGGCCAGGATGTGCGTGGAAATAGATGTTTCCAAACCTAAAATTGATAGGTTCTGGTTAGGGCTGAATACTTCGGGTAGATGGCAACAAATTCTGTACGAAAAGGAACCTATTATTTGCGAAAGATGTCAGAAGATCGGGCATAGCAGTGAAGAGTGCAGAAGTGATGAGAAACGGAATTACAAAAGAGCAGCAAGGGAGAAGAAAAAATCTGGAAAATCAGTCGAGGAAGTTGTTCCAAACCAAAAGAATAATACCAAGAGATGGGTTGAAAAAGTGTTCGGAAAGAAGGATGCTACAGAAATTCAGAGGCCAATAATAAAGAATTTAGAGGTGGTTCTGAGTGGTGATCAGGAAAGGGAAGAAGAGAAAGATAGAGATCCCTCGTTAAATCACAGCTGCGATCTCATATTAATAGAAGAGAATCTGAATAAGAAAGATTGCATTCAAAGGAATGAAGAAGATACTGATGGCACTGAAGTTTCAGAAGTTGAAAAAGAGAAGGATAACCAAAGGAAGGAGCATAAATCAATTGGAGAAGAAGAGTCTGCGTTGGAAGTTCCAACTCTCAAACACTTGGGAACCAAGATATCCGATCAGACTCAAGATAATTTGATAAGACCTGGACCAAATGATCACATGGTTCTTGTAAATCATGGGCTAGAGGCTGAGTTCGGAGGGGGTAATGTTAATAACCAAGATATTCTAAATCTACTGGAGGCAATACAATTTGAACAACCAAAGAGGGAATGGCGTTCCAAGGAAGAAGAGGTGCCAATAAAGAGTACAAATGAAGTTGGGAATAGATCGGATTCCAAGAAGGGCAGAAGCAAAATGGACCAGAATAAAGAGGAGTTCCTACAAAGTTGCAAGGTGTTCTCCAAGAAAATTGCTGAATCAGTGTGGTTAAAGAGCTATCCCATTAATCATTCAAGCAATGTGGTAGAGGAAACTAGTCCAAAAGCGGTGACGAGAATAACAAGATCGAAGTCCAGAGCAGGATATGTAGCTAATTCTCAATTATCTAATCATGTTTAGTACAATCATATGGAATATTCGTGGAGCGGGCAACACAAATTCCCGTAGAAGATTGAAATCAGTGATAACGGAGAAAAACATTTCTTTAGTAGCGATTCTAGACCCGAAAAAAAATTTAAAGTTTCGAGATAGATATGGTAGTGATATGGGTTTCAAAAACCATACAGAAAATGATGGTGATGGTAGCAGAATTTGGGTGTTCTGGAAGGATAAAATTACAGTGTTCTCCATTCAGAAATCTCGCCAATGTATTTCGATGGTTCTTGCGGAGGGAGGTACGAATCCGGTTAAATTTTCTTTTATTTATGCTTCATGTGATAGATTGGAAAGGAGGCAATTATGGGAGGAATTGCAAATTTTAAGTTCCGATAAATCTTATCCTTGGATTATAGGGGGCGATTTTAATGTTGTATGTAATGTGGAGGAAAAAAAAGGAGGCAGAAGTCCGGCTATAAATGCGATTGATGAGTTTAATAGTATGATTTCCCAATGTGGTTTGATTGATGGGGGTTTTTTAGGGAACAGGTTCACGTGGTGCAATGATCGTATCAGAGCTCATTGCATTTGGGCAAGGCTGGATAGAGTGCTATTCAACTCAGCTTGGCTTGATGTGTTCTGGCAGACCACTATTACTCACCTTCCTCGAAGTCCTTCGGATCATGCTCCTCTCCTAATTGAAGCTGCTTGTAATCTAAGAAGATCCCCATCTTCGTTCAAATTTCAAAACATGTGGACAAAGAATGCAGGTTTCATGGATATAGTGAAAGAAAGTTGGAAAGCGGAAAAACCAGGTAACCCTATTCTTTCTTTCTTTTTGAAATTAAAATTTCTTAAAGTAGAGTTATCTGCTTGGAACAGGAATAAATTTGGAAATATCTTTGCTAATCTGAGAGCTCATGAAAGTAAAGTGGAAGAACTGGAAAACCATATGCAAATCAACTGGACGGATGAGGGCCACTTGGAGTTATGCAGTGCTAAATCAAAGTTGAAAGATTTCTTAGATATGGAAGAAATTTTTTGGAAACAAAAATCCTGTGAGCATTGGCTTAAAGAAGGGGACAAAAATACAAAGTTTTTCCACTCAATTTATCTACATAATCGTAAAAGAAACATGGTGCATTCTATCCATGATAGTAATGGAAACTTGTTGACTCAAGAGGAAGATAAAGGCAGGGAAGCAGTTCACTTTTTTCAGAAAAATTTACTTTCAGAAGGGATTTCAGGGGCTGATAGTATTGTGGAATGTATCCCTTCCCTTGTTTCAGAAGAGGAGAATGCTAAACTTTGTAAAATTCCAGATACAGAAGAAATCTAGAAAGTGGTGTTCGAGATTCAGGAATCAGGTGCTCCAGGTCCTGATGGTTTTTCGGCTATGTTTTTTCAGCATTGTTGGGATATTATTAAAGAGGATCTAGTTGATGCGATTCAGTATTTTTTTCATAATGGATTCATTCCGAGAGCTGTAAATGCTACATTGCTATGTTTGATAGCAAAAACTGCGAACCCAGTTACTTTTGGAGATTATAGACCAATCAGTCTCTGCAATGTTTTCTACAAAATTATAGCAAAGGTTATTGCTAACCGATTGGGTCTGATATTGCCAAAATTAATTTCAGAAGAACAGTCTGCTTTTGTCAAAGGAAGAAACATTGTGGATAATATTTCTATGGCTCAAGACATGACTTCGCACATTAATAGGAAAGTAAGAGGAGGAAATGTGATTTTTAAGCTGGATATGGCCAAAGCATACGATAGAATGGAATGGGATTTTATCCTATTAGTTTTGAAGAAATTTGGATTTAACGAAAATTTCTTAAAGCTAATTAAAGGTTGCATCACTTCCCCTTTTTTCTCGGTTATTCTTAATGGAAAATTGCATGGATTTTTTCAGTCTTCTCGTGGATTACGCCAAGGAGACCCTCTTTCCCCGGCTTTATTCATTCTGGCTGAAGAGGTGCTTAGCAGAGGGCTGAAAATTAATTTTGCTGATAAGAAGGTGGGGTACTTCAGGACATCGAGAAATGCTATTCCTATTTCTCATTTACTTTTTGCTGACGACACTCTTATTTTTTGTAATGGGCAGAAGAGATCTATCACCCAACTATTCAAATTCTTATCGGAATATGAATCAGCATCAGGGCAAAGAATAAATAAACAGAAGAGTGCTATGTATGTAGCGAAGAATAATTCTGAAAGGGACAAGAGGAGGCTGATTAACTCCAGTGGAATTGAAACCGGCATGTTTCCGTTCAGGTACTTGGGTATACCCATCTTCATTGGTCATATGAAAATCAGCTACTTTGATAATATTATTGACAAAGTCCGAAGAAAAATTGAAGGTTGGAAGGGTAAAATTTTGTCTAATGGAGGGAAGCTTGTTCTTTTAAAGTCTATTCTCTCTTCTATGCCAATTTATAGTTTGATGGGATCCAATATTCCTAAGGGAGTTATTAATAGACTGGAAAGTATGTTTGCTTCGTTTTTCCGGAATGACTCTTTGGGCAACAATAGAGCTCATTGGATTTCTTGGAACAAAATAGCTAAACCACTCGATGAAGGTGGTTTGGGTATTCGGAAACTTGGGGAAGTGGCGCACGCGTTCAGAATGAAGATGGCATGGAAAATCATATCTGAAAAAAGTATTTGGAGTAATTACTTTCGAAGCAAGTATTTGAAGAATAACCATCCCTGGATGATAGACAACCTCCTCAAGGGCAATAGAACATGGTTAGAGATTGGCCGATGGATCAAAAAAACTTTGATTAATTGTAAATGGTTGATAGGTAATGGTGAAGATACAAATTTCTTGTTTGACATTTGGTATGAGGATACTCCTTTAATTGATTTGGCTACAGAATGTCCAACAACTTTCCCTATGATCAGAGATAGCTGGAACAGAGGCAGGTGGCGGGCTGAAGATTTAGTTATCCTTCCCACTAGAGTGATGCAGGAGATAAATAATCACTCTATTACTTTATCTCATCATGCTGACAAAATCATATGGACTAAAGAAAGCTCAGGAAAATTTTCCTTTGAATCTAGTTGGGAATGTGTTCGCGAAACTTCTCATAAAGTTAGATGGGCTAAATATATTTGGAATGAGGCTATTCCTTCAAAAATCTCTATTCTTATCTGGAAAATTTTTCACAATGCCATTTCGGTAGACTTAAGAGTCCAAGATAAAGGAATATCTCTGTCAAGTAAGTGCGAATGTTGTTATACTCCTAATAAAGAATCATTATCTCATCTTTTTTGCCAAGGTGAGAACGCTAAGAAGATTTGGAGTAGAGTGGGTTTTGCCTTGAATATTCAGATTTTTGAGGAGGATACTATTCAAACTAGATTAATGAGAATCTTCCAAGGTAATAAAAATGGATCAATGATGGGATTTCTTTGCACTGTTTTGCCGGCTTACATTTGTTGGGAGATTTGGCTGTTTCGGAATGCTTCGAGACATGATAACTTCAAGAGGAATTTCAAGGATATCCTGAGAAGAATAAATGAAGGCGTGACAGGGGCTGCTAAAGTGTGGAAATTTACTAAGGATTTAAATTCAGAAGAGGTGAATTTATGTGCCTATTTTGATATCATCCCAATCAATCCTAAACTTAAAAGGCCCATTCTTACTAAATGGATCAGTCCATCCCCAGGTTGGTTTAAATTGAATACTGATGGAGCAGCTAATGGTGATACTGGGGTTAGTGGAGGAGGCGGTATTATTCGGGATTCAAATGGAAAGATGATTATAGCCTACTACAAATTCTATGAGATGGAATCCAACACTATTGCTGAAATAAGGGCAGTTTGGGACGATTGTCTGCTATGTGAGGAGTTGGGATTATCCAACATCATTGTGGAAAGTGATTCTAAAATTATTATTGATGTTGTTAATGGTATCTTAGAGCCCCCATGGAAAACCTGGTACTGGTGGAAGAAGATTATAAACTTGAAGTATAAATGTAACTTGGTGTTTCAACACACATACCGTGAAAACAACCAGATAGCTGATTATCTATCCAAAGAAGCTTGTAGAAATCAGGACGATAAAACCTTCAATTTAATCAGTGATTGTCCTATGCCTATTAAAGGCATGATGAACACAGATAGAGCAACTTTATTTAATATCAGATTGTAAGTTGGTCTTTTGGCTGGGGTTTTGGTTTATGTCCCCCCCATGCTTTGTATTTGTTTGTTTAGGGTGAATTCATCCCCCCTCTTTAGTTGGTCGTGGAGTAGGGGTAAGGTTTTATGTCCCCCCCTTCTCTTTGGTTGGTCATTTGTAGGGGTAAAGTTTATGTCCCCCCCATGATTTTTATTTTTAATAAACAGGTAAGGGTCTGCCAAACCCCCCACTCCTTCTGAGTGGATTTAGTTAAAAAAAAAAAAAAAAAAACTTTTTTGACAAATCTGTGACACCCTGGGACATACTTTTGACTTGCACTTTGACCTCAAAAAGACAGTAAACTACTGGAGAAAGGCAGATTATATGTTCCTTTCTTATACTCAATAACCAAGTTATTGAAAATAGATTACAAAGGTTACTAATGAATAACAAGGATTCCAGAATCCTAGCTCGCAATGTGAGTGAACTACCAAAGAGGCAAGGACCACAATCATGATTTCAGTAGTGATGTTGAATAACTCGAGTCAGTCATTGTTCTGAAGTTCTATTGTCATCATGTCTTCATTAAGACTGCATATTCAAATTTTCAGTTTGGACTTTAATATGTAGTTTGTTGCTTGCCATTTGATAGTCGATAGAATTATATTGATAGTCAAAATGCTGATTGAACAAAACTGAGAATCAAACCAAATAAAGTGATAATTATATGATACATCACCATCAATTTCATTTCCAAGAACAAGTTAAAAAAAAAAACTGAAACTTCAGTAATCCATAAATGCTGTACTAAAAACTGATATGCAATAATTGTATGAGACAGTTTACTACAAGCACTTAAATCTACCAAGAGAATGTTTTTTCTATATGGGTTTATTGGATAAATAGATCAATATTTCAAAATAACCTAAAAAAAACACATCAAGAGTTTCATGTGAAGAAACCCAAATCAGAGCTAAATAAAAACAAAAAACTACTCTACAGAGCTATAAATAATACACGAGAAGAGCATAATAGGAAAAAAAAATGTAGGAAAAACCTAGAAAAATTCACACAGGTAAAACACAGAGGCAAAAACCTAATAGAGACTTAGAGAGAGAGAGAGAGAGACTTAGAGAAAGAGAGGGGTTACCGAAGAGAGAGAGAGAGTGAGGCAGAGAGAGAAAGAGATCGGGAGAGAGACGACTTACGGTGTTGGCGTCGGCAACGGCGATGGCAAGGAAAAGCACACGGCGATGGCACGGAGAGGCAAGGCAGAGGGAAAAATGAGGCGAGAGATTAGGGCGGGATGGTGATGAAGGAGAGGGGAGAGAAATGAGGCGGGAGATTAGGGCGGGATGGTGATGATGCAGAAGGGACGTGCTGGATACGAATAGAATGATTTTACCCATGGTAATGATACCGTGGCTAATTAAGAACTTATAACAACAGAATATTTTCCGTGAGTATCTATTAAAAATTAATAATAACGGTTAAGTATCCATGGCTAATTATTTTTCCCAACGGTAATGATACCGTGGCTAATATAAAAACTTATACCAACGGAATATTTCCATGAGTATCTATTAAAAATTAATAGTGACGGTTAAGTAACCATGGCTAATTATTTTTCCTAATTTACCAAAATTATTTTTACGAATATGGTAGATATATAGCCACGAAAAAATAAACCGTGGGAAAAGGTTCCTTCACTTACGGAATCAAATACCGTGGCTATTTTTCTGTTGCTATTACCCTCATTTCTTGTAGTGTTATTTGGGACACATAATGTAGAGACCTGAATCTTTTTCATTCTTTTAATGAAAGTATTATGGGTATAATAATCTTTGTGATATTTTAATGTGTTTATATTTATATCTAATTGGTGTGGTGTGATCAAGGCTTAATCAAAATTGTAAATAGAGGGATACCTTAACATACCCTCAACTTTAGGAAGCTCTAGTTTTGTCACCATTTATTGGAATTGAGTGATTCTTGGACCATTAGAAAGATATTGAATTTAATGTCCATGTTTATCATATTTCCTGATTTTGAGTTGAGGTTAAGTCAAATGTTAGATTTCCGTAGTCGGATCTGCTGAAATTCTGGTCTACTGTAATCCATCCCAGACCAGTAAGCTTTAGAGCCCATTTAGGTAATTAAAAACTCAGAATTAGGATTTATCTATTAGAGACAAAATTGTTTCCCTTTGAATAACGAGTCCAACTTAAGTTAAATCGTCAAAATCTGATGAGCGAGACAAAAGTTATTATCGAAATACCAAATGGGAAAATCGGGTCTGCTTTGGACGATCGATCGTCAAAAGCCAACGATTGACCGCCCGGAACCCAGAAAAATGGAATGCTCTCTGGAATTTGGACAATCAATCGTCCATATTGATGATCGATTATCAGCGCGCAACCCTATTTCATCAAAAGACGCGGATTTTGGGGTTTTTAAACCTTGGGATAAATAAGGGTCCTATTTCGAGGTTTTAGACTATCCTACCCATTTTTAACCTAATTTGGCAAAAGGGGAGAGAAAACCTAGGGTTTTTATGAGGGTTGTGCTTGGTGAAGGTGGAGATTGCTCTTAGAAAGAGGAGGAAGCTTGGAGATCTTCCCTAAATCATCTTGGGAGTGATTTAGATCCAAGGGAATGATCCCTAAGGTCGATATCCCTTCTAACTCAACCCTATTAAGATGTTTTGTATGCTTAGATAATAATATGTATGGATTATCAAGAGATTTGTATGAAAATACAAGAATTAAATAATGAAAATTTGAATTTAGGTCAATATCCCCTTTAATCTAGCTTTGGTATTATTATGATTATTGATTTGGTATGACAAATGATGGATTAGTGTTGAATTTGGATGATAAGTATGGATATGGATGGATTTGTATTTTAGAAACTTAAATTAAATTATACATTATGTTT
Source organism: Tetracentron sinense (assembly GCA_015143295.1). Lineage (NCBI taxonomy): Eukaryota > Viridiplantae > Streptophyta > Magnoliopsida > Trochodendrales > Trochodendraceae > Tetracentron > Tetracentron sinense. Next base: position 2,556,514 of record CM026568.1, on the reverse strand, counting down.
ATGGATTATGGATGTATGGAAATGATGGTGAATGGGCTAAAATGGAGAAGGGATGGATTATGAAGGTGTGGATTGGTATTGAGTTTGGAAGGGATGAATGTGGTTTATGAATGAGTAGTGATATGGTTTTGGAATGTGAAAATGGGAAGGGCATTGTATACATAATTAATGCATTGTATGTGTTTGTTGAAATGCCTAAGAATATTAAGTATGGAAAATAATGATATTGAAAGGTTTGTATAAGTATAATAAGATATGCTATGATGAATTATGCTTATAAATGATGTTAGAAATGTTACCATGAATATGCCAAGATATGAAGTATGTTTTGATAAATTTATACTTATTCAAGTTGCATGGTGATTGATATTCGGGTAGGCCAATACTTACAGGAAGTCCTCCATGTCGGGAATTCTCTAAGTAAGGAGATGTAACCTAACGGAGTTTCTTGACTGAAGATAGAATCTAAGTGATGACTGAATTCGGATGTTAATCACGACACTCAAGCACAATGTTCACATGTGTGGTATTTACAAGTCTCGTAGGTACACAAGCATGAACACGAACATTGCATGAACATGGACATTGCATGGATACTGGATACTGAAATACAAGGACAGAGATAAGGATAAGTACAAGGACTCTAAACACTGAAATACAAGTACAAGGACACTGAATTACAAGTACAAGGACAAGGACACTGCTTGATTTTACAAGTACCCCGAAATTCAAGTAGCTCTGGTATTCGTTGATGCTCTGCATAGATAAGATTTCAAGTCCTGAATAATTATCATGGACATTTGGGATCTAAGAGCTTTAGGGGCTTACGCTTCTGTCGATGCACCTCCATGAATCTAAATACAAAGACCTCGTTGACCATTTTTATGGGAAAACAAACATACATTGCATTCATGGTACAAGTTCAAAAGTTACAAATTCAAGAGTCACAAGTTGAAGAGTCACACAAATACACGAGTCAAGTTAAGTCATGATGTTCACATGTTTCCACACTCTGATTATATTTATGTTATATTAAACTGCTATTGACTTTACAATTGTTACATGATTTGGATATTAGATATATGCGTGTGCTATTGTTGGTTAGTTTGGATATCCGCTGAGTATTCAATGCTTAGTCGACCTGTTATTGTCATACAGGTCTAACACAGGATCAGGCAGCAACTACTTGGGTGGAAGATGAGTACTTTGAAGAAAGAGAAGTAGGTGAGATTCCAAAGGAAGGAGCCAGGGATTTTGAGAGTTATCCATGCTAGTAGATCGTAGTTTATTTCTGAGTTGTTTTGTTTTAGACTGATGTTATTCCAAGGTGTCGCTTAGACTGGTTACCATTATTTGATGACTTTATTCTAACCTGATTATGGTGGGTTATGTGAACTTATTCCAGTTGTTCAGGTTGTTCAAGATGGTTTAGATTCTATATATCGAAAGAAATTTTATAGTTAATATTTTGGAAGAATTTATCTTTTAGTTCTGCCTTATTGCTATGGAGGCTAAGTAGGGATAAGTAATGTAGTGGACCCAAAGTCCCATTATAACCAAGGTGGGGTTTTGGGGTTGTTACACATAACCTGCCTTTAAATGTTATGGCTCTTTCTCCATTAATTGAGAAATCCTCTTGACCATTTTTGAAGGACTTGGCTCGATAAGTTAACAATTCTTCATCAGACCCTTGCAACTCTATAATTCTGGCTCGAATATATGATCTAACTGCAATATTAGCTACCAACGGTCCAGAGGTACAAAGACTGAAACTTGTTTCATTGTTAGACATGTCTTCTAGCAATTTCCACCCTTTGACCCTTAAGTGTGCTGATAAACCGGAGGGTCTTCTACTAAGTGCATCTGCTACAACATTAGCTTTCCCTTGATGATATTGAATCGAACAATCATAATCCTTCAGAAACTCTACCCAACGGCATTGTCTCAAGTTAAGCTCTTTTTAAGAGAATAAGTACTTGAGGCTTTTGTGATCTATAAAAATTTTGAATTCTTCTCCATACAGATAGTGCAGCTAAATATTTAGAGTAAAAACCACTGCTGTTAGCTCTAAATCATGAGTAGAGTAGTTCTTCTCATGGTTCTTCAAATGTCGGGATGCGTAGGCAATGACCTTACCATGTTGCATGAGAACACAACCTAATCCAATATGCGAAGCATCACTGTAAACTACAAACTCACCATTACCTGATGGAACAGTAAGGACTGGTTCGTAGTGAGGCGCTTCTTCAATTCTAAGAAACTCTACTCGCATTTATCATCCTATGCGAACTTGGTATTTTTCTTGGTCAGGTGAGTAAGTGGTGCTGCCAAGCTAGAGAATCCCTCTACAAATCTTCTATAATAACCTACGAGGCCTAGGAAACTCCTGATTTCTATAACACTCTTTGGCATATCCCAATCTACAACAGCTTCAATCTTGGCAGAGTCTATTGAAATCCCTTCTGATGATATGACATGGCCTAGAAATGACAACTTCTCTAGCCAAAACTTGCATTTACTTAGTTTAGCATACAACTTATGCTCTCTCAAAGTCTCAAGTGTAATCCGAAGATACTTCTCATGATCCTCCCAGGTTGGTGAGTATACAAGGATGTCGTCTACAAATACTATCACATAACAATCCAAGGCTAATTTGAATACCCTATTCATCAAGTCCATAAATATTGCAGGAGCATTTGTTAAGTTGAAAGGCATAACCAGAAACTCAAAGTGTCCCTATCTCGTTCTGAATGCTGATTTAGGGATATCTTCTAATCTAATCTTCAACTGGTGATACCCTGAACTTAGATCTATCTTAGAGAAAAACTTTGCTCCCTTTAACTGGTCGAACAGTTCATTAATCCGTGGCAACGGGTATTTGTTTTTTATTATGACCTTGTTTAGCTATCAATAGTCGATGCACATCCTCATTGATCCATCTTTCTTCTTTACAAAGAGAATTGGAGCTCCCCATGGTGACACACTTGGTCTAATGAAACCCTGCTCCAGTAATTCCTCAATTTATACCTTCAACTTCTTTAGTTCTGCTGGAGCCATCGTATACGGTGCTCTAGAAATCGATACAGTGCCTGGAGCTAGGTCTATGACAAATTCAATTTTCCTATCTGGTGGTAACCATGGTAACTCGTTAGAAAAAACATCCATTAACTCACCGACTACTGGAATAACAGAACCATCTTTTCCTTCTAGATTCGAAAGACTTAAGACTTCAAATCTAGCAATGTCTTTCTTCTTCAATCCTCTAAAATGGAAGGAGTTCCATTAATTGGCTTGAATTTCACCATCTTCTCAAAACAATCTACTTGTCCATGGTAAGTTGCAAACCAATCCATTCCAAGAATAACATCAAAATCTTGGAAGTCTAAGGATGATCAGGTCTGCTGGTAACTCATGTTGTCCCACTTGGATGACACAAGCTCAGTATATTTGGTTGGTGACTACTGATCTACCGATAGGAGTCGAGATGGATAACTCCTTATCTAACTGGCTCTATTCTAAGACAAATCCCTTTGTAAAACTAGGTGTAACAAATGAGTGCGTTAATCATGTATCAATCAATACATGTGCCAAACATTCATTAATCAACAGGGTGCCTAAGTTATTATATAACTAAGTGTCAATCTTGTGCATTATCAATATAATGTCAATAGCATGTTTTTATAAATACATAATAATTATAATCATCAACCAAATCATAGAAATATCACATCAAATATAGACATAATTAGAGTGTACCTTGCACCACATCATCTGATGCCTTTGCATCCTGTTCTGATATTGCAAATACCTTGCCCTAAGTCACTTGGCGTGGCTGCTGCTGCTGGGGCTGCTGGGGTTTAGGAGCCTGAGGAGGCTTCTGTTGTGGTGCCTATCTGGTAGGTGGTATATTCCCCTGAGTCTAGGTCTACTAAGTGGTCTGCTGGCTACGGTGAGGACAATATCTAATCTGGTGTCCCATTTATCCACACTGGAAACATCCACCAGTGAGTGCTCAACATTCGCCCACTGGATGTCTCTTCCCACAATGTACACACGCATCAAACATAGGTGCAAAAGACGTGGGTTGGACATACCGAGTAACCTGAGAAGTAGTAAGGCGAGGCACAGTAGGTACAGATGGAGGTGCTGGCCATTGATAAGGAGTCGGCCTAGCTACTGGTGATTGGCCTAAAAATCTGAGCCTCTTATCCTGTGGTCCAACCCTACTTGGCTGTCCCCTACTGAACTTCTCTTTTTGATTCATCTCTCTTTTCTTCAAGAATTCCTCTGAATTCGTTTCAGCCAACTGAGCCCTATCATTCACCTCAATGAAAGTCTCGAGTCGAAACATTGAAACTCAGTCTCGAATAAAATCCCTTAAACCCCTTTCAAATTTTCTTACTTTCATCGCCTCTGTGGCAATCATATGAGGTGCAAACCTTGAAAGCTCGAAGAACTTGGCCTCCTACTCGGTCACTGACATCTTCCCTTATTCAAGAATGAGGAACTCTGCTTCCTTCTTTTCCCGGACAACCACTAGGAAGTATTTCTTATAAAACACATCCAGAAAAATCCTCCTATGTCTATGGTTGGCCCGCTCTCGTCAAATCCCTAGTCCTGGAGGCTGCTCACCACCAATGCTCTGCTTCGCCTTCCATTACAAAGGTTGTCCATATTGAAAAAATTCAGTGAATCCTAAATCTATGTTTGAGTCAAGAATTCACAAATCCAAGAGACGATGGTTCGGTTTCCCTGAAATTCTATCTACCCTTAATAGTTTAATGTTTAAGTTATTAAGTTCAAGGATAATGAATTTAAGTGCGGAAATAGGAAAAACAATCAAACCATAACACAAGGATTTTTACGTGGAAACCCTTCCGGGAAAAACCACGGGACCTAATCCAACCATGAGAATCCACTGAAACAAAGTTAACAAGAACTTACAAGACTCGAACTTGACTCCTTCGGACTCAACGCTACGATCCTTCAGTTCTTAGTCCTCCACACCTTAAAAAGTCATCACGTACTCACAAGTCCCGTGATCAACTGCAACCGCTCGTACTTCTCTTAGTGTCATGAAAACAGTCCACGATCTTCCGATCGATCTCCGTCAATGACGGCTTCAGATTCCACTGACCAAATCACACTACCACGATCCTTCTCGAATCAATATCCTTCGTAAAGACTCTGGAACACTCCGGCAAAGTTGTTCTATCCAGAACGGGTTGATGGTTTGATAAGAATCAATTCCTAGATGGACTCCTTCAATGGAAAAGTCCAAGCAAGCAAGATTGATGCATTAACTTGCAAAATCTAGGATGGGAGAAGGATTAACAAAGGGGAGGAGAGACAATGAAAATAAGAGTTTTTATAAACTCTAGAGATAGTGAAAAACACTCTCTATACTCCCCCAAAGATGTTCTCCATGAACTAGAAGGGTTGCATTAAATAGAGGAACAACCCCCAAGAATTAGAAGTTGCTAAAAATCACAAAAGAAACTTTTCCCATATCAGGGTCGACCTTGGATTTTTGCACTCTCTGCCTCTTTTTCCCATACTAATTTTTTCATACTCAAGGTCGACCCTAAATGGTCAAGGTTGACCTTGAGGTGCAAACCTGATTTTAAATTTTTGTTTTTAGCTCTTGAACCCTTCATCAAAGTTGTAGCTCTTTTCGACGCAGTCGATTTGATATATTATAGAGCAAAATCTGAGCTACGGTTGGGAGATATGTCACCTACAACCAACCTTGGTTTTTTTTAAAATTTCAGAATTTTGAACTTTGTTTTGCACTACTTATCTCATCACCTAGGGTCCGTATGATTAGCTTAGGACACTTACCACCTAAGGCATCATATTATGGTTAATCTAAGTCAATTCCCACCTAAGGTCACATGGTATCTAGGTCACATACCATCCTATGAAAGAAACGAAGGAAATGATCAACCGAGTCTTCAACGGTCTTCAACTTCACTTGTCGTGGATGCTTGATGGCAATGACACAAGATACACACATTAATCACCTAGACTCACTTGTTTTGACACCGGAATAAGCCAACACTAAAAACATGGACTTTACAATCTCCCCCTTTGGCAATTCCGTGGCAAAACCAAACTGAAGTACATGACTTAACACAAACTCACCCAAACACATCAAAACGGTGAATTAGGACATTACATGACTCCAACACTATTACATGACACTAATTGACAAATCATCTTAAATAAAGACATTGAAGCTCTTCTCAAGTAAAATATGTCTGCTGCAACATTGCACCTGCACATGCTCATAAACAAAATACCCAGTGAAGCATGTATGGAATATGAAAATACATAACCACATGAAAAGTAAGGAATGTACTGAACTTAGGAAATAATACCCAACATTCTCCCCATTTTTGACACAATTGCCAAAGATAATCATGAGGCCAGTATCACAAAGAATATACCAATTTAACACATGTGAAATATCAGGGCCATCACAGTACAACCAAGTAAATGCAAACAAAGAGAAGACTCAGAGAGCAAGGAACAAAATAGAAATATAAAGCACAAACTCCCCCTCAACAACTCAAGCACAAACTCCCCCTCAACAACTCAACTTGATCTTCTCCCCCTAAGATCAAGGACACCACCAAAAATAGGGCATCTATGTTAGAAAGGCCCATGCCAAAACAAAGGAAAACAAAAAAAAATATCATGTACCACACAAACATGCATCAAAAGCATTCCAAGCAGTTGTAATTTAAAATTACAAATCTAATGAAGAACATGATTAATTAGTCCGACTAAGGATATACATCTAACTAAATCTCACTGAATGCTAAAGCATAGCCAATTCACACACCTTTAGTGAACAGTTCAAAAGTGGAGTAATATGTGTGTAGTGGTGGTCTGACAAGAGACTAGACTAAAGTTTCTTTCACTTTCCAAGGATATGACATTAACCACTAAGGGGACTCCCGAAAACAAAAATCTTAGAAGTCAAACCTAGTTAGATCCAGATATGCTGATTTTTTTATTTTATTTTAGTGCTCCTAGTTCCATTTTATTTGACTCAATATTCTACTTTTATTTTTGGTCAATTACCTCCAAAATTTGTAAGATTTCTTTTGATGTTTTTTGCCTGAACATATCTTTTCATGTAATGATGGCTTTCACACTATCCGGATAGGTAGTCCTGGCTATTAGCAGCAAAGGCTTTCACTCTAGTGACCCAGATAGATACCTACTGTCCACCTAGGTAGCCATTTCACACTGTTTGCATCCAATAGTGACTTCACACTAGCCCAGTAGGTAGCCCTTTTCATTGAGCAAATTTTTGCTCATAAAGGATACACAAAATGGGGATAACTAACAAAATGGTCATTTTAGATTGGTCATCCAAGGTCACACTATTGGGATAAGACATACACCTACAGATTGGGAATTAGACCTCTCAATAGAATCAGTCAGAGTGCATGTGAAATTTGTAAAGCATACACACATGAATAGGTCTCCAACTGTTCAAGATAAAAACAGTCTAATTTTCAGCCTAACCAAGAGACTATGAAGGTGATATATCATCAATCAGCAACAAACTCATGTTTAACCCTAGACAGGTATAGAAATAAAGATCACACAATGAATGCAGATCATGCAAGTCAAACAGGGGCAACATGACAAAAATATTTTTGGATTTTATAGTTTTTCAATGTTTTTGGATTTTTCAGAAAAACAAACCAAAACAAATAAACACTAGTAAAAAGAAAAACTACTAGTATACACAGACATCACAGCACTAGGACAAGATAGAACACTAACAGCACACCCTAAGCTATGACAGGCACAGGCTAAGTGAAGCCCTTCAGGTCTTCCTTTCTCACCTTGATTGACCCTTTGGTCTCTAACTGTTTCAGTTGAGGTAGGTCTGACCTTTTGCCTCTTCTTCCTATTCCTCCTTTTCTAGGCTTGAGTCCTAGAATTATGGCGGGCATTATGGTTCTCCCCGTTACCTCCTCTATATCTAGCATGAGGAGTATCATGACCATGCCACTATCTAGATTTATCATAGATATTCAAGATATCATCGTTTAACTTCTTAGACATCTCCACTAGGATATCAACTCTCCTTTGAAGATTCTCATTTAAGTTATTTTGGTTCTCAAAATCATGATTGGGCATTCTTCAAAGTTTAGGACATCGAGGCTTAATATGACCCTTCACTCCACATTTATGACATGTAGGAATGAATTTTGAGTAGAAGGGTCTTTCCCTTTAGTAGGAGGAGGCGCCTTTTAGCACCAGGCTCAATGTTCAAGGTGGATGGTGTTCCCTTCTCATCTCCACTCTTCTGATTTTGCTCAAGATTAGCCAACTTGATTTCCAGACTTTTCTTTTCATCAAGACAAACATGCAAATCAGATTCAAGAAGCTAAGTCTTGGCAAGGAGAGAAGCCTTCTCTTCCTCAAGCTAAGACACAAGAGCTTTCATCAACCCTGAAGCCACTTGGTCTAAGGCATCTCTTTCTATTTCAATAGATTTGACCTTTTTTGTCATGGAAAATTAAACCTTTTTCAGCTTTAGGCATTCCTGAAATAACTCATCATAGACTACCTCGAGGTCTCCCTCAAAATCTGAGTCATTTTGACTCTCCCTATCATCCTTACTCTTGTCACTCATGCTAACAATAGATGAGGACTCTTCAATCCCAGTGATAGAGGCAATAGAAGCCATAAAATTTGTAATCTCCATTTGGGAAACTTTAAAAATACCACAAGCTCCTTTAACAAAGTTACAATTATCAGAAGACTTTGGGATTGTGTGATTTTCTAAAAATTTGTTGGGGAAGGTCCAACCCTTTTCTGTAGAGATCCATAAGCTCTTGTCTAGAGATAGGTGAAATACTCTCATTCGAGATTTCCAATCATTAATATTACACCCATTGAAAAATAGGGGACAAGAGATGGATCCTCCCTTTCTTTGGAGATTCATATTCACCGAAAATAAGAATAAGATCGCACTAAAAAATTAGTGAACCTGCTCTGATACCAAATGAAAAAATTCGGTGAATCCCAAATCTATGTTTGAGTCAAGAATTTACAAATCTAAGAGAGGATGGTTCGGTTTCCCTAAAATTCTATCTACCCTTAATAGTTTAATGTTTAAGTTATTAAGTTAAGGGAAGATGAATTTAAGTGTAGAAATAAGAAAAATAATCAAACCATAACACAAGGATTTTTACGTGGAAACCTTTTCGGGAAAAACCACAGGACCTAGTCCACCCATGAGAATCCACTAAGACAAAGTTAACAAAAACTTACAAGACTCAAAATTGACTCCTTCAGACTTGATATTATGATCCTTTAGTTCTTAGTCCTCCATGCCTCAAAAATTCATCACGTACTCACAAGTCCCGTGATCAACTGCAGTCGCTCGTACTTCTCTTATTGTCTCAAAAACAGTCCACGATCTTTCGATCGATCTCCGCAATGACGGCTTCGAATTCCACTGATCAAATCACACTACCATGATCCTTCTCAAATCGATCTCCTTCGCAAAGGCTCCGGAACACTCTGGTCAAGTTGTTCTATCCAGAATGGGTTGATGGTTTGATAAGAATCAATTCCTAGATGGACTCCTTCAATGGAAAAGTTCAAGCAAGCAAGATTGATGCATTAACTTGCAAAATCTAGGATGGGAGAAGGATTAACAAAGGGGAGGAGAGACGATGAAAATAAGAGTTTTTATAAACTCTACAGATAGTGAAAAACACTCTCTATACTCCCCCAAAGATGTTCTCCATGAACTAAAAGGGTTGCATTAAATAGAGGAACAACCCCCAAGAGTTAGAAGTTGCTAAAAATCAAAAAAACAACTTTTCCCATATGAGGGTCGACCCAAAGGTGCTAAAAAGGGGTTTAATATGCTTTTCCATATCAAGGTCGACCCAAGTGTCTTCCAGGGTCAATCCTGGGTTTTTGCATTCTCTGCCTCTTTTTCCATACTAATTTTTTCTTACTCAAGGTCAGGGTTGACCTTGAGGTGCAAACCCAATTTTAAATTTCGTTTTTAGCTCTTGCACCCTTCATCAAAGTTGTAGCTCTTTTCAACCCGGTCGATTTGATATATTATGAAGTAAAATCCAAGCTACGGTTTGGGAGATATGCCACCTACAACCAACCTTGGTTTTTTGAAAAATTTCAGAATTTTGAACTTGTTATGCACTACTTATCTCATCACCTAGGGTCCGTATGATTAGTTTAGGACACTTACCACTTAAGGCATCAAATTATGGTTAATCTAAGACAATTCCCACCTAAGGTCACATGGTATATAGGTCACTTACCATCCTATGAGAGAAACGAAGGAAATAATCAACCGAGTCTTCAACGGTTCTTCAACGGTCTTCAACTTCACTTGTCGTGGATGCTTGACGGCAATGACACAAGATACGCACACTAATCACCTAGACTTACTTTTTTTGACACCGGAATAAGCCAACACTAAAAACATGAACTTTACACATGTCACTCTTTCAATATCCATGTGAGACAAAACTGAAAATATCTTCTCCAGTTGTAAGATCCATGCCTCTGTAGCTATTGGATCTGTGGTCCCATAGAATGATTGAGGCCTCAATCTCTAGAATGCCTCAATCCCTGCATGTGCCTTGGGTGGAGGAGGTGCATGTGCCTCTGCGTGTCCAGGAGCAGCTGCAGCAGGTTGCCTGGCTGCAAGGAGTGTCATGGTCTAGGTAATTGATCCTAACACTTTAGTCAAGTCAGGCTGGTCATTACCAATTGAATATCCTTCTCCAATGCCCCTTCCAGCGCTTCCCCTAGTGTTATATCCATGAGCTCTGCCACCGTGCCTCATTGTGATATTCCTGAGAGCAAACGGTAACAATTAGTCTAACTTGGAAATAACATTTTCTAACATTTAAACTTTACGCTAACATCACAATGAATCCTAGCCTACTATATCCCTAAAACTTAAGCCCTAGCTAACCTAATGTCTTTACTCTTATACCACCTCTGTCATGCCCTAAAATCCCACCTAGGTTAATGTGAGACTTTGGCACGTGACTTAACCATCACTTTCATATCTTCCTACCATAAAGCATTTAAGGAAATTCTAAAACATAAACCTGAAAATTTTTCTTTAAGTAAATTATGATCAAGTCTAATGTCTAGAATAAATAATAAAACATCATAAATAATTCGAATCATCCTCCATGATTCTCAATCATCAATTCAATCTAACCATAAATCTAAAATTTAGTCTATTACAATGTCTAAACATCCAAATCAAAATATTAATAATTAATTTCTTAGGAAATGGCCAACGGTCCAAATTCTATTCACCATCGGGGTAATCACCTGCTGGCTCTTCCTCTTCTTCCTCATAATTTTTCTCTTCCTAAGGTCATGGAGCACAAATATCAAATCTAGAACCTGCCGACAATAACAGTCATCGGCTGAGTAACAAGTTAACCCGAGTATATATAAACTCGTAGCTAACAATATAATAACATTCAATATAAAACATAATTTAGAATTCAACATGACATGTAAACATATAAACAAGTCAGAGTGCGGAAGCATAGTTCAAATTTAATTCTTATACGTGCTTACTTGTACTTATTTCTCTTCTTTCTCTTACTTGTCTTTCTTGTTCGTGAATGTATCCAACAACATACAAAGTGCAATAACTTTATCCCATATATTGAGTAGAGATTAACATATACCCTACTTTCTGAGGTACCACACGGTTTACACATAATCCGGTACATACGGCTTGTCTACACATTATTTGATGTATACGGCTTGTCTTGCCTTGATCTTAGGCTTGTAGGTACTCGATCAATGCAAAACTTAATCATACAGTCATGCTTGTGTGCTTGTATACTTGCGTAATACGTAATATCTTGCTTGTTATCATGCTTATACATATTTATTTTCATGAGTGTGAGTGAAACAATAATAACTGTCAATCATACACCTGTTTAAACATGCAAAATTTCTCATAGTTGATCGATATAAAAGTATGTCTATCAAGTTTTCAATAATATCATAAGGAGACACATCTATTTATCATGCCTCAATTTTCAACACATAGTTTTGATAAAACTAATCTCACAGAACCCTAGTTTCATAACACATCATAATTTCAAAGCAAACTCATAATTGTTTCATCAATTTCAACCATCATTCCTTCCTTCATTCTTCATCATTCATACACCACAAGATCATTTCCCTTCCCCTTGTTGATATGAATAACAAAAATCATAAGAACATCTTTGGCATCACAATTATCTTTTACAATAAAAATTATCACGAAACATCTCTAAACATGCACATTCATCTTTCATAATAAAATCATAATGAAACATCTCTAAGCATCATATTCCTCTTTCATAATAAAACATCTCTAAACATCATATTTATTTTTCATAGTAAAATCATAATGAAACCTTCTCTAAACTTTATATATATCTTTAATAAGGGATTGAGATATCATAATCATGCTTAATCTTATTTTTCTTGCTGTAAATATTTCATTTTCATCATGTTTATATCAAAATCATCATATTGGTAGGAAAGAATTTATATTTACCTCTCTCAATCACTTCCCTACGATCAAGCGCTTGCGAATGGGATTGATCTAAGTCTTTTCGCCCTTTTTCCTTCCAAAACCTTTAATCTCTCCTCTTGAATCTCTCAAAATCTCCATCTCTCTCTCTCTTTTAGATTTAGAAAGCTTTAGAAACCCTCAACTCACGAACATAAGAAGTATTTATAGTGTTGGAGGTCCTAGGGCTTCCAAAAAGTCAAAAATTGCGCAAACCGAGGCCGAAACGGTGTTGTTGGCGATCAATCGCCATCAGGGGCGATCGATCGCTGCTGGTGCCCGATCACACTTTTTTTTTTTTTAAATTCTTTTGCTACTTTTTGCCTATCTTTCTTTTCATGCAATTTAACTCTAAAAATGTCTTAAATTAAGTAATCTATTTGGGTTTCAAAATCAATGCATTTCACATAAAATTTATAAGTTTGATCACATTAAGTTTTTAAACACAGGATTCCATAAAATTTAATAATCATCACGAATATCAAGAACAATAAATTTGGGGTTCTACATGGGTGGATCGCAGCCAATCCCCGAAAATAATCTCCCAATTGAGAACAGAGGAGAATCTCATATTGCTACAGACTGTACTCAAGGGCCCAATCATAGCAATATGGAACACACCGCTCATACTGTCCACGACACACATTCCTCTCTAGAGAAGGTTGCGGCAGAAAAGAACAGCATTCCAAAAAAGAACGTAAGGAGGACCAGTTATTGTTTCAAAAGTATTTTTCGAACAGTGACAGCAAAATTCTTTTCAGAACAAGTCCTGTAGCAAAAACCGTTCGAACGATTAAGTGATCGTTTGAATGATGCAAAGACCATTCAAACGATACTTAGACCGTTTGAACGATACCTTCATAAACATAATTCTAATTACACCAGAACTCAAATTTTTGGCTTATCTATATAATCTTTTATCACCTAAATTATATTAGGGTTTTTATGCAAGAGAGTTGAGACTGTTCTGAGATATCTAGGGTTTTTCAATTCCTTTTTGGTTTATCCCCCATTGATCTCTTCTCTTATGCTCTAGAGATGCGAGTTTAATATTTAAACTTCATACTTGTATAGATTGATCTCCATTCTTTATGAGATCCATCTAAAAAGATTTGTTAAACCTTCAAATCCTTTTACACTCAGTTGTGAGTGTTGGTTGGCGTGAGTCAAAGCCGTTGAGGACGAAGATCGATCATTGGATCATGGAAGGAAAGCTTTGACAAAGAGTTGGTTGGTGAGGAATCAGAGGTGCTACAGCAAAGATCGAACATGTGGGTCTGTGGACTTCAAGGCAGAGAATCTTTACCGATGAACGTTGTGTCGTGTTCGGTTGGGTAAGATTTGGGTTTTGTACCTGATAACTATTCTTATAATGAATTGTGTGTTGGACTAGGTCCTTTGGTTTTTTCTAGAAGGGTTTCCACATGAAAATCTTGTGTGTTCTATATGTGATTGTTTATCTATTTCTACTTAATCATCTTGCAAAATTAAAATTGGTAGAAATCGATAGATAGACCTATTCACCTCCTCTAGGTCTAAGGGATCTTTGAACTAGGATATTTCAAATATGAAAGAAGTTTGAAGAGTTCGATCTAGACTTATCCATCCTGGAAGGCAAAAAAGCTCTTCACTAAAGGTGATTGTGTATTTCTCAACATATTCACACCAACCTATGATGGGAGAAAGACTGAGGTGGTTCTAGGTAGTGTTGTAATTTATGTAAACATCCAATAATTTGTATTGGATATTACTGAGAGAAAACATCATTGCATTCCTCGACACCAGCTTATAATGGGAGGAAGAGAAGATGAGGCAAAGAAGTTCTTCCTATTAGAATTTATGTATAATTTGTTTATGTAAACATCCTATAAAGAGTTTATGTAAACATTAAATATTTGTTATCTAAACATCTAATAAATAGTTTATTTCTTCTTTATCTGATAATCTAATGTTTCATTTCTTTATGGAAAAGTATGTAAATTAAAATTTGTTATATATCTAAACATTTGACAACATGAATTTCTTTTTTTTTCTTTTAGTTGTACTACAACCAAGCTAGTAAAACATTTCACTTTAGAGACGATCACGGTTATAGATATTCGTGATCCTTACAACCAACGAGCACGGTATCAAATTCACCTCTAAGATTCTTCTATTGCAATAATAATGGATTCAAAAAATTTAGTCAAGCTTCATAGGATTTTTTCAACAATTTTTAGATCTTCTATATTTTCACCATTCAATCTCATTTTACTAATAATAGAAATTACCTGATTGAATTTATCTTCAACATTTTTGAAATCCTTCATTCTAAGTCAAACTCACCTATAAGGGTTTGTAATCTCACCATTTTTACTTTGTCATCTTCTTCGCATGTTGCAAAAAGTATGTCACATGTTTGCTTTGCCGAATTCACTGATGAGACCCTTTCAAAGATGACTTCATCCACCGCTTGATAGATGAAAAACAACGATTTGTTGTCCTTCTTGAAATTTTTTTCAACTCATTGAGTTGTTGTTGAGTGAGAGTAGATGGGTTATCCGGCTCTACAAATTCAGCCTCAACAATATTCCAAAGATCTTGCAAACCATACAATACTTTCATTTGAATGCTCCATTGATTATAATTCGATTATAATTCTTTCTGTAATTGAAATCGGAAAGATGGGACTGCAACATATTATTATTGGAAGTCATGGTTCTCAATTTCTCCTTAAACAAGGTTGTGCTACCACTTTGTTGGGATGAAATCAGCTTCTTGTAAAGATGATAGCAGAAACATCATAAAAATGTGTGCTCTTGATGCTGAAAACACATAAAAATGGAAGCTATGGTGTTGTAGACTCAAAACCCTTCAATTTTCATTGATAAAATTTATCAAGGAAGAAGATGACATGATCTAATTTTTCATGAATTTTCAAATCCAAATTTCAACTAAATTAATTTTAATTGTCTTCTCCAAGAGTCTACCCAATCACGTAAGACATGCAAGTATATCATTCTACTTATAAAAGTACAAGGAGTATGCAATACTTTACTTGGACGTAATTACCCTTTAACTTAATTTTTTTAATACATAACTTATAATATAACCAAACTTTAATTAAGTCACTATTTAATATTATGTGGGACCCATTATTAAAAGAGAGTTGATTTAGGACTCTACCATATTAGGGAAGAATCCTAAGGGAGAGTTGGTTTAGGACTCTACCATATTTTGGGAAAGACAATCATGAATAAAATCTTCCTATAATCTCCCACCTCGATTGATCGACCCTTATGAAAAGGACCGTAGAAATTCTGAATTGGTACCCGGGGAGCAGCCAAGAAAAGAAGACAAACCATGAATTCTCATTGTTGCAACACCTATGTGTATATGCAGTTTTTCTATTTTGATGTTAAGGTACGATTATCAACTTCTACTAAACTAGGGATAGTTGAAAAGTGAAGGGAGGTTAAACTTCTCTACAAATTTTTAGAATTTCCTAAAAAGGTAACTATACGGGAAAGTAAGTAAAAGTCATTCTAAAAGAAAAATATGTTTAGTTTGTACTTACAATAAGTAGCTTCCCAATATGAGAAGTCAAAATGTGTGTATGACTTTCCCTGACAAAGAGTAACTTCTTAGTTTACTAAATCATTATTAAAAATCCTTTTAACTGTGGTTAAGTTTCACTAAATCGTTATTAAAAATCCATAGCTTTTTTTAAAACTATGGTTAATAATATAAACCATAGGAATAGTGAATCTTAACCATGGTTAAAGAGATAAAAATGGGGACAGATAAAATGTGTCCGTTACCTTTTGTTTGAAACTCCCTGGTGTTTAAATTGTTTTTTCCAATTATAACGTTTCTATTGATATCTCCTTATAAACATAATTCAAGTAGAGGCCTTGTAGATATTGTGTTGGTGATGAGTTATGTAGGTTTGTGTGCCATTTGTGGTTCAGCTTATGTGCAAGAATACAAAGAAAATGAATACATTTTGATGGTGAACAACAACTGCTTTAAATTGAGAATTAAATGACAAGGTGGTTTAGGACTATTGAGGAGGAGGACCTCCTTAGGTATTTAAACAACTCAATTCAAAAGACCATCCAATGATGAGAACCTTAATATGGCCAAAAATTTTCCTGGTCTTGGGGTTGGAATTGAATAGGTTTCTAGATTGTCTTGGATGATTCATACAAGGGAAGAGAGAGAGAGAGAGTGAGAGTAATCCAAAGAGTACAAAATTACAAATGCAATGATTTTATGTTTAAAGCAAATATAAATATGATCCAGGGGTATATGTTGTACAACAATCCTCCCTTGCTGGCTCAAGGTCAACAAGCTGAGAATTTGACTAGAAAAACAAGTTTAAAATCTACCTATAGTGGAAAAAGCAGGAGACCAAAAAACAACTGAAATGATCTTCTGTAGATTTTTTTCTCCATCCGATTCAATTCAGCTTCCTCCTTCATTTCTTGCCTCGTGTAGTTTATCCCTATCTTTTGAGATCATTCTTAACCAAAAATAGGAGACTCGTCAAAACTAAACAAACATGAATAAAAGAGAGTATTTGTAGGATATGATTCAATCATGAACTGCAAATTAATCTCTGCCACACAATTAAAAAGAAAAAAAGGCAGCAATGTATAATCAATACATAAAACTAGGAAATAATGCAAATCTAAGTAAGAGAGTTAAGTAACAGCATCAACTATTTAACACCCAAAAAAAAATTCATGACACTAGCTAGCAAATGAAAAATTAAAAAAAAAAAAAAACACAACATATTAAATCAAAATCCCCAATTACTAGCAAAAAAAAATAGCTCCACAACAGTAGCCAAAAAAAATCATGACAATAGCTAGCATCTCAACCATCTCCATTTGATAATTGATGGCTCATCCATATTGTTACATGGTCGATTTGCATTCAAACATTCATTACTGTACCCAATACTTTCTTTTGGTACAATGATAGAATTCAAAGCTTTTCTTTGAAACACAAATGCATTCCTCTCATTCCAAACCACCATTTGCACTACACTTGCCGAATCCATCATAAAGAAAATTACTAACAACAATAATAAACAATCTAAAATTTGCAAAATCCTCAATCTGAAACCCCAAATCTTATGGATATACACTTCAAGTCTTCAACAGTCCCCAATTTAAAACACCCAACACATCAAAAACCCTAATTTGATTTTCATTCTCAACCATATCCATTCATGAAAGATCCATTTTCATCTCCATTCATGAAATCCTCTTAAGGGAATCCAGATAAAAAATTATGCAGAAAACTGAATCCCGAGGATCTTTACACCATAGAATACAAATAATTTTATCTACATGTATTAGTCAAATCACCTTAGTGAATAATGTTCACCGGTAAAGCAAAAACCAACTCAAACCGTCAGAACTCTTTGTAGAGATTTTTCGAAGAAATACTTGAAGCTCGATCCTTGTTCTTCACTATCCCCGCGAAGCTTTTTGAATCTCTACTTGGTCTTGAAGAAACAAAATAGGAGAAGAAGAATGTTGGAGAAGACTTCCTATCTCACAAACCTTAGGGTTCAAAACCCTAAGTATCAAAAACTTGGAAAAACACCAAAGGGGGCTCACGAAATTGGAGGGGAGAGAAATCTCCCTTCTATTGCTCACTGTTTTGAGAGAGGGAAGAGAAAAATCAATAATGAATTGTCCCCCACGTTTTGGGGTGGTGGGAAATTTATAGAATTTGAACAATTCATATCCTAATCCAATTTGGAAACATCCCTTAAAGAGAATTGATAAATAATGATAACTCTTATTATTAATTAAAACAAACTTTCTAATTTTGGTTTCCTTTTCCTAAAAGGATTCAATAATTAAAGGGGGAGTAACTAATTCCTAGATTGAAGGAATCCCAACAAATTCCTAAGAATTAGGATTCTAATCAAATTAGAAACCCTATAAAGAGGTGGGCGTGAGCATTTGAGCCTTGGTCTCCAAGTTTTAACAAACTTCTATTTCTAACTCCTTTCTTGCATTCCAAGTATTGGAATCTAATCTCATATATAAAAGAGTTATTATTCAATAATTATTCAATTAACCAAATCCTAATCCAATCAAGAAGCTTAAGTGGGTGCCCCACCTTAAGGATCAAATCCATGGGCTTAGGCCCACATTTAAGGTCCATACTTTATGGGTTTATGGATATGAGTCAAACTCATTTCCCTTTTCATTAGGTTAATTAAATAATGACTAATATAATCTTTTAATTTAAATTAACAATTAATTTAAACCATAGATTAACATTTAATCACTTTATTAATTGATTAACATTTAATCAATTAAATAAGCTTGTATTTCTAATGTGAGCATCTCCACAGATTGCTCTGGGACATTCAAACCCTGGCTTACCCAATGTTATCCCATTGACCCTAAATAGGAATTTCATCGGAATAGCAAGTGACGTGAGATATCCATGTTGCAATTGAATCTTAGTGTAAGAACATTAACCAATACGGATCCCACCACATAAACTTTTTAATTCAATTGATCCTTTCAATTACATTATCTCTAATGGGCCTTCAAGATTATTTATACTATCTAACTCATTGCCCATTGCATATCATCCGGGTTTCCAAGACTTCTGATTAAGCCATTAGAAACATTTTCTCATGTAAAACATTTTAAGAAAACCTTTTTATAAGTATAATATATTTTAATAAAAATATATTTCAAACTTATTTTGTTTCAAAATCACCTATGCAGGATTTAAGCTTAATCGACTGTCTTACTAGGAACTTGGATAATCTCTCAATTTAATGAGCATGGATTTCATGTTTGAAATTCAACATGACTCGAACAGCTTTCTGACTATCCAACTGTCACTGTATCATATTCCTTAAGATAGAGAATACTTTGGTGGAATCAAAACAGTCAGATTACTGCTCAGTTATAAATGAACTCATCAGATATAAGGATCATTGAAACTTTTCAATGTGAATGAGAGACCAACTATCTAATAATATGTTTATGCAAGAGGTCTCATTGCATGCAATCAGTCAGTGTACATTTAAGCACCCATATGCTGATATATAGTCTCCACTACAATAGTTTGAGATAAAACTACATCTCAACTATTGAGAACATCTTAGCATTGTGGCGGCCATATAAGTGAAGTGTCCAGCTTCACCCATAGCTGTAACTATATAAGGTATAAGGAACTGAAAAGCTATATCTGCCTGTGATATTTCCATCACATAGCTTTCCTACAATATATCCTAAGGACCTTTGTCGATATTTAATATCGTATAGATCATCTCATGATCATGGTCAATTACCCATAATGAATACACAATAGATAAAGAAGAAGTCTCTATTAATCAAATTAATAAAAATCTTACAATCTAAATGACTTTTATGGGCATCATGTCTAATATCCTCTACCTCCATCTCCATTAACCAAAACCCCCCATTTCCATTACAACAATATTAAAAAAAAATGGAGGAAGGAAAAGATAGATGAATGAGGAGACTCACTTGTGCAAGTAGAGAGCAGCGGCGGCCTTAGAGCAATGACAATAGAAGATAGTCGGAGCAAGGCGGTAAAGCAGGGTTCCCTTCGTTTGAAACCCTAGAATAAGATATGAAAATGTTTTAAAAAAATGAAAAAAGGAGGACTTACTGACAACGGTAGAGGAGATGAGGGAGATGGATTCTCTCTCGTCTCTATGTGTGCAAAATAAATACCCTAAAAAAAACCTTTATACCATCGTAAACTCAGTGTTTCGTCAACTTTGCGCGGAAATCGTAAATTCAACTTCCCACAAAAGCCCAGATCCTTGGCTTTCGCAGGAAGTGGATTTTGCGACTTCTTGCTACTTCCGACTTCGGTGGGAAGTCATTTCTATTTTTAAAAGCTAAACATTAAGAGCATTCCTAGCAACTTCACCAAATTTTGCTCACCAAAATAGCCAAAACTCACAAAAAGTCATGTTGGTGAGCCACTTTTTTAAAAAAAACTCTCAGCAACCTCACCAAAATAGCCAAAACTCTCATTATTTTATCATTTGTGTCACTTCCACAATGAAAAAAAAAAGGAGAGAGAAACCTTTATTTTATTTGTGTGGGCCTACAAAGGAGGGAAAGAGAGATATTTAACTTTGGTGAGTGTACAGTGACTCATCAAAGTTGGTGAGTACTGTACACTCACCAAACCGAAATCGTCAAATTGGTGAGACTGCTGGGGGCGTTATTTAGCACTTTTTAGCTATCTAGCTCAACAAAATGACCTTTTGGTCATTTTGGTGAGGCTGCTAGGAATGCTCTAATTTTATGGATTTTTGACTTTTAAAATGCCATAAGTCAATAGAAGTCGCCCCAAAAGTCTAACCAAACGCAACCTGAGTAAGAATATGATGAGTTATTTTTGTTTTGTTATGAAGATTCTTGAAACTTTTAAATGTATATTTTTATATCATTCTCTTGAAATTATATATTGGTCAATTGTCGATGTAGAAGGAGTTCAGGTTTTTGTGTTTCAATCTGGCTAATAGTTATCTTTTTGTTCAGTCTTATTGCTTTAATATTTCAGAAACTCAGTATTAATATTTGATTTGAACACAGGGTAAAGTGGTGGATTACAGAGGTGTCCTGTATCGTGATGACTCTGTTCTCGTGTGTTTGTGTTCTTAAATCAGTTGAAGGTAAATTTTGGCATCATGAATTTGATATTTTATTTGATTCTATTTCACTTATTCTATCGGATTGTGTTTGTTTCTTAGTGTTGTTTAATACCTTCAAAACCTAAATAACCATATATCTCTCTTCCTCATCGGTAACAATGATAATGAAAAAGGGGAAAACGATGATAAAAAAATTGCAAAGAAATTTCTATTTTGCTATTTTTATGGAAAATGACTCTCTATTTCCTTGTATAGATAGCTAAATGATTATAAGACTACCAAAATATATATATATATATATATATATTACCAAAAAATACAAAATAAAAATAAATAAATAAATAAAACTAAAATGTCGATCCAAAACAAAAAAACAGAAAAAAAAAAAAAAAAAAGAGAAGATATTTTGGGGCATTCCAGTAATTTTACAGGAAGATTTTTTTTCATATGAAATCCAAATATCTTTTCCCAGGTATAAAGACCTCTCGGTTTCTCTGTGGTCTTCAAAAGCAAAATGATTTCGTCAAGCCTTCTCCAATACACTCCCTTTGCATCAACCATCATCAAACCTGCAAACCCAAGAAGGCTTGATTTCTACCCACAAAAAACACGGAAGTTCACATGCAAGGCTTCATCTTCCCCCACATCGATCACAGACTTGGACCTCTATGATCTTCTTGGTATCGACAGCTCTTCAGACCTGTCGCAGATAAAGATGGCCTACCGATCCCTGCAGAAGCGGTGCCACCCTGACATCGCTGGTCCTCCGGGCCACGACATGGCCATCATTCTCAATGAAGCCTATTCTGTTCTCTCCGATCCCAATTTGCGTTTCACCTATGACAAGGTCTCACTTTCTTTGTATGCCTTTTATTTTAAATAATTTTTTTTTTTCCTGTGAATTGCTAATGGAGCATGAGGGGGAGGCAGGAACACGTGAAGACATCAGAACTGCGAGGATACACAGGCAAACCCATCTACTCGACATGGTTCGGATCGGAGAGTGAAGAGCGTGCAGTGTTTGTGGATGAAGTCAAGTGCGTTGGTTGCTTAAAATGCGCCTTGTTTGCTGATAAGACTTTCGCCATTGAATCCGTTTACGGACGAGCCCGAGTGGTTGCACAGTGGGCCGACCCGGAACACAAAATCCATGAGGCTATAGAAACATGCCCCGTCGATTGCATCTCGTATGAATCTAACCTTTGATTTTTCTTTTCTTTTTTTTTTTTTAATGAGGACAAGGGTAGTACGGTCATTTCGGAAAGTAGGCATAAAATCTGATGGGGGGTTGCAAGTTGCATGCATCAAATTGAAATGTCTTTTGGTTGAACATAGGATTGTCGAGAGGTCGAACCTGGCAGCCCTAGAATTTCTGATGTCCAAGCAGCCACGTGACAGCGTCAGAATGAGTACAGGCAATGCCGTTGGGGCACGTGTCTCTAATATATTCGTTGATGTCAAGAAATTCCGGAGCAAATTCCATGATGCCCAGGACAAAGCGTCTGAAAAAAGTTCGGGGGTAAGAGCAATTTCCAACTCATACCCTCATGCACATAACTTATATCCCTTTAGTCCATTGACTTTAGGAATTACATATGCCTGTGAATTTTGATATAGATATTTTAGGAATTACATAAAAAAAAAATATATATTGATAAACGTAAATACCCTTCTTGTTTTTTTGTGAATTCCCAAAAGATCCCTGTAACCACTCATGGTTTGGGAAGAAGCTCATTTTCATTGTTAATATTATCGACATTACTACTAAGACCCCAAAAGGGCAGAGACCTGCACGGGTTTTCAGTTGATGCACGGTCTCGGTATTCTTGGCTCTTTTGCAGTCTCAAAATTATTTCCCTCAAAGTATCTTACTAGGTCAGTCGCAAATCTTCCAAAACGCAACTGGGCCATATAAATTTCAAACTTGTTTCTACTTTTGATTTTTCAGCCATTAAAATAATAAAAGATCTCCAAGTATTTGACTCCTTTTGCGTCTATGAACTAGCACTCCTCAAAATACTTTGTACAATGACCGAAATAACCTTACAATATGCAATTCAGGAGTCAAACCTTCAAAGAGAAGCAAGAATGTCAGCCATTCAAGCGATCAGGTCTATCTCAAATTGGCTGTACTGGAAGTCACCTAAAGCAGGAGGAGGAACCACAGGGGGGATTCACCGGAATCTGGCACTCATCGCCGGGAAATCCATAGAAAGGAACACAAAGAAGCTCCGAGATGCCGCGGCTGCAATGAGGCAGGCAAGGGAAAGTGCAGGATATAGTACTCGCCGGATTCCATCAAACTCCACACATCAGGACGAGTATTGGACCCCATCCAAGCTCACTCTTCCAGGAGTGGCCGATAACAGCTCTAGCTCTACCAAAACTTCAGTGTCTTCACATACTAGAGAGTGGAAGACCAGGGATGAGAGAGTAACTCCCATATTTATAGAGAAAAAACAAAGGAACCCCTTAAGATGGAGAATTCAGACGGCGGCGGCAACAGTTGCAGCGGTGATGGTACATTTACAAGTAGGAGAAGGGGTAGGTGGTAGCGTGAAAGAACATGTAGGTGGTTCTATAGCATTGGAGATTGTGAATAGCTCTTGGTTACAGGTAATCTTGGCGGGACTGACTTGGTATCTCATTGGAATGGCAGTGGTTGAATTGGTACAATTTCTTACAAATAAGGCTGGGAATGTGAAAGATCAGTAAAATATGTTATGCATTTGTATAGTACCAGTAAGGATAATTGTAGGTTTCTCATGTAGCTACTAGCAAGGCCCTTGCATTTGAAGGCCTTTGTGTCACACAAATTAATACATATATTTTTTTGATACATGTCTAGGCTACAACTTTGGTTAGTATCTGTTCTAGTTTGCTAGTGGTTGGGCATCTCAAACCGCAACACTCCTAAGAAACTCAAACCCGAGTCTTTCCTTTGGGAACACACTTTCTCTGCTGGAACAACCAGGGAGGTGTAGCTTTAATTAGGGGTGCACACAAGCTGAGCTAGCTCGATTGCTCGGCTCGGTGGTTTGGCCCGATCAAACCAAGAACAAGCTCAAATATGTGGCTCAATCGAACCAAACCGATTTTTCAAGCTTAAAATGTATTTTCAAGCCGAGCATGAGCCAAGGTCTTATTGGATTCAGCCCAGCTCGATTGAGGCTCAATTCGGCTTGAGCTTGGCTCAACTTGAATATTATATATATATATATATATATATATATATATATAATATAAAATATTGTTATCTTATTTAATTTTGTTTTAAGTATTCAAGCCGAGCTCGAGCCTAGCCAAGCACAGCTCGAGCTTGAATCAATTCATGCCAAGCCGAGCTTTATGAATTTGGGCTGAGCTTTGAGCCGATTTTCCGAGCACCATTTCGGTCCGAGTAGAACTTCTAAGCCCTTTCAAGCCAAGTCGAGCAGGGCCAAGCTCGGCGCAGCCCAGCTCCAACACACCCTTAGCTTTAATACAATTGATATCCTGGAAAAGAGGTAATGCTGATTGATATCCTGACTGTAGTATAGAATCACTTAAGAGTTAAAAGGCATCATGTAAGTGAAAACCACCATTGAAAAGAATTAAACTCACACGCGACAAATGCGAAACTGAAACCAATCATCCCTATTACCCTTATGGCACCTTAGCGGCTACCACAAATGCGAAACTGAAACCAATCGTCCCTATTACCCTCATGGCACCTTAGCGGCTACCTAGCTTTGGCCGTATGTGAGTTTGGCGCGTGTTAGTTACATGATATAATGCTATAAATCTGGCCGTATGTGAGTTTAGCGTGTGTGTTAGTTACATGATATAATGCTATATCTCCATGTTTCGTATATCCTTGATACAGAGGGAATGACATTAAATTTCCTGACTAAAATAATTGGCAGGAGTCAAAGTAGAGCATTTTCATATAAAAATTAGAGTACCAAGACCCAATATATGGAATTATTTCAATTAATTGAGCTAACCACAAAGCATTTTCCATATGCAGCCTAATTGGGATAAGTAGCTAATGTACGTTAGAGAAGCCACTCCTTATCCACCACCATATATCCATGTTGAAGTAAACTAGGATATGCTTTGGAACAGCTATTTAGTATGACTTTGTATTGTGCTTTTTTTAGAATGAAATTGAGATCTTCCCATTGGAGTTCAAAAGGAGGGACCTACAGAACACCAATAGACTGCTAGATGAAAGCACAGAGTATGAACTACAGCTATTGTGTTTGACAAGATAAGTGGTCTTTCTTCAAACAAAACAGACAAAGCAACTTGAGGGAAATCAACACCAATGTCAAACATGGGTTTCTTATATGTAAGCCTGACCCAACTGAAATCCATATCATATTATTAAGTTCAGACAAAATATAGGACAAGTACATTTGCGTGTTCCCATTCCCATAAACTGCATCCCGTGCGGAGAGACTCAGTAACGGTACTTGGTAGAATAATCTTTAGGAGCAATTACCAAACCGCGACCCTTCCTTGCCCCACGGTAAACAGTCTCAACAATGTCAATGAACTCCTGCTTGTCCTTGAGCGCCCAGTTAATCTTGTTGTTGTTCCCCGTGCCAAGGTCAATCATAATGTGTTTGTTGCGGAAGAAGAACATGATGGTCGAGGGGTCATACAGCTCGTACATGGTGTTGAAGTCGGGCACCTCCGTGATGTCCACCAGGTAGATCACAGCAAAGTTCTTTATCGTCTCCGCAACGGAAGCCAGCACCTCATCCATCTAGCACCCCATAAAAAACCAATCAATAAGTTGTCAGCAAACAAAAGTTCCACCAAGTAGCCGAAATTTCAAATCAAGGAGGAAAAATCCACAATAATATAGAAACTCATGTAAATGATTAGCGTATGACTGGATCTCTCTGTAAAAACACAGTAATCCCTCGTGTCCCCCTCTTTTCTATTGACTATTGAGTATTGCCTCAAGTTTTCAGGGGTTTGGACTCTTACCAGTGGAATTTTAGGTTTCAATTGTGGGGCACTGAAGAAAAATAAGATGGATCTACATATAGCAGAAAGAAAGAAAAAAAATAGAAAAGAAATAAAAACACTCAAAATGATACAAGACGATCCGTGCATCGGAACAATAGCACAACTACAGATTTTGGTGTCAGCTCATAAAAACATACACGAAAGATTATTTATCTTATGTTTTATATCATATTTGCCTCTATATTCTTATGTTTTATCATATATAGTGTGTATTTATGCTTAATTCATCATTTCCTAAAGTTTTATTTTAGATATCCAATGTTTCCCTAATGTTTCTTACATTTTAATAATTTCTAAAATGTTTTCAGTCTTTCATAAACTCCCTTGTTGTCAACTCAAATAAATTATGAAAGGTGAAATAAAATATTTCTCAGAAGTACTGGGTGGTTAAGATACCTATCATCTAGAGCATATGACGACGTCATCCTTTTTTGTTTTCAGTAATAATGACTGTTCTTCCTTGGAGGCAGTATTTGCAGTTTCATGCCCATAGCTTCTTAGATTTGTTGACGAAAGCATTGCAGACAAACATTTTGTAGTTGTATCTAAAGAAATTAAATTCCAAACTGACATTTCAATTGAGTTGACCAACTAAGGATAGCAAAAGAGATTCACAGAGGGCAGTAACTAGTTGAGATATAATGGTTTTAACAAACCAACCATGGTTAGAGTATACCTTGCTACCATAAGCCCTAGAGCTTATTTTATGGCCAATATCCTCAATCTGAATAAATATACTAGGCCATGATGTGAACAAGTGAGTCACAGTTTCTGATGGAACAACAATTTCGGATAATGAGCAATAAAGACCAGATGAGGGAGCAGGATATATCACAATAACGGAGGTGTTGCTAGGCTTGTATAGGATACGAGAAACCGGAGACCACTAGAGTTCAGAGTTTTCGAGAACTACTATAACTTTAGAGGTGAACTATAAAATTGTTTAGTAAGTGGATTCTACAACAGAAAGGAAAAGCAAACCCATTACCTGTACCAAACTAAAAAGAAAATCCAAATGACAATTGACAAGAGCACCACATTTCCCAATCTTTGCTTTCTTTTGCCAATAGAAGCAAGTTCCATTGTGGTTCTCCATTTTACACTTATTTGATTGGTAAATCAAACAATATATTAAGAAGCAAAAGCTAAAAACTACAAACAGTGATACCTACATATGCAAGCAACAGCCCCGATGTCAAATTTGGTACTATGGCTTATGTTAGCACTTTAAGAAGATTTATACTACACATATAAGATCTATTTATATTGTAAGTTAGTATTGTAACAAAATTAAAAATTAAGGGTGCGTTTGGTAACTAAAAAATTAGAGCTTTAAAAAAAACTAGAGCTAATTCAGGCTTTAGACTGTTTGGTTGAAGTCTAAGGATCCATTTGAAAACTCTTGTCGAATATAATAAACTCTAAAAAAATAAGTTAGTTTTCTAGAGTTTGGTCATTTGATAAAACTCAAAAAAATTCTCTAATTAAATAGTAGTGTTTGGTAAAACCTCTTAGTTTATTACAGAAATAAGAGATGTCATTTTTAAAATATGCAAGAACACCCCCCCTTCCCCTCCCCCTCCCCCTCCCCCTCCCCCTGCAGGGACCACCACAACCCCTCAAGTTCCGCACCCCCCTTTCTTCACCGTTATAGGGCCGCCACACCCCCCCCCCCCCACAAACCCGCTTATTCCACTGCCGCTGCCACCCCCAACCCACCCCTCCTCTCTCCAAACCCTCTCAAGCTTCTTAATACCATAAACCAATTGAACAGTCCCAAATGATTTAATATTAGTAAGAATGTCGGACCTTCTATAACAAAGTTTTCCTACCCGAACAGCCAAATCCATTAAAACTTCCTTCCTCACACGTGGCTTCAACAAGAGCATGCAATTACAAAGACACATTTTCTCCTCTTTGTATTTTTTCTTTTTCTTTTTATTGATCTGGTTATCCTCAATGCAAAGACAAATAAATAAATATATAAATTCACTTTTGCTCTTCACTTTCAAAGACTACTTCTATTAAATTAAACAAAACCCATTTGAAACGGCAACAAAATGAATTGAACCCTTTTGAAGTTAATTAAAACCAATTTGAAATTGCACCAAAACAACACCCGTGTGATTGGAAGACGAATCTCAATATTGTGCTTACCTCCCAGAGGGTTGATTAAGTTCTTATCTCTGAGTACTCAGGTTCTCTAAGGAAACTCAAACCCCTAAGCAAGTTGAAAATGCCTCAAAGTGGCATGAGGCTAATGATTTAGCCAAATGCAACATTCTTGCCTCGAAATGAAGGGTTAACAGTCCTTCATGATTAGTTGCTTTCTAAGCGCCTTAAAAGATGACATTCAGTTAAGTGTCAAGATGTTTAAACCGGCCAGCTTGTCCGCTGCTTTCGGGTTAGCTTGTATCCAGGAAGAAAAGCTCAGCTCTCATCGCCGACAGCCCCGAACAGATGGAAACAGAAACATTGCTTATTCCACCCTGGGACAAGCACTTGCACGGAGACCTACTGTGCCGATCCAACGGCTGACCCAAACTGAAATGAAGGAGCGACGTGATCAAGGACTATGTTACAATTGTGACAATAAATGGTTCCCCAGGCACAAGTGTATGGTACGAAAGCTATATTTGTTGGATGGTGGCGAAGGTGATGACCCAACAATGTAGGAGGAAGATGTTGTTGACGAGCCCAACATAGAGACCGACCTTGATATCACTCCCGAAATCTCTCTGCATGCCATTGCTGGCGCTCCAACTCTACAAACTATGCAGCTGCAAGGTAACTTAATGAAGTTGAAAATTGTTGTTTTGATAGACTCTGGAAGCACCCACAACTTCCTCGATACTACAATCGCCAAGAAGGCCGGATTGTCTGTTCTTTCTAGTGGACAATTCGAGGTGATGGTAGCTAATGGTGAGAAGTTAAATGGCCAGGGTCATTGTGATGGGGTCACACTCTCATTGCAAAGTCAGCCCATCACCACCGATATTTATTTAATTTCATTGGGTGGGTGTGATGCAGTCAAGGAGCCCATTGGTTGAGAAATCTAGGCCCTATCTTGTGGGATTTCTCTAAACTCACCATGCAATTCAAACTCAATGGGCAACCGTGCCACATGCATGGGGAGTCATCCTCAAAGCTATCCATTCTTGGTGAGGATAAGCTCAAAAGAACCATTCGATGTGATAAGAGGGGGGTTATTCTCCAACTCTTTAATATAGTTGGTGTTCAGCCTCAAACTATGATGTACCCAAAAGTGAAACAATAAGAGTTTGGGGACGTTTTCAATGAACTGCATGGGTTACCTCCATCTCGATCTCATGACCATCGAATCCCTCTTCTTGACGGCACTCAACCGTTATTGCTATCCCCATCACCAAAAGGGCGAGATCGAGAGAATTGTGCGTGAGATGCTTCACACTGGAATAGTGCGCCTAGCCAGAGCCATTTTTCCTATCCTATGCTGTTAGTGAGAAAATCATATGAGAGTTGGCATCTATGTGTAGATTATCGGGCACTTAACAAGGAAACGGTGAAAGACAAATTCCCGATACCTGTGGTGGATGAGTTACTTGATGAGCTCCATGGCGTGAATGTCTTCTCTAAACTGGACCTCCGTTTGGGTTACCATCAGATCAGAGTCCAACCTGAGGACGTTGCCAAGACGGCATTCCGAACTCACGAAGGTCATTGCGAGTTTCTGGTAATGCCTTTCGGCCTCACCAATGCTCCCTCTACTTTTCAGAGCTTAATGAATGAATTATTTCGCCCCTTCCTGCGTAAATTTGTTTTGGTATTCTTTGATGATATACTAATATATAGCAAGAGCATTAAAGAGCATTTGGGCCACCTCTGATCTGCATTAGAGGTACTATGAACTAATCAACCATTCGTCAAGGAATCCAAATGCAGGCTTGGATGTGCTAGCGTGGAGTACCTCGGCCATATCATCTCCAATTATGGCGTAGCAGTCGGTCCAGCAAAAATCTCCTGCATGTTAAGTTGGTCATTGCCCACAACCATCAAATCCTTGACAGATTCAGCAACAAAGGCCTTCGAACATCTTAAGGCAGCAATGGCTGACCCCTTGTTCTTGCCTTGCCAGATTTTTCGATTCCTTTAACAATTGAATGTGATGCTTCCAGCTTTGGAATAGGTGCGGTTCTGATGCAAAAGGGTCGGCCTCTTGCCTTTAAGGGACAGTCTCTCCTTCTTTCTACTTATGAAAAGGAGCTTTTGGCATTGGTCACGGATGTACAAAAATGGCGGCCATATCTGGTCGGGCAAAGCTTCATTATTCGCACCGATCAACAAAGTCTAAAGCACCTCCTTGAGCAACGCATTGGCACACCTACTCAGCAAAGGTGGATCTCTAAGTTGCTTGGTTACTCTTTTGTGGTTGAATACAAAAGTGGGAGTGAAAATAGAGTGGTAGATGCTCTCTCTTGGCTAAATGAAGTGGGAAATCTCATGGGTATTACAAGACCAGTTGGGCATTGGGTCGATGCAATCAGGAAGCATTACCAGGAAGATCCGGATATGCGGCTGATTATGGAGAGGTTCACTAAGGGGAGCTTAACTTGACACGATATACTTCTCATAATGGCATCTTATTTTATAAGGGTTGTTTTTATGTGGGTGAAAACTCTTCCATCCGCTCTCAGGTACTGCAACATTTCCATGAAAGCCCTACTGGAGGTCATTCCGTATATCACAAGACATTGCAACGTGTTAAAGACGACTTCTTTTGGCATGGCTTACGCTCATTTGTGCGTCAATATATCAAGGAATGCGACGTGTGCCAACGCAACAAATCAAAATATGTTTCCACCCCTGGGTTGTTGCAACCGTTGCCAATTCCGCCACGCATATGGATTGAGATCGCAATGGATTTTATTTATGGACTCCCTCTTTCACAAGGTAAAAACTGCATCATGGTTGTAGTGGATCGTTTATCCAAATATGCCCATTTTATATCTCTGTCCCACCCCTACACAGCCAAAACCATTGCCCAGTTATTCCTTGATAATGTTTTTAAACTCTATGGTATGCCTGTCTCCATTGTGAGCGATAGGGACCCTACCTTCCTGAGTAGTTTTTGGAAAGAATTTTTTGTTTTACAGGGCACCCAATTAAACCATAGCTCTGCATATCATCCCCAATCCGATGGGCAATCTGAGATTGTAAGCCGTTGTTTGGAGAATTTTCTTAGGTGTTTTACAACTTCTAAACTAAAGGAATGGGCTAAGTGGGTATCCTTAGCCAAATGGTAGTAAAACACAAATACTCATTCTGCCACCAGTATGACTCCATTTGAAATTGTGTATGGTGTGCCACCCACCCACCTCATTGAGTATGTGTTGGGTACAACTCGGGTTCAGGCTGTGGACGATGAGCAGAAGAGCAGAGAACAAATCATGAAACTTTTACAGGACCATTTAGTGTTGCAACAAGAGCGAATGAAGCGAATGGCCGACCATCATCGCACAGAGCGAGAATTTATAATTAATGATACCTTAAGCTGTAGCCTTACCGATAGCAATCAGTGGCCATGCGACGTACTCAAAAGCTATCACCGAAAATTTTTGGACCTTACCAAGTAATTGAATGAATTGGTCTGGTTGCTTATAAGTTGGACCTTCCAGCTGCATCACAGGTTCATCCTGTGTTTCATGTCTCCAATCTAAAGAAGAAAGTGGGAACTGGCATTCAGGTACAAAGTCAGTTGCCTCCTATGTCCAATATGGGTGTTCTTCCACCAAACCCTGACGTAATTTTAGCGAGTCGTATGCGGCGACAGGGAACCAGGCGTTCACTGAAGTTCTCGTGAAATGGCAAGGATGTGACAAAGCCAACGCTACTTGGGATGGATATGATGAGCTGGTGGCGAAGTTCCCTGATTCTAACCTTGAGGGCAAGGTTACTTAAAAGGGGATGGGTATGTTACGTACCGGTTGGATGAGGAGTTACCATATCTCCCGCAACACTATCCTCGTGTGCTGAGGTGTCCATAAATGTAGGGATCGTTGTGCTTAATCAGGAGCCGTGAGTAGTGGGAATGTTCAGTTGTTACAGCAGAATAGGGTGTTAGTTATGGAGTCGAGGTGGAGTCGTGTCTATCTAGATTAGTTATTAAGAGAAGGAGATGTGAAGAGTTCTGTTTATATATGTACTGTTGTGCACTTTGAATGATATACAGAAAATCGTTGGCCTCAAATAGCTAAGGAGGTTGGCACCCTCGAAGAGGTCTTCACTTGTTTTATCATTCTCTAAGTTTGCACGTTCCACATGATTATACTATAATATGTACCTTCCACTTGGCTTCGAGGAACCCACTAAAATTCGTATGAAAAAATGAGAGCAACTAAAAAGAAACAGATAAGAGATGTATGTCTAGGGTTTTCAGACTAATAAGAGTAATCAAAGACATAAGAATAATCAAAAAGAGGAGACAAAATGGAAGCGGAAAAAAGGAAAAAGAAAGGAGAATCTAGGTAGAGAGAGAGAGAGAGAGAG
This sequence comes from Tetracentron sinense, assembly GCA_015143295.1. Classification (NCBI taxonomy): domain Eukaryota; kingdom Viridiplantae; phylum Streptophyta; class Magnoliopsida; order Trochodendrales; family Trochodendraceae; genus Tetracentron; species Tetracentron sinense. The sequence continues at coordinate 2,523,692 of CM026568.1, read as the reverse complement.
ACCTGCATGCAGGTTTCGTCCCAGTCGTGGCCAAATCGAATGATGACGAGCCGTTCTTCCTCGGCGAGTATGGATTGATCCACAGCCCATCCAGAATGCAGGTGAGGCAGAAGGTATGACATCCTCTCTCCAAACAAAAACCCTAGATACCAAAAGAGGAAGAAGCACTGCCCAACGACTATGCGCTCTGCTGGCCTCTAAGTTTTTGTGGGCGGCCCAATTTATAATCGGGCCATACAAGGCTAATTTCAGGCGAAGGGCCTAAGTCCATTTATGCTTCATACAATTAATTCCTAGGAAGCACGGATACAGCAGAAATTTTGAAAAACAGTTAAGGTTTACCTTAGAGTACCCGATACGGTGATACGGGTGCGTTTCCATTTTCAAAGTAACCGTGCTTCCTAGATTAATTCTCTTTATCAGTCTGAGCAAATGCGTAACACAAGATTTCGCCTCTTAGGGACACTAACAATTAACCCTCGGGGGTGTAGCCTAGTGGTCGAAGGACGAACTGTAAACCGGAGGTCTCGAGATCGAATCTGGGCTCCCCTCAATTTCTGATATATGGGTTGGAGGTTTACCTATACATCATGTGAGATTAGTCTGAGTTTGGACCAGGATACCCACGTTTACCCAGAAAAGGTTTTTTTTTTTAAAAAAAAGGACACTAACAAATAACTTTGATGTAATATAAATCTCTTTAATAAACAACTTGTGCAAACTGAAAATTATCATGGCAACATCCATAATCGAACACCAATAATGTTGGATGGTTCGTAACAGGGTCTTGTTATCTTGGTAGATCCTAAGAAAGCAACACAAACTTTGATGTAATATAAACCCCTAAATTAGTGAAGTCAAAAAAAATCGGGTCAAACCTTCCCTTCCCTCGCATGTGGGTCAAGCAGGGTCCAAAAACCCTTGCTTGTCAGGTGTAAGCACCCCAATTTTGCACCCTTTTAGCACTTTAGCACCTTCAAAACTTTTCAAAAACCTTTTTAAAACTTCTCTCTAAACTCTGTTTCATATGCCTTCTTTTCTAGAAAATGACCCAAAAATCGAAAAATGACCAAATTTACAATGCCCTTTGAAAAGTTCTCAAAAGTTGTCATTTCCGAGATAATTTTACAAATTTTTTCAGTTCAATTTTGGTTGTTTTTGAGATCAAATTGGGCCTAAAACAAAAGAATGACCAAGATGCTCTTATGCTGAAAAATGACCAAAAATACCCCTAAAAAGTTTTGAAAAACTCACATTTCATCTAAAATATTTATCTGGATTTTATCAGTTCAATTTTGGTTATTTTTGTGATCAAATCGGGCCTAAAAGCGAAAAATGACAAAAAATGTCTTTGTGGTGTAAAAAGATCAAAATACCCCTGCAAAAGTGCTCAAAGTTGTTTTTTTGTCCAAAATAATTTTACAAATTTTTCTATTTAACCTCGGCTATTTTCGGACTCAAAACGGGCTTCAAAACGCAAAAATGATTTTTGGCCATTTAGGATGTGACGTGTGGCGAAGGAATATATATATATATATAAATTTTGGGCCTCCCAAAGGGGGTGCTACTTTAAGTAGCGCTCACCTCATGGGCCTTAAAGGCCCCTTTTAACTAGTCAAAACCATGTCGATAAGTTTAAAAGATATCAAAGTGGGGCGCTACTTCAAGTAGCGTCTACCCCTATTTGCACTATTTTGCCGCCTTACTGTTCACAACCTTCTTGCTTTTTGGAGGGTTTTATCCAAATGGGCGCAACTAGAGTAGTGCCCCACTATTTTTGAAACCTATAAATACCTCACCCCATTTCTCTCATTTCTCACCAATTCCTTCTCTCTCTCTCTTTCTCCCTTTCCTCTTTTTAAACTCTTTATAACGTTCGTATTTCTGAGAAAGTTGATTGCGAATAGTCGATTCTCGAAACTTCTTTTCAGAAATCGTTTCAGATTTTCCCGAAGGTAACCTTTCTCTAAACTCTGTCTTTTACTTTGTCTTTTAGTAGTTTAAATAGTTTTTAATTCTTTTTTTTGTAATTGCTTTAATTGTTTAGCCTGTTAGTCGAATCTCTGCCCAAATCCCGGTTCAAAACTAAACTTGCCTAGTCGAATCTCTTCCCAAATCCTAGGTCCAAAACTAGCATTGCCTAGCCAAACCTCTACCCAAATCCTGGTTCAAATCTAGCTAAACCCAAGCTACACCCTAGCTAAACCCTAGCAAATACTTAGCTAAATCTTAGCCTAACCCTAGATAAACCCTCGTCCGAACCCTGGTTCAGTTTTACCCCAACAAAATCTCATTCCTCCTTGACACGAGCTTAAACTTTCTACTAGGTTGCATGTGCTCAACCGATATATTTATGTCGGCATATTTAAATTCCGAGGTCGTAGCTGAATCTTGGGAGGAGGAATATTATATTGAAGAAGTTGAAGGTGATGATTACGTGGAACTGGAGGATCCTAGATAAATATTCGTATTATTGAGTTCCCAAGCTATTAGACTTTTAATTGATGATGAGTTGTAATAAGACATTTTAGATGGATACTCATGGATTGATATTTAGATGAATGTTAGGTTTAAGCTGATTATTGATTATGAGATTCAATACAATTGCTATAATTATTTAAGAAATGTTTAAGGACACTTTAAGTATGCCTTGTATGTTGAAGATACTACTACAGTGTCGTAAGTCAAAGTTTTATTTTGACCTTGATGAGATTTTGGGTTGCGACATCCTATGTTTCTCCTTCCAACAAAGACTCTATTATTTTCTTCGACAAAGGTTTCGTTACATTATTGGCAACAACTGCATTTAACCTCCGACACAATTTCCGTCTATATTCCGGTGCATTTTCTCTCTTTCTCTATCTATCTCCTTTTCTCTTCATTCAATTATTTCTTTCATGAATTAGTCTTGGGATACTTCCAAAGTGTACTCTTATATACTCCATAATCCTAACTATTTATCTCAATTATTAAACGGTTAAGATTAAAACTGATGTGGCATTAGAAAAGATTAAATAACCAACTCAAATCCTGACCCTTAGTAGTTGGTTTAAACTCTTAAGATTAGAGATTATATTTGGGATTACCCATAGACCGATTCTTCTTTCATATGCCTAGACACAAGGTGATGACAACACGTGTCAACCTAACTCCCTGTTATAGGATAACAACACCACGTGTTGCATCCACACTACACTTGTAGAAAAAAATTTACTACATGCGTTTGGGGCAGACACTCCTCTTATGGTTAGAGAGTGGAAGAGTTTTCCAAAGTTCTCAATCATTTCTTCTGTAGAATTGTTTTTTTACTCTGTGCATCTGGGCTAGCACGGTTAGAGTGGAAGAGCTTTCCAAAGTTCTCTATAAATTCTCATATAATTACTTGCTCGGATTACATTATTAAAAAATTATTTTTAAATAAAAATAATAATATTTTTTTATTATATATATAATAATTATATTCTTTATATATATAATAATGATATATATATATATATATATATACACCCGTGGATCCCATTTTATAATAGAATGGTTCATTGGTCCACGCCCTTATTTTGAAAACTCATTGATTAATATTCACTCACCCATCCAATGGTTTTTCAACTAAAAAAAAAAGAACCAAAATCTTAGTTTTAATTTAGTTAAGTTTAATCAAGGTTAAAGGGCTTTTAAAAGGGACATAGCCCCATGGGTGGCTAAGCACTGTTCTATAATATATTAATTTTTATATAATGTTCTAGCCGAGCCGAACTGAGCCTCAATAGGGCCTAGCTTTAGGTCGAGCCAAATCAAACAGCCTAGGCTCAAGCTCAGCCTGAATACATTTTCAAATTAAAAAATAAACTCAGCTCGGCTCGATTGAGCCTAGTTTTCGAGCTCAAGCCCGGCTTGATTGGGCGGAGCCGAACTATGAGCTAGCCCGTTCGGATACGCCCTAGTTTTTAGCCATTGTCTTTCCCACGATTCTTGTTTCTCGGAGGAAAAAAGCCTCTGGCGATTGAACATCAATGGCAGATTCTTCATCTTCATACAAGAAATTCGACATCAGGAAGAGAAACCCAGACCCAAAAACTTCTGTTCTCTTAGTAATAGACATGCAGAACTACTTCTCTGCGATTGCGAAACCGATCCTTCCCGCCATTAAAACCACGATCGATCTCTGCCGAAGCGTTTCGATCCCCGTAATCTTCACCCGCCACTCGCACAAATCCCCAGAGGACTATGGCATGCTCGGAGAGTGGTTTAACAACGATCTGATCATTGACGGGACTGTGGAGGCCGAGCTGATGCCGGAGATTGGACTGGAAAGCGGCGACAAGGTGGTGGAGAAGAATACATATGGTGCGTTTCGAGGGACGGGATTGGAGGAGTATTTGACGGAGAGAGGGATTAAGGAAGTGATAATTGCAGGGGTTATGACGAATCTGTGCTGCGAGACAACGGCGAGACAGGCTTTTGTTAGCGGATTTAGGGTTTTCTTTTCAACTGATGCGACGGCGACTTCGACTCTGGAGTTACATGAGGCAACTCTGAAGAATATGGCTTATGGGTTTGCTTATTTGGTTGATTCCAAGAGACTTGAACAGGGTTTTTCTGTGATATAACTGTGACTGGGGTTGAGTTCAATCTCTGATGAGGATCCTTCTCGGTGCACACCAGCCACACCAAATCAAGCACAGCCAACAGGTACTTAGACATGGGTGTTTAGTTATTGAGATAGTGGATAATTGTGTTTTTTTTTTTAAGTGCGAGTTATATGTAATTAGTGGCAGACTTGTAGTTGTAAAATAGTTGTTTATGCTGTTTGTAAGTAAGTTTAATCAAAATCAAACAACTTCAAGGAAATTTAGGCAGCATTTGTGAACGTGTAATTTAAGATTTTAATATAGCTTAATGCTTAATTTCAGTCATCAAAGCTTGTTTGTGAACATATCTTTTGCACATATTAACCATAATTTAAGGTCTTAATAGGTATGACTTGTTATGCTCTTGCTTAATTAAGTAGTTTAATGGTCTTTTGCGCTAAACTCCTTTTATTATCATATGTGTGGGGAAAATACCCCATCTGACACCTCTGGGACACATGCTTACTCCTGATTGGTTGCAGTACTCTTCTCTCCTCTAGGACTGGTAGTGGTCGACTCAAGTCAGCACAAGAAGTACGAGAGAAGGGTGGCTGGAGAAGAGAAAGACTACACTCAGATCTGTGGGAGATTGGGGTTAAAAGTTCGATTCAATATGGATCCCTTTCTTCGCCCCAACTAGTCCCATTTATAGATTCTAGTTTAGGGTGATCAGTTGTGTTTCTATTCCAACTCATCAACGAAGTAGAAATCTTTCTCATGCACATTTGTCTACGTGGCACAGGTAACAAGGCATGCTACCAATTAGGTTTCGGTCAATAGCCAGGCTTCCTATTTAGTAAGATTGTAGGAAAACATCGTGAACTCGCACATGGTCTATGGGAATCGAAACCATTGGAGGTAGGTATTATGACCCTTGGAGGTAGGTATATATATATATTTGCGATCGATCCTATAACGAATGAATTAACCCCCTAAAGAAATGGTATCTAGAAGTTTTTAACCTTCTGAGATTACCTATAGTCTTTGATTTCATTTTTGAAATCAATTTAGGGTACCTTTAGTTTAGATTTTCTTAATTCCGTTCCCCATATTTTTACTGTGTAATCTTTGTTTAATTTGGAGTAAATAGCTAATAACCAAAACCCTTTTGAAATTCGAGAAACCAAGTTATGGCCCAAACACGTTTTGGGCTATTACTTATTTTAGTGCGTTGAGATGCACAGTTGCCAGGGACTGTAGCTGGCAGCAAATACTTTATTACTAACTACAATTCCTAGCTAAATTTGAAGTTGGCGCTGCTTTGAGTGCCAACGCTTGGCGTTGGTTTGAGTGACGACAGTAGTTTTATACGCATATTACAAGTTAGCAGCACTGAGATCACCACCAACTTGTTTTTAATTATTTTAGCACTGATATATTTTTTTTTAGGGCCAAATGTCCTCTAGTTTAGGTTCCTTATTATCTACACTGAAATTTCAGAATTCTGCTTTTCTTAAGCACTTTTGTATATTTAGAGGATCCATCTAAAGCTTGCTTTTCCCATGCTTTAGAGCACATAAGCTTTAACTATTTATGAGGTTTTTAAAAAATCTAAAAAATATCATAAAATTCAAAAAACTAAAAAATATCTTAAATATTAAAATTCCAAAAAAATGAGTGTGCTTTTGGAGCTACATGTGGTTTGATTCCCACTTTACGGGATACATAGGCAATCTTGATGGGGTTCAACCGTCCTATGTAGACTTTTAGATTGAATTTTCATTACTTGTTCATTGTTGAGATTGTTGCTATTTTGGTAGTTTCATTTTTTTAAATAAGCATGTTTTTATTCTAGGTAAATGTTGATAAAATTGTCTTAGCATGTTTCTATATCTTGTTTGATTTTCTCAATTAGCATGTTCCCAATTTTGGGCATGATATCCTAAATAGCATTTCATTATTTTATGAATTACAACATGGTTTCCAAACGTAGTCTAATGTGGATTTAGAAAGTAGGTAAAGTTACCTCCTACCAGGTGTCTAAGGGTGCCTAACACTTTCTATTAGAACAAGTGAATCTCTTACCTAAACTTTCTATTTCGGACCATTTACCTTACTATATTGGTTAGTCTAAGGATCCTATTTTCCCTTACAATTAGAATAGGTGGTGGTGACTCTAAATCCTTTTGCTTTTGGATGCTATTTCAAATTGGGAAATATTCCTATTTGGGATGGCGATCAAATTCGTAGCTCATAAGAACTATCCTAGAAAGCAATGAAAGCCAGGGTTATACTACAACAAATAAGACTTTTAGCGGGGGCCGTGGCCCCCGCTAATATTCAGAAAACTTGTCGCTAAATCTTTTAGCAGCGGCCAATCCGGCCGCCGCAATCCGACGCTACATATGTTGTCGCCAAAATGTTTAGAGGCGGCCAGTGACCGCCACTATTCAACTATTAGCGGGGGCCACCGGCCGCCACTAAATGTTTCTCGCAACACAGACATTGAGTTTTAGTGGGAGCCAATGGCCGCCACTAAAGCTTTAATCATTTTTTTTTTAAACATTTAGCGGCGGACGTTGGCCCCCGGTAAAAGTCAATTTAAAAAAAAATTATTATTTAATAAAATTTTCTTGATTCCTCATTTACCTGAATAAATAGATCCAAGCAAGATAACAAAGAAATCCATTCGAATCAAAATGCAACTTATATTAAACCAATGTATAAAAAGTCATGCAACTTATATTAAACCAATGTATAAAAAGTCATGCATTCATCAAAATTCTGTTTAAGAAATTTCCAAGGCAACTGTTTATATAAAAATGATTTTACATAATACAAATTTAACTAAACGTTAGAACAAAAAAAAACTCCATCTCCTTCTGATCTTCATCTACCTTCTGCGAAACAAAGAATGGTAAAATAATTAGATTATCTTTTAATAATTCATATAGATATATAATCAAAGAACATAAAGAGTCGTAGGATATGATTTAGAGGAGGGATTTTTTACATTACCACCTATATTTGCTAACTTAACATTCTGCTTCAAGAATCCCCTTTGAGACATATGTAGATAACAATATACTAACCCCCAAAATCAAAGTGGTCTGAAGTACAAAGAACCCTGTTTTTTTTTTATCATGGACCCATTCAATAAGTTTCCCATTAACAGTATGGCTCCTAATTGAGTCATCAAGGGACTAGTTGCAAGGAACCTCAATGCACAACTCAACATATGAATCTGTTAATGTCCCTTGTTGTTACAAAGGTCTCCACTATATCCAAACAACAATACATGATTCTGGCAATCAAGGTAAATAAGGTGATCAAATGATTTAGACTAACCTTAATAAAACAATATGTTATATATCCAACAGCAAGCTACTCAAACAGGTCCATGTGAAACCCGATATAAAGTTTTGAAGGGTAAATTAGACGACTGCATCCAAAACAGGTGTGACATGAAAACAATAGCATCCCCAAAAAATGTTTCAGAACATGCATTCCATAAACATGAGCATTTTACTCCTAGAATATGAAGATTTTATGTTCAGTCATCACACTTTATTGAGGGTCATATGAGCAAGAGACTAAAGATTATTAGTGATTAGAACCATTAGTAGTTGAGGAACAGGACGAGGATGTAGAAAAAATTTCTATGGTGCAATCTTAACTTTGCGAAAGAGCGAGGATTCGGTCTGAACAGAATATTGTAAAACCATAACAGTAGAAAAAAGGACAGCACCTCTGTTGAAAATACAAGTAACCTGGTTTCATACTTTCTCGTTCTCAAGTATCACTAAGAAAAACAGACCCAACAATGAAAGAGAATCCTAAATCTATAACAGAAAATTACTCAGAAAAATAAAATCGTGAACATAGCTAGAATCAAACACCCGATTCTATCATATTTGAACCAGAAAACAGATCTCACACTAAATAGAATAAAATAACTTCAAATTCCCGTTCAAACACCCGATCACACTAAATCGAATAAACAGATCTCTACATCTCAAATCCAAGCATTTCTCCCAAGAGATAAAAACAAAAATTGGTGATCATGATTGTTGAAAGAAGAAGAGAACAGATCTCACCTTGAGAGCTCGTTGAAAAAGTAGAAAAAAAACCCTAGATGTCCGATCGTTGAGAGCTCAAATCAATTTCACCCCCTTTCAATGTGATAACGAGAGATGGCCGATCGTTGCCGGAGAACGCAGAGAAAGGATTACTTGATCGATTCCGGAGAATACCAATCAGAGAACTCGATGTGGCTAGAGAAGGGAAGTAGAACCCTAGAATGAGATGAGAGAGAGAGAGAACAGGATTTGTCGCAGAGAACCGCGTGCGAGTGAAAATTTTAGAGGTCTTTGTGATATTTAGTGGCCACCACTAAAAAGCAGCGTTTCCCGGGTTGATTGAAAATTGTATCGACGGCCACAAAAGGCTGCCTATATATGATATTCTTCAGACGCATTTTCATGTTTCACGGTTTTATAGCGTCGGCCATATATGGCCACCGTTATATGTACCTTTTAGTGGCAACTTTATGTGGCCGCCGCTAAAAGTTTGCCACTAAAAATTGTTTTTCTTGTAGTGGAATTAGGCCTATTCTAGAAAGTAGGAGTTGGGTTATAACTATCCTAAGCATGTTTATCCTAATTCTACCAGTAATTCAAAAATGAAGAGAGCTAGAGAAGGGCATAGTCCCTATGGTGACCCATGAGCCACTACCTAGAGCTAGATGAAGTGATGGACCATTAGACCTTTGCTAACATTTCGGCTTGCCTCCCTCATGCTCTTGCTGATGCTTTGTCTCACTCTTGCTACTGCTTGCCGCCTTGGACTACTCTGTCTGCCAGACTTGAACTGCCAAGAGACTTACTCTAAAGAACCGAAAATAGTCGAACATGTACTCATTTCAATTAAAAAATTCGGTGTCTATCTCAGAATTCTAGTTCATTCCCGACTTTGAGGGATATTTTCGTCAATCATCATTAAAATGATTAAATGATGTCCGATTCGAGTGAAATCAATATCTGGTGCTACTAATGATGATTGGTGCAAACCAATCTTTCACCTTGTTGTATGCACTTTGTCACTCAAAAATGCTTCCCATAGGCTTTTAGCCTTGCTGCAAGCTTGGCTTTCTCCTTCCTGACATTATTGACAATGTTTTGGAGTGCAAATGCGTTGGTCTTGGCACTCTCCTCCTCTAATTTCATGCAATTGGCAATGAAGATATGAATCGATCCAAATATTCTTCCTCTTGATCTTCTTGAGCTTTTGGTTGATGTTTACGCATCATGGAATGAATCCATATATGTTCAAACTGTCGATGCAATTGGTCCTAGCCTCCAGCATGTATGAAATCATATGTAGTGCTTCCACCCTCTGTGCATATGTGCCTGTGATTGTTGGATATAATTTGATATGGATGTCGAGCACCCTTCACCATTTTGATATATAGTTGCCATGTAATCGGTTTAGCTCAAGTTGTCAGAACTCACTAAAGTCTACACGGTCTTGCTCCATCAGATCCTTAACAGAGATTATCTGTGTAGCCTACACATTTTTTTTTGGGTTAAACACTATATAACACACACACAATATACACAACACACACACGCCACAGGCCACAAGGCCATTGCAGCCACACACCCTCTCTCTAGACATTGAGCACATACAAAGTAACATATTGGGTTGATCCAGAGAGCCCGGACCACGTAGGTTCTTTAAATGGTGCCTATCAGCAACCAAATGTGAGGTGGAATCGACGCTCATTGCATCTAGTGCTTGGAGAGACCATTTCCATCTTTTCAAGTTGGCTTGTATTGATGTCCCATGAATTGTAAGACCAGGTATTTGTGTAGGTGTCTTCACTAGTAGTGGTTATAACCCCTTTTGGCTTCTTGGTTCAGTGCTTGATTCTCCTCAGGAGTTTGTTTGATTGTACGAACATGGGCATTAGAGCTTGTCCCCTCTTGGTTTGTTCGATGACGCTGCATAAGAAAGGTTCAGTGTAGCATGAGCTTCACCACCGCCAAGATGAACTCATTGAATCCTCTGAGTAATGCCATCGAGATTGTCCATTTCAAGTCTGGGTTCGTATAGTTGCATTTGGTTTAGGGCCTTCTTGGCCCTTGTTCACTCCATTTTCTCTTAAATACAAGAAGTTGACTAGCTTTTGCATGTAACCCAAAATTCTACACTTAGGCTCTGTTTGTTAATGTTTGCAAAGAAAACAAACCATGGAAATGATTTTCAGAGGAAAAGTTTATTTTCTCGTGTCTGGCGTCTTGGAAAACAATTGTTTTCTAGAGAAGTTTTTCCAAAGGTAAATGTTTTTCATCATATATAAGGAAAACTTTTTCCCTCAGAATGGAGGAAGTTATTTCCATCCCATTTTCCATGTAAACAAACACAGACTTACATCCTTCAAAGTGCAACCCTAATATGAAGAGTACTTCTAGTGCTAGACACATCTCAATTCTTTTCAAAACAAAATAACAAACTTGTAGTGAGGTTGAGAGCAATTGCTAATATAAGTTAATCTTAGCCAAGTCGAGCACATGTACCAAAGTGGTGCATCTGACTTGAAACCAATCTTCGCTCTGGTGACATGCCTAGAATTCTTGTCTGCAGCATAAGATCACAAATTGGATGCTCTTAAAGCTTGATTAATTTGCCATAGATGAGGCACTCTTCGGACCTGTGCCTCCGGCCACAAAAGCCAGTCCTTAAATGATGATGAGGACACATATGGTAGATATCCAGTGGCTTGTGTCGTAGTGGGGCGAGGAGTCTGAGGCACAAGAGGAGGCCTCTGAGCCTGTGATGAGAAAGGGAGCCTCTGTGTAGAGCCCCAGAATTTAGGTTCACTGTTCATGTGAATAGTGTGTGAATAGTGCTGTGAATAGTGCCTTCAAGGCCTAAAGCCTTAATGAAATTATGGGTTCATGTTTTGAAATGAAAGGAGATTTTGAATGAATCAAAATATGTGTGGAAATTATTTTTGGGGGTTAGGGACAAATGAAAAATGAGAGTAGGACATACTCCAAGTGTCAAAGAAAGGGATGCCTAAACATACCCTCAACTTTAAGGAGCTTTAGAATTCTCACCGCTGGTCGGAATCGAGTGATTTTTGAATTTTTGGAAAGGTATTGAAACCCTCTTCGAGGTTCATGTTTACCACTTTTCCAAGTTTTGAGTAAAAGTTGGGTCAAATATCAGATTTCCGCAAACTGGTCTGTTGTCAATTTTGGTCTGCTGAGATTCATCCCAGGACTAGTCCACTTGTGGATCCATTTACACCATTAAAAACTCATAATTAGGAGTTGTGTAAAACATGAAAGTTGTTCCCCTTTGAATAACGAGTCCAACGCAAGTTGAATCGTCAAAATCGGATAAGTGAGTCAAAAGTTATGATCAAAATACTAAAGCGGGAAAAACCTGCCCAGGCAGAGGTCAATTTCGGTGACGAAATGTGTTGGGGGCCGAATTTCGTCAACGAATTCAACTCGAAAATGGGCAAAAACGTCTAGTAATGAGTTGTAACTCATCACCGACCTTGGGGGATATTTTTCTAAGATATTTTGAGATATTTGGCAGCCTTGAGGCTATAAATAGGGTCTGAATTTTGTGTATAAGGGTTACCAAACCCTTGAATGTAATTGAGAGAGAGATTGAAGAAGAAGAAAAAGAGAAACTTTGTTCATTTCCAACTGTTATTCCCCAAGCTCAAGTGATGTTCCAACCTTGTCAAGCTTCCTTCCTTAGTGTTCTCATGCTCACAAATTATCATTAAGGTGATTTTAAAGCTTGGAATTTCTCTAAAGAAATTCTGTTCGTATTCTTATAGAAGGGGGTTTTCAAACCCAGATTTTCCCAAGCTTCAACCAAGCTTTCCTCAAGCTTGATTCTGATCCGCAGAATTGTAAAAACTTACTTTTAAGGTAGATATAATCTACTATCTATCTTTGTTGTGAATTCACTTTGTTATTCACTCTATGATGTTTCCTATAAAAGAAATCCTCTATGTTTAAGAAAGTTTAGATTTCTATGATGTATGATACTTTATACATATGCCTCAATGCTATTAAGGTATTTTATGATTTCCATGATACTCACAAGAGCTATGTGCTATGTTTAAGAGATTCTAAGTCTAACATGATACTCAAAGTTCTCACATGTTATATTCCAAGTTTTCAAAGGATTATGCTATTATGTCAAAAGGTTTTCTAAGTCTATTAAGATGTTCACAAGTCTCGCATGTACACTAGTCTCGCATGAATCGGATTTCTCAGAAGTTAGATGTTTTCAAAATTTATAAGAAATATTTAAGAAAACTTCATAAGAACTCACAAGTGATTTTTCGGGATCATAGATGCTCACAAGTATCTTAAAAGCTCATTCATATCTCACAAGGCATCATTCATATTTCGCAAGGCATCATTCATATCTCACAAGACATCATATGTGGCTCACACGACTCATAAGAACTCATAAGTACTCATGAGCACTCTTAAGAACTTATAAGCGATTGATTTACGCAAGACATCATAAGATACGTTTTCGTTTTACGAAAGCTCAAAAGATAAGGTATAAGAAGCTATGCGCTTGTAAAAGTATGATTTCCAAGTTCGGTTTAAAGCATGAAATATGAATTGTTAACCCTCTATGTGCTCGCATGATATTGTGACTTTATGACACTGTTAGCTAGTATTTTGTACCCACTGAGTATTCCATGCTCAGCCAAATTATTGACTTCAGTAGGTTTTGTGGATGCACCTGCTCCAGAGCCTTGGATAGAGGAGGAGTACTACGAGCCTGAGCCTACGATAGATCACTACCAAGATGATGGAGCTCTAGATAGGGGGCCTATCTAGACTATTGTTGAGTGAAGTGAGGGAGAAAGTCATGTATTTTGAAAGTGGGAAATGTCCACTTTAGATTATATATTTTGAGAGTATTGAGGGTGAGACTTGTCTACTTCATACTTAAAGTTTACGGTGTTCTGTGGTTCAAACTTGAACCTAATGATAGGAGTACATTATTTTGAATTGCTTCCGCTTTGTTTTAGTTATATGTATAACTTGTGCGCTCTAACAAGATGTTAAGTATGCATTATGTGTCAGACAGGATGGTTTGACAAGGCGGTCACGAACTAAAGTATCCCTAACTCCTAGGGGGTATTTTGGGGCGCGACACTCTGGGTCTGTTTTGGCCCCAAAGTCTGGAAATGGGCAGTCCTGGCCCTCTTTGCCGGTGGTACTAAGCCACTAGACTAGCCTCTAACCATTTCCCTTCTCTTGAAGAAATCTTCTGAGTTTGTCTCTGCCAACTGGGCCTTGTCATAGACTTCTGCATAGGTCACATGTCGAAACATAGAGACCCCATCTCTAATATCACCCTTCAGGCCTCTTTCGAACTTCTTGGCTTTTATAGCCTCCGTGGATGATATTCGCTTAAAAGTGTTTATTTTCACTATTATTCTTTTAAGCTTATCGAACTCTCTTACGTAAAACTTTCATTTTTATCAATTTTTCTACGTAAGAGTTTTCTCCATTGTATAGAACGCACTTTTCTGGTCAAAAATGGTATATTAGCATAAATTAAACACATTTATGAAAGTCTAGATACAAAGTTGTTTCGATGAACTCTCATTACGTGTTTTTAAATGTCTCAGGAACCCTGACTGGATGATCTCAAGAACCTGAGGCCGTAGTTAAGCACTAAAACCCATTACCAATTACTAAAGAGCCAACAAATTATACCAATTAGATGCAGGCCAAGTGTGGGCTAAGCCAGAAGATCCCAGAGTCAGAGCGAATACCAAGAGAGCAGAAGCGTCAATCTCCGAAAAAAAAAAAACCAAATTATTAAAAACCATAGTTGATGACACAAGCTGTCAGCTAGCTCAATTGTTGAAGTGTATGAAGCTACTTGTAGAGACTCAAAACTTCGTGTCTTAATGTTTGTGCACATTAAACGATAATCTTGATATTGGTGTCATGCATTTAATACTTCGACACTTAATGATCTTAAGTCAAATTAAAAACGACTAAGTATAGGAATGTCAGAAATTCTAGAAGGGGTATGGTTTTAGCAAAAACATAAATTGTTGAATTTGAAGATGATTTTTCCTAGAAATAGATGATTTTATGTTAAATAAAGGTATGTGATTTCATGAGATTTTATTATTAAGTATAGAGTGGTTAACTCGACTATCGAAAATCTTACGATGAACGAGATTTTCAGTTGTTAGCCTAAAACTGAAAAATGAAAATTTGATTTATAAGGAATTGAATTTTCTAGTATTTTTTATTGAATCCAAATATGGGGTACTTTCTTATTTTAATTTAAAACTTAAAGTAAATGAAATGAAAAGTTCAACACCGTAGATGGTAACCGGTTAATGAGGAACACGACTGTGGTGATAGCTTCCAACCAAAAAGATTTTGGCGACTTGAAATATGAGAGCATTACCCATTTCGATAAGGTGACGATGCTTTCATTCGGCTATCCCATTTTGCTCGGTGGTAAATGGGCAAGAGAGCCTATTTAAAATACCATGGTCACGAATGTGATTAGCAAACGTAGTACTAGTGTATTATCCTCCACCATTACTTTGAAGGTACTTTATTTTTCTAGAAATAGAGGCTCAACCATTTTCTAAAAACAAATAAAGCACTCGAGTCCCTCAAATTTCTTAGTCATGGGATAGATCTAGGTGAAACGACTAAAATCATCTACAAAAAGAATATAATAACGAAACTCGGAATGACTCGCTCGCAATTGGGCAAGGCCCCAAACATCGGTACGAATTTAAAATAGGGGATATGGAGAATTATGCATGCTATGTGGAAATGAAATTTTAGAACTCTTAGCAATCCGGTAATCAGAACAAATAAAATTTTTATTGATAGCATTCAAGGGAATACAATTGTTGGAAATTAAATGACTAATGATTGGAGCAGAGGGATGGCCAATACGCTTGTGCCAAATCTGAACTGATGCCTTATTGTTAAACAATGCTACTTTAGGATATAAAATATTGGGACGAATTGGGTAGAGATCCCCATCAATCGATCCTTGGAGTAGGATTTTCCCCGTTCGCAAATCCTTAATACGAAAATCCCAAGGGTAAAAGACAAAAACACAATTATTATCTCGTGTAAAATGAGAAATAGAGAGAAGATTTTTGTAAATTTTGGAACGAGAAGAACATTATGAAGCTGAAAATTAGAATGAGGAGTATCTAGAAGGGAATTACCGACTTGAGTGATGGGGGTAGTAGAGCTTGTAAGCACCCAATTTTTACACCCTGTTTAACCATGGTTAACCTCCATTAACCATGGTTATGCCCGTCCAAACCCTAGTAGCCCCAGGTAGACCATAATCCAAACTCCAGTTTAACCCTAGGTAGTGCCCTAAACCCTAGCCTTACCCTAGCTAAACCCTAAGACTAACCCTAGGTAAACCCTAGACCTAACCCTAGCTTAGCCCTAGTCTAGACCCTAAGCTAAAACCCCCACGGGCTCAAGGCCCATTTCAGTCAACTTAACCTAAACCCTAGAGAAAACCTAGAATTCAATCCTATATGGCTCAAGGTCCATTTCAAGTAAAACCCCTAAGCCCTTGTCTAACCTTAGACTAACCCTAGCTAAACCCTAGGCCTAACCCTAGGTAAACCCTAGACCTAACCCTAGGTCTAACCTTAGGCCTAATCCTATGCATACCCTAAGCTAAAAATCCCTTGGGCTCTAGGCCCATTTTAGCATTGCAAACAAAAAAGAAAAAAGAAGTCCTTGGCCTTTTAGGGTTTTAGGGTGGGACCCACCTAAAATAATTTAAATTAAAAAAAAAGGTTTTTTTGATGAACACTATTCATCGTCCCTGCCATGGACCCTGGGCCCACTTTTGACCCACTGGACTCTTAATCATGGTTAAACTCACCCATGATTAACCCTTAACCATGGTTAAGCAGTCCATGAACTCAAATTTTTTTGGAAAAATAAAAAATATTCTCTGGAATCCAAAAATGTCCTCTGTGACCACTTTCATTTTGGTTAGAGCCCTTAATCATGGTTAAACATCATGTTTGGTTAACTTTTAACCATGGCTAAGTAGCCCTTAACTAGAAAAAATCTGGAAAAATGCTCAAACATTCCAAAATAATCCAAGAAGCCTAAAAATGGTTTGTTTTGACCATTTAACCCTGGTTAAGACCCTTCACCATGGTGACCTCTCCCCCTTTAATCGTGGTTAAGTATCCTTAACCACTGGAAAAAATATGAAAAAATCTCAAAAAATTCATAAAAATTCAAAAAGACCAAAAATACTGATATTGGATTTTTTAACCATGGTTAGCACCTCTAACCATGGTTAATCACCTTTTTAACCCGGTTAGTGACTCTAACCCTTAGTGAAGGCACCTTGGGCCTACTGGGCCTAATTCAGGCCTATCGGGTCAAACCAGACTAATCTTAATTGTGGTTAGTAACTCTAACCATAGTTAGTTTGACCTAACTTCGGTTAGTAATCCTAATCATGGTCAAACTTTTCCTTAGCCTACTGGGCCCAACCTTTATCTACTGGACTTACCTTAGGCCTACCAGGCCCAAACCATGCACTTTGACCTACCCCGATCAACCAAATCCTACTCTACCGGACTAGGCCTATTATCCACCCTTGGTGCACACACACATGCCCCTAGCCTTGGCAAGGGCTCATGTGCCAGAACTATGCTCGGTCTGATCTCACCCCAATGTGAGTACGTAGGCAACCCAACTCGGGTTCGACCCTAACTTAGTTTTTTTTTTCTTATGATTAGCATTACATTAAACACTTAGGCATTTGATTAAATTGAGCTTAATTTGACTTAAACCTAGCAAGTAGGGAACCACTGACAAGTGGAAGTGCCGGGTGCCTAACCCCTTCCTCGGACTTAACCGAGCCTCTTACCTTGATCTAAAATTGCAGATCAAGACCATATCTAAATCTCGGAGACTTATCCATTCTGAATGAATAGGTGGCAACTCTAAACTCACCCCGTGAAATTAAATCAGGGTTTCTCTGAAACCCGCGCTCATAGCTCTGGCGACTCTACTGGGGAGTGATTTAAGGTTCAACCCGGAACCTAGGTTTAAGCCAAATAAACCTCAAATTAATCAAATGCCTACGTATTTAACCTAATACTATTCATTTTACATCTTTTGGATGACTTGTGTACTATGCTTCTCATTCATCTCATAGTAGTGTAACGGTCCTACTAAACCCATTAGACAGGCTTATTACGCTTACAGCTGCTGGATGATTATCCTCAGTGACAGAGGCTTAAAAGTCTTGGAGGTCTGAGAAATTACTCCTACTGGATGATTACCCTCAGGGAAGGATTTTGAACGCTCCCGCTTACACCAATCGTCCATTTTCAAGAGAGTCACATATACGGTGTTAAGTGATCCCTCCATCCTTAGGAACACACTTGCATCACCCTAGCATGCATATATATAGCTTAGGCCAGAGTATAGTCTACAAGCAGCCAAGCCTGGAGGGATACTCTAAACCCTAACCTACTTGCATCCTATACTTGTCCTCAATCATGGTTGACTATCCTGGACACATTCTACCCGGATACCACCCATCAGGGGCATGTAATGAGCCAAACTTGTGCTTGTAATAAAACACATCCTACCCTGCTTCCTGACATAGCACGTGAGGTTCAAATGTCAGGCGGATAGGCCTTCATCGGGTCTAGCCCTAACCTTGACCTAATAGGTTCTCCGGTTTCCAATAACCCGGGTTAAAGTACGTCGGAACTTCGTCCGTCTACCTTATCGGATCACATGTGCCTTGTCACACCTAGAAAATATTACATCATTTTTTTTTGCATATTTTATCTACATACATAGTGCACTCACATCGAGTCTAGATGGCAGGTCCTTCAGGATAACCCAGTCAATTGGTCAACCGGCCAGGCCCGTGCATTTGACTTCACAGGAGGCATGTGACCAGAACCTCCAGAAAGCAATTGAGGCCTTCACTCCGAGTTAGTGTATCGCTTGGGCTCAGTACTACAAAACCGTGACTATCCTAAACCTATCCATGGTTAAATCGGATCCGCGCCTTATGAACGCAGACATCCAGTGTTGGAACCCATCTCACATGGTGTTCCGTTTGGGTAAGAACGAACTGTATCCAATACTAGAAGAGATTCAGCGCATCTTAAGGTTAAACTTGGATGGCGAAGCTATATTACCGCGTTACAGAACAACATATCAGGCAGACCTATCCAGGTTTTTGCATTTCAAGCCTACCTGCTTGCAGCCCGATCCTAATGGCTCTTTTTGATCAGATACCCTGTAGAGTATCTTGAGAAGTAGTACAAACGCAAGTGAAACCCTGACTCCATTACGGCGGAACTTCCCGGTCTCAACGCCTTTGCACAGTTAGCCATGTCTCAGCTGGTATTCCCGAAGTGCCGTACACTTGTGAGTCAGTATTAGTGGGGATCTTCGAAGACATGCGCAACTTCGGTTCAGTCGTACCCGTCATCCTTGCAGAGTTTCTCAGGGCTCTCAACCAGGCAGCAGACCGCAGAAGGGGTATCTTCTATGCCAGTACATCCCTCCTGCACCCATGGTGGGTAGGACACTTGCCTACGATCATAGCCGTACCAATCAACCTCCGTGAAGCCTATCGTCTACCACGGAAGATTTCTCAAAATCAGGGTCCGATAGCGAATATAGACGTCAAAAAGCTCTACCAAACCCTGTCAGAGGAGGAGATTATACAACAATGTGTTTTCATCACCGGAAGGCGATGCATGATCCCTTGCCGGACTTATGGGCTCCATAGTCTACACCCCACTCCGAGTCCTTCGACAGGATGGATTCCCTTAGCGTATCCCAGTGATAGATTGACAGGAAAATGATTGAATCACCATCTCTTCGCACTTCGACAGCCTCACCCGCCGATTCCAGTCAGATTGACGAAGCTCCAGGCGAGATCAGTGGCCTGACTTTGTGGTCATAGCAGGGCCACCTATAGATTCAGCATACCGGCTTTAAGCGGAAGACCTTGACATTCTATCCAGCATACCTATGCCCAGGGAACTACCCACCCCAGTTTCAGCCCCATCACACGGAACCATACACAGTTGAAAAGGTGGTTCCCTGGAGAGACATCTTCTTGGAGAGACAACTCCAAATCCAGATGAAAGAGAAGCGGCTACGGAAAGCTTAACAGACATTCAGGCTACAAGAAGCAGAGTGGGACCACAAACTTCATGTCATGCAGGAACAGATCAAGCATCTCGATCAGACAGTCCGGTCTTGTCAGAAGAAGCGGAAAGGCGACGCCAGAGAAACAGCCGTCATCAGGGCCACTTTTACCAAGAGAGTGCAAAGGTTGAGATGACCGATCGGATCCGACAGTTCAGATCCCGAATGTTCAATATTACCGAGACCATTGCAAACATGGAAGTTAAGGTCACATCCCTCCAATAGTAAATCATGGACCCGAACAACGGCCACTTGATTTCGCGATCCCTGATGGACCTGCCTAGGATCGAGTCTTTTCCTCTTTTTTGAGTCGCAGCCCTATATTCTCTGTCACGCCCCAAAATACCTCTAGGAGTTTAGGGATATTTTGGATGTGACACTTCGTACCTGCCAAACCATCCTGTAATGCACAAGATAAACACAGTCCTAAACAATTATAATCAGAGCGCGGAAGCTAAACATAATTTACGGAAGCGAAAACTAAATTTTTCTTTTCTTTATAATGATCCAAATTGTAGTATTCCAAGTTAGCATAAATACAAAACACGCCTAAGTCTAAGGTGGACAGGCCCACCTATCAAAATATCAAAATATATAAGACCCAACACTTTCTCGATCAATAGTCACCCCCGTGGGGCCAATGGTCTAAGTCTCTCGCCTCCGCCTGAGGCTCGACTATTAGCTCATCATACGGTTCTTCCTCCCCGTAGTCCTCCTCTATCCAAGGACCCTGATCACATATGTCAAGAGGGGCTCGCGCACCTGCCGACATGAAAGTACGGCTGAGCATGGAATACTCAGCGAGTACAAGCTACTAGCTAGCCATAACAATAATAACACACGTAATAGTCATACCATACAAAGCAGTAATAGAAGCATCACGAACTAAACAGTATTTGACATGGTACAATACAATCATTTAAAAGTGTGTGCATGAATGCAAAAACACCGATAAAACCCAAGCTTGAAACCCATGTCCTGTCTCGATATGCCTCGTAGAAATCATGTATGCGTGCATGCATGAATGTATGATCATCATCTTGTAAACTTTCATCTTGTAACTTGTGAGCCAGAGGCTAGCACCCGAATCTCCCTGGGCTGCCAACCTCCTTGATATGCAATGCACTTGTGAGCCAGAGGTTAGTACCCGAATGTCTCTGGGCTACCAACCTCCTTGATATGCAATGTTTGGTTTTCTTGTGAGCCAGAGGCTAGTACCCGAATCTCTCTGGGCTACCAACCTCCTTGACAATGGGTGATTTTTATTACTTGTTTAGTTTTCTTGTGAGCCAGAGGCTAGTACCCGAATTTTCCCTAGGCTACCAACCTCCTTGACAATAGGTGTTTTAGGGGTTTTCTTGTGAGCCAGAGGTTAGTACCCGAATTCTCCCTGGGCTACCAACCTCCTTGACATGCAATATTTTCTTGTTGTTTATTATATGTACATGCTCTTGAAATCTCGGTTCATACTATCATGCGTGCTCATGTGTGTGCCAATAATAACAATCGTGGGAATGCGCTTAACAAAAGAGATATGGCATTACAATTCAATTCATAATATTAGCATAGGTAACTTAAGTAATTCACATGACATTGGATCAATTCATCGTCTATAAGAACACATGCATAAAACCTATTTCTATTTTCTTCATCTAAGTCGTTTATTCATAGTTTAGGCATTTTGTCAAACACAACACATGCAATGTTTCATAATAATTCATCTTGTTCTTTTTAGCGCATACTTTCCATCCAAACATCAAGGTAAGTTCATTATTGGTAAACTACCCATCCACCATTTCCATCACACACATCACACAACAAACATCTTGGTATCCAATCGCCACATCAACACCCACACACATCCATACTCTTTTCTTATCTTATTTAGGTTCATTGGAGATGATACATTTCATATGGGAGGCAAACATAATAGCATAAATCACATTTCATAAGGAAAACCTAGATTTATTGCTAGGGTAAGTTAGTAGGGTGTACTAACCTTAGATCAAGGCTTGATCCTTGGTAGAAACCTTGATTGAAGCTCCAACTTGAAAGAAGAACACCTTTGCTTGAAGGAGACTTGAGTTGGGGAAGAAACCCCTTTCAGAAACGTGCTTGGGTTGCTGCCCTAGCTTGGGGAACGCTCTCCACGAGTGCTTGAGCCGTGATCTTGGAGAAAAACCAGACTTGAAGTGATCTAGGGTCTCAAAACCCCTTTAATTCTTCTCCAAAAGCAAAACCCTAGCTTAGGAAACCCTTTCTCCTCTCTTCTAATCCCCCAAATCCTCTAAGTGTTGAGAATGAGCCCTAAAGGCTCGGGTTAAACTCTTAAGGTAAGAGTGAACCGACCAAAAGACCATAATACCCTTACTGAAATTTCTGCAAAAACACGAGTGCCGAACACGTTGAGCTGTGAATAGTGCCAAACACGTTGTGCTGTGAATAGTGCCGAACACGTTGTGCTGTGAATAGTGCCAAACACGTTGTGCTGTGAATAGTGCCGAACACGTTGTGCTGTGAATAGTGCCGAACACGTTGTGCTGTGAATAGTGCCAAACACGTTGTGCTGTGAATAGTGCCGAACACGTTGTGCTGTGAATAGTGCTGAACACGTTGTGCTGTGAATAGTGCCGAGTACGTTGTGCTGTGAAGGGTGCCGAACCCGTTGTCACGTTGCGTTGTGCATAGTGCTGAGCTCGTTGTCCGTTGTCTTATGTACAACGTGCCCGTCGTGAGCTGTACAACGTACACGTTGTTTGCTGTACAACGTACACGTTGTCTGCTGCACGACGTACCCGTTGTCTGTTGCACAACGGATGCACAACGTATACGTTATCAGAGCTAGAGCTACGTTATCAGAGTACGTTGTCTATGCGTTGTCTGTGCCTTATCAGAGCACGTTGTCAGAGCACGTTATCAGAGCTACGTCCTTAGTGCCTTCCGAGCTACGTCCTTAGTACCTTCCGAGCTACGATTGCCTGCAGGTCCAGACTGTTTTGGCCATATCTTTTGACTCGTTCGTCCGATTTTGACGATTCAACTTGCGTTGGGTTCGTACTTCGAAAAGGAACATTTCTGACATTTCGGAATTTCTAATTTCTCCCTTATTTATTAATTAGACTACAAAAACGGTCAATTAGCTACGAAGGTGCTATTCATTAAGGATGAAAAAGTCCGGGGGTGCGACACTCTCTTCCCGCGTAAAATCCTTACTAGCATCTTCTTTCTCGCATCATAAACATGCATGTTTAACCGGCAAGTCACTCTATTCACAATGCTACCGCAGTACTAGGCACAAACACTTGCACTATGCCCCTCAGGCATCACTGTATCATCCATGCACCCTCATTGTTTGCACTAGCGTCCCTAAAGTCCAGTCTATCCTAGTTAAAGCGTTACCAACATTGCATTGCACTCAGCATCAATCATGCATTCATAAAAGTCAACCTAACTCTGTACATGCATCATGTAGTTAGCGGCACTCCCAGAATCGACCTAACTTTGGCATACAAACTATGTCCATCCTTCACCCATATTAGTTAGGGTTGAGTCCTCATTCATCAGGTCTAACCCATGCATGCTCATGCATTTTAGATCCACATACCTTACCCCGGTATTGACTCGTTCTATATTTCCAGATCCTACCTTGCCGAAGTAACAACACAAGGACTCAAGCAATGGAACGTGGATAAGCATCGAGCAACCAAGAGATCATCTTGACGACCCTCCTCTATCAAGAGCAGGACCTCAAAGAAATCAAGTCTCTTGTCCAAGATATGGCTACCGCACTCGACAAGCTCCGGGTGGCACAAGGGCAAACCCAGACCCGCCCCCTACATCTCAGACAAACACATTTGACCCAGTGGCACAACCACAAAAATCTCCATCTCATCCACCCCTCAAGCCTAAGAAAGAGCGGACACGACCCAAGCATTTCACTCCTCTTCCACTCAGCCAACTCGTATCGACTCTTGTTGAAAGGAAGCTGATCACACTCCGTGGACCTACTCCGTTACTACCTTTAGCCAAAAGGAACCACAATTACAGTGAGCACAAACACTGTGCTTTTCATCAAGGCCCTGGACATTCCACTGATCGTTGCATTGCTTTAAAACATGCATTCGAAGACCTAATCGACGAGGGAAAATTTGACTATGTGCCTGGTAGCTAGTGCTCCTGAAAACCCTGTTCAGCCCATCATCAAGCCGCTGCTGTGCCACCCAAAGCAGTGCCTTCACCAACCCATCTTAAGAGGGAGACTTGAAAACAAAATGCTGAGTTTAAGTTGATCAGAACAAGCTAAGTCTAAGTCAGTCTTAGTTAGGTTTCTCTTCCTGTAAGAGTCGGCCACTGTGGCCCTTGTACGAGTCAGTCCAGAGTCTAACTCTTTTAATTCAATGAAATCACTCTCTTTCTCCAGAGTTTCATCTCCTTTATCATACTTGACTAGCATAGCTAAATACTGATTAAGCTCATTTGCTTTAACAATAGATCACTTAAACAGATAATCAGACCCACGATCTTTAGGGGTGGAATACGATGCAGAACAGAATTCTCATCCATAAACCTCGTCTTGTATAGAGCCGGGTAGCAAATTTGAATGCAAAGGTCAAAACCTCACCACGCCAGGGGCAGGGGGCAATCAATAGCAAGAGGCAAACCTATCCTGAACCAATCAAATGAGCAAAGTCAAAGTATAGCGCCTAATGTCTTGTCCGATAAATGCTTGCACTTTTAGCCGCTTCGGGAAAGGACAGGAAGCCATCTTTGGCTCTCCTTCATCCCCTTCAATGTAAACCCATTTTACAGAACAATGAAATCCACTAGTTAGCCCCTTTGAGCCTAACAACCTTCTTTTCATATAACCTTTTCAGGGACACCCTTCCTTGCCAATCTGTGACATTTGCCTGAACTACGTTATGATCTGATCCTGTAAAGGGTACGTAGGCAACCTAACAAATCAGGTGTGGTCATTAAAGAGAATCATATCTCCCCCAATCTCCCTTATGCAGAGTCCAAACATCTCCAGTGGAGCTAAAGCCTCTTTGAAATGTCTCCCCGCAGAGATAGAGCAAAAATCCTCTCAATTTCCCCAGTCAAGTCGACTCTCAAGGGAAAAAAAATTTCTATTAAAGGAAAACCCAAAATAGAAGTTGAAATATTTCTAAGAGTCAGAGACTCCCCACAGAGACAACTTCTCCGAACTCTGCTCCCAACAGAAACCTTTCAGGGATAACCTCTTCCGAAAAACAATCCCCAAGCAGAGACAACCTCTCTTGAAACCCTCCCCAATAGAGACAACCTCTCTCAAATTTCCCAAAAGATAAGAAAAAAAAACTCTGCTGGAAATCTAAAAGTACAAATCCTCAGGAGAGTACAACAAGTACAATAGAAGACATCCCCAAAAGAGTAATTGCAAAGGAGAAATCTCAGGGTGTCCCAAACTTCGGTCTTCTAGCCTACATTTCATCCTATCACAAGTCTTCCTAGATCCCCTAGAGACTGAAAGTGCAAGCAGCTTATCATGCAAATATCCGAAAGTGAGATACTGACATCCTATGCAACAGAAACAAAACTCCATTCAAATCCATTGCGGTCCCAATGAAAACCAGAAATGGCATTGATGCGCAAAAATTACACGAACCCCAGACCTGGTCTCGAGACCAGGGACAAAAAAGGGGAAGAAAACTTATCAGCTTCGCAGGCATGAGGAAAATCGGCAACGGCCTCATTGCGCAAAAGTTATGCGAATCCCATGACTTGGTCATTCCAAGGGTAAAAATGGGAGAAAAGCTGAAGAGCAGTTTAGCAACAGAATCCAGAAACAACCAGGCTCGTCGAACTCCCGACAATCCCCCACAGATCACTAGC
The DNA here is from genome assembly GCA_015143295.1 of Tetracentron sinense. Lineage (NCBI taxonomy): Eukaryota > Viridiplantae > Streptophyta > Magnoliopsida > Trochodendrales > Trochodendraceae > Tetracentron > Tetracentron sinense. The sequence goes on along the minus strand of CM026568.1, from coordinate 2,497,969 downwards.
AGATAACCCGGAGAAACAGATCTCCATGCAGTAGCCTCCAGCAGAATTCAATCCCTTAGCAAACGGCCGATAATTTCCAGCAAAGTGCCACTCCTAGCAGATCATCAATAGTGATCTACAACAGTGTCATATTCCCCTGTGGATCCCTAGCAGAAGCCTCTAATTGTTCTCTATAAACATGCTCCCTTGCAAGAGCCTAAAAGCATCTAATTTGCTTTTCAACAAGCTTCTCCCCAGCTAGAGTACTCAATCTCTAGTAGCAGTAAGGCAGATCAACTCTTATTGGCAAAGCGACCCCAGGTCCCCGGTAAAGCCCGACTCCGCAAGATGTAAAGCATGACTTCATCAATGTCACAACATGATAAATCTTCTTAACATCGTACTCTACCCCTAAGGATAAAATCCATTTATCCTGTGAAAGTGACCTCCTTGTTAAATCACATTAACAAAGGAAGCATTCAACTTCAAATTCTGAGTCTCCTTCTGGTCACCATTAGAGTTCCCATACTCGTCGGATCAACCATCCTCAAAGTCTCCCCCGTGTGTGCTGGGCATCCCAGGTGAGCGTCGACATAACCCACTTTGTCGATACCTCGCATGCCCGACATCCCGTGTGTACTTTTACAGTGTACACCACCCGCATGTCCCCTTTTAACACTCCCGTGTGTCCTGGGCATCCTAAGTGAGTGTCGACATAACCCACTTTGTCAACACCTCGCATGCCAGACATCCCGTGTGTATCTTTACAGTGTACACCACCCGCATGTCCCTTTTGTGTCACCCCTGCGTGTCTTGGGCATCCTCGGTGAGCGTCGATATAATACACTTTGTCGACACCTCGCATACCCGACATCCCGTGTGCACCTTTACCTGCATGTCCTCTTCTTTGACACCTCGTGTGTCCTTGGTATCCTTGGTGAGGGTCGACATAACACACTTTATCGACACCTCGAATGCCCAATACCCCATGTGTTCTCGATACCCCGTATGTCCTCCGATCGATTTGGTTAATATCTCCCAGGAAACACTATTTCGATCAATCCTCCTGCCGCTTCCGAGCGACATTTCTTCCACGCTATCCCTGCTTCATGTTCTTCTCCAGCTACTCACTGTCTCCTAGCAGTAGTTTTCATTACTTCACCACACTCACCATTTGCACAGCATGCATCATCAATCTTGGTGTAAAAATAGGATGTTTCCAATCTTTGCCGTTTAATCGCCATCCTGACACTCTCCGGCAAAGAGGGGTATCTGTAAGCACCCAATTTTTACTTCATGCTTAACCATGGTTAACCTCTATTAATCATAGTTATACCTGTCTAAACCCTAGTAGCCCTAGGTAGACCATAATCCAAACCCCAGTTTAACCCTAAGTAGTGCCCTATGCCCTAGGCAAACCCTAGCTAAACCCTAAGACTAATCCTAGGTAAACCCTAGACCTAACCCTAGGCCTAACCCTAGTCTAGACCCTAAGCTAAAATCCCCATGGGCTCAAGGCCCATTTCAGTCAACTTAACCTAAACCCTAGAGAAAACCAATAATTCAATCCTATATGGGCTCAAGGTCCATTTCAAGTAAAACCCCTAAGCCCTAGTCTAACTGTAGACGAACATTAGCTAAACCCTAGGCCTAACCCTAGGTAAACCCTAGACCTAACCCTAGTTCTAACCCTAGGCCTGGCCCTAGGCATACCCTAAGCTAAAAACCCCTTGGGCTCTAGGTCCATTTTAGCATTGAAAACAAAAAAGAAAAAAAAAAGAAAAAACAAAGTCTCTGGCCTTTTAAGGTTTTAGGGTGGGACCCACCAAAAAAAATTTAAATTAAATTTTTTTTTTTTTTTTGATAAACATTGTTCATCATCCCTGCCATGGACCCTGGGCACACTCTTGACCCACCTGGACTCTTAACCATGGTTAAACTCACCTATGGTTAACCCTTAACCATGGTTAAGCAGCCCATGAATTCAAAAAATTCTGAAAGCTCAAAAATTCCAAAATAATCTGAGAAGCCTAAAAATGGTTCGTTTTGACCATTTAACCCTAGTTAAGACCCTTAACCATGGTGACCTCCCCCACTTTAACTGTGGTTAAGCATCCTTAACCACTGAAAAAAATCTGGAAAAATCCAAAAAAATTCAAAATTACCTTTTAAACCATGGTTAATGACCCTAACCCTTGGTTAAGGTACCTTGGGCCTACCGGGCCTCACGCCTTGGCTTACCGGGCCCAATTCAGGCCTACCGGGTCAAACCATACAAATCTTAACAATGGTTAGCAACCTAACCATAGTTAGTTTGACCTAACCCCAATTAGCAATCCTAACAATGGTCAAACTTTTCCTTAGCCTACCGGACTTCACCATTGGCCTACCGGGCCCAACCTTTGTCTACCGGACTTACCTTAGGCCTACCGGGCCCAAACCATGTATTTTGACCTACCCCGGTTAACTAAACCCTAGTCTACCGGACTAGGCCCATTAGCGATGTAGAACCCCGAAACCGAGTTCACTAAGCTAGAAATAGTGTTAGTGAATAGTGCCATTGTATGGTGTGTGTAAAAGCCTAAAGCCTTCCATTTTGTTCTTGGTAGTATGGTGAGTCGAGTGAGGATTTTAGATGCGTGTGTTGAGTCTCAAAAAGAGAGTATAAATATACTCTAAGTGGGTAAAAGCAAGGGTATATAAAATATCTCAAGTGCTTAAAGGGTTGTAAGTGAATAGTGTGTGAATAGTGCCTTCAAGGTGTAAAGCCTTTATGAAATTATGGGTTCATGTTTTGAAATGAAATGAGATTTTGAATGAATCAAAATATGTATAGAAAGTGTTTTTTGGGGGTTAGGGACGAATGAAAAATGAGAGTAGGACATACTCCAAGTGTTAAAGAAAGGGATGCCTAAACATACCCTCAACTTTAAGGAGCTCTATAATTCTCACCGCTGATCGGAATCGAGTGATTCTTGAATTTTCGGAAAGGTATTGAAACCCTCTTCGAGGTTTATGTTTAGCACTTTTTCAGATTTTGAGTAAAAGTTGGGTCAAATGTCAGATTTCTGCAAACTGGTCTGCTGTCAATTTTGGTCTGTTGAGATTCATCCTAGGACCAATCCACTTGTGGGCCCATTTAGACTATTAAAAACTCATAATTAGGAGTTGTGTAAAACATGAAAGTTATTCCCCTTTGAATAACGAGTCTAACGCAAGTTGAATAGTCAAAATCGGAAAAAGCGAGTCAAAAGTTATGATCAAAATACCAAAGCGGGAAAAACCGCCCAGGCAGATTTCAATTTCGGCGACGAAGTATGCTGGGGGCTGAATTTCGTCGACGAATTCAACTCGAAAATGAGCAAAAACGCCCATTAATGAGCTGTAACTCATCACCGACCTTGGGGGATATTTTTCTAAGATATTTTGAGATATTTGGCAACCTTTAGGCTATAAATAGGGTCTGAATTTCGTGTATAAGGGTTACCAAACCCTTGAATGTAATTGAGAGAGAGAATGAAGAAGAAGAAGAAGGGAAACTTTGTTCCTTTCCAATTGTTCTTCCCCAAGCTCAATTGAGGTTCCAATCTTGTCAAGCTTCCTTCCTTTAGTGTTCTCAAGCTCACAAATCATCACTAAGGTGATTTCAAAGCTTGGAATTTCTCCAAATGAATTTTGTTCGTGTTCTTGAAGAAGGGGGTTTTCAAACCCAGATTTTCCCAAGCTTCGACCAAGCTTTCCTCAAGCTTGATTCTGATCCACAAAAGTGTAAAAACTTCCTTTAGCTTTATTATGAATTCACTTTGTTATTCACTCTAAGATGTTTCCTATAAAAGAAATCCTCTATGTTTAAGAAAGTTTAGATTTCTATGATGTATGATACTTTATACATATGCCTTAATGCTATTAAGGTATTTTATGATTTCCATGATACTCACAAGAGCTATATGCTATGTTTAAGAGATTCTAAGTCTAACATGATACTCAAAGTTCTCACATGTTATATTCCAAGTTTTCAAAGGATTACGCTATTATGTCAAAAAGTTTTCTAAGTCTATTAAGGTGTTCACAAGTCTCGCATGTACACTAGTCTCACATGAATCGGATTTCTCACAAGTTGGATGTTTTCAAAATTCATAAGAAATGTTTAAGATAACCTCATAAGAACTCACAAGTGATTTTACGGGATCATAGATGCTCACAAGTATTTCAAAAGCTCATGCATATCTCACAAGGTATTATTCATATCTCACAAGGCATCATTAATATCTCGCAAGACATCATGCATATCTCACAAGGCATCATACATATCTCGCAAGACATCATTCATGTCTCGCAAGGCATTATATGTGGCTCACACGACTCATAAGAACTCATAAGTACTCATAAGCACTCTTAAGAACTCATAAGCGATTGATTTACGCAAGACCTCATAAGATACGTTTTGTTTTATGAAAGCTTAAAAGATAAGGTTTAAAAAGCTATGCACTTGTAAAAGTATGATTTCCAAGTTCGGTTTAAAGCATGAAATATGAATTGTTAACCCTCTATGTGCTCACATGATATTGTGACTATATAACATTGTTAGCTAGTATTTTGTATCTACTGAGTATTCCATGCTCAGCCGAATTGTTGACTTCGGTAGGTTTTGTGGATGCACCTGCTCTTGAGCCTTGGATAGAGGAGTACTACAAGCCTGAGCCTGCAATAGATCACTACCAAGATGATGGAGCTCTAAATAGGGGGGCCTATCTAGACTATTATTGAGTGAAGTGAGGGAGAAGGTCATGTATTTTGAAAGTGGGAAATGTCCACTTTAGATTATATATTTTGAGAGTATTGAGGGTGAGACTTGTCCACTTCATACTTCAAGTTTACGGTGTTCTGTGGTTCAAACTTGAACCTAATGATAGGAGTACATTATTTTGAATTACTTCCACTTTGTTTTAGTTATATGTATAATTTGTGCGTTGTGACAGGATGTTAAGTATGCCTTATGTGTCATACCAGATGGTTTGACACGGCGGTCACGAACTAAAGTATCCCTAACTCTTAAGGGGTGTTTTGGGTCGTGACAAGCCACAATTGGTGCATACACACACATACCCTTAGCCTTGGCACGGGCTCATGTGCCAGAACTTCGCTCGGTCTGATCTCACCCCAATGTGAGTACGTAGGCAATCCAACCTGGGTTCGATCCTAGCTTAGTTTTTCTTTCTTATGATTAACATTACATTAAACACTAAGACATTTAATTAAAATTGAGCTTAATTTGACTTAACCCTAGCAAGTAGGGAACTACTGAAAAGTGAAAGTGTCGGGGTACCTAACCTCTTTCCCAGACTTAACCGAGCCTCTTACCTTGATCTCAAATCACAGACCAAGACCTTATCCAAATCCCGGGGACTTATCCCTTCTGAATGAATAGGTAACGACTCTAAACTCACCCCGTGAGATCAAATCGGGATTTCTCCGAAACCCGTGCTCATAGAGCTATTACCGACTTGAACAGAATCATTGCCATCATAGTGGATGGATTGAAGAAGATTAGATGAATCATTTGTCATATGGTTTGTAGCTCCTGTGTCGGGATACCAGTTGGTATTGTATAGCTGCTGAATGGACATGGTGGCGAAGGATTGGGGAAGAGATTCCTCCTGAAATGCATAATTGAATCGATGATGACATTACAAGGCAGAGTGCCCGTCCTTGTCACAGATCTAGCAAGGAGCAGGCGATGGAGTGATCGGTTGAGTTTGCTGGGGCGCATAATATTACTGTGAATGCTGGTTGTATCGACCTCGAAATAACGGCCACAATTATTTTGGGTTCATGAATCCCTATTGTTGAAGCCACGTCTTCCACACCCCCTACAGCAAGAGCCACGCTGATTAGGTCGTTGATTATAAAGGGCGGTTGGTTGAGAATCTGGTGAAGCCAAGGGAGGATGAAGATGAACCAAACGCTGCTCATGTTGAAGTAAGCAAGCTCTCAACTCCTCAAAGGGGATGGGTTCAAACCGATTAGTGACAGCCGTAATGAAGGCTTCATAGTCGGATGTAAGATCATATAAGGTGTGGTTGACGAGATCGTTATCCGAAACCGGTTGTTGAATTCCCACAAGGGCATCAGAGATGAAAGTTGAGCCTTTTTGGATTGATTGAAGTTGACCGTGAAGGTGCATTGATTTTGCATGAGATTGTTGTGCAAAGCTGTTCTCAAAGGCCTTCCAAACTACGTGAGAAGTAAGTAATTTGACAGTGTGGGCAAGGACGCTCTCGGTGAGAGGATCGTTTATCCAACTAAGAATATATTGATCTCTGCGACGCCATTGGTGGAAATCGGGGTTGGCATTGTCTCCAACAAGAGGAAAAGGTTGAACAATTGTTCCATGGACATAGCCAAATAGATCTTGAGAAAGTAAGATAGGCATTAGCTGGCACTTCCATAATATTTCCATAATAGGTAATTGGATCCATCAAATTTGATGGAAGCAAGGTGAGTGATGTTAGAAATATTAATGGAAGGCAGTGTGGACGTTGGAGGGGGTGGTGGTGGTGACGCCATTGAAGAAGAGGACTGTGAATCGGATGATTCCTCTTATACCATGTAGAATAATGCAAATTCTGTTCTGGCCGAAGTACCATATTGGGTTTCTTCCTTGGCTTTATATAATATCTTGAGAATTACATTGAGATTGTTTACATCAAGGAGATTACATACAATAAGGAATAAGGATAGGTGTTATCTTATCCTTAGATAGTGTTATGATAGAGTTGAACTCTATCATAACAGGGTAGAGTAGTTACAGAGGGACTCTCTTTACAATGAGACTCTCTTATCTAACAATTAAGTTGTTACTTACTCCTTAAAATTTACAATTAAAGACTCAAGAAACCAAAATTAAGTTATTCTCAAAGTATAATAAAGTAAACATTCAAAAAGAACAAATAATATGCCTCTAGACAGAAACCTAAAGTTTCTACTTAGGCTCCGTTTGTTTTTGTTTCTATGTAAATGGTTTTACAACATGTCGACATAAATCATTTATGGTGTAAAAGCTATTCCTGTAAAAGATATATTTTTATCTGTTTGGTTGCATCATTGAAAATAAAGCCAAAAAATTATTTATGTTTACTACTTGTGCTTGGAGCAAAGGAACATTGAAAATCACAAATAGATGAGTATATCTGTCATCTTATAAAATAGATGTGGAGATGAATATTTTGTAAAATATATGTAAACAAAAATATTTTTGTCATTTTAAAAAATATGTGAAGCAAAGTATTACCGTCATTTTAATAAAAAATTTGAAGAGTCATATTTTGTCATTGTGCAAAATACAATTGGAAGAGTATTTTTGTTAATTCAAAAATATAAGAAAAAATGTATATTAGTCATTTCAAAAAATACAATTCACTAAAGGTGGATGGGTATTTTTGTCATCTTAAAATATGACTAGTGAATTTTTTGTTCAGTTTGATAAATATATGTAAAATGGGTACTTTTGTTTTTTCGCGAAACAATACTCTAGTTTTGGGTTTTGATGAAGAAGCTTCATTTTTATGCCAATTTGATTTCAATTCAATAGAGGCAGTTTTTGATTCCTAATTAAGCTAAAAGATTATTAGTTTTTTTTTTAATATATAAATAATCCCATTTAATTCAATTTAAAAAAATTGGCTCCCAAAAATTTCTAATTGGGTTTTGATAAAGAAGCTTGATTTTTTTTATGTTAACCTCATTTAATTTCAATTCATTAGAGGCCGTTTTTGATTCCTAATTAAACTAAAAGATCATTAGTTATTTATTTATATAAAAATCCGTATATGTCAAATTTTAAAAGTTGCTCACTTCATTTGAAGCAGTTTTTGATTCTTAATTAAATTAAAAGATCTTTAGTTATTTTTTATAAAATAATCCCGCATAAGTCGAATAAATTGTGATAAGAATTGATTGTGCATAAATCAATTGTCAAATAATCACTGTTTGGTTCACACTCTATATAGAATCGATTTCTGATAGAAAAACCTATGCATATAATTCTGTTTGGTCCAGATATATATAAAAAGTTGATTTTTTTCCAAAATTGAAGAAATATGCAAAAGTCGCTTAGGTAAAAAAAAACAAAATTTCCTTCTCAAAATCACCCATCATTCCGATTTGAAATAAATTGATTTTTGATAAATCAATTCTAATAAAATAAAAATTTTCTAAGTCAAAGCAAACAACATTCTCAAGTCTAAAATCGTTAAGAATCGATTTTAAGTTATTAAATCAGGAAAAAAAAATCTGAATCAAACACCCCCTAAAGTTCTTGATCTTCAACTTTCATTCAACCGACAATTATAGTCGTTGGAAGAAAGGGAACAAATCCGTCCCAAATTTCATTTAAAATTTTTTTTTGTTATTTTCAGCTCTTTGGTCAAGAGAGACGACGGCTACTTGTGGTTTCCTTCTCATTTTATATTCTTTTTTAATGCCATTCGTGATCCACGCCTTCACTCTATTTGACTTCTCGTTCAAAAATAAATCAGAAATGCTGTACCAGTCTTCTAAAGACATGTGGTGACAACAAGTATTAAACCATGAGCAATAGTCACCTCCTCGTGCTGAGGAGGGGACCATTTCTCCTCGCTCTCGCAAACCCTTTGAACTATGGTTAAAAAATTAACTATCTTTTGTGGTTAGTTTAAAAAAATATATCTTTGTCTAAAAACCAGGGTACACAATTAATGAAAATAAAAAAGGGAATCTTAACCACAATTAATGAAAGTAAAAAAGGGATATGTGGCCCCAAATAGGGGACGAGACGGGTACTCACCTCCCCAGCTCGAGGAGGTGACTATTTTCCTTAAACCATCGCCTGTTGTTATAGGTAGCAACACCATGTGTTGTACCTACTCTACATATTTGGGAAATTTTTTTTTGACTTAATGCGTCTCGGATTAACACTTCTCAAAATAAATTAATAAAATTTGGTAGTCGAATTAAGTTAGGCCACAATCCCAAATAATTGGATTAGTGATAGAGAGCAAAAGGCCGGACTTCTAATTGGGCTAAATCTAGTGTTCTATCAACTATTACCGTCACTTAAAGGAATGGAACCCCGGACATCTCATACAGAGAGATACATTAACACTAGGCAACACGTGTCCCTTTTAATATCTTTTAATTGTCTTTAAGTTTCACTAATTATTATGTTTAATATATTTAATCCTGATATTTAGAATAAATATTTCAAAAAAATAAACTTAAAAAATTAAATTATTAACCCTAAGGGTCAAAGGATGGTTAAAAGGGCCTTCTGAGTGTGATTGAACTCTGGTGTTTGGACAGGATCCGGACTCCTCGCCAGCCGGTCGTTTAACCAACTTTGACCGCTGCTGGAGTTGGTACACTCATTCGCGGACGTCAGTCCAGATTCCATTCCAGTTTAAACTTTAAACCACCACAAAGCGCACAGGGCCACCGATTCACCCGGTCACCATACTCCCCTTACTCACCTGACCAGTAAACCCTCCACCTTTTCACTGGTCAAGCCAAATCCTAATCAGTTTGAATTGTCATTCACGTGGAGTGAGTTTCCATTGCATTTCGTACCTGGCAACGTGGGAGTTAAATTCACTCCAAATTTATCTGCATTTTAAGAAAGTTTTATTTCATTTTAATTTGGAGACGTTGGGGTTGGGTCTCTCTCATTCGATCGGCGATGAGGTTTATGACAAAGCTGTTGTTTTCCTGAAACTGGGAGAAGAGGAGTGCTAGGTCGTGGATTTTGAAAAAGAAACCGATTCTCTACAGTTATAACCGGATTATGGTAAATCCGATTATGCCCCTGAGGTTGTCACGTGTCCCTTTTGATACCCCTCGACTGTGGTCAAGATTCACCCAAAAATTATTATTTTTTTCCAAAACCAAGGCTGAAGGGTGAACCCAAAGGGTGGGTGAACTTAAAGAAAATTAAAGGGTGTCAAAAGGGATATGTGGTGACCTCAAGGACATAATCGGAATCCCCAAATCCGGTTATAACGAGGATTTGTTTCCGATTGAAAATTTTCCAACTTTTCAAAGTGGGTGACAAATGACTAGTAGTCTTTTGCCTATGGCCTTAACTTTCTTATTCTAAGGTAACAAAGCAAAGTAACAACAAATGTCTCACACTGAGAGCTGGGAAAGGTGAGACTTAAGGCTAGTATTTCTCAATAAGAGAACAGCAATCTACTCATTCCCAAAGCAGCAAATGGGCATGTCACCCATGAAGGAGGCAGGGATCCTCTAGTAACATGCATGGGGATCCCTTAGAAGCTGGGATATATCCCCCACTGTAGACCAGTAAATGAGTGTCTTACCATCTTACATCCGTTACCTGAGGTCCAACTCAAATTCATCTCTGCACAAGTAAGAAGACAATCCAACTGTGCTTTTTCAAACAGATGTCTTAGTCGCAAAGCAGAGAAACCTCGATAATAATTTTAGAATGCGGAACAATGGTCCAGGAACTTTCCCTCTCCTCTTATAAAACAGAAGAGAGTCCATTAAAAAGCGACTCATGCAACTCATCTAAGAGATGCAATAAAATAAAATAAAAACTGACTCTCCAGTAAGAGAATGGGAGAAGATTGGAAGACTTGTACAGAGAGAAGGAACCATGGACAAGACATAGTAAGCCCCATAGTGGCCATCCTCTCTCTCTCTTTCCCTTGCCCTCACCCTTTCGCTCTCCCTCTCCAGACAATCGTCGACACTCATGTCTCTCTCTCTCCTCCCTCTTTCTCTCTCTCAGTTCTCTCACACGAAATGTACAGACGCGATGACTCATCAACTTGGTTGTCAAAAGGAAGGGGGGACAATGCACCCCCATCCCCCTAGACCCAAAATATTTTGTACTCATCTAAGAATTCCCCACAAATTCTTTAGTAATTACTAACATTTTCAATCACCCATCGCTTGCCCCATCTACAAGAAAATTCTGGCTCCACTCCTTTATAAGGTCCTCTTTCAAGAAGCATTTTGTAACCTAATAGGGGTAAAAATAGATGTCAATATAGTGATACTCCATGTATGTGTTCTCTTTTTCTATATTCTACTCTTAATCGGCCAAGTGTGTAATTAGTGGCTTAGATTCAATCCTAGATGCAAGAATAGTCCCTCACTCAAAATATGTTCAAACTGAGAACTATCACATGATAGCTCCTCCACCCAAACTGTTTGATTATTGTCACCAGTTTCTATGATAAACCTTCCAATCTGGAGCTAAAATGACAAACAAAAAAGAGTAAGATTAACAGTTGATAAATATGCACATTGAGGCCCAAATTGCAGTTGGATCTGGTTGATGCACGACGCCATTTAAAATCTTAATTTCATTACAATAGGAGGTCCACTTTGATAATTGTAGTAGCAAAATATTTTAGTCTGCTACTTTCTTGGAGAGGTCTCCTTCTCTTGTACTCTTTTCTTTTGTATAGATCCTCTTCTTATGCATTCTCTTGTACAACTCTATATAAACCCATTGGGTAATGAAATAGATTGATTCAACCATTCCCTAGAATTTCTATAGTTATCATGGTATCAGAGCAATTTCTCTTGCACAACTCTATATAAACCCCATTGGGAGTAAAGAAATAGATGGATTCAACCATTCCCCAAAATTCCTATTGTTACTAATTAATTCAGCATAAGCAATTTTGTGCAACGCTGGAATTGAACATAAGAGGCCTGAGATCCTTTCCAGATTTTGGTAAAGATGGTATGCGTGGAAGTGTTTATGGTTTTACGAAGGATCCAACCGTCTTGAGGCTCGAATATGATTTTCTCTTCCACGCAGTCAAGGTATTTGCAGCCATTTAATCATACTCAAGTTTATATAGCATCAATTCCAGTTAACGCAGCACATATCCCTACAATATTAGCTGAATGTATGTAGATGAGTACTAGTCGAAGATTTAGATAGCCATCTTACATTAACTAACATAAATTTGTACAAAAATGATCTTATAGAGCCAAGTAAACTCATATAATGAAACAGAGCAACATGATTTTTTCTCTTTTAATCACTTTGAGTGAGTATAATTCATTCAAGATTGAGAGAGGGCCTGTTGGAGATACTTGAAAGCTTTCTGATATCTTACAAATCCCATAAACCAGAAGTCAAAATTATCGACGGTATCTATTTCTATGTACTTTTGGGCTGGATTGTTCACGTTCTCGCTTTGGTTAACTCTCTTTATCTTGCTTAGTGGAATCAAGACCTGCACAGATAAGATATGGGTGAAGATGTTAATAGGCTTTGCAAAGAAACTGTTCTATATACTCCCTTCTGGGATCAAAAATTACTTATTTTTATCTATACTTTCAAAATAAAATCACTAGAAAAAAAGACTAAACATGTATCTTTTCATGGAAGGCTTTTCTTGAATTACCTTGTAAGGTGTTCTAACTAACTCTCCAGTTGAAGAAGGGAATGAGATTGATCTCTCACTGCAAAAGGCAACCTTTTCAGTGGAGATAAAGAGGAGCCCTGCCATAGGACCAGCTGTTGTCGATAAATAGCACTGGGAGGCCTTCAACAACTTCTCTCCTTCTCTCACATTAAAAATCTGTTTGAAGATCTTCTCCATCCCTCCTCTTTGAATAATTCTAGCCCCCAATCTCAACTTCCCCTTCACAGTTTCAGATATCTTAGGCCCCAATCTCACTGCAATTTTGGAAGAAATTGTAGAAACTCAGTAACTAGGCTTTGGATGTTTATCAGTTAAAACAGTTCTCATTCAAAAAGAAGGTTTGTAGGAAATTTTGTTTTGTTTTGTTTTTAAAAGAACTTGAAAGCAAAAAAAAAAAAAAAAAAACTCAGGAACTTGGAAATTCTCTATCTCTAATGAAGTATGAAGATCGTTACCATGCTCGCGGATCCTGCTCATCCGATCAATCACTGAATCTCCTCTATCTGCAGTTAAACAGTAACCCATTAGCCTTATAGTTGCATATGAATATAGAGATGAGTAAGATAGACAGAGAGAAATCTATACTTTTTTGGAATGTTGGAGACCCATCTGAAGGAGTGGAATTTTGGTATGGGCTAACAGGTTCAGATACTGCAGAAGGCCTCTCTGGTGATCTCTCACCTGCGGCTACCGAACTGACCGGAATTCCGATAACATGATCTGAAAGTGGGCTATTCATTTCTAATGAACAGTTTCGATCTAGTCGTCTCCAACTCCTTCTCTTTTGTTGCCTGAGACAAATACAATTGCTCTAGAATGTTATGTCCACTGCAAGGAATGAAGGAAGAGGAAGCTTTTAAAGGAATAAAGTTGGTTGGTGATTCACAAACTTTCTGTTTGCAGAGTCATCTACGGCTCATCACCAAAAATAAAGGCTTAGAAATGAAGTCTTAAAGGAAAAAGATATATAAAAGAAAAAAAAATTTCCAGAAGATGATGTGTCATGGCTTTTGCAAGCTTGAAGAAAAGTCAAGTATTATTTTCCAAGGTAGTAAAAGAAAGGACGATATGGTTTAAGTTATTTAATTAATAGTTGTTCTTCTGACTGTGATTTCTTACGGAAGAATATAAACATTAAGAAATAAAATGAATACAACAGGAATAGTCATCCATGTGTTGAAACAAGTTACAGTCATAGTTACCATCTTAGAGATACCATCTTAGAGATCGGGATTTCTTCCCCTTAGAAAAATTTGGAAAAATCAGAAAAATTCATATGTATATTTATTATCAATATCAGAAGAAAGAGGAAAACAAAATAAAAAGCAAAAAACTACCGAGTTTACAAGCAAGTAAACTCCAAACTACCAAAACTACCGAACTAAAACCGCCCTCCACATCTCTACAAAATTTCCTGAATTTCCTCCCTGGTACAATATAAGTCAACCCACTCCAAAACTACTAAGTGAATGTGGTCACATAACCTGGGCACGAAAACGTTTCATCTTCAAACACTCTGCAATTTTTCTCTTTCCATAGCATGTTGTGTATGGCTTAAATTCAACAAATGGGTTTGTTGGGAAGTTGTCGTGGATCTTACCCGGATTCTTGATGATCCAGTGTCGATGAAAGTTTGAATCAACCCGTTTTGAGTATTTGACCCATTTTGCTCTTATATTGTAACCTTAAGTATATAAGAGGTTTTTTTTGAGACTGCGATTAAGGGGTTATTCTATGGTTTCGAGAGAGCTTGTACCCACTGTAATCTGTCTTGTTCTTAGTGGATCTTCTTGTTGCTTTCTCTCCTCGAATGGGTTATAACAGTCTTTTTTATTTTTAAAATTGTATTCTTTTTGAAGCTACAAGTATTTTGTGAATTTATCGACAAAAAAGTCGTGAATTATTGTTTATTGTTGTAAGGAATTGAAAAACTTTGTTTCTACAGTTACGATTGTAGAGCGAAATCATGCCATTACCATATAAGGTTCTTACGGCCGACTGTTATTGACTTTGAAGTCCAGGATAAAAACTGTAGATTCATGGAATATGATGACGTTGGACATAAATTCATGGTATTTCTCTTTATTTTCAAAGAAAGTGACAATACTAATTAATAAATATGATTTAGTTCGTCTGGAGGGGAGCCAGTTTCTTTGAAATTTCCATTGAAGACTAACAGAGAAGAATCCATTTTATTTTGTTAGTTTATTTGATATCTTGTAAGAAAATGATGGAACAATCAAACCCATATGCAATTGGCTCCAAATGAATATTAATTTGATTAGTTGGGTCAACAACATTCAAAGAATAAGAAAAATGTCTACTTCCATTGCGTGGTGTTGAGTCAGCATTCTTTATAGGGATTTTGTAACATGCTTCATAGAAGTACTGAATACAGAAGCTCTTCAGAGCCCCACTAAGGGATCATTTGGTTTGGATTATTATAACACTTATTTGAGACTTAATCACTTAAGTCCGGATCTTGATATTCGCATTTGGTTCAACTTATCATAAGTGATTAAGTAATAACTAATTATGAAAATAACTGATGATTCCATAATCTCACCAGGGGGTGATTATTATGGAGCATAACTACTTATGCACTTTTAATACTGAAAACTTATTGTAGAAACCCAAATTTTCAACTGAGAACGCTTACAAGATCCATTAAACTTGAGAGAGATGCTTTTGAAGTAATTTTTTTCTAAAATGGTCACATAATCTCTTACAAAGTGCTAAGGGCCCTTTTAATAACAAATTATTACAGTCATATGCGATTATACTGATAAGCATTATCATTAATAATCACTGATAATTGCAATCCTATCTGGTAGGATACTTTCAACAAGCGATTTTACTGACAATAACCGATAACTGATTATGTGTAATCCTCTTTAGTTCACCTAAATGCATTTAGAAACTACAATGTTGTTGGTACTTATTGACAACAACACTTATTCACGTTAATGTTTCTGATTGTGATAATCCAAACCAAACAGGCCTCAAGTATGTTGTAGTATCACTGATCTTAACTACACGGACAGTTGCGGACCATTTAGAGAAAAGGAGACAAAGGAGCAGAATCCTCAATACACCTGACAAGCACCATGCATTACCTCTTTTTTATTATGCTGACTGTGTTTCGGTGTGTACATGAAGCTTTTGTGCTGGCACCTTAGCTTTATGGTACTAACCCTCTTTAAATACCGAAACAAAAGAAAGGGAAAAGGCATTAACAGTGTCTAGACCAAGTATATTAATCCATCAACTGCCATGCTGACGAGTAAAGGCTAGTGTAATCTACTGATTTCCCCCACAAATTATGGATAGTGTCATTTAAGGATGATTACATCAAATTATCAGTAACCAACTACTCTCTCCTCAAAGTTCTCCAAAAAAAAGGATGGATAACCAGCCCGGATTTATTTCCCAAAAAAGAAAAAAAAACAGCCCGGATCATGTGTGCATCATACGGATTTTGTGTACCTAGCACCTAGGTTGTCATCGGATTAAATTTGAGCCACAAAAACCTCCTACAAACGGGCCAAATTTGCAGATTTTGAAAATTTATCAAACTCCCACCGTGGGTGAGACATTCAATGCTATCCCAAGTTTTTTTGTTTTTTCTTTTTTTCTTAAACATGTTTTTTTTAAAAGAAAATTATGACCTCAACTGGACAAGAAAAAGTATCAACACATTGTGCAACCACGATGAGAATTGGAAAATTGCCACTATACTAGTACTGGTCATATGTGAGGAATGCTAGTCATACTTTTATAATTCACTATTTTTAACCCTCACCAATGAAGTGACACCTATCTAATTTTGAACAATCCTTAAGCAACAACTTTATTATTCTTTAAAACTGTTAACTTAGATAGCTTGCCCCATCCGTAGTGTGTGCTAGCCATCACTCCATTGATAGCTGGGTTCCATTTCCAAGAGGGTGTGAGTGTGGTCATGCATCTCCACCCACCCATGACTTAGAACAGATACTAACCTACTAACCAGGGTTGCAACTGAACCGCATATCTCTCACCAAAAAAAAAAAAAAAAGGATAGTAGGCCAATTAACAGGTTAAAAAAATCGTTTTTTTATGCATACACATAATCTATCTATGTGTGGACTTGCACACATGATCCCAGACTCATGGACTCGGAGAGAAAAAGAGAAACTCCTTGAAACCCAAATGGTAGGGCCAATACCCATAAGCTCATGTGTTACACAAACCTTTTACCATTCTTTTTCTTTTATGTATCTTGAAGCGGAAAGGAATGGGTAACTAAGATATAAGTGTCCATCTCAGCATAAAACAATGACGCATCAAGGAATCTAAGGCTGGGTTTCAAACGAGTTCGAATGGGCAACAGCACAAGCTGTTGCACGGTTGCCCCGTTGTGTCTACAAAAACATGGGGCCCATCTTTGCGCTGTTGCCCGGTTGTGTCTACAAAAACATGGGCTTGCGCGGTTGCCCCGTTGTGTCTACAAAAACATGGGGCCCATCTTTGCGCTGTTGCCCGATTGTGTCTACAAAAACATGGGGCCCATCTCTCTTGTTTGGGCCTATCCTATTGAATGTAAGCCCATATTTTTGCAGACACAACTGGGTAACAGCGCAAGAGCTAGTTGCCCATCCGAACTCGTTTCAAACATATATACGTGTTGAAAGGGTATAGACACTAAGAAAGATGGTGGTGGGGCAGTGCGATATGAAGATAGAAGAGCATAACCACATCAGCTCCATTTTCCACAGGTTGAACAAAGGATTTCATTGGTTTTCATGAGTAATGCTATCGATTTGGTCGCCGAAAGGAACACCGTCCTTTACTCACTACTTTCAAAAGAAGAGCTAGATGATAAGAAGAGTAGGGCCTCTACAGTTTCTTGTCCAACACGGACATTATATTGCCAGATGGCCAGACTGAAGTGGGAAAAAGAGCCATCGGGCTGGGCCTACCCAGCCTGTGGTTGTCACTTGTCAATGAGCTGGCCGGGCTTGGCCTAGCCCCAGACCGTGCTTGGTAATGTCCAATTCTGAATGGGCCTAATATAAATAGGTTTGAGTCCGCCCAATTTTTCTTGGGCCTAAGGCTAGGCTTGATTATTAATAGGGCCAACCAATATACATAATACATTATGTATTTTTATTTATTAACATTGTTAACATATACAAATACGGTTATATATGTACTAGCAAATATCTCGTGCAAATACACGGAGTGTTGAAAGAAAATGAATAAACGAAAATTATGATGAGAAAATTAAAAATAGATAATAAGAAAATAATAAAATAAAATAGAAAAAAAATGATGATAGTTTAGTCGTCTCTTGTGAAATTTTTTATATCCTATTAAAAGTAGTTAATTTAATCATTTAAAAATTCATAATGTTATTGTTATATATAAATTTTTATCTTATTATTATATAACTTCAAGAAAGTAAGTTTGCATCATTATAAAAAAAAAATTATCTCATCTCATCTAAAAATTTAATGTATCAAAATTATGTAAGAGTTTAGAGATAATGATATTTCTTATAAATAAGTAAGTTCTTTAAATAATTAGTTATTATAAAGAAAAGTTTACATAGAATAGAAAATGTTAATCTCTTCCTATTCTTTAACCCGAAACAACTACTAATTAAATTTTTTTTAGTGGGACTCACTTTAACACTATCACTGATTTGCATAATATAACAAAATACGAAAAACAAAAATCAAATAGAGATATCATGTCAAGAAACTCAATTTCTTCTAGAGTATTTACTTAGAAAGTTAATATAATTAATTATAACCTAAGTAAACCAATATAATTTATATATATTTATTTATATATAAGGAGAGATTTAGGGTAGACTATTATTTTAGAAAAGATCTCTTTCCTTCGTTTATTATTGTTATTTTTTTTTACAATTAGTTGAGAGATGAGAACTTTAGATGAAACCACTTGACAATTTAACACCAATGAATATCAAGAATAATTTCATTTTCATTTTTTTTGCTCCTAATATCAATGATAGCGTGAATCTCATTAATTTCAGTGAGAATAATCTATGCTATTACAAATCGCTACTGCAAGAGCAAAATAGAAGACCCAAAATAATGTCTAAATTGCACTAATACTCTGCCAAAGCTCCATAGAGACCCATCAGTATGAAGGTAAGTAATGCCAGAACCAGAACCTGATAGCTTCTAATAAGCATCGAATTGACCAAAATATAGTACCCGAAAATGCACTCATGCCATAATGCACCCAGACTTAAGAACTTCCTAATAGTTGCCGTGAAAACAAACTTCTTAAAATTTCCACTCTAGATGCTCCAATGTTTAGGAAAAACCTCCCTGGTGAACCATACTAATTAAAATGTACAACATGCCAAATACTTACATGTTTGAAAATGAAAAGTGTCTTGTGGATTTGTCTACTATTTATAGGGGATTAGGGAGAAGATAGACCAAGAATTAGAAAATTTGAGGGTGATAGATGTTACAATTTAATAAATTACAATTAAAGAATGAGAATGTGGAGGGAAGGAAGAAGAGACCATTAGACTTCATATTTTTAATAATTTAAATGTTACAACTTCATTAGTTGTAATTAAAGAGTACATTTAGAAGAAAAAATAAATATCTAATGTTATAATTTAATTAATTGTAATTAAAAAAAATAGAATGTGAGTGGGTGAAGGTGAGCAATTAACTCATCACTTAATTAGGAAGGAAGAACAATAATTAAAAGGGTGACGTGACGTTTTCTTATTGGATCAATTAGAAGATATGTTGCATGAACTAGAATAGAAAATAGAGGCCAATGAGTTATGCCACGTGGAACCAACCGACATATAGTATTAGTATAGAATGATTATGGTATATTCTTCAATCCCACCAAAAAAAACAATGGTATATTCTTCAATGATAACACATGTATTTCCATATTCTAAATGCATCTCTTATATGAATTTCTTTTCTTTTTCTTGTTTTGGATTTTTTATCCTAAAATCTTTATTTATGTTTAATTTAATGTTTCTAGAAGTTTCAGCAAAATATTTTATGTTTCCTTATTTTCCCCAATTCGCGATAATTGAATATTTTTATAGGGAAAAATTCTAAACATTTTGCATAAAAATTCCCACAGTAGCACCCTGGAACTTTTTATGGCTAATGAATAGTGTATTCAAAGCCAAATGACATTCCCCGTGTTTGAATTGGGTATTTTATGAAAAATGGGTGATAACGACCCATGTGCAGCATGAAGGAGGGAGTTTAGAGCCTTAAGGATGATGAAAATGAGGTTGGAAACACCCCTATGGGTCTGCAAGGGGAAGAAACCAAAATCTGGGGAGTGCGATCGATTGCAGATTAGGTGCGATCGATCGCATGCAGGGGAAATTGAACAAAAACCTTCGAGTCCATATGCGATAGGTCACCTCCAGGTGTGATAGATTGCATGGGGATCTGTGATCGATCGCAAGAGTGTGCGATTGATCGCATGCAGGTGAATTGGTACCCAAACATTCTGGACCAAGTGCGATAGATAGGCCTCCATGTGCGACATATCGTAGGGATCTTTGATTGATCGCAAGGGTGTGCGATCGATCGCATGCTGGGTGAAATCAGGCCAAAAGTATGCAGGTTCATGTGCGACAGATCGCCCTAGGGTGCGATCGATCACGCTGGATCTGCGATCGATCGCAGTTAGTGTCTGATCGATCTCACGAGTGTGCTGATGCCAAAATTGAGGGTTTTAAACCCTTGGCTTATTAGGGGATCTCATTTTGGGGATTTTCTAAACCTAGAGGAGAGAAAGGAGAAGAGAGATTGAGGGAAAAACTTCCAAGGAAGGTTGGATTGAGATTAAGTGGAGCCCAAATCAAGTTGGTTTTCCTCATCTAGCAAGGATCATCCTCTACCAAGTTGGGGGTTTTCCAAATCAAATGGGTTTTCTTCAAGGTCAAGGGTTGATCATCAAGGTTAGTACACCCTTACTAACTAACTTGGTAATGACCTAGGTTTCTTTTAAAAGAATGTTTGTTGGTTGATCGTAAATAACTCCTCTCTTGAAATGCTTTAAATTTCCAAAAATAACCAAGATAAGAAAATGGTGTTGGATGTATGAATAGTGGATGGGTTGAGGCGATGGGATGCCGTATGGATGTATGTATGTGTGTGATTGAAAATGGTGGAAGGGCATTGTACTCATAATGGATACACCACGTGTTTAATGAAATGCATGAACTAAGAACTCAAATAAATGGTTATGAATAAGTTGCACACCAAGTGTTTGATGAAATGCACAAATGAGAAATTAACAAATCTAAAGAATAATAATGTGTATAAATTGAGTAATCTTTCCTAAGGTGCTACCCTTGATCCAATGCTTATTATGCTCATCTAAATTCCTCATGTTTTATTAAGAATTGAAATGTCATATGTCATACCTTTAGTTGTACATGTCATCATGATCACACAAGTGCTACACACACACGCACGCATGCACGCATGAACCGAGTTTTCTAAAGTATAAGTATATATAAAGACAAACTAAAACAAGACATGTGATTTACGCAACAAGTTGATAAAGCCGGACATCGGGCTGGTCAAGGGTAGGGCATATCGCAAGATATGTCATACATGGCTCACAAGAAAACAAGTTGATAAAGCTGGACATCGGGCCGGTCAAGGGTAGGGCATATTGTAAGATATGTCATACCTAGCTCACAAGAAAACAAGTTGATCAATCCGAACAAAGGGTCGGTCAAGGATGTTGGTGTACCATTTTCTATATATATATATATTCGCTGAAGGAAACTTACATTCCTGGCTCATAGGTCACTTCAAGGGCACTAACATCTGGCTCACAAGTAAACATGGCAAGGCAAGTTACGACATGACAAGACAAGCAAAACAAGACACATGTGATTCCCACGAGACAAGAACAAGTTTTCCTACACGACAAGCAAGTTTTGAAAAACACGAAAAACTATTTTCAAGAACAAGACATGAATTTTAAAGTATGAGTTTTATCGGAGGTTTCACATCATTCCATGCATGTCACGATCATAGCATTGCTTTAAATTCTATGTTATGAATTATCTGTAATTATTATCCTTGCATTCAGTTATTACTATTGCTAGCTAGTAGCTTGTACTCGCCGATATATTCAGCCGTACTTTCATGTCGGCAGGTCCGGAGGGTGCCTTCGACCTTGAGCCATGGGTTGAAGAGGAATATGTGGAAGAGAGAGAGCCCGCCTAACCCGATGCAGATGCAGACAGATAAGGATCTAGAAGTGTGGCCGTATCTGGATTACTGTTGAGCTGAGTGATTGTGAGAATTTCTTTTTGTATTTTGATAGGTGGGTATGTCCACCTTTACTGTTGATGTTGTGTATCTAACTTGGAATACTGATATGGTTCATAGAAGAAAGAAAATAAAATGTTGGTTTACGTTTCTGCATTATTATGAGCTTCCGCACTCTGATTATTGTCATTATTGTATTATGTTCCACTTTGTTCATCACAAGATGGTTTAGCAGGATTAAGTTTAGTCTCGACTAAAGTATTCCTTAACTCCTAGGGGGTATTTTGGGTTGCGACACCCACAGAATCAAAATTTAAAACCTTGTTATGGAAAACAGTGAGTGAAAATGGATGTGAAATTTAAGCACTTGAGTTCTTACCAACAATAGGCAGATGGCTAGACTGACGTGGTAAAAAGGCTTGGTAAATTGTTACAATAGGTAGTTGAAGACAAAGTCGTGACTCTAGTTTTAGAGATAGTTTAGAGAATAAAGAGTGATGTAATAACCTGAAATGAGATACATTGCATCTCATCTCATCTCATCTCTAGGTAGATTTGAATTTGAAATAGATTAGTATCAAATATTAGATTTGATTAAGATTATGATTATGATGTGATATGCTTCTAACTTGAGACTGGTGTGATCTCTATATAATCCGTAATGAGGAGCCATTGTAATCATCTAAAAATTCTCAATAGAATCATTTTTTTCTACATCAGTATCTCATATTTCCTTGGAACTTGCTTATAATAGCTCCGTTAGTCATACAACGGGACAATTATCTTTCAAGATTTCTAGTGGTATTAATCCTTGGAATCCCATTGATGGTGTGAGCTGCAAGGAAAATTCAATTAACTATTTTGATGCATGTCTTTTTCTGAGAAGTTAATGCTCTAATGATGGTGTGACTTAGACCCCATGATTTTAGAGTCCTTTGATTACACAGGCAGAGGGAGGGGGGGCTGGGGGCACGTGCCCCCCTAAACTTTTGATAAAAAAAAGGGCTTATATGGTAAAGCATGGCTGCATCATGCATGGGACATGTGGATAGAGATCCAATCACAGTCAATTTCAATTGAAGTTGGGGTGAAGTCAATCAAACCCATAGGCCAACATGTGTCCCTTTTAACCCCTATTAACCATGGTTAAAATTTACTAACCTTGGGGTTCAACAATATAACTTTAGTTTTTTTTTTTTTTTTAAGTATATTAAAAAAAATATCAACTCCAAGGGTTAAAAACCCTTAACTAGAGATTAATATTTTTAAAATATTTTTTCTAACAACTAAGGTTATATTGTTGAACCCCAAGAATTAGTAAATCTTAACTATAGTTAATAGGGGTTAAAAGTGTAACGACCCCAAAATTCCACAAGGCTAAAATAGGACTTTGGAACCGTCACATTACTTAACTTGCTTAAAGACCATGCATTCAAGGCTTACTACACGAGTCTCCAAAAATGAGAGTAATAAAATTCCGATATATAAGCTATAACCAACCTGCACAAGTCTACGGTCAACATATACAACTCACTATAAACCAAAAGGTATGAAATACGCAACTATAAAAAGTCTACTGAGCAACATCATCAGTCTAATACAAAACTCTCTCAACCAACGAAACATAAACTAAGAGGTGTAGCCACCCAAGACTCCAGCTCCTTCCTCGATGGGCTCACCTTCTCCTCCTTCCTCGATGTAAGTTTCCTCAACCCACGGCTCCGCCGTGTACTCCTGCTCTAAACATGCCAAGACAAAAGTCCGGTTGAGTACAAAAGTACTCGGTGTATATAAAATCCAACCAACAATAATAATACACCTGCATTTAGTTAGAAACATATCCAATAGCATGATAACATAATCAGAGTACGGAAGAACGTGTGCGCATATACATCATATCATCACCTTGACTCGTGTACTTGTGAGAATCTTAGACTTAAAAGACAATACACTTATGAACTGCTTATGCTTATTAGACCACGTGCTTGTGAGATGCTTATGCTTATGCACTTATTCAGATTATACAATGATGTGACATGCCGTTCTTGGTGGATACGGGCCATGTCTAAGAATCAAATGGTTGACATGCCGTTCTTGGCGGATACGGACCATGCATAAGAATCAAATGTAATTGACATGCTGTTCTTGGCGGATACGGACCATGCCATACTTATGCTTATTCAGAATGTCATACGTATGCCATGCTCATGGTTGTGGTCCACATGTGTGACTTGTGGGACTCTTATCTTAACACACACGTGCATATGTGCTTAAGTGTTGAAATTAACATTCGAGTTGGTAATTGTTTAGATTCCGATCTCCCACCATGGAAACTCCACTATACTGTCCCATACCAAATAGTTAGAGAATTCCTGGGTTGAGAGATGTTCCTCTAAGTTCTTACCTTCCCAACTATCAATTTCCATGCAAGTAATTAGATATACTTAACAAACAATTCACATATACATATTTTATCATAATCCATATCGCAATTCATAATCAATTTACCACCATTTGATAAGAGTATAATAGCATTTATCCTTTCAAGCATTTTCACAAACACCTTGAGTATGCACTATATTTTAAAGCATTTATCAAACCATGATCCATCCATACAATCAATTCACCATTCAAATCCACATATTAATCCCATCCTCCATACATTTCCCATCCTCCATATATTCTATCCACATCCAATCCATATTTCCATCCACATTTCCATCAATAATTAGCTTACTTCATAGAAAATTTGAGAAAAAAGCATTTAATCTCTATTATATCATTCCTATCATATAATATTCACAAAACATTAAAATAGAGTTGATTGGGATAGTATATCGACCTTAGGAATCCTTCCATTGGATTCAAAATGCTCCCGAGGTGATTTGGGGAAGCTTTCCAAGCTCTCCTTGCGCTATCCAAGCTATGTTTTTCTTCCCCAAGAAAGCCCTCTCTCCAAACCCTAGGGTTTCTCTCCCTTTTTGCTAAATTAGGTTAGAAATAGGTAGAGTATTCTAATACCCCGAAATACGATCCCTATTTATAGCCCCAAGGTCTGAGAACCAAAAGACCAAAAAGCCCTTACTAAAATTCTGCAAAAAATACGAAGGACCGAGCGATCGGTGGTTATGACCGATCGATCGGTTCTCAACTGATCAATCGGTGCTCTTTACCGGGCGATCGGTCAAAAAAAAATTCTCTGGAAATCTTCCCCATACAAAATTTTGGACCAGTCGATAGATACCGATCGATCGGTTTTGGACCGATCGATCGCTACTTCTAACCGAGCGATCGGTGCTTTATAGATTTCTGACCCATCATACC
The DNA here is from genome assembly GCA_015143295.1 of Tetracentron sinense. Taxonomy (NCBI): domain Eukaryota; kingdom Viridiplantae; phylum Streptophyta; class Magnoliopsida; order Trochodendrales; family Trochodendraceae; genus Tetracentron; species Tetracentron sinense. The sequence continues at coordinate 2,472,918 of CM026568.1, read as the reverse complement.
GTTTTGGCCATAACTTTTGACTCGTTCGTCGGATTTCGACGATTCAACTTGCATTGGATTCGTCTTTCGAAAAAGAACATTACTGGCATTTTAAAATTTCCAAATTCTCCTTTATTTATGGACCAAATTATCCCCAAAGTTGACTGATCTGCAATTCCATCAGACAAAACCTCGGAAAACCCACTTTTGACTTAGCTTAGACTAACAATATTGAACAACATTAAACATGAACCTCGAAGAAGGTTCTGATACATTTCTAATGGTTTAAGAATCACTCAATTCTAACAAACGTTGCCAAAACTAGAGCTTCCTAAAGTTTAGGGTGTGTTATGACATTCCTGAACTAGAAGTTTGATTAAACCTTAATCCCACTACACCCATTAGATATACAATACAATAAACATTAAAATTCCAACCTTTCAAGGTTAAACCCAATGCAATAAAAAACATAAAAAGATTTGGGTTCCTAATTCCCCAAATTACACTAATCTCTGCCAAAGCCTCCATAGAGACCCATAAGTCTGAAGTAAGTAATTGGCCAGACCAGAACCTGAATAGCTTTCCAATAGCATCGAATGACCAAATATAGTACCCGAAAATGCACTCATGCCATAATGCACCCAGACTTAAGAACTTCCTAATAGTTGCCGTGAAAACAAACTTCTTAAAATTTCCACTCTAGATGCTCCAATGTTTAGGAAAAACCTCCCTGGTGAACCATACTAACTAAAATGTACAACATGCCAAATACTTACATGTTTGAAAATGAAAAGTGTCTTGTGGATTTGTCTACTATTTATAGGGGATTAGGGAGAAGATAGATCAAGAATTAGAAAATTTGAGGGTGATAGATGTTACAATTTAATAAATTACAATTAAAGAATGAGAATGTGGAGGGAAGGAAGAAGAGACCATTAGACTTCATATTTTTAATAATTTAAATGTTACAACTTAATTAGTTGTAATTAAAGAGTAGATTCAGAAGAAAAAATAAATATCTAATGTTATAATTTAATTAATTGTAATTAAAAAAAATAGAATGTGAGTGGGTGAAGGTGAGCAATTAACCCATCACTTAATTAGGAAGGAAGAACAATAATTAAAAGGGTGACGTGACGTTTTCTTATTGGATCAATTAGAAGATATGTTGCATGAACTAGAATAGAAAATAGAGGCCAATGAGTTATGCCACGTGGAACCAACCGACATATAGTATTAGTATAGAATGATTATGGTATATTCTTCAATCCCACCAAAAAAAACAATGGTATATTCTTCAATGATAACACATGTATTTCCATATTCTAAATGCATCTCTTATATGAATTTCTTTTCTTTTTCTTGTTTTGGATTTTTTATCCTAAAATCTTTATTTATGTTTAATTTAATGTTTCTAGAAGTTTCAGCAAAATATTTTATGTTTCCTTATTTTCCCCAATTCGCGATAATTGAATATTTTTATAGGGGAAAATTCTAAACATTTTGCATAAAAATTCCCACAGTAGCACCCTGGAACTTTTTATGGCTAATGAATAGTGTATTCAAAGCCAAATGACATTCCCCGTGTTTAAATTGGGTATTTTATGAAAAATGGGTGATAACGACCCATGTGCAGCATGAAGGAGGGAGTTTAGAGCCTTAAGGATGATGAAAATGAGGTTGGAAACACCCCTATGGGTCTGCAAGGGGAAGAAATCAAAATCTGGGGAGTGCGATCGATCGCAGATTAGGTGTGATCGATCGCATGCAGGCGAAATTGAACAAAAACCTTCGGGTCCATATGCGATAGGTCACCTCCAGGTGTGATAGATTGCATGGGGATCTGTGATCGATCGCAAGAGTGTGCGATTGATCGCATGCAGGTGAATTGGTACCCAAACATTCTGGACCAAGTGCGATAGATGGGCCTCCATGTGCGACATATCGTAGGGATCTTTGATTGATTGCAAGGGTGTGCGATCGATCGCATGCTGGGTGAAATCAGGCCAAAAGTATGCGGGTTCATGTGCGACAGATCGCCCTAGGGTGCGATCGATCGAGCTGGATCTGCGATCGATCGCAGTTAGTGTCCGATCGATCGCACGAGTGTGCTGATGCCAAAATTGAGGGTTTTAAACCCTTGGCTTATTAGGGGATCTCATTTTGGGGATTGTCTAAACCTAGAGGAGAGAAAGGAGAAGAGAGATTGAGGGAAAAACTTCCAAGGAAGGTTGGATTGAGATTAAGTGGAGCCCAAATCAAGTTGGTTTTCCTCATTTAGCAAGGATCATCCTCTACCAAGTTGGGGGTTTTCCAAATCAAATGGGTTTTCTTCAAGGTCAAGGGTTGATCATCAAGGTTAGTACACCCTTACTAACTAACTTGGTAATGACCTAGGTTTCTTTTAAAAGAATGTTTGTTGGTTGATCTTAAATAACTCCTCTCTTGAAATGCTTTAAATTTCCAAAAATAACCAAGATAAGAAAATGGTGTTGGATGTATGAATGGTGGATGGGTTGAGGTGATGGGATGCTGTATGGATGTATGGATGTATGTATGTGTGTGATTGAAAATGGTGGAATGGCATTGTACTCATAATGGATACACCACGTGTTTAATGAAATGCATGAACTAAGAACTCAAATAAATGGTTATGAATAAGTTGCACACCAAGTGTTTGATGAAATGCACAAATGAGAAATTAACAAATTTAAAGAATAATAATGTGTATAAATTGAGTAATCTTTCCTAAGGTGCTACCCTTGATCCAATGCTTATTATGCTCATCTAAATTCCTCATGTTTTATTAAGAATTGAAATGTCATATGTCATACCTTTAGTTGTACATGTCATCATGATCACACAAGTGCTACACACACACACACGCATGCACGCATGAACCGAGTTTTCTAAAGTATAAGTATATATAAAGACAAACTAAAACAAGACATGTGATTTACACAACAAGTTGATAAAGCCGGACATCGGGCTGGTCAAGGGTAGGGCATATCGCAAGATATGTCATACCTGGCTCACAAGAAAACAAGTTGATAAAGCTGAACATCGGGCCGGTCAAGGGTAGGGCATATTGTAAGATGTGTCATACCTAGCTCATACGAAAACAAGTTGATCAATCCGGACTGTCGCGACCCAAAACCCACCCTAGGAGTTAGAGTGAATCTTGGACGACTTAATCATTACTTACATGACTTGCTTGACGAACCAACCTGCAAAACTCACAGAACATATACAATAGAGGATAACAGCGGAAGCATAACTATAAAACACAACAGAAGTCTAACAAACCTCTAAGTATATATACACATGGTCCAAGTTTAATACAAAAGAAAACAAAACAAAGAAAGTGCGGACATGCCCGCCAAAATACATGGATATAATCACTCATGCTCACCCACAGCTAAACCACATAGAATCTAACACCACCTACTGATAACCCTCTACGGGAGGTTCCTCCAAAGGTTCCTCGACGTACTCCTCCTCCACCCAAGGGCTAGGAGCACAGACATCAAATGGAGCAGCAGCTCCCTCAGAACCTGCCGACATAAGAAGTACGGCTGAGCATGGAATACTCAGCGGGTACTAAATACTAACCAATAGTCATAGCAAAACCATAGCAGTATAGGAAGCAGGAAGCATTTCACATATATAAAGCAGGAAACAATTCAAGCATATAAAGCAGGAATAATTCATATCATGACAATAAAGTAAAGGAGTATATAATCATGCTTGAATTCATAAAAGCCGATAAAACCCTTGAAAACACCGTGCACTTGACTTGATTGGAAATACCATTTCCGTACTTGAAACTTGTCATGTTGTCTTATCTTATCATATCATGCGTGTCATGCCATGTCATGCTTGCTTGGAAAGTAAACTACTTGTGAGGGAAGGGAGACCCTTCTTCCTAAATGCCCATGCTTGTCATGCCATGTCTTGTCATGTTTGCTTGTTCGGGAAAGTAATCTACTTGTGAGGGAAGGGAGACCCTTCTTCCTAAGATGCTCATGCTTGTCATGCCGTGTCATGTCATGCTTGTATCATGCTTGGAAGAGTAAACTACTTGTGAGGGAAGGGAGACCCTTCTTTCTAAATGCTCATGTCATGTCCTTTCACTTGTGAGATGTCCTTGTGAGATGTACTTGTGAGGGAAGGGAAACCCTTCTTATGATAATGCATGATTTACTTGTCCTTGCCAAAAGCGAGGTAAAACATATCGTAGGATATGCCCCACCTCTAAATTCCATTCTTGAAAAACGTCGGTAATCCATGTCATGCATGTGTGCTCGTGAGATCGTGTGCATACTTGCATTTGGAATTAAATATGACAATTTGGGTAATTTACAAAGCATAGCATATCACGATTTGAACAAGTAATAAGTCGCACATTTGAGAAATGTAAGAAACACACTATCATATGCCCTAACAATTTCATGAATAATTAAACATGTATTCCCTTAATTTATCCTCTATTTTGTTCACCTTGGCAATTCATCAAACATAGGGTGTGCTCATTTTTTTTTCACTTAACCTAGATCATGCTCTTCTAGGTGGGTTATGCTCACATCACACTTGTATGTTCATTATTGGTACAATGCCCTTTCCCATTCATTCATCACATCATCCACACGGCATCCATTCGCCAACATCCACCTCCATTCACCATTCATACCACCAATCTCATAACACATATATAAGTGAAGGAAAATAAGAAGAAATAAAGGAAAAGAGAAGCTATAACTAGGAGGGTAGTAAGAAGTACCGACCTTGAAGAGATGAGGAAGAAACCCCTCTTCCAAACGACCGTGAGTTGCTGCCCTAGCTTGGAACACGAGCTCCACCCGAGCTTGAGCCGAGATCTTGAAGGAAAACGTGCTTGAGGATGATCTAGGGTCTCAAACCCTTTGATTTCCCTTCCAAAAATCAAACCCTAGGTTAGGGATCGCCTTCTTCTCCTTTCCTTAGCTCTCAATCTTCTAAGTATTGCAAATAAGCCCTAAAGGCTCGGGCAAGACTCTTAAGGTAAGAGTAAACCACTCAAAAGACTAAAACACCCTTCTAAATTTTCTGCAAAAACGCGAGTACCGAGCGATCGGTGTTAATGACCGATCGATCGGTTGCCTACCGATCGATCGGTTTCATAACCGAGCGATCGGTTAAAATTTCACTCTCTGGAAAATTTCTCCATACAAAAATCTCGACCAGTCGATAGCCTCCGAGCGATCGGTTTTCGGACCGATCGATCGCTCCATGGACCGAGCGATCGGTGGTCTGCAGGTCCAAACTGTTTTGGCCATAACTTTTGACTCGTTCGTCCGATTTTGACGATTCAACTTGCGTTGGGTTCGTACTTCGAAAACGAACATTTCTGACGTTTCGGAATTTCCAATTTCTTCCTTATTTATTAATTGCATTACTTTAAAGGAAAAATGGCTACGAAGGGTCATGCATAAATGTGAAAAGGTCCGGGGCTCTACATCCTTCCCCCCCTTACAAAAATTTCGTCCTCGAAATTTGGATGAGACATGCATTACAGAATCAAACAATATTACAAGCTACATATACAAAACCTATACAAAATTCATTCAAACAATTCCGGGTACTTCGCTTTGACTTCGGCTTCACGCTCCCATGTAGCTTCTTCCCGAGCATGGTGTTTCCATTGCACAAGAACCAAAGGGATTGTCTTGTTGCGAAGCACTTGATCTCTCCGATCCAATATGTGAATCGGCTTCTCAACCAACGTGAGATCTTCTCGAATTTCCAACGGTTCCAATTCTAGTATATGCGAAGGGTCCGCAATGTACTTCCGAAGCATAGACACGTGGAAAACGTTGTGAACCGCGGCCATGTGAGGTGGAAGAGCTACTCGATAAGCAACTTCACCAACCCGCGTGATAATCTCAAACGGTCCAACATAGCGAGGACTAAGCTTGCCTCTTTTGCCGAATCTCATAATCCCTTTGCTAGGAGATACTTTCACAAAGACTCGATCCCCTACTTGAAATTCCAAGTCCCTGCGGCGCGTGTCTGCATAGCTCTTTTGGCGATCTTGAGCGGCTTTCAACCGATCCCGGATGATCTTGACTATACTAGAAGTTTGCTCAATCAACTCCGGACCAAGTACTTTTCTTTCTCCTACCTCATCCCAGTAGAGAGGAGACCTGCAGCTTCGCCCATACAAAGCCTCGAACGGAGCCATTTGGATACTCGCCTGATAGCTATTGTTGTAGGCGAACTCCACCAAAGGCAAGTGCTCTTCCCAACTGCCTTTGAAATCCAGCATACAAGCCCGAAGCATATCTTCTATTACTTGGTTCACCCTCTCGGTTTGTCCATCCGTTTGTGGATGAAAAGCAGTGCTGAAATCAAGTCGGGAACCCATAGCTTCCTGAAAGCTTTTCCAGAATCGCGATGTGAATCTTGGATCCCGATCCGACACAATACTGACAGGCACTCCGTGCAACCTCACCACTTCCTTGATGTACAAAGCAGCTAACTGACTAGAGTTGAAAGTAGTTCGGTAAGGCAAGAAGTGAGCGGACTTCGTCAAACGATCCACTACTACCCATATCGCATCTGAACCCCTTGCCGTCTTTGGCAAGCCAACTATGAAATCCATGGATATGTTCTCCCATTTCCACTCGGGAATCGGAAGGGACTGTAATAGACCTGCGGGCCGCATGTGTTCTGCTTTCACCTGTTGGCACACCAAGCACCGTGCTACATATTCCGCAACCTCCCTCTTCATATTCCGCCACCAAAAGTGACTCTTGAGGTTCCGGTACATCTTCGTACCCCCTGGATGCACAGTGTACTTTGCCCGGTGGGCTTCATCCATAATCTCCCTCCGAAGATTTGCATTGGCTGGAACACACAGCCTTCCCTTGAATGTGATAGCACCTCGGCTAGTGAGAGAGAAGTCCTCACTACCCTTAGCAACTTCCTTGTCCCGATAAGCCAACAATTCAGCATCCGTGGCTTGGTATTCTTGGATCAAATCTATAATGTATGGCCGAACCGTGACATTTGCCAAGATAGGACTACGGACAGAGTCATTCACACTAATGTCCAGATTTGCCAAGTCTTCAAGTAGCTTCCATTCCTGCACTAACATGCATGCTAATAACCCCGGAGGTCTTCTACTCAAAGCATCAGCCACTACATTTGCTTTACCCGGGTGGTATTGAATGGTACAATCATAGTCCTTCAGAAATTCCATCCAACGCCTTTGCCTTAGATTCAGCTCCTTTTGGGAAAAGAGATACTTGAGACTCTTGTGATCAGTGAACACATAGAACTCCACCCCATAAAGGTAATGACGCCAAATCTTAAGTGCAAACACGACCGCCGCAAGCTCCAAGTCGTGCGTAGGATAGTTCTTCTCATGCTCCTTCAACTGCCTTGATGCATAGGCAATGACTTTCTTGTGCTGCATGAGTACACACCCAAGTCCAACGTGTGAGGCATCACTATACACCTCGTACCCATAAGGTCCGGATGGCACCGTAAGGACAGGAGCTGTGGTAAGCCTCTTCTTCAGTTCCGTGAAACTGATCTCACACTTGTCGCTCCATACAAACTTAGCGTTCTTCCTTGTCAGGTAAGTGAGCGGTGCTGCAAGGCTGGAGAAACCCTCTACGAATCTCCTGTAGTAGCCTGCCAACCCAAGAAAACTGCGTATCTCCGTGACACTCTTGGGCCTCGCCCAATTCATGACTGCCTCTATCTTCTTTGGATCCACCGAAATGCCTTCCGCCGATACAACGTGGCCTAGGAATGCCACCTCTTCCAACCAAAACTCACACTTGCTAAGTTTGGCGTATAGCTTGTGCTCTCTTAGCATTTCCAAAGCAAGGCGTAGGTCGCGTGTGTGATCTTCCCGTGTCTGGGAATAAACCAAAATGTCATCAACAAATACAATCACGCACCTATCAAGATATGGCCGGAACACCCGGTTCATCAAATCCATAAAGGCTGCCGGCGCGTTCGTGAGTCCAAAAGGCATCACCAAGAACTCGTAGTGTCCATATCGAGTCCTGAAAGCAGTTTTGGGAACATCTTCCGCCTTAATCTTCAACTGGTGATAACCCGATCGAAGATCTATCTTTGAGAAAAATCTCGCTCCCTTCAACTGATCGAACAAGTCATCAATCCTAGGCAAGGGATACCTATTCTTTATAGTGACTTTGTTCAATTGCCTGTAATCGACACACATCCGCATCGAGCCATCTTTCTTCTTAACAAACAACACCGGGGCACCCCATGGTGAGACACTTGGTCGAATGAAGCCAAGGCCTTGCAATTCCTCCAACTGAGTCTTCAACTCCTTGAGTTCAATAGGGGCCATTCTATATGGAGCTCTGAATACAGGAGCTGTGCCTGGTGCAAGCTCGATCATAAACTCAATCTCCCTGTCTGGAGGCAATCCTGGCAACTCCTCTGGAAATACATCCAGGAACTCACTCACAACCGGAATAGTCGATGAGTCCTTTGCCTCGGGGTTAGCTAAGCTCAACGCCGCAAAACGGGCAATGTCTCTACTTTTTAACCCCCGAAAGTGAAATGGTTTTCCTTTTACCGGCTTGAAGAGTACCATCTTCTCAAAGCAAGCTACATGCCCATGATGTGCTGCTAACCAATCCATTCCCAATATAATATCAAAGTCTTGGAATCCAAGGACGATGAGGTCAACCGCCAACTCGTGGCTTCCAACTTGGACCGCACTATTTCTATACACTTTATCTGCCAATACTGTTTTGCCGAGCGGAGTCGAAATGGCTAACTCCGGTTTTAGCTGACTAGGCTCCACAGAAAAGCCTTCTGAAAAACTCGGCGAGACAAACGAATGAGTAGACCCGGTATCAATCAACACTCGAGCCAAATACTCATTGACTAGTAGGGTTCCTGAAATTTTAACTAGCGCAGTTAATCCATGCATCAACAACGTATACGTGTAGGTTTATATACATATAGAACATGCCGAGTACGTACACAAAATATAGCATAACATAACAATCACGAATAAAGAAAATAACTCCAACGCGTACCTTGCACCACATCATCAGATGCAAGTGCATCACCCTCTGTCAAAGCAAATACACGCCCCTGGTTCGCCTGGCGAGACTGAGGTGTAGACCGGGTAGTCTGAGATGACGCCTGGTATGATCCTGCTGGGCGTGTCGGGGGCCTACTACCCTGAGACTGGCCTGGTAAATGCCGGCTAGGGCAATCCCTGATCATGTGGCCCTGGCGACCGCAATGATAACATCCACCAGATGCTCTTCGGCAATCTCCTGCCGGATGCCTTTTGCCGCATGAAGTGCAGACCTCATATGTGTAGGCTGGAGGGACCGGAGGTGGTGTATACCTCGCTGCCTGAGGGGTAACTGGCCGTGGGGCTGGAAGAGCCTGAGGTCGAGGTGCCTGTGGCACGTACTGCCGGGGTGCTGGAGGAGCATAAGTCGGCCTCATCTGTGGTGCTGGCCATGTATACTGATAAGGACCAGTCCGGGCCCGCCTCTCTGGAGGTGCTGAACTATTGGCTTGGCCTCTCGCCAACTCTCTCTTCTTAGACACCGCTTCGGAATTGGCCTCGACCAATAAGGCCTTGTCTACCACTTCAGGGTAGGTAGCATGCCTGAAAATGGAAACCTTCTCCATAATAACATCCTTGAGCCCTTGCTCAAATCTTCTCGCCTTCATTGCCTCAGTAGCAACCATATGAGGCGCGAATCTCGACAATTCTGAAAACTTGGCCTCATAAGCGGCCACAGACATCGAACCTTGCTCAAGGTTGATGAATTCTCTCTCTTTCTTTTCCCGTGCACCGATCGGAAAATACTTCTTGTAAAAAGTATCTTTGAACTCCTCCCAAGTCCACGGTTGACCTTGCATGGTCAAGTCCCGTGTCCTCAATGCGGACAACCACCAATGGTGGGCTTCGCCCTCTAGCATAAAAACTGCCCATGCCACTTTCTCTTCCTCTGTAGGAGAGAGCACCGCAAATATCTTCTCAACCTGGAGGATCCAAGCCTCCGCAGTAAGAGGGTCCACACTCCCGTGGAAAGATGGAGGCCTCAATCTCCTGAATGCCTCAACTCCAGCTGTACGATGTACTGGAGCTGCGGGCGGTGGAGTAGGTGCCGCTGATGCCGGTATAGTTTGCCGAGCCGCCAGGATGGCGAGTGTCTCAGCAATAGAGCTTAAGACCTGAGAGAGGTCCGGCTGCTCATCCTCATCCCGTGAAGAAGAGGAAGCTCTGGTATGTGGCCCACGACCCCGTGTGTTCCGTCTCATGACTAAAGTCCTGAGAATAATAACACCACATGAGTCTAACTTGAAACCACAGTTTATTTCAATGTCATTTCGCAATAATTCAATCTGTATTAGTTGTATAATATTAATATACAGCACATCAAGTCATCAAAGTATTCATCACATTATACTTATACTTTAGTGTTCTAGCGTACCTAGGACCCATACTTGGTTAAAGCAACCATTTTAGACTAAGACTAAAGTTTAGTCTTACACTTGGAACCAGACTCGCTCCCGACTCACTTCCTTCCTAACTTGTTTCCTAACATATGCTCTTGTCAAGCCGTGGTATAAGATTCTAAGTGACCCTAAAGACCTAAAGCCTAAGCTCTGATACCACTTCTGTCGCGACCCAAAACCCACCCTAGGAGTTAGAGTGAATCTTGGACGACTTAATCATTACTTACATGACTTGCTTGACGAACCAACCTGCAAAACTCACAGAACATATACAATAGAGGATAACAGCGGAAGCATAACTATAAAACACAACAGAAGTCTAACAAACCTCTAAGTATATATACACATGGTCCAAGTTTAATACAAAAGAAAACAAAACAAAGAAAGTGCGGACATGCCCGCCAAAATACATGGATATAATCACTCATGCTCACCCACAGCTAAACCACATAGAATCTAACACCACCTACTGATAACCCTCTACGGGAGGTTCCTCCAAAGGTTCCTCGACGTACTCCTCCACCCAAGGGCTAGGAGCACAGACATCAAATGGAGCAGCAGCTCCCTCAGAACCTGCCGACATAAGAAGTACGGCTGAGGATGGAATACTCAGCGGGTACTAAATACTAACCAATAGTCACAGCAAAACCATAGCAGTATAGGAAGCAGGAAGCATTTCACATATATAAAGCAGGAAACAATTCAAGCATATAAAGCAGGAATAATTCATATCATGACAATAAAGTAAAGGAGTATATAATCATGCTTGAATTCATAAAAGCCGATAAAACCCTTGAAAACACCGTGCACTTGACTTGATTGGAAATACCATTTCCGTACTTGAAACTTGTCATGTTGTCTTATCTTATCATATCATGCGTGTCATGCCATGTCATGCTTGCTTGGAAAGTAAACTACTTGTGAGGGAAGGGAGACCCTTCTTCCTAAATGCCCATGCTTGTCATGCCATGTCTTGTCATGTTTGCTTGTTCGGGAAAGTAATCTACTTGTGAGGGAAGGGAGACCCTTCTTCCTAAGATGCTCATGCTTGTCATGCCGTGTCATGTCATGCTTGTATCATGCTTGGAAGAGTAAACTACTTGTGAGGGAAGGGAGACCCTTCTTTCTAAATGCTCATGTCATGTCCTTTCACTTGTGAGATGTCCTTGTGAGATGTACTTGTGAGGGAAGGGAAACCCTTCTTATGATAATGCATGATTTACTTGTCCTTGCCAAAAGCGAGGTAAAACATATCGTAGGATATGCCCCACCTCTAAATTCCATTCTTGAAAAACGTCGGTAATCCATGTCATGCATGTGTGCTCGTGAGATCGTGTGCATACTTGCATTTGGAATTAAATATGACAATTTGGGTAATTTACAAAGCATAGCATATCACGATTTGAACAAGTAATAAGTCGCACATTTGAGAAATGTAAGAAACACACTATCATATGCCCTAACAATTTCATGAATAATTAAACATGTATTCCCTTAATTTATCCTCTATTTTGTTCACCTTGGCAATTCATCAAACATAGGGTGTGCTCATTTTTTTTTCACTTAACCTAGATCATGCTCTTCTAGGTGGGTTATGCTCACATCACACTTGTATGTTCATTATTGGTACAATGCCCTTTCCCATTCATTCATCACATCATCCACACGGCATCCATTCGCCAACATCCACCTCCATTCACCATTCATACCACCAATCTCATAACACATATATAAGTGAAGGAAAATAAGAAGAAATAAAGGAAAAGAGAAGCTATAACTAGGAGGGTAGTAAGAAGTACCGACCTTGAAGAGATGAGGAAGAAACCCCTCTTCCAAACGACCGTGAGTTGCTGCCCTAGCTTGGAACACGAGCTCCACCCGAGCTTGAGCCGAGATCTTGAAGGAAAACGTGCTTGAGGATGATCTAGGGTCTCAAACCCTTTGATTTCCCTTCCAAAAATCAAACCCTAGGTTAGGGATCGCCTTCTTCTCCTTTCCTTAGCTCTCAATCTTCTAAGTATTGCAAATAAGCCCTAAAGGCTCGGGCAAGACTCTTAAGGTAAGAGTAAACCACTCAAAAGACTAAAACACCCTTCTAAATTTTCTGCAAAAACGCGAGTACCGAGCGATCGGTGTTAATGACCGATCGATCGGTTGCCTACCGATCGATCGGTTTCATAACCGAGCGATCGGTTAAAATTTCACTCTCTGGAAAATTTCTCCATACAAAAATCTTGACCAGTCGATAGCCTCCGAGCGATCGGTTTTCGACCGATCGATCGCTCCATGGACCGAGCGATCGGTGGTCTGCAGGTCCAAACTGTTTTGGCCATAACTTTTGACTCGTTCGTCCGATTTTGACGATTCAACTTGCGTTGGGTTCGTACTTCGAAAACGAACATTTCTGACGTTTCGGAATTTCCAATTTCTTCCTTATTTATTAATTGCATTACTTTAAAGGAAAAATGGCTACGAAGGGTCATGCATAAATGTGAAAAGGTCCGGGGCTCTACACGGACAAAGGGTCGGTCAAGGATGTTGGTGTACCATTTTCTATATATATATATATATTCGCTGAAGGGAACTTACATTCCTGGCTCACAGGTCACTTCAAGGGCACTAACATTTGGTTCACAAGTAAACATGGCAAGGCAAGTTACGACATGACAAGACAAGCAAAACAAGACACATGTGATTCCCACGAGACAAGAACAAGTTTTCCTACACGACAAGCAAGTTTTGAAAAACACGAAAAACAATTTTCAAGAACAATACATGAATTTTAAAGTATGAGTTTTATCGGAGGTTTCACATCATTCCATGCATGTCACGATCATAGCATTGCTTTAAATTCTATGTTATGAATTATCTGTAATTATTATCCTTGTATTCAGTTATTACTATTGCTAGCTAGTAGCTTGTACTCGCCGATATACTCAGCCGTACTTTCATGTCGGCAGGTCCGGAGGGTGCCTTCGACCTTGAGCCATGGGTTGAAGAGGAATATGTGGAAGAGAGAGAGCCCGCCTATCCCGATGCAGATGCAGACAGATAGAGATCTAGATGTGTGGCCGTATCTAGATTACTGTTGAGCTGAGTGATTGTGACAATTTCTTTTTGTATTTTGATAGGTGGGTATGTCCACCTTTACTGTTGATGTTGTGTATCTAACTTGGAATACTGATATGGTTCATAGAAGGAAGAAAATAAAATGTTGGTTTACGTTTCTGCATTATTATGAGCTTCCGCACTCTGATTATTGTCATTATTGTATTATGTTCCGCTTTGTTCATCACAAGATGGTTTGGCAGGATTAAGTTTAGTCTTGACTAAAGTATTCCTTAACTCCTAGGGGGTGTAGAGCCCCGAACTTTTGACATTTATGCATGACCCTTTCGTAGCCATTTTTCCTTTAAAGTAGTGCAATTAATAAATAAGGAAGAAATTGGAAATTCCGAAACGTCAGAAATGTTTCTTTTCAAAGTACGAACCCAACGCAAGTTGAATCGTCGAAATCCGACGAGCGGGTCAAAAGATATGGCCAAAACAGTCTGGACCTGTAGGTAACCGATCACTCGGTCCATAGAGCGATCGATCGGTCCATAACCGATCGATCGGTAGCTATCGCACGGTCAGAAATTTTGTATGGGGAAATTTTCCAGAGAGTGAGTTTTTGACCGGTCGATCGGTCATAAACACCGATCGCTCGGTAGGCAACCGATCGATCGGTCATAACCACCGATCGCTCTGTCCACGTGTTTTTGCAGAAATTTCATTAAGGGTGTTTTCGTCTTTTGGGCGTTTCACTCATACCTTAAAGGCTTTGCCCGATCATTTGAGGGTTCATACACAACCCTTAGAGTCTTTTGAGAGATAGAGAGAAAGGAGAAGGTTTTCCAAAACCTAGGTTTCCATTTTGGAGAGAAATCAAAGGGTTTTGAAACCCTAGATCAACCTCAAGCCCGATTTCTTCAAGATTTCGGTTCATGCATTCGTGGAGCTCGTGTTCCAAGCTAGGGCAGCAACTTACGTGCATTTTGGAAGGGGATTCCTTCCCTCTTTTGTCAAGGTCGGTACTTCTTACTACCCTCCTAGTTATAGCTTCCCTTTTTCCTTTGTTTCTCCTTGTTTTCCTTCACATATATATGTGTTATGAGATTGGTGGTATGAATGGTGAATGGAGATGAATGTTGGCGAATGGATGCCGTATGGATGATGTGATGAACGAATGGGAAAGGGCATTGTACTAATAATGAACATACAAGTGTGCTGTGAGCATAACCCACCTAGAAAAAGCATGATCTAGGTTTAAGTGAATAATGAACACACCCCATGTTTGATGAAATGCCAAGGTGAACAAAATAAATGATAAATTAAGGGAACCCACGCTTGATTGCTCTTGAAATTGTTAGGGTTCATGATAGTGTGTTTCCTACATTTCTTAAAATGTGTAGATTATTACTCACTTAAATTGCTATATGCTATGCTTTGTGAATTACCCCAAATTGCCATATTTAATTCCAAATGCAAGTATGCACACGATCTCACGAGCACGCATAAAATGACGTGATTTACCGATGTTTTAAGTATGGGACGTAGAGGTGGGGCATATCCTAAGATATGTTTCACTTCGCTTTTGACAAGGGCAAGACAATCATGCATTGCATAGGGAAAAGTCTCCCATCCCCTCGCATGACATGCATAGCATCGCATGACACGCATAGCATAGCATGGCATGACACGCATAGCATAGCATCACACATCACGCATGGATGCTAGTTGCGACGGGCTATGAACGGCAACTAGGCATTCACATTCCGCATGGATGCTAGTTGCGACGGGCTATGAACGGCAACTAGGCATACCCATCTGCATATAGGGTACTAGTTGCGACGGATTATGAACGGCAACTAGGCATGTGAACATGTTTAAATTATGAAAATGCAAGCATGACATGGTTAACAAGTTCCCAATCATGCAAGGGGTATTTCAAGTCAAGTCAAGTGCACGATGTTTTCAAGGGTTTTATCAGTCTTTCTGAATGCAAGCACGAATACAAATTGCTTTACTTCCTTGTTTGATATAAATTGTTCCTGTTCTATATATGCAACTTGCTTCCTACTTTATGTATGCTATCTGTATACTATGACTGTTGGTTAGTATTTAGTACCCGCTAAGTATTCCATGCTCAGCCGTACTTCTTATGTCTGCAGGTTCTGAGGGAGCTGCTGCTCCATTTGATGTTTGTGCTCCTGGTCTATGGGTGGAGGAGGAGTACGTTGAGGAACCTTTGGAGGAACCTCCCGTAGAGGGTTATCAGTAGGTGGTGTTAGATTCCGAGTGGATTAGCTGTGGGTGAGCATGAGTGATTATATCCATGTATTTTGGCGGGCATGTCCGCACTTTCTTTGTTTTGTTTTCTTTTGTATTAACTTGGACCATGTGTATATACTTAGAGGTTTGTTAGACTTCCGCTGTGTTTTATAGTTATGCTTTCGCTGTTATCCTCTATTGTATATGTTCTGTGAGGTTTGCAGGTTGGTTCGTCAAGCAAGTCATGTAAGTCATGATTAAGTCATCCAAGATTCACTCTAACTCCTAGGGTGGGTTTTGGGTCGCGACAGAAGTGGTATCAGAGCTTAGGCTTTAGGTCTCTAGGGTCACTTAGAATCTTATACCACGGCTTGACAAGAGCATATGTTAGGAAACAAGTTAGGAAGGAAGTGAGTCGGGAGCGAGTCTGGTTCCAAGTGTAAGACTAAACTTTAGTCTTAGTCTAAAATGGTTGCGTTAACCAAGTACGGGTCCTAGGTACGCTAGAACACTAAAGTATAAGTATAATGTGATGAATACTCTGATGACTTGATGTGATGTATATTAGTATTATACAACTAATACAAATTGAATTATTGTGAAATGGCATTGAAATAAACTGTGGTTTCAAGTTAGACTCGTGTGGTGTTATTATTCTCAGGACTTTAGTCATGAGACGGAACACACGGGGTCGTGGGGCACATACCAGAGGTTCCTCTTCTTCACGGGATGAGGATGAGCAGCCGGACCTCTCTCAGGTCTTAGGCTCTATTGCTGAGACACTCGCCATCCTGGCGGCTCGGCAAACTATACCGGCATCAACGGCACCTACTCCACCGCCTGGAGCTCCAGTACATCGTACAGCTGGAGTTGAGGCATTCCGGAGATTGAGGCCTCCATCCTTCCATGCGAGTGTGGACCCTCTTGCTGCGGAGGCTTGGATCCTCCAGGTTGAGAAGATATTTGCGGTGCTCTCTCCTACAGAGGAAGAGAAAGTAGCATGGTCAGTTTTCATGCTAGAAGGTGAAGCCCACCATTGGTGGTTGTCCGCATTGAGGACACGGGACTTGACCATGCAAGGTCAACCTTGGGCTTGGGAAGAGTTCAAAGATACTTTTTACAAGAAGTATTTCCCGATCGGTGCACGGGAAAAGAAAGAGAGAATTCATCAACCTTGAGCAAGGTTCGATGTCTGTGGCCGCTTATGAGGCCAAGTTCTCAGAATTGTCGAGATTTGCGCCTCATATGGTTGCTACTGAGGCAATGAAGGCGAGAAGATTTGAGCAAGGGCTCAAGGATGTTATTATGGAGAAGGTTTCTGTTTTCAGGCATGCTACCTACCCTGAAGTCGTAGACAAGGCCTTATTGGTCGAGGCCAATTCTGAAGCGGTGTCTAAGAAGAGAGAGTTGGCGAGAGGCCAAGCCAGTAGTTCAACACCTCCAGAGAGGCGGGCTCGTACCGGCCCTTATCAGTATACATGGCCAGCACCACCGATGAGGCCGACTTATGCGGCCCCAGCACCACGACAGTACGTGCCACAGGCACCTCGACCTCAGGCTCTCTCGGCCCCATGGCCAGTTGCACCTCAGGTGGCGAGATATGCTCCACCTCAGGCCCCTCCTACCCGCACACACGAGGCCTGCCCTTCATGCGGCCGAAGGCACCCAGCAGGGGATTGCCTAAGAGCATCGGGTGGATGTTTTCACTGTGGTCGCCAGGGCCACGTGATCAGGGATTGCCCTACCCGGCATTTACCAGGCCAGTCTCAGGGGATTAGGCCTCCAGCACGCCCAGCAGGATCATATCAGGCGTCATCTCAGACTACCCGGTCTACACCTCAGTCTCACCAGGCGAACCAGGGGCGTGTGTTTGCTTTGACAGAGGGTGATGCACTTGCATCTGATGATGTGGTGCAAGGTACGCGTTTGGAGTTATTTTCTTTATTCGTGATTGTTATGTTATGCTATATTCTTTGTGTACGTACTCGGCATGTTCTATATGTATATATATACCTACACGTATACGCTGTTGATGCATGGATTAACTCCGCTAGCTAAAATTTCAGGAACCCTACTAGTCAATGAGTATTTGGCTCGAGTGTTGATTGATACCGGGTCTACTCATTCGTTTGTCTCGCCGAATTTTTCAGAAGGCTTTTCTGAGGAGCCTAGACAGCTAAAACCGGAGTTAGCCATTTCGACTCCCCTCGGCAAAACGGTATTGGCAGATAAAGTGTATAGAAATAGTGTGGTCCAAGTTGGAAGCCACGAGTTGGCGGTTGATCTCATCATCCTTGGATTCCAAGACTTTGATGTTATATTGGGAATGGATTGGTTAGTAGCGCATCATGGGCATGTAGCTTGCTTTGAGAAGATGGTACTCTTCAAGCCAGTAGAAGGAAAACCATTTCACTTTCGGGGGTTGAAAGGTAGAGATATCGCTCGTTTTTTTACGGCGTTGAGCTTAGCTAACCCCGAGGCAAAGGACTCATCGACAATTCCAGTTGTGAGTGAATTCCTGGATGTGTTTCCAGAGGAGTTTCCAGGATTACCTCCAGACAGGGAGATTGAGTTTGTGATCGAGCTTGCACCAGGCACAGCTCCCATCTTTCGGGCTCCGTATAGAATGGCCCCGGTTGAACTTAAGGAGTTGAAGACTCAATTGGAGGAATTACAAGGCCTTGGTTTCATTCGACCAAGCGTCTCACCGTGGGGTGCCTCGGTGTTATTTGTTAAGAAGAAGGATGGCTCGATGCGGATGTGCATTGATTATCGGCAACTGAACAAAGTCACTATAAAGAATAGGTACCCATTGCCTAGAATTGATGACTTGTTCGATCAGTTGAAAGGAGCGAGATTTTTCTCAAAGATAGATCTTCGATCGGGTTATCACCAGTTGAAGATTAAGGCGGAAGATGTTCCCAAAACTACTTTCAGGACTCGGTATGGACACTACGAGTTCTTGGTGATGCCTTTTGGACTCACGAACGCGCCGGCAGCCTTTATGGATTTGATGAACCGGGTGTTCCGGCCATATCTCGATAGGTGTGTGATTGTATTTTTTGATGACATTTTAGTTTATTCCCAGACACGGGAAGATCACACACGCGATCTACGCCTTGCTTTGGAAATGCTAAGAGAGCACAAGCTATATGCCAAACTTAGCAAGTGTGAGTTTTGGCTCGAAGAGGTGGCATTTCTAGGCCACGTTGTTTCCGCGGAAGGCATATCGGTAGATCCAAAGAAGATAGAGGCTGTTATGAGTTGGGCAAGGCCCAAGAGTGTCACAGAGATACGCAGTTTTCTTGGGCTGGCAGGCTACTACAGGAGATTCGTAGAGGGTTTCTCCAGCCTTGCAGCACCGCTCACTTACCTGACAAGGAAGAACGCCAAGTTTGTATGGAGTGATAAGTGTGAGATCAGTTTCACGGAACTGAAGAAGAGGCTTACTACAGCCCCTGTCCTTACTGTGCCATCTGGACCTTATGGGTATGAGGTGTATAGTGATGCCTCACACGTTGGACTTGGGTGTGTACTCATGCAGCACAAGAAAGTCATTGCCTATGCATCAAGGCAATTGAAGGAGCATGAGAAGAATTACCCCACGCACGACTTAGAGCTTGCCGCAGTCATGTTTGCACTCAAGATCTGGCGACATTACTTATACGGGGTGGAATTCTATGTGTATACGGACCACAAGAGCCTCAAGTACCTCTTTTCCCAAAAGGAGTTGAATCTAAGGCAACGGCGTTGGATGGAATTTCTGAAGGACTATGATTGTACCATTCAATACCACCCGGGTAAAGCAAATGTAGTGGCTGATGCTTTGAGTAGAAGACCTCAGGGGTTGTTAGCACACATGTTGGTTCAAGAATGGAAGCTACTAGAAGATTTGGCAAATCTGGACTTCAGTGTGAATGACTCTGTCCGTAGTCCTATCTTGGCAAATGTTACGGTTCGGCCGTACATTATAGATTTGATCCAAGAATATCAAGCCATGGATGCGGAATTGTTGGCTTTCCGGGACAAGGAAGTTGCCAAGGGCAGTGAAGACTTTTCTCTCACTAGCCGAGGTGCTATAATGTTCAAAGGAAGGCTCTGTGTTCCGGCCAATGCAGATCTTCGACGAGAGATCATGGACGAAGCACATCGTTCGAAGTACACAGTGCATCCAGGGGGTACAAAGATGTACCGGAACCTCAAGAGTCACTTTTGGTGGCGAAATATGAAGAGGGAGGTTGCGGAATATGTAGCACGGTGCTTGGTGTGTCAACAGGTAAAAGCAGAACACATGCGGCCCGCAGGTCTATTACAGTCCCTTCCGATTCCTGAATGGAAATGGGAGAACATATCCATGGATTTCATAGTTGGCTTGCCAAAGACGGCAAGGGGTTCAGATGCGATATGGGTAGTAGTGGATCGTTTGACGAAGTCCGCTCACTTCTTACCTTATCGAACTACTTTCAACTCTAGTCAGTTAGCTGCTTTGTACATCAAGGAAGTGGTGAGGTTGCACGGAGTGCCTATCAGTATTGTGTCGGATCGGGATCCAAGATTCACATCACGATTCTGGAAAAGCTTTCAGGAAGCTATGGGTTCCCGACTTGATTTCAGCACTGCTTTTCATCCACAGACGGATGGACAAACTGAGAGGCTGAACCAAGTAATAGAAGATATGCTTCGGGCTTGTATGCTGGATTTCAAAGGCAGTTGGGAAGAGCACTTGCCTTTGGTGGAGTTCGCCTACAACAATAGCTATCAGGCGAGTATCCAAATGGCTCCGTTCGAGGCTTTGTATGGGCGAAGCTGCAGGTCTCCTCTCTACTGGGATGAGGTAGGAGAAAGGAAAGTACTTGGTCCGGAGTTGATTGAGCAAACTGCTAGTATAGTCAAGATCATCCGGGATCGGTTGAAAGCCGCTCAAGATCGCCAAAAGAGCTATGCAGACACACGCCGCAGGGACTTGGAATTTCAAGTAGGGGATCGAGTCTTTGTGAAAGTATCTCCTAGCAAAGGGATTATGAGATTCGGTAAAAGAGGCAATCTTAGTCCTCGCTATGTTGGACCGTTTGAGATTATCGCGCGGATTGGTGAAGTTGCTTATCGAGTAGCTCTTCCACCTCACATGGCCGCGGTTCACAACGTTTTCCACGTGTCTATGCTTCGGAAGTACATTGCAGACCCTTCGCATGTACTAGAATTGGAACCGTTGGAAATTCGAGAAGATCTCACGTTGGTTGAGAAGCCGATTCACATATTGGATCGGAGAGATCAAGTGCTTCGCAACAAGACAATCCCTTTGGTTCTTGTGCAATGGCAACACCATGCTCGGGAAGAAGCTACATGGGAGCGTGAAGCCGAAGTCAAAGCGAAGTACCCGGAATTGTTTGAATGAATTTTGTATAGGTTTTGTATATGTAGCTTGTAATATTGTTTGATTCTGTAATGCATGTCTCGTCCAAATTTTGAGGACGAAATTTTTTGTAAGGGGGGGAGGATGTAGAGCCCCGAACTTTTGACATTTATGCATGACCCTTTTGTAGCCATTTTTCCTTTAAAGTAGTACAATTAATAAATAAGGAAGAAATTGGAAATTCCGAAACGTCAGAAATGTTCATTTTCAAAGTACGAACCCAACGCAAGTTGAATCGTCGAAATCCGACGAGCGGGTCAAACGATATGGCCAAAACAGTCTGGACCTGTAGGTAACCGATCACTCGGTCCATAGAGCGATCGATCGGTCCATAACCGATCGATCGGTAGCTATCGCACGGTCAGAAATTTTGTATGGGGAAATTTTCCAGAGAGTGAGTTTTTGACCGGTCGATCGGTCATAAACACCGATCGCTCGGTAGGCAACCGATCGATCGGTCATAACCACCGATCGCTCGGTCCTCGTGTTTTTGCAGAAATTTCATTAAGGGTGTTTTCGTCTTTTGGGCGTTTCACTCATACCTTAAAGGCTTTGCCCGATCATTTGAGGGTTCATACACAACCCTTAGAGTCTTTTGAGAGATAGAGAGAAAGGAGAAGGTTTTCCAAAACCTAGGTTTCCATTTTGGAGAGAAATCAAAGGGTTTTGAAACCCTAGATCAACCTCAAGCCCGATTTCTTCAAGATTTCGGTTCAAGCATTCGTGGAGCTCGTGTTCCAAGCTAGGGCAGCAACTTACGTGCATTTTGGAAGGGGATTCCTTCCCTCTTTTGTCAAGGTCGGTACTTCTTACTACCCTCCTAGTTATAGCTTCCCTTTTTCCTTTGTTTCTCCTTGTTTTCCTTCACATATATATGTGTTATGAGATTGGTGGTATGAATGGTGAATGGAGATGGATGTTGGCGAATGGATGCCGTATGGAAGATGTGATGAACGAATGGGAAAGGGCATTGTACTAATAATGAACATACAAGTGTGATGTGAGCATAACCCACCTAGAAAAAGCATGATCTAGGTTTAAGTGAATAATGAACACACCCCATGTTTGATGAAATGCCAAGGTGAACAAAATAAATGATAAATTAAGGGAACCCACGCTTGATTGCTCTTGAAATTGTTAGGGTTCATGATAGTGTGTTTCCTACATTTCTTAAAATGTGTAGATTATTACTCACTTAAATTGCTAGATGCTATGCTTTGTGAATTACCCCAAATTGCCATATTTAATTCCAAATGCAAGTATGCACACGATCTCACGAGCACGCATGAAATGAGGTGATTTACCGATGTGTTAAGTATGGGACGTAGAGGTGGGGCATATCCTAAGATATGTTTCACTTCGCTTTTGACAAGGGCAAGACAATCGTGCATTGAATAGGGAAAAGTCTCCCATCCCCTCGCATGACATGCATAGCATCGCATGACACGCATAGCATAGCATGGCATGACACGCATAGCATAGCATCACACATCACGCATGGATGCTAGTTGCGACGGGCTATGAACGGCAACTAGGCATTCACATTCCGCATGGATGCTAGTTGCGACGGGCTATGAACGGCAACTAGGCATACCCATATGCATATAGGGTACTAGTTGCGACGGACTATGAACGGCAACTAGGCATGTGAACATGTTTAAATTATGAAAATGCAAGCATGACATGGTTAACAAGTTCCCAATCACGCAAGGGGTATTTCAAGTCAAGTCAAGTGCACGATGTTTTCAAGGGTTTTATCAGTCTTTCTGAATGCAAGCACGAATACAAATTGCTTTACTTCCTTGTTTGATATAAATTGTTCCTGTTCTATATATGCAACTTGCTTCCTACTTTATGTATGCTATCTGTATACTATGACTGTTGGTTAGTATTTAGTACCCGCTGAGTATTCCATGCTCAGCCGTACTTCTTATGTCGGCAGGTTCTGAGGGAGCTGCTGCTCCATTTGATGTTTGTGCTCCTGGTCCATGGGTGGAGGAGGAGTACGTCGAGGAACCTTTGGAGGAACCTCCCGTAGAGGGTTATCAGTAGGTGGTGTTAGATTCCGAGTGGATTAGCTGTGAGTGAGCATGAGTGATTATATCCATGTATTTTGGCGGGCATGTCCGCACTTTCTTTGTTTTGTTTTCTTTTGTATTAACTTGGACCATGTGTATATACTTAGAGGTTTGTTAGACTTCCGCTGTGTTTTATAGTTATGCTTTCGCTGTTATCCTCTATTGTATATGTTCTGTGAGTTTTGCAGGTTGGTTCGTCAAGCAAGTCATGTAAGTCATGATTAAGTCGTCCAAGATTCACTCTAACTCCTAGGGTGGGTTTTGGGTCGCGACAGGGGGTATTTTGGGTCGCGACACCCACAGAATCATAATTTAAAACCTTGTTATGGAAAACAGTGAGTGAAAATGAATGTGAAATTTAAGCACTTGAGTTCTTACCAACAATAGGCAGATGGCTAGACTGACGTGGTAAAAAGGCTTGGTAAATTGTTACAATAGGTAGTTGAAGACAAAGTCGTGACTCTGGTTTTAGAGATAGTTTAGAGAATAAAGAGTGATGTAATAACCTGAAATGAGATACACTGCATCTCATCTCATCTCATCTCATCTCTAGGTAGATTTGAATTTGAAATAGATTAGTATCAAATATTAGATTTGATTAAGATTATGATTATGATGTGATATGCTTCTAACTTGAGACTGGTGTGATCTCTATATAATCCGTAATGAGGAGCCATTGTAATCATCTAAAAATTCTCAATAGAATCATTTTTTTCTACATCAGTATCTCATATTTCCTTCGAACTTGCTTATAATAGCTCCGTTAGTCATACAACAGGACAATTATCTTTCAAGATTTCCAGTGGTATTAATCCTTGGAATCCCATTGATGGTGTGAGCTGCAAGGAAAATTCAATTAACTATTTTGATGCATGGCTTTTTCTGAGAAGTTAATGCTCTAATGATGGTGTGACTTAGACCCCATGATTTTAGAGTCCTTTGATTACACAGGCAGAGGGAGGGGGGGGCTGGGGGCACGTGCCCCCCTAAACTTTTGATAAAAAAAGGGCTTATATGGTAAAGCATGGCTGCATCATGCATGGGACATGTGGATAGAGATCCAATCACAGTCAATTTCAATTGAAGTTGGGGTGAATTCAATCAAACCCAGAGGCCAACATGTGTCCCTTTTAACCCCTATTAACCATGGTTAAAATTTACTAACCTTGGGGTTCAACAATATAACTTTAGTTTTTTTTTTTTTTAAAGTATATTAAAAAGAATATCAACTCCAAGGGTTAAAAACCCTTAACTAGAGATTAATATTTTTAAAATATTTTTTCTAACAACTAAGGTTATATTGTTGAACCCCAAGAATTAGTAAATCTTAACTATAGTTAATAGAGGTTAAAAGTGTAACGACCCCAAAATCCCACAAGGCTAAAATAGGACTTTGGAATCGTCACATTACTTAACTTGCTTAAAGACCATGCATTCAAGGCTTACTACACGAGTCTCCAAAAATGAGAGTAATAAAATTCCGATATATAAGCTATAACCAACCTGCACAAGTCTACGGTCAACATATACAACTCACTATAAACCAAAAGGTATGAAATACGCAACTATAAAAAGTCTACTGAGCAACATCATCAGTCTAATACAAAACTCTCTCAACCAACGAAACATAAACTAAGAGGTGTAGCCACCCAAGACTCCAGCTCCTTCCTCGATGGGCTCACCTTCTCCTCCTTCCTCGATGTAAGTTTCCTCAACCCACGGCTCTGCCGTGTAATCCTGCTCTAAACCTGCCAAGACAAAAGTCCGGCTGAGTACAAAAGTACTCGGTGTATATAAAATCCAACCAACAATAATAATACACCTGCATTTAGTTAGAAACATATCCAATAGCATGATAACATAATCAGAGTACGGAAGAACGTGTGCGCATATACATCATATCATCACCTTGACTCGTGTACTTGTGAGAATCTTAGACTTAAAAAACAATACACTTATAAATTGCTTATGCTTATGAGACCACGTGCTTGTGAGATGCTTATGCTTATGCACTTATTCAGATTATACAATGATGTGACATGCCGTTCTTGGTGGATACGGGCCATGTCTAAGAATCAAATGGTTGAGATGCCGTTCTTGGCGGATACGGACCATGCCATCCTTATGCTTATTCAGAATGTCATACGTATGCCATGCTCATGCTTGTGGTCCACATGTGTGACTTGTGGGACTCTTATCTTAACATACACGTGCATATGTGCTTAAGTGTCAAAATTAACATTCGAGTGGGTAATTGCTTAGATTCCGATCTCCCACCATGGAAACTCCACTATACTGTCCCATACCAAATAGTTAGAGAATTCCCGGTTTGAGAGATGTTCCTCTAAGTTCTTACCTTCCCAACTATCAATTTCCATGCAAGTAATTAGATATACTTAACAAACAATTCATATATACATATTTTATCATAATTCATATCGCAATTCATAATCAATTTACCACCATTTCATAAGAGTATAATAGCATTTATCCTTTCAAGCATTTTCACAAATACCTTGAGTATGCATAATATGAATCCATTTCCCTTCTATATTTTCAAGCATTCATCAAACCATGATCCATCCATACAATCAATTCACCATTCAAATCCACATATTAATCCCATCCTCCATACATTTCCCATCCTCCATATATTCTATCCACATCCAATCCATATTTCCATCCACATTTCCATCAATAATTAGCTTACTTCCTAGAAAATTTGGGAAAAAAGCATTTAATCTCTATTATATCATTCCTATCATATAATATTCACAAAACATTAAAATAGAGTTGATTAGGATAGTATATCGACCTTAGGAATCCTTCCATTGGATTCAAAATGCTCCCGAGGTGATTTGGGAAAGCTTTCCAAGCTCTCCTTGCGCTATCCAAGCTATGTCCTTCTTCCCCAAGAAAACCCTCTCTCCAAACCCTAGGGTTTCTCTCCCTTTTTGCCAAATTAGGTTAGAAATAGGTAGAGTATTCTAATACCCCGAAATAGGATCCCTATTTATAGCCCCAAGGTCTGAGAACCAAAAGACCAAAAAGCCCATACTAAAATTCTGCAAATAATACGAAGGACCGAGCCATCGGTGGTTATGACCGATCGATCGGTTCTCAACCGATCGATCGGTGCTCTTGACCGGGCGATCGGTCAAAAAAACACTCTCTGGAAATTTTCCTCATACAAAATTTTGGACCAGTCGATAGATACCGATAGATCGGTTTTGGACCGATTGATCGCTACTTCTGACCGAGCGATCGGTGCTTTATAGATTTCTGACCCATCATACCGTTTTGGCCATAACTTTTGACTCGTTCGTCGGATTTCGACGATTCAACTTGCATTGGATTCGTCTTTCGAAAACGAACATTTCTGGAATTTAGAATTTCCAAATTCTCATTTATTTATGGACCAAATTATCCCCAAAGTTGACTGAGCTAAAATTTCATTAGACAAAACCTCAGAAAACCCACTTTTTTTTTTTTTTGGGAAAAGCCACTCAAAAGGAGTGGGGGGTTTGGCAGACCCCTACCTGTTTATTAATAAGAAAAATTGGGGGGGGGGGGGGACATAAAACCTTACCCCTACAAAAACACAACCAGGGGGGGACATAAAACCTAACCCCTGGTAAGACATTACAAGGGGGGGACATAAAACGAAAACCCACTTTTGACTTAGCTTAGACTAACAATATTGAACAACATTAAACATGAACCTCGAAGAAGGTTCCGATACCTTTCTAATGGTTTAAGAATCACTCAATTCTAACAAACGTTGCCAAAACTAGAGCTTCCTAAAGTTTAGGGTGTGTTATGACATTCCTGAACTAGAAGTTTGATTAAACCTTAATCCCACTACACCCATTAGATATACAATACAATAAACATTAAAACATCACAAGGACTATAATACCCCTAATGCAATGCAATAAAAACATGAAAAAAGATTCGGGTCTCTACATCCTCCCCCCCTTAAAAGAATTTCGTCCTCGAAATTACGTACCTTAGGTGAATAAGTGTGGGTACTTTTCGCGAACTTCGGCTTCTCTCTCCCAAGTATCCTCTTCTCTAGAGTGATGCTCCCATTGCAAGAGTACAAGAGGAATGACCTTAGAACGCAAAACTTGCTCCTTTCGGTCCAAGATTCGAGCCGGTTACTCCACTAGAGTCAAATCTTCCCGAATTTCCAACGGTTCCAAATGAATGACATGTGAAGGATCAGTAATGTACTTCCTCAACATAGAGATGTGAAAGACATTATGCACACCTTTCATGTGAGGTGGCAAGGTGACCCGATAAGCAACTGCCCCGACTCGGGTGATGATCTCAAAAGGACCCACATATCTCGGACTAAGTTTGCCCCGCTTGCCGAATCTCATCACCCCCTTCGTAGGTGAGATCTTTACAAACACAAAATCTCCGACTTGGAACTCAAGATCTCTCCTCCGAGTATCGGCATAGCTCTTCTGTCTGCTCTGAGCTGCTTTCAACCTCTCCCTGATCAACTGAACTCTATCCACAGTCTGACCAACGAGCTCGGGACCCAAAAGCTTCTTCTCGCCAACTTCGTCCCAATACAAAGGTGAATGACAGCTCCTCCCATAAAGTGCCTCAAACGGTGCCATCTGAATGCTAGCTTGATAGCTGTTGTTGTAGGCAAACTCAACCAACGGCAAGTGATCAACCCAACTACCCTGAAAGTCTAACATGCAAGCTCGTAGCATGTCCTCTATGATCTGGTTCACTCTCTCAGTTTGCCCATCTGTTTGCGGATGAAATGCCGTACTAAAATCCAAATGGGAACCCATGGCCTGCTGAAAACTCTTCCAGAATCTGGATGTAAATCTCGGATCTCGATCAGAAACAATGCTAACTGGCACTCCATGCAAACGGACTATCTCCTTGATATAGAGGTTAGCCAATTGATTGGAGTTAAAAGTGGTCCGATATGGAAGAAAGTGAACTGATTTAGTCAATCGGTCAACCACAACCCAAATTGCATCAAAGTTCTTGGCCGTCTTTGGTGAACCAACAATGAAATCCATAGAAATATTTTCCCACTTCCACTCAGGAATAGGAAGAGACTGAAGAAGTCCTGCTGGTCTCCTATGTTCGGCCTTCACCTGCTGACACACCAAACACTTGGATACAAAGGTAGCCACATCCTTCTTCATACCTTTCCACCAGAAATACTTCTTAAGGTTCTG
Organism: Tetracentron sinense; assembly: GCA_015143295.1. Taxonomy (NCBI): domain Eukaryota; kingdom Viridiplantae; phylum Streptophyta; class Magnoliopsida; order Trochodendrales; family Trochodendraceae; genus Tetracentron; species Tetracentron sinense. The sequence continues at coordinate 2,444,407 of CM026568.1, read as the reverse complement.
GTACATCTTAGTACCTCCCGGATGCACGGTGTACTTGGACTTATGTGCTTCATCTAGAATCTCCCTTCTTAAATCCTCATCATCCGGAACACAAAGTCTGCCCTTGAAACAAACTCCACCATCTTTCCAAGAGAAGTCCTCAAACCCGCTGCTAAGCGACTTGTTCATGGCAGCGTGCAGTTCTCCATCATTCCACTGCAGGTCTTTAATCCTGTCCAATAAGGTTGGCCTGACCATAATGTTAGCCAACAAGGCTCCAGATGCTCCAACACTGAAACCCGCATCAAGGCTAGACACTTCTTCAAGTAACTTCCATTCTTGGACCATCAAGTGTGCCAAGAACCCAGTAGGTGTCCTACTTAGCGCATCTGCCACTACATTCGCTTTCCCCGGGTGGTACTGGATAGAGCAATCATAATCCTTGAGGAATTCCACCCAACGACGCTGCCTCAAATTCAGCTCTTTCTGCGAGAACAAATACTTTAGACTTTTGTGGTCGGTGAAAATTTCAAACTGCGCACCGTACAAGTAGTGTCTCCAGATCTTAAGAGCAAAAACCAAGGCTGCCAACTCCAAATCATGGGTAGGATAGTTCTTTTCGTGGTCTTTCAACTGCCGAGAAGCATAGGCAATCACCTTCCTGTGTTGCATAAGAATACAACCTAACCCAACGAGTGAGGCGTCACTATACACCACAAAACCTTCACTACTCGATGGAACAGTTAAGATCGGAGTGGTGGTGAGACGCTTCTTCAACTCAAGAAAACTCTTCTCATATTTCTCATTCCACTTGAATCTAGCGTTCTTTCGAGTTAGGTGAGTAAGTGGAGCTGCCAAACTAGAGAAACCTTCCACAAATCTTCTGTAATAACCAGCTAGGCCCAAAAAGCTTCGAACCTCTGTAACACTCTTTGGCCTTCCCCATCCTTCCACTGCTTCTATCTTGGAAGGGTCAACTGAAATCCCCTTTTCTGACACCACATGGCCTAGAAATGCTACTTTTTCTAGCCAAAACTCGCACTTGCTAAGCTTAGCATATAATTTATGCTCGCGAAGTGTCTTCAGTGTGATCCGGAGATGCATCTCATGCTCCTTCTGTGTCCTGGAGTACACTAGAATGTCATCCACAAACACGATCACAAAGCAGTCCAGAGTCAGCTTGAAAATCCTGTTCATGAGATCCATGAATGCTGCCGGGGCATTTGTCAAACCGAACGGCATGACTAGGAATTCAAAATGCCCATATCTGGTCCTGAAAGCAGACTTAGGCACATCCTCCGCCTTTATCTTCAGTTGATGGTAGCCTGACCTTAAGTCGATCTTGGAGAAATACTTAGCTCCTTGCAACTGATCAAACAAGTCATCGATCCTAGGCAAAGGATATTTGTTCTTGATAGTGATCTTGTTCAGTTGCCGATAGTCGATGCACATCCTCATCGAACCATCCTTCTTCTTCACAAATAAAACAGGAGCTCCCCAAGGTGATACACTTGGGCGAATAAACCCAAGACCAAACAATTCATCAATCTGCTCCTTAAGCTCTTTCAACTCTACTGGAGCCATCCTATACGGAGCTTTAGAAATGGGTGCCGTACCCGGAGCCAACTCAATTGCAAACTCTACTTCTCTATCCGGTGGAAAACCCGGTAAGTCTTTAGGAAAGACATCCATGAATTCCTCTACAACAGGGATACTTGAGGAATCTGATGTTTCCGAGGTAGTAAGACTCAATGTCGCAAAACGAGCTAAGTCTTTCTTCTTCAACCCTTGGAAACGGAAAGAAGGCTCACTGATTGGTCTAAAGTTGACTACCTTCCCAAAACAGTCAACATGCCCATGGTATTTGGAAAGCCAATCCATGCCTAGTATGATGTCGAAGTCTTGAAACTCAAGGACAATCAGATCAGCCGGCATCTCTCTCTGACCTACTTGAATGTCGCAATCTCGATAGACCTTATCAGTGATGACTGAACTACCGACAGGAGTAGCGATAGATAATTCACGATCTACCAGACTTGGCTCCATCGGAAACTCTCGTGCAAAACTAGGTGTAACGAAGGAGTGAGTAGACCCAGTATCGATCAAAACATGAGCGAGAAAATCATTTATCAACAATGAGCCTGAATTAAATACACAAAGCCAATTTTGTCAAATCATGAATGCATATATACATCATACATCATACTACATAATATTTAATATCACACACATAGCATCAGATCAATATTTTAATTAACTAAAAACACAATTAGACATTCCCTGTACAATGTCGTCGGACGCCTGTGCATCCCGCTCCGAGGTAGTAAACACTCGACCCTGAGCCGATGGGCGAGGCTGCTGAGGTCTAAGACCCTGCGGTGGCCTCTGCTGCACGGACTGCCTACCTGGGGGCTTGACTCCCTGTGGCTGAGTCGACTGAAGCCCCTGCTGAATGCGAAGTGGGCAATCTCGGATCCGGTGTGAGACCTCTCCACAGTGGAAACAACCTCCAGTAATTGCCCTACACTCTCCCACTCTATGCCTCTTTCCGCACTGGCTGCATGCATCATACAACTGGGTACCAGTAGTAGGCAGAGCCACCTGAGATGCTCGAGGGGCTACTTGAGTAGGCCTCTGATACGGGGTAGGCCTAGCAATGGGCATAGGACCTGCTATCCTCGGCCTCTTGTCCTGGGGGCCAAACCTGCTTGCTTGCATCTTCTCCCTCTTCTTCAAAAATTCCTGTGAATTCTTCTCAGCTATCAAGGCACGCTGGTACACCTCCCTACATGTTTCGAGCTGAAGTATCGAAACCTTCTCCCGAATAAAATCCTTCAAGCCTCGCTCAAACCTCTTTGCCTTCATTCTCTCCGTAGCAATCAAGTGAGGAGCGAACTTAGAAAGCTCTACAAACTTGGCCTCATACTCGGCCACTGACATCCTCCCTTGCTCCAAGGTAGAGAATTCAATCTCCTTCTGATCTCTCACAAACACCGGGAAGTATCTCTCGTAGAAGATGTCGATGAACTCTCCCCAAGTCCACTCTTGTCCGGCTCGTACCTCATTCCTCTGCCTAGATGCTGCCCTCCACCAATGCTCCGCTTCGCCTTCCATGAAGAATGAGGCCCATTTCACCCTCTGCTCATCGGTGGCCTCAAGCATGGAGAAAATCTTCTCTAGTTGCATGATCCACAATTCGGCAACTGAGGGATCCGTACTACTATAGAAGGCTGGAGGACTTATTCTCCTAAAAGCTTCCACTCCGTTATGACGAGGTGGGTGAACATCAATCTGCCTCACTTGCCTAGCTTGACCTGCCGCCAGTAATGCAATTTGCTGAGCCATAATTTCAGCCTGCCTCTCCATGGCTGCAGCAATAGCTTCCATAGCCCAACCCACATTAGCTTGGGGAGTACCATCTGGAGTATCCCCATCAGTCACACTGCCACCTCCATTCCTATTATTTCTTCCGCCTCTTCTCATATCTATAATCCTGAGAAGAAGAAGACAATTCATTTAGAACATACTCACATAAAATTCCTAAGTCAACACTTAATCAAAACTCAATCCTCAACAATTTTAAAGTCCTGAACTTGATGTTGCTTCCCTAAGGTTGACATCTTCCTATATCCTATACTTAATATCTTAGCCCTAAGGACTCTAATGCCTTGAGCTCTGATACCACCTCTGTAACGACCCCAAAATCCCACAAGGCTAAAATAGGACTTTGGAATCGTCACATTACTTAACCTGCTTAAAGACCATGCATTCAAGGCTTACTACACGAGTCTCCAAAAATGAGAGTAATAAATTCCGATATATAAGCTATAACCAACCTGCACAAGTCTACGGTCAACATATACAACTCACTATAAACCAAAAGGTATGAAATACACAACTATAAAAAGTCTACTGAGCAACATCATCAGTCTAATACAAAACTCTCTCAACCAACGAAACATAAACTAAGAGGTGTAGCCACCCAAGACTCCAGCTCCTTCCTCGATGGGCTCACCTTCTCCTCCTTCCTCGATGTAAGTTTCCTCAACCCACGGCTCCGCCGTGTACTCCTGCTCTAAACCTGCCAAGACAAAAGTCCGGCTGAGTACAAAAGTACTCGGTGTATATAAAATCCAACCAACAATAATAATACACCTGCATTTAGTTAGAAACATATCCAATAGCATGATAACATAATCAGAGTACGGAAGAACGTGTGCGCATATACATCATATCATCACCTTGACTCGTGTACTTGTGAGAATCTTAGACTTAAAAGACAATACACTTATGAACTGCTTATGCTTATGAGACCACGTGCTTGTGAGATGCTTATGCTTATGCACTTATTCAGATTATAGAATGATGTGACATGCCGTTCTTGGTGGATACGGGCCATGTCTAAGAATCAAATGGTTGACATGCCGTTCTTGGCGGATACGGACCATGCCTAAGATTCAAATGTAATTGACATGCCGTTCTTGGCGGATATGGACCATGCCATGCTTATGCTTATTCAGAATGTCATACGTATACCATGCTCATGCTTGTGGTCCACATGTGTGACTTGTGGGACTCTTATCTTAACATACACGTGCATATGTGCTTAAGTGTCAAAATTAACATTCGAGTTGGTAATTGCTTAGATTCCGATCTCCCACCATGGAAACTCCACTATACTGTCCCATACCAAATAGTTAGAGAATTCCCGGTTTGAGAGATGTTCCTCTAAGTTCTTTCCTTCCTAACTATCAATTTCCATGCAAATAATTAGATATACTTAACAAACAATTCACATATACATATTTTATCATAATTCATATCGCAATTCATAATCAATTTACCACAATTTCATAAGAGTATAATAGCATTTATCCTTTCAAGCATTTTCACAAACACCTTGAGTATGCATAATATGAATCCATTTCCCTTCTATATTTTCAAGCATTCATCTAACCATGATCCATCCATACAATCAATTCACCATTCAAATCCACATATTAATCCCATCCTCCATACATTTCCCATCCTCCATATATTCTATCCACATCCAATCCACATTTCCATCAATAATTAGCTTACTTCATAGAAAATTTGGGAAAAAAGTATTTAATCTCTATTATATCATTCCTATCATATTAATATTCACAAAACATTAAAATAGAGTTGATTAGGGTAGTATATCGACCTTAGGAATCCTTCCCTTGGACTCAAAACGCTCCCGAGGTAATTTGGGGAAGCTTTCCAAACTAGAGAAACCTTCCACAAATCTTCTGTAATAACCAGCTAGGCCCAAAAAGCTTCGAACCTCTGTAACACTCTTTGGCCTTCCCCATCCTTCCACTGCTTCTATCTTGGAAGAGTTAAATGAAATCCCCTTTTCTGACACCACATGGCCTAGAAATGCTACTTTTTCTAGCCAAAACTCGCACTTGCTAAGCTTAGCATATAATTTATGCTTGCGAAGTGTCTTCAGTGTGATCCGGAGATGCATCTCATGCTCTTTCTATGTCCTGGAGTACACTAGAAATTCATCCACAAACACGATCACAAAGCGGTCCAGAGTCAGCTTGAAAATCCTGTTCATGAGATCCATGAATGCTGCCGGGGCATTTGTCAAACCGAACGGCATGACTAGGAATTCAAAATGCCTATATCTGGTCTTGAAAGCAGACTTAGGCACATCCTCCGCCTTTATCTTCAGTTGATGGTAGCCTGACCTTAAGTCGATCTTGGAGAAATACTTAGCTCATTGCAACTGATCAAACAAGTCATCGATCCTAGGCAAAGGATATTTGTTCTTGATAGTGATCTTGTTCAGTTGCCGATAGTCGATGCACATCCTCATCGAACCATCCTTTTTCTTCACAAACAAAACAGGAGCTCCCCAAGGTGATACACTTGGGCGAATAAACCCAAGACCAAACAATTCATCAATCTGCTCCTTAAGCTCTTTCAACTCTACTGGAGCCATCCTATAAGGAGCTTTAGAAATGGGTACCGTACCCGGAGCCAACTCAATTGCAAACTCTACTTCTCTATCCGGTGGCAAACCCGGTAAGTCTTTAGGAAAGACATCCATGAATTCCTCTACAACAGGGATACTTGAGGAATCTGGTGTTTTCGAGGTAGTAAGACTCAATGCCGCAAAACGAGCTAAGTCTTTCTTCTTAAACCCTTGGAAACGGAAAGAAGGCTCACTGATTGGTCTAAAGTTGACTACCTTCCCAAAACAGTCAACATGCCCATGGTATTTGGAAAGCCAATCCATGCCTAGTATGACGTCGAAGTCTTGAAACTCAAGGACAATCAGATCAGCCGGCATCTCTCTCTGACCTACTTGAATGTCGCAATCTCGATAGACCTTATCAGTGATGACTGAACTACCGACAGGAGTAGCGATAGACAATTCACGATCTAACAGACTTGGCTCAATCGGAAACTCTCGTGCAAAACTAGGTGTAACGAAGGAGTGAGTAGACCCAGTATCGATCAAAACATGAGCGAGAAAATCATTTATCAACAATGAGCCTGAATTAAATACACAAAGCCAATTTTGTCAAATCATGAATGCATATATACATCATACATCATACTATGTAATATTTAATATCACACACATAGCATCAGATCAATATTTTAATTAACTAAAAACACAATTAGACATTCCCTGTACAACGTCGTCGGACGCCTGTGCATCCCGCTCAAAGGTAGCAAACACTTGACCCTGAGCCGATGGGCGAGGCTGCTGAGGTCTAAGACCCTGCAGTGGCCTCTGCTACACGGACTGCCTGCCTGGGGGCTTGACTCCCTGTGGCTGAGTCGACTGAAGCCCCTGCTGAATGCGGAGTGGGCAATCTCAGATTCGGTGTGAGACCTCTCCACAATGGAAACAACCTCCAGTAATTGCCCTACACTCTCCCACTCTATGCCTTTTTCCGCACTGGCTGCATGCATCATACAACTGGGTACCAGTAGTAGGCAGAGCCACCTGAGATGCTCGAGGGGCTACCTGAGTAGGCCTCTGATACGGGGTAGGCCTAGCAATGGGCATAGGACCTGTTATCCTCGGCCTCTTGTCCTGGGGGCCAAACCTGCTTGCTTGCATCTTCTCCCTCTTCGTCAAAAATTCCTGTGAATTCTTCTCAGCTATCAAGGCACGCTGGTACACCTCCCTACATGTTTCGAGCTGAAGTATCGAAACCTTCTCCCGAATAAAATCCTTCAAGCCTCGCTCAAACCTCTTTGCCTTCATTCTCTCTGTAGCAATTAAGTGAGGAGTGAACCTAGAAAGCTCTATAAACTTGGCCTCATACTCGGCCACTGACATCCTCCCTTGCTCCAAGGTAAAGAATTCAATCTCCTTCTGATCTCTCACAAACACTGGGAAGTATCTCTTGTAGAAGATGTCGAGGAACTCTCCCCAAGTCCACTCTTGTCTGGCTCGTACCTCATTCCTCTGCCTAGATGCTGCCCTCCACCAATGCTCCGCTTCGCCTTTCATAACGAAGGAGGCCCATTTCACCCTCTGCTCATCGGTGGGCTCAAGCACGGAGAAAATCTTCTCTAGTTGCATGATCCACAATTCGGCAACTGAGGGATCCGTACTACTATAGAAGGCTGGAGGACTCATTCTCCTAAAAGCTTCCACTCCGTTATGACGAGGTGGGTGAACATCAATCTGCCTCACTTGCCTAGCTTGACCTGCCGCCAGTAATGCAATTTGCTGAGCCATAATTTCAGCCTGCCTCTCCATGGCTGCAGCAATAGCTTCTATAGCCCGACCCACATTAGCTTGGGGAGTACCATCTGGAGTATCCCCATCAGTCACACTGCCACCTCCATTCCTATTATTTCTTCCGCCTCTTCTCATATCTATAATCCTGAGAAGAAGAAGACAATCCATTTAGAACATACTCACATAAAATTCCTAAGTCTACGCTTAATCAAAACTCAATCCTCAACAATTTTAAAGTCCTGAACTTGATGTTGCTTCCCTAAGGTTGACATCTTCCTATATCCTATACTTAATATCTTAGCCCTAAGGACTCTAATGCCTTGAGCTCTGATACCACCTCTGTAACGACCCCAAAATCCCACAAGGCTAAAATAGGACTTTGGAATCGTCACATTACTTAACCTGCTTAAAGACCATGCATTCAAGGCTTACTACACGAGTCTCCAAAAATGAGAGTAATAAAATTCCGATATATAAGCTATAACCAACCTGCACAAGTCTACGGTCAACATATACAACTCACTATAAACCAAAAGGTATGAAATACGCAACTATAAAAAGTCTACTGAGCAACATCATCAGTCTAATACAATACTCTCTCAACCAACGAAACATAAACTAAGAGGTGTAGCCACCCAAGACTCCAGCTCCTTCCTCGATGGGCTCACCTTTTCCTCCTTCCTCGATGTAAGTTTCCTCAACCCACGGCTCCGCCGTGTACTCCTGCTCTAAACCTGCCAAGACAAAAGTCCGGCTGAGTACAAAAGTACTCGGTGTATATAAAATCCAACCAACAATAATAATACACCTGCATTTAGTTAGAAACATATCCAATAGCATGATAACATAATCAGAGTACGGAAGAACGTGTGCGCATATACATCATATCATCACCTTGACTCGTGTACTTGTGAGAATTTTAGACTTAAAAGACAATACACTTATGAACTGCTTATGCTTATGAGACCACGTGCTTGTGAGATGCTTATGCTTATTCACTTATTCAGATTATACAATGATGTGACATGCCATTCTTGGTGGATATGGGCCATGTCTAAGAATCAAATGGTTGACATGCCGTTCTTAGTGGATACGGACCATGCCTAAGAATCAAATGTAATTGACATGTCGTTCTTGGCGGATACGGACCATGCCATGCTTATGCTTATGCTTATTCAGAATGTCATACGTATGCCATGCTCATGCTTGTGGTCCACATGTGTGACTTGTGGGAATCTTATCTTAACATACACGTGCATATGTGCTTAAGTGTCGAAATTAACATTCGAGTTGGTAATTGCTTAGATTCCGATTTCCCACCATGGAAACTCCACTATACTGTCCCATACCAAATAGTTAGAGAATTCCCGGTTTGAGATATGTTCCTCTAAGTTCTTACCTTCCTAACTATCAATTTCCATGCAAATAATTAGATATACTTAACAAACAATTCACATATACATATTTTATCATAATTCATATTGTAATTCATAATCAATTTACCACCATTTCATAAGAGTATAATAGTATTTATCCTTTCAAGCATTTTCACAAACACCTTGAGTATGCATAATATGAATCCATTTCCCTTCTATATTTTCAAGCATTCATCAAACCATGATCCATCCATACAATCAATTCACCATTCAAATCCACATATTAATCCCATCTTCCATATATTCTATCCACATCCAATCCACATTTCCATCAATAATTAGCTTACTTCATAGAAAATTTGGGAAAAAAGCATTTAATCTCTATTATATCATTCCTATCATATTAATATTCACAAAACATTAAAATAGAGTTGATTAGGGTAGTATATCGACCTTAGGAATCCTTCCCTTGGATTCAAAACGCTCTCGAGGTTATTTGGGGAAGCTTTCCAAGCTCTCCTTGCGCTATCCAAGCTATCTCCTTCTTCCCCAAGAAAGCCCTCTCTCATAACCCTAGAGTTTCTCTCCCTTTTTGCCAAATTAGGTTAGAAATAGGTAGAGTATTTTAATACCCCGAAATAGGATCCCTATTTATAGCCCCAAGTTCTGAGAACCAAAGGACTAAAAAGCCCTTACTAAAATTCTGGAAAAATACGAAGGACCGAGCGATCGGTGGTTATGACCGATCGATCGGTTCTCAACTGATCAATCGGTTCTCAACCGATCGATCGGTGCTCTTGACCGGGCGATCGGTCAAAAAAACACTCTCTGGAAATTTTTCCCATACAAAATTTTGGACCAATCGATAGATACCGATCGATCGGTTTTGGACCGATCGATCGCTACTTCTGACCGAGCGATCGGTGCTTTGTAGATTTCTGACCCATCATACCGTTTTGGCCATAACTTTTGACTCGTTCGTCGGATTTCGATGATTCAATTTGCATTGGATTCTTCTTTCGAAAATGAACATTTCTAGCATTTTAGAATTTCCAAATTCTCCTTTATTTATGGACCAAATTATCCCCAAAGTTGACTGATCTGTTATTCCATCAGACAAAACCTCGGAAAACCCACTTTTGACTTAGCTTAGACTAAAAATATTGAACAACATTAAACATGAACCTCGAAGAGGGTTCCGATACCTTTCTAATGGTTCAAGAATCACTAAATTACAACAAATGGTGCCAAAACTAGAGCTTCCTAAAATTTAGGGTGTGTTATGACATTCCTGAACTAGAAGTTTGATTAAACCTTAATCCCACTACACCTATTAGATATACAATACAATAAACATTAAAACATCACAAGGACTATAATACCACTAATGCAATGCAATAAAAACATGAAAAAAGATTCGGGTCTCTACAAAAAGGGACACGTGTTGACTTGTGGGTGTGATTGAACTCTCCCCAAGTTCAATCGTGATTGGATGTGATTCGATCTCAGGTTGGTGCCCCTTAGCTTTTGAATTTAAAAAAAATAAGTTTACTAAGGATTAGAATCCTCTACTGGTATAACCGACTCCTTGTCGGTTACAACCCACAAGTCAACACATGTCCCTTTTAATACCTCTTGATTCTGATTAAGATTCACTAAGTAACCACCTTATCTTGGTTTGTAGAAGAAATAAATTAAGTCTAAAAGTTAAAATAGTTAACTAGAGTTAAAAGACTTTTGTGTTGTAACCGGACTCCAAGGAGTTTGGTTATAACAGTAGAGGATTAGTCATGTGCCATCTGTCCCATTGAATTTCAAAAAACATATCTTTTAACTATTTTGTTTAATTATTTAATAGGGCTAGTCATTAGATAAGGGGGCAACTGCTCCCTAACTTTTCAAAAAAATTATATTATATTATTTAATATGGCATAACTATAGAGAAAGGAGAAAATTGCTCTTGTAGAAAGAAGAAACAATACCTATAGTATATGTACAAACTATGGATGAAATGATCCACAAACTTAGCCGTCAAATTTTTTTTCGGAGGCTATGCCCCCGAATCCCCATCCCTTGAACCAAATGTGCCCCCTACAACAAATTCCTAGCTCCGCCCCTGCTCATGCATGTACTTGTTCTTAGTGTTTTTATCATAGTACTAAAGACTCAAAACTCAGCCGAGTCAACTCGATTCGGCTAGGTTTCGAGTCAACTCGGTTTTGAATTATAGGAGAAAACTCAGACGAGTCAAGCCAAGTTGGGTCGGTTTACTGACTTGGACAAGTCTTTAACGAGACACAAATGTGATTTTAAAAAAAAAACCTTTATAAGCTCATTTTGTCGATTTCAAGGATTTAGGGTTTCAAAACTTAGTGCCAATGTACCCCATTTTTTTGGGAACACTGCTGCAATTTTTTTTTTAATTTTGAGAATCTGAAATGGTGAAGACCCTTATTACATGGGCATACATGATGGATTTTCTTCACTAAAGTAATCACAACAACCAGAGGCGGAGCCAGGATTTTCTAGTAGTGGGGGCACCGATGGTTGATTGAAAATAGTAGTAATTGTTAATAGATTTGTGGAGGAAGATTAGCTGTTACGAAATATTCTGGGTTTAGGGGGATTGAACGGAAAAAAAAATCTGACGACTAAGTTCTTGAGCCGTTTCGGCAATACATTTTGTACCTATCGTATGAGTATTGTTTCTCCTTGTTTAGGGGACAGATGTTCCCTTGCCTCATGGCTATGCTCAATTAAATAATTAAATAAAATGGTATAAAAGATATATTTTTTTTTCAAATTTATAGGAGATAGCTATCTCATTGCCCCACAGGTATGTCATATTAAGTAATGGCAAATGTTTAACTTACCACCTCATTTGACTATGCAGTCAAATGTGCGGTCCTCATTGGTCCATGCCCTCCTTTTTAACACTCGTCAACAGTGGTTAAGATTCACTCACTCACTCACTCCTAGGGTTAAGCAATCTAATCTTAGTTTTAAAAACAAAAAGTAAAAAAATAAAACTATTAACCTTAATTTTTAAGCTTAACAATAGTTAAAGGGGTGTTAAAAGAGACACGTGGAGACAATACATAGTAAAATAGTAAAATACGTGGTATGCTAATCACTACATACCCTTACATAATATAGTATAAATTTTTAGGTAACAACTGCCCCCTTGTCCTATGATTATGCCCAATTAAATACTTAAACAACTTAACATCAAAAATACAAGTGTGGATACTATCCAATTGCAATTGAACTCAGACAATTCAGTCACTCTCACATAGCCCCCTTTTAACTCTAGTTAAGAACTTTTAATCCTTAAGATTCATTTTTTTTCTATAAGCAAATGTTAGATTGTTGAACTCTAAGGGTTAGTGAAACTTAACCATAGTTAATAGAGATTAAAAGGGACACATGTTGACTTGTGGGTGGGATTGAACTTTGGGAGAGTTCAATCACGATTGAATATGATCTCAACTCAACAAAAAAAAAAACCTCAAAGTTTATGGGACACTGCACCATTCGGTCATTCCCATAGCTATACATTAAAAAAAATTTCAAAAATTTAGTGGGGGCACGTGCCCCCACATGGTTCCGCCCCTGACAACAACTTGTATTACTACTTCTTTCATAGTCATCATAGCACCCATCATAGCATGGTCTACAACAACCCAAATGGGTAGGCTGGAACAAGGGTTATTAACAGATCAATAACGGATCTTTTTCTGTTTTACAAGAACAAAACCATAACATAATTTAGTCTTGGAGAAAAAGGTTCTAGAAGAATTTTTTTATATGGTGTAGAGCCCCGGAACTTAAGGACACTATTCATGTGAATAGTGTCAGTGCACAGGGATTGTCAAGCCTAAGGCCTTCAATGTGCCCTTGGTTTGAGGGGAACTAAAGTGAGGGTTTTATAAGTGTATTTCGAGTCTCAAAATGAGAGTATAATAATACTCTAAGTATCTAAAAGTGTAGGGTAAAAAATAGGCTAAGTGTATATGTAGAACCCGAACTTAAGATCATAGTCTATGAATAGTGTCGGTGAATAGTGATTTTAAGGCTTAAAGGCCTTCTGGGTAGTTTGGTGGGTGATTATGAATGAGAGAGTTTGAAATCACACTAGAGGTGTTGTGTGATGGTAAAGCCAAAGGTAAAAGGAGTGAAAACACTCTAAGTGAGTTAAGGGAAGAGTAAAAACCCTCTAGGTGAGAAAAAAGGAGAAAACATGGGAAATGGCCAGGTTCGGGTGAAGGGCGGTCAACTGTCTCTCCAGCTGATCGACTGACTGACTGTATGAAATTTGGTCGGATTAGGGGTTTTCCAGCCTCAGTCGGTCAACCGCCCATTCTGGCCAATCGACCGCCCTTAGTAATTTGGGGGTTTTCCCATTGTGCGTGAGTTTTAAGGGTAAATTAGGGTTGTAAACCCTCTTGGCCTATAAATACCCACACAATTCGTGGGTTTTGGGATATACTAACCTAAGGGAAAGTTTAGGAGAGAAAGGGAGAGGGCGAAATTTTGTATGCAATTTTGCTCTGGAGGTGCAAGATAGCAAAAGTTTTTTTTTTAGGTGCATGTTAGCAACATTCTTTGATTTCGGTTTGCTAGGGTTTCATGGAAAACCCTAGGGCAGCCGGCGGTGGGGAGGGAGGCTCCTCTTTCCGGCCTCCCATTCCTTCCCCTACTTTTGCAGATATTGTTGGCAAGGTTCCTTCTAGACCTTCTTCTTCATCTATACCTCTTAAGACACCATCTTCATACAAAGGTGAACTTGCGACTTTTTTCTCGGAGGAAGAGAACTCTATCCTAGCTGAACCTCACGCCTTAGCTTTGGTGACTAATTGTGCTTATGGCCATCCTTCTCTCGATGATATCAAGATCCATATGAAAAAATCTGAGAGCCTTCGTATGGCCTTTTTAGTTGGTATTCTAGATTCAAGACACCTCTTGTTTCGATTTCGTTCGGAAGCCGATTTGCTTATGATTTGGATCAAGGAAGTAGTTTACATCAATGGATTCTTGTTTCGTTTCTTCAAGTGGACACCCTCCTTTGTCTCAGGGACAGAATCATCTATTGTTCCATGTTGGGTATGTCTTCCAAATCTTCCCTTGCATCTATTTAATGAATCTGCGCTAGTTTCTATTGGTAGTTTATTTGGCAAAGTTCTGAAAGTTGATGGAGCCACAAAAAATCTTTTGAGACCAAGCGTGGCTAGGTTGTGTATCGAGATCAATCTTCTCAAGAAAATCTGGATAGATTTTGGATGGGTTTAGGGAATCAAGGGCGTTGGCAAGAGGTGGAGTATGAAAAAAAGTTTCTATATTGCCTCCATTGTAAGAAACTTGGACATGAGGAGTTATCTTGTACAGCGGGATCAAAAGGAAGTTTTAAGCATAGATACATTCCCAAAGAGATTGAAGAGGGTTCAACTCAAAAGGATAATGAAGCGGGAGTATCTAAGATGCCATCCAAACATTGGGTTGTGAAGCAGAATCCATCAAAGCCTTTAAATGAAGAGTTTACTGTCTCGGAAGAGCCTACCCAGATTTTACAGATTGTTAATTTGAATGAAAAAGTTACAGAACATATTAGCAGATCTGAATCTCAAAATAGATCTTCAAATCCAGTGCCTACTAGTGCTCAAGCTAATGGTTATATTAAAGATTATGATGGAGAGAAGACAGATTACAATTTCACTTTAGATAAGTCCCTAACTCCAGCGACTACAATTGAACACGCTAAGGATACTAGTTTGTGTGTTGCTGGAGAGATGACAATTTACCCTTCTTCATCAGGAAGTCTCTATTCCTTGATTCCAATGAGGTAACAATATTAGATATGAATCTTACATCTAATGAGGATAATATACCTTCCGTTGATAAATTTCCTGAGAATAGTAATCTAGAATTGGTTTTGATTGAAGATAGGAATTTCCTTTCTGACTCTAGTAAGGATGGCCAAAGGAATTCTTTTAATTTTATTCCTCTCTCAATTTCTGAAATTAAAAGTTTGGAATCTATTTCATATAGACAGTCTAGATGTGATTTTCATAACTCTCCTCATTATTGTATGTGGAAAAACTTGATTAATCATTTAGAAGGAATTCCCAAGACTAGTAATAGATTGAACCTGACCAATACTCTTTGGAAACATTCTCAAACTTATGAATATCACTCTAACATAGATTTGTGCTCTTTAATAAATATAGAATCTTTCAAAGAAGAAGGGAAAATGTTTTCTCAAAGGTTGTTAAAATCTGAATTTTTTTTTTTTTTGAAAGCCACTCAGAGGGAGTGGGGGGTTTGCCAGACCCCTACCTGTTTATTAATAAAAGAGAAAGGGGGGGGGGGGGGGGGGGGGGGGGGACATAAAACCTTACCCCTACAAAGACACCAAGGGGGGGACATAAACCTTACCTCTACAGGAACACAACAAGGGGGGGACATAAAACCAAAACCCCTTTAAAGACACTAGAGGCAGGGGGACTTAAAAACCCCCAGCCCCTTACAAAGACTCCAAAAAAAAAAAAAAAAAAAAAAAAAAAAAAAAAAACCAAAACAAGAAACACACTAGGACTGTTTGATATTTCCAATGCCCAATTTGTCCAGGAAGATGAGAGCTTTAAGATGAGGGGGGATCTCTTGTCTATAAAACATCGTACCATTTTGCTGAAGATCACAACCATAGTTAGCTAGGAAATCAGCTACTTGATTAGCTTCTCTGTAAATATGAGATATATTAGAACAAATGCTCATTAATTTATTTATCTTTTGATTCCAATACCAAACATTCCAAGGATGGTGAGAAGTTCCATTCCAAGCTTCAACAAGAGATTTAGAATCAGACTCAATCTCAATTTGAGTGTACCCTTGAGAGTGACAAAGCATGATACCATCTAATAGAGCTCTAGTTTCTGAAATATAACTTGAGCATTGATCATAAAAAGCATAAAAGCATGCTAATAAATCTCCATCATGGTTACGAATAATACCTCCACCTCCTGCTAATCCAGAATTACCTCTTGAGGCTCCATCCACATTTAGTTTTAATCTACCGACAGGAGGCCGCATCCATTTGACAATTCATATAACTCTTTTCCTAGGAGGAGATATCGACATATTGAACATAGAATTACTTGATCTAGATCTGTGATCCTCTCTTTGGCTACCAATTCCTTTAATGTTATAAATGAATACCTTTCTTATTTGGAATATTCGTGGTGTAGGTAATTTAGCCTCTAAAACTAGATTAAAGCAATTGATTTCTTCAAATAATATTTTGCTTTCGGCAGTTATGGAACCTAAAAAGAATATGACTACTCTCCAAGATACTTGCTCTTTTATTGGTATGGATAAGCATATGGATATTCAATTTTGCCATCCAAAAATATGATTGTTTTGGAAGAGTAATCTGCAAGTTAACTTTGTTACAGCTTCTGATCAAATGATTGTTGTTGATATTTCTTCTTTAGAAATAAATTCTATTAGATGTGCTTTCATATATGCTAAATGTACGAGTAGAGAGCGTATTTCTCTCTGGTCAGATTTGTGTGGTGTTTTTTCCTCTTTTACAGGTACTTTCTTTATAGGGGGAGATTTCAATGTTATAACTAGAGTGGATGAAAAACTGGGAGGTAGAGATGTTAATATTGAGTCCCTTTCGGATTTCAATAATATGATTCATGATTTGGGCTTGCTGGATGTTGCATTTTCTGGCAATAGATTCACGTGGTGTAACAACAAGGAAGGATTGCATCGTATTTATGCACGACTTGATCGTATCCTTTGAAGTGCCGAATGGAATATTAATTTTTCTATTACCTCAGTTACCCATCTTATCAGGTTAGCTTCTGACCATGCTCCTCTTCTTATTGTTTTTGGTAAAGAAAATAATAGAAATCCTACTTATTTTAAATTTCAACAAATGTGGATTCATCATTCTGACTTTCACAGAGTTGTTTCTGAGTCTTGGAATATTCCAGTTTATGCTAACCCTCTTATGTTCTTCTTTTTAAAGCTTAAAAGACTCAAAATTTCTCTAAAAAGTTGGAATAAGAATGTCTTTGGTAATATTTTTCAAAAAATTAAAGATTTTGATGCTCAAATCAGTTGTCTAGAGGATGACATTCAAAATTCTTGGGACCCTGGGAAAGATGCTCAATTAAATAATTTAAAAGATGAGTTGCAATCTTTTCTCTTATATGAAGAAATTTTGGCGTCAAAAGTCTAGAATTAAATGGCTTCAAGAAGGGGATAATAATACCAAATTCTTCCATATGGTTACTAATTCTAGGAGAGGAATAATTGCATAACTAGGATCCAGTACTCTCAGGGTAATTGGTTGGATACTAGAGAAGGTATTGGTGATGCTACGGTTAATTTTTTCAAAATATATTAACCTCTTCAAATTGCATAGTGGATCAAAATATCATTAATCAAATTCCTTGCCTCATCTCACATGCTGAAAATAATTCTATCTCTATGACTCCTTCTCTTGATGATATTAAACATGTTGTGTTTAGTATGTCCATAGATAGTGCTCCTGGTCCGGATGGATTTTCATGCCATTTCTATCAATCGTCTTGGGATATTATTAAAAATGACCTGTTTAGTGCTATATCATATTTTTTGTTCATGCAATTATTCCCAAAGCTATCAATGCAACTGCTATAGCTCTGATTCCTAAATGTAGCTCCCCTATGTCTTTTTCAGATTTCAGACCTATTAGTTTATGTAATTTCCTCTATAAAATCATCTCTAGAATTTTGTCTGATCGGATTAGTATCTTACTTTTTAATATTATTTCTGAAGAACAAAGCGGATTTGTTAAGGGTAGAAATATTACCGATAATATTAATCTTGCTCAAGAGATGGTGCATGATCTTGATGAGAAAATTCCAGGAGGTAATATCATATTCAAATTAGATATGTCTAAAGCTTATGATCGTATGGAATGAAATTTTATTCTTGCTGTTCTTCGTAAGATGGGATTCAATAATGATGTTCTAAGATTGATTAAAGGTTGTCTTTATAGTCAATCACTTTCTGTTAATATTAATGGTAGTTTGCAAGATTTTTTTTAGAGTTCTCGTGGTCTTCGACAAGGAGATCCTCTTTCTCCAGCTCTATTTATTTTAGCTGGGGAAGTTCTTAGCAGGGGCCTAAAAGCTATTTCTGATAGTCTAACTTCTAAATATAAACTGAGAAGGTACGGTTTTCCGGTTTCTCATTTACTTTTTGCAGATGATACCTTAATTTTTTGCAATGGTAGAAAGCAAAATATTAAAAAGATTTTTTACTTTATTTCTTCTTATGAACTGTCATTTGGTCAATTAACTAATCGAGATAAAAGTGCTTTCTATTGTTCTTCTAATCTCCCTAGAAATGAAATTAGTGATATTTTTAATTGGGTAGGGATCCCTAACAAAAAATTTCTGTTTACTTACCTAGGAGTTTCTCTCTACAAAGGTCGTTTAAAAAATTGTTATTTCAATTCTTTAGTAGAGAAAATTATTAAGATGATTGAGGAATGGAAAGGTAAATTTTTATCTTCAGGAGGTAGGCTTATCCTTATTAAACATGTTTTATCTTCTATTCCTACTCACTCATTGGCAGGGAACCATGTCCCTAAAGCCATCACTAGTCTTATTGATCAATCCTTGGCTAAATTTTTTTGGAATAATAGAAGTGATTCTAAAAGGCGTCATTGGGTGAACTGGAAGACCTGCTCTCTTCCCACTTTAGAAGGAGGGCTAGGAATTAGGAAAATGCATGAATTTTCTTTAGCCTTTAGAATGAAACAAGTGTGGAATTTATATCAACATGATAATATTTGGTCTAAATTCTTTAAATCTAAATTCCAATTTAATCATATTTGGTTTGCTTCCTCCACTACGGGCTCTTCTAAAACTTGGAATCATATTAGCAAAATCTGTAAAGAAGTTATTTATAAATCCCATGCTTTAATTGGTAATGGTTCCAAAATAAATTTTTGGCTGGATTGATGGTTTGGAGAGTTCCTTCTTATTGATAGTATCTCTACCTATCCTCATTCTTTCCCTCTAATTTTGGATATGCTTGATGGTAATGGTTTGTGGGATTTTAGTTTGGTTTCTGATTATCTTCTTGAAGGTATTAAAAATGATATTAAGGATGCATGATTTTTTACCTCTGAAACAGAAGATTCTTTCATTTGGAAACCTTGCTTGAAAGATAATTTTTCTATTGAATCAGCTTGGAAGTCTATTAGATATTCCTCATCTCAAAAAGATTGGACCAGGTATATTTGGAATAATATTGTTCCAAAAAAATTCAAATTTTTGGATGGATGGTTATGTATGGATCTGTTCCCACTGATTTTTTGATTCAAACTATTGGTATTCCTTTTGCTAATTGTTGCTCTTGCTGTTCGCATGGTCATATTGAAACTCTTTCTCATTTATTATTTCAGAGTGATATTGTAGGTGTGATTTGGCGGTTCTTTAGTAATCTGTGTTCTATTCATCATTATTATAGTGACACCATTCAGTGCTTTCTTATTGAAAAAATTCGATGAACCTCAAATCAAGGTTTGAATTGAGAACTCACAAAGTCAAGGGAATGGTTAGGGCTTCCTATAAGTCTATCTACCCTTTTTGATGTTTTAACAATTAAGTTATTAAGTTAAAGGATGATGTACTTTAAGTGCGGAAAATAGAAAGTCAAGCAAACCACAACACAAGGATTTTTACATAGAAACCCTTTCGGGAAAAACCACGGGACCAAGTCCAGTCATGAGAATCCACTAAGACAAAGTAAACAAGAACTTACAAGACTCAAACTTGACTCCTTCGGACTCGACACTACGATCCTTCAGTTCTTAGTTCTCCACGCCTTGAAAAGTCACCACGTACTCTCAAGTCCCGTGATCAACCCTAGCTGCTCGTACTTCTCTTTGTGTCTCTAAAACAGTCCACGATCTTCCAATCGATCTCCGTTAATGACGGCTTCGGATTCCACCGACCAAATCACTCTACCACGATCTGTCTCGGATCGATATCCTTTGCAAATGCTCTGGAACACTCCGGTCAAGGTGTTCTATCCAGAACGGGTTGATGGTTTGATAGAAATCAATACCTAGATGGACTCCTTCAATGCATAAGTCCAAACAAGCTAATATGGAGCTTTAGGCTTGTAATCTCTAGGTTTAATGCACTAACAAAAGGGATAGAGAAAAATATGTTCCATAGGTTCTACAACCTCCGGAGAAACTTAAAAAACCTCTCTACACACTCTCAAGGTCGTACTCCACGAAGTGGAAGGGTTCTATATAAATAGGGAATCAAAAACCATGGTATAAAAGTTGCTAAAATAGTTAAAAATACCCAAAATATGAAAAAAAATGTTTTTTGGCAAGTTTCCCATATCAGGGTCGACCCCCAAGGATACTTGGGTTGACCCTAATGTACACTTGGGTCGACCCAAGTATCCTTGGGGGTCAACCCTCAAAATTTGAAGTTGCTATCCCAAAACCTCATACATAATTTTGACACTTCAGGGTCGACCCTCAACGCCCAGGGTCGACCCTGAGGTGAAAACTGAAATTAAAAATTCATTTTCAGATCTTGGTTCCTTCATAAAAGTTGTAGCTATTTTCGACACGGTCGATTTGATATATTATAGAACAAAATATGAGCTACGGTTTGGGACATATGTTCAAAACAAGCAACCTTGATTTTTTGAAAAATTTCAGCAAATTTCAGAATTTTTAAACAAGCTGTTTATCTCATCACCTAGGGTCTGTATGGTTAGTCTAGGACACTTACCACCTAAGCAACATGTTACGATTATTATAAGTCAATTCCCACCTATGGTAGCATGGTATCTAGGTCACTTATCATCCTATGAAGGAAATGATCAAATCGAGTCTTCAACGGTCTTTAACTTCACTTGTTGTGGATGATTGACAGGCAATGACACAACACCCACTCTTAGACACCTAGACTCACTTGTTTTGACACCGGAATATGCCAATACAAAAACATGGACTTTACAATCACCCCCTTTGGCAATTCCGTGGCAAAACCAAACTGAAGTACATGACTTGACACAAACTCACCCAAACACATCAAAACGGTGAATTAGAACATTACATGACTCCAACACTCTTACATGACATCAATTACAAATCATCTTAAATTAATTAAGACACTTAAGCTCTTGTCAAGTGTAGTCTGTCTGCTGCAGCCCTGCACCTGCACATGCTCATAAA
Source organism: Tetracentron sinense (assembly GCA_015143295.1). NCBI lineage: Eukaryota > Viridiplantae > Streptophyta > Magnoliopsida > Trochodendrales > Trochodendraceae > Tetracentron > Tetracentron sinense. The sequence continues at coordinate 2,423,049 of CM026568.1, read as the reverse complement.
CAAAACACCCAGTGAAGCATGTATGGAATATAAAACTAAGTAAGCACAGGTAATGCAAGGAATGTGATAAGAACCCATAGTGTATGGTAGAGATCATAATACTTAGGGACTTGTCCCCAGTCTTATATACACATGATATATCAAGAGCAATTATTTCAACAGAATAATTAAACATATAAACAGATATCATCTCATGATAAATAAACAGCAGTTATCATCTTATGATAATAAAACATTAGTATACAAGATTAATCGTTATGGGTCAATAAATTAAAATGCATGGATGCAAGGGAATGTGATAAGAACAAAGGTAGCTCGCAAACTCCTTCGCGATCCCTTCCTTTATCATCTTATCTAGATCACATCGCAACATCCTCCTTCACAGCATGTCCACCAATGCATTAAATAGAATTTAAATGGCATTAGGGAAACCAGTATTCTATTCGCCATTTTCAGGGAAACTGAATGAATTTGCTCTTTATAGATTGCCAAAACCTACTACATATTAACCTCTAGTATGTATGCATGAATGATAAACAATTTATCATAAATTATGACCCATAACTATAATCTCATATAAAAAAGATGCTATATGGTGATGGAATACTTTTTCTTATTTTTAAAAAGATTTAAAATTTGATAACAATTATCAAATCGCCCGATAAAAATCTATATCTTATATAGATGAACCCCCAGAAAAAATAAAACAATTATATTTTCCATAAAACAATTTTCATAATCAAATAATGCAATTTAGGAAAAATTTGAAAGCCTCTTGGAAAATTAATTTAGAAAACTCATTTTCCCGTTTTAGATTTTTGACTCAAGTTTTGACCCTCAAAAAGATTGATTTTGGAAAAAATTTCTTTACAAAAGTTGTAGATCTTTTCGACGGCTTCGAAATGATGTACTGACGGACCTAAATCGGACTTACAGTCATAAAGTTATGACCAAAATACCGAAACTATATCGATTCTTCTAATCAAATACAAATCCGAAAATCCATGAATCAATTTAAATCGAAATAAGCTTTAATCTCCAAGAACGCTTAAGCAAGGGTGTCAAACACCATGTGATTTATTAATTAATGATCAAATCATGTAAAATGAATTTCAAAATAAACTCTTTGTTTTGAATTTAATTATATCACATATAATACTAGTTTTTAAAATTTATTTAATTATGAAATCTCATTCAATAATATAATAAATTATTTATTCATCTTATGAACAAATAAAATAATAAAAACTACGAGCAATATTAAATAGATCTAAATTAATTCATCTCATGAATTAAATCATCCATTTAATTACCTTATCAAAAGAAATAAAAAATACTGCTAACCATACTCTCTGATACCAATTGAAGGGGGATTTGGATAAAAATTTATGCGGAAACTGGATCCCCTAGATCTTAACACCATAAAAAGCATCAAAATTATCTAAGAGTTTTAGTCATATCAACTCGGTGAATGTTTTTCATCGGTGAAGCTTAATCCACTCGAACCGTCAGAACTCTTTATAGAGATTTCTCCGAAAAGATACTAGAAGCTTGATCCTTGTTCTTCGCTATCCCCATGAAGCTTTAGAATCTCCTTTGAAATTATAGAAGCAAGAGGAAGAAGATTGATCAATGGTGTAGACCTTCTATCAACAATAATACTAAGGTTCAAAACCCTAGATTTGTAAAACCCAACTAGGACCACCAATATAGCTCACAAAAATCTCTAGGGGTCTCCCCTAGGGCTCACGGTTTGGAGAGAGAGAGAAGAGGAGAGCAAAAATTCTGGAGAATTCTACTTAATGGTCTAGGGTGTTGGGGTATTTATAGACTAGGATCTTATCCTAATCCTACTCCAACTTGATCTTAGCTAGTAGGATTTATTAATTAACAATAACTCTTATTATTAATTAAATAAACTCTTACATAATCTATAACTACTTTAGTTATAGTAATCCTATTAATTAAAGAGTCCCTATTATAAGAGGATTCCTTAATTAAAAGGGATAAGTTAACATCCTACACCAAAGTAGGAAACCTAGTCAAACTAGGAATCCACAAGGGGGGGGCGTGAGCTTCTATGGGGCGTGGGATTTGAGGAGTTAAAACTCCTTATTGTAATCTAATTACAATAACATCTTAATCCTAATTGCAATCCAACACTTGGATTTTAATTCCATAACAAAAGGAATTATATTTCAATAATTATTCAATTAAACAAATCCTAATCCAATTAGGATTTCTCAAGTGGGCGCCCCACCCTAGGGTTTAAACTCATGGGCTTTGGCCCATATTAAAGGTCTATTTTAATGGGTTTATGGATATGGGTCAAACCCATTTCCCCTTTAATTATGTTAATCAAATAATTACTAAAATAATCCCTTAGTTTAAATTAACAATTAATTTAAATAACAGATTAACTATTAATCTATTTAATTAAATGATTAACTTTTAATCACTTAAAATAATTGATTAACTTTTAATCAATTATTGAGCTTGTATTTCTTATGTGAGCACCTCCATAGATTGCTCTGGGACATTCTTACCCTAACTTATCTAATGTTATCCAATTGACCCTAAACGGGAATTACATCGGAATTGCAAGTGACATGAGATATCCATGTTGCAATTGAATCCCAGTGTATGAACATTAACCATTACGGATCCCGCCACATGAACTTTTAAATTCGATTTATCATTCCAAATACATTATCCCTAATGGGCCTTCAAGATTGACATACTATCTAACCCATAGCCCATTGCAAATCATCCGGGTTTCCAAGACTTATGATTAAGCCATGAAAAATAATTTCTCATGAAAAATATTTTGAAAAAATCCTTTTATAAGTATAATACCTTTTAATAAAAGTATATTTCAAAACTTATTTTGTTTTCAAAATCACCTGCGCAGGATTTGAACTTTATCAATTGTCTTACCCGGAACTTGGATAATCTCTCTAATTAATGAGCATGAATTTCTTGTTTGAAATTCATCATGACTCGAACAACTTTCTGACAATCCAACTGTCACTGTATTGTATTCCCTAAGTTAGAAAATATGTTGGTGGAATCAAAACAGTCAGATCATTGCCCAGTCATAGATGAACTCATCAGATCTAAGGATCATCGAAACCGTTCAATGTGAATGAGAGACCAACTATCTGATAGTATGTTTATGCAAGAGGTCTCTCATTGAATGCAAACAGTTAGTGTACATTTAAGCACCCATATGCTAATGTGTAGTCTTCACTACAATAGTTCGAGATAGAACTACATCTCAACTATTGAGAACATCTTAGCATTCTGGCAGCCATATAAGTGAAGTGCTCAGCTTCACCCATAGCTGTGACTATATAAGGTATAAGGAACCGGAAAGTTATATCTACCTGTGATAATCTAATCACATAACTTTCCTACAATATATCCTATGGACCTTTATCGATATCTCATATCGTATAGATCATCTCATGATCATGGTCAATTACCCATAATGAATACACAATAGATTAAGAAGAAGCATTTATTAATCAAATTAATAAGGTTCTAACAATCTAAATGAATTTTCTGGGCATCATGTCTAACAATAGTTTTATCTTAAACTTTTGTAGTGGAGACTACATATCAGCATATGGGTACTTAAATGTAAACTGACTGATTACATGCAATGAGAGACCTCTTGCATAAACATACTATCAGATAGTTGGTCTCTCATTCACATTGAACAATTTCAATGATCCTTAGATCTGATGAGTTCATTTGTAACTGAGCAATAATCTGACTGTTTTGATTCCACCAAAGTACTCTTTACCTTAGGGAATACGATACAGTGACAGTTGGATAGTCAGAAAGCTATTCGAGTCATGATAAATTTCAAACATAAAATTCATACTCATTAAATTGAGAGATTATCCAAGTTCTGGGTAGGACAGTCGATTAAGGTTAAATCTTGCACAGGTGATTTTGAAATCAAACAAGTTTGAAATATATTTTATTTAAAATATATTATACTTATAAATGGTTTTTATCAAAATGTTTTACATGAGAAAATGTTTCTCATGGCTTAATCGGAAGTCTTGGAAACCCGGATGATGTGCAATGGGTTATGAGTTAGAGAGTATAAATAATCTCGAAGGCCCATTAGAGATAATGTTATTGGAAGGATCAATTGAATTAAAAAGTTCATGTGGCGGGATCCTTAATGGTTAAATGTAAGCACCCAATTTTTACACCCCTGCCTAACCATGGTTAAGGTCTTTTAACCATAGTTATCCCCTACCTTACTATGGTTAAGGTATTTTAATTGTAGTTATCCCCAGCTAAGCCCCCTCAACCCTAGGACATAACCCTAGTCAAACCCTAACTCTAGGTAAACCTCTAGTTAACCTTAGGTCCAACCCTAAGTCAAACCCTAGGTAACCCTAGAACCAAACCCTAACTCTAGGAAAACCTCTAGTTAACCTTAGGTCCAACTCTAAGTCAAACCCTAGTTAAACCCTAGGGCAAACCATAGTTAAACCTGTAAAGTCAAAGTGTTGTTGGCAAAATTCTGATCCCAAAATGTTGTATATAGGTCATAATAGGTTTCATCCGGTTTGAAGACAAAGTGAAGAAGACGCCGTGAAAAATCTTGAAGCTACATCACTCACATTGGCTCAAAAAGTAAGTCTTGAAAGAGAGACCTAGATGACCTTAGGTTACCTTATGGAATTAACCCATTCATCATAAAAATTAAGTCAAAAAAACATTAGGTTACCCTATACTAAAGGTATAGGGGATTGCATTTAAGGTTAAAAGGATAAAAACATGAAAAAATGCACCCCAGGTTCGACCCTAACCATTTTGGGTTGACCCTGAATAGCCCATGATTTGTATGGTGAATTCGGGTAGAGAGTAAAAATTTTGGAGGTTGACCCTGAAGGATGGTTGTGTCGATCGAAGTGTACACTTTGGTCGACCAAACCATCCCCCAAATTCGACCCTGATATGGGAATTTGGTTGTTTGCTTGGTTTGCTATAGTGGGTCGACCCAGGGATCCTCTAGGGTCAACCCTGATATGGAAAAACTTTCTAAAATTATTTTTTAGCAACTTCTAAACCCTTAAACCTTTCCTATATATATTGAACCTCTCCCAATCCGTGAGGGATATTGATTGGCGATTTTTTAGAGCACTTTGTGCCTATTTTGAATTTATGAAAACTCTTGCATTCATTGATCTTCATCTCCATTAGTTGACCTCTAGGTTGTGCAATTTTTCAAGCATATTTTCTCAAACTTGCATTAGATGATCCTTAATCATTAAGAGATCACCCTAGGACTTCCACAAACCATAAAACCCACTGTATGCTCTACTGTGAGCGTTAGTTAGCCTGAGCTAAAGCCGTCAAGGACGGAGATCGGTCTTCGGTGACCGTGATTGATCGCTTTGAGTAAGATTGCCGGTGAGGAACCGGAGCTGCTATTACGGAGATCGAACGTGCTGTGTTCGTGGTTTGCAAGCTGATGAATCGATACCGAGGAACAGTGTGTCGTGTCCGGTTGGGTAAGATTCGAGTCTTGTATTATTCAAATCTTGTCATAGTGAATTTTTTATTTGATTAAGTCCCGTGATTTTTCCCGAAAGGATTTTCCATGTAAAATTAAAATCTTGTGTTCAAGTGAGATTGTTTGTGTGTGATTGTCTAAAATTAAAATTGGAAAAGAAAATTGGAGAAGACCTATTCACCCCCCTCTAGGTCTAAGAGTACATTGAAATAAGGAATTTCAATTGGTATTAGAGCAGGTTCACTCGTAAGGTTAAATTCCTTAAGTGTGATCTTGTGTCTATCCTTAAGTCAATGTCTACTTTAAGAGATGATGGATCCATCTCTCGTCTGTAGAGCCCCGGACTTTTTCATGCTTAATACATGGCACTTTCGTAGCCAATTTACCTTTAATGTAGTAAAATTAATAAATAAGGAAGAAATTGAAAATTCTGAAATGTCAGAAATGTTCATTTTTGAAGTACAACCCAACGCAAGTTGAATCGTCAAAATCCGACGAACGAGTCAAAAGATATGGCCAAAACAGTTTGGTCCTGCAGACCACCGATCGCTCGGTCCATGGAGCGATCGATCGGTCAAAAACCGATCGATCGGAGGCTATCGACTGGTCAAAAAATTTGTATGGGGAAATTTTCCAGAGAGTTGATTTTTGGTCGAGAGCTTGGTTAATTCACTGATCGCTCGGTAGGCAACCGATCGATCGGTCATAAACACCGATCGCTTGGTCTTCGTGTTTTTGCAGAAATTTCATTAAGGGTGCTTTCGTCTTTTGGGTGTTTCACCCTTTCCTATATAGGATTGCCCGAGCCTTTAGGGCTCATTTACCACACTTAGAGGATATTAGAGAGGAAGAGAGAAGAGAAGGATTTTCCTAACCTAGGGTTTGATTTTTGAGAAGAAATCAAAGGGTTTGTGAACCCTAGATCACCTCAAGCTTGGATTGCTTCAAGATTCCGGTTCAAGCACTCGTGGAGCACTCTCCTCAAGCTAGGGCAGCATCTACAAGCACGTTTTGGAGGAGAGTTCCTTCCCTCATTTGTCAAGGTCGGTACCTCTTGCTACCCTCCTAGTTATAGCTTTTCTTTCTTCCCTTATTCTTGTATTCTTTGTTTTCTTCCATCTATAAATGTATTATGAGTTGAAATGGTAAATGGTGTGAATGGAGAGGGGTGTTGGCGATTGGATGCCGTGTGAAATGATGTGATGAATGAAATGGGGAGGGCATTGTATCCATAATGAACAAACATGTATGAAGTGAGCATAACCCACCTAGAGAAGCATGATTTAGGTTGAAATAAATAATAGACACACCCTATGTTTGATGAAATGCCAAGGTGAACAAAACGAAGGATAAATTAAGAAAATGCATGCTTAATTACTTATGAACTTGTTAGGGCTTATGATAGTGTGAGTTCTTGTTTTCTTTAAAATGTCATAAATGCTTATTGTTTAATTTGCGACATGCTATATATTGTGAAATCCCCAAATATCATCTTTAAATTCCAATGCAAGTATGCACACGAATCCATGAGCACGGCATGCATAACATGAATTTACCGAGGCTTTCAAGAACGAGGTTGAGAGGTGGGACATATCCTACGATATGTTTTACCTCGCTTTTCACAAGAAAACAAGAACAAACATTCCACGAGGGGTCTCCCCTCACTCACAAGTGCATAGCATAAAGGAAGGGCCTCCCTTCCCTCGCAAGTACATACATATCATGAAGAAGGGTCTCCCTTCCCTCTCAAGTGCATTGCATAAAGAAGGGTCTCCCTTCCCTCTCAAGGTATCTCACAAGCGCATCTCACAAGTACATCTTACAAGTGTATCTCACAAGTTACATGATCACAAGTAAACACGCATGACATGACATGATATACAAGAATCAAGCAAGATAGACAAAACGAGTTTTCAAGCACGAAAATGGTACTTTAAGTCAAGTCAAGTGCAAGGTGTTTTCAAGGGTTTTATCGGCTTTTACGAAATGCAAGCATGAATATAAATTGCTTTACTTCCTTGTATGACATGAATTGTTCCTGTTTTTCATATATGAATTGCTCCTGATTTATGTATTGCCATTTTTATACTATGAATATTGGTTAGTATTTGGTACCCGCTGAGTATTCCATGCTTAGCCGTACTTCTTATGTCGGCAGGTGATAGCGGAGCGGCTGCTCCTTTTGATGTCTGTGCTCCTGATCCATGGGTGGAGGAGGAGTACGTTGAGGAACCTTTAGAGGAACCTCCGGTCGAGGGCTACTATTAGATGGTAGTAGATTCTGAGTGATATAGCTGTGGGTGAGTTGAGAGAGATATATCCATGTATTTTGGCGGGCATGTCCGCACTTTCTTTTGTGTATCTTTTTGTATAACTTGGATAACATGTATATACATAGACGTTTTGTTTAAGTCTTCCGCTGTGCTATGTTAGTGTATGTTTCCACCATTTATATCCTCTATTGTATATGCTATGTGGGTTTTGCAGGTTGGTTTGTCAAGCAAGTCATGATTAGTCGTCCAAGATTCACTCTAACTTCTAGGGTGGGTTTTGGGTCGCGACATCGTCCCCCATTGTTTGATGGGAACAATTATGCGTATTGGAAAGCTCGAATGAGAGTATTTCTCAAATCCATAGACGAGAGAATCTGGATGTCCATTTAGGATAGATGGACTCTACTATTGAATATTCTAAGTGATGTAATTTTCACTAAAAGCACCAAAGATTGGAGGAAAGAAGAGCTCGAGACAAGTGGTTGGAACATGAAAGATCTCAATGCAATCTTTACTGCAGTCACTGTAGAAGAATTCAGACGAATCTCTTCATGTGAAACAGCAAAGGAGGCATGCGATATTTTGGAAATGACTCATGAAGGTACAACCACTGTCAAGATCTCTAAGCTTCAAATTCTCACCACAAAATTTGAAAATCTGAAAATGGAGGCCAATGACACATTTGATGAATTCTATGCTAAACTAAGTGACATTCTCAACTCTAGTTTCAATCTGGGTGAGAAAATCAGTGAGTCCAAAATTGTCAGAAAAATCCTTAGATCTCTACCCGAAAATTCAAAAATATTTGAAAACAAATAGAAGGTTCAAGCCTAAACCAGGAGGAAAACCTCTTGAAAAGCCAAAGTCAAAACCTTGGGATAACAAGAAAGTCCCCAAAGGAACTGATAAGAAATCTCATGGCATTCAATGCTATGAATGCAAGGGCTATGGCCACATTTCACCTGATTGCCCTAACAAGAAGAAGACTAAGGGAAAGGTGATGAATGCCACATGGGATGACTGTGATTCTGATGAAGAAAAATCTGAAAGCTCTACCTCAAGTGAGGAATCTGAAAATCAAATAGCTTTCACTGTCACCCTATTAGAGATAGACCATCCTCCCACTACTCATGAAGAGAAGAGTGATGAAGAAAAAGTGAGTGAGTCTAGTGATGTCGCGACCCAAAACCCACCCTAGGAGTTAGAGTGAATCTTGGACGACTCATTATAACTTGCATGACTTGCTTGAACAAACTAACCTGCAAAAGACCTGGAGCATATACAATAGAGGACATAATAGCGGAAACATACTCTAACATAGCACAACAGAAGACTTAACCAAACCTCTATGGATATCTAAATGTGATCGAAGTTTATACAAAAAGATACCCAAAAGAAAGTGCAGACAGGCCAGCCAAAATACATGAATATATCTCTCTCAACTCACCCACAGCTATTCACTCAGAATCTACCACCTCTAATAATAACCCTCTACCGGAGGTTCCTCGACATACTCCTCCTCCACCCAAGGGCTCAGAGCACAGATATCAAAAGGAGCAGGCACTCCGCTATCACATGCCGACATAAGAAGTACGGCTAAGCATGGAATACTCAGCGGGTACCAAATGCTAACCAACAGTCATAGTGAAACCATAGCAGTATAGAAAGCAAGAAGTAGGTCACATATATAAAGCATGAACAATTCATATCATCACAAGGAAGTAAAGCAGTTTATAATCATGCTTGCATTCGTAAAAGCCGATAAAATCCTTGAAAATATCGTGCACTTGACTTGACTTAAAACATCCTTTTCGTGCTTAAAACTTGTCTTGTCTGTCTTGTCTTGTCGTATCATGTCATGTCATGCGTGTCATGCCATGTCATACTTGCTTGGAAAATAAATGTGTTCATGCTACTTGTGAGGGAAGGGAGACCCTTCTTCCTAAATGCTCATGCTTGCCATGCCATGTATCTTACTTGCTTGAAAAATAAACTACTTGTGAGGGAAGGGAGACCCTTCTTCCTAAATGCTCATGCTTGCCATGCCATGTATCTTGCTTGCTTGGAAAATAAACTACTTGTGAGGGAAGGGAAACCCTTCTTCCTAAATGCTCATGCTTGCCATGCCATGTATCTTGCTTGCTGGAAAATAAACTACTTGTGAGGGAAGGGAGACCCTTCTTCCTAAATGCTCATGCTTGTCATGCCATGTATCTTGCTTGCTGGAAAATAAACTACTTGTGAGGGAAGGGAAACCTTTCTTCCTAAATGCTCATGCTTGCCATGCCATGTATCTTACTTGCTGGAAAATAAACTACTTGTGAGGGAAGGGAAACCCTTCTTCCTAAATGCACTTGCGATGGAAGGGAAACCCTTCTTATGCATGCTAGTCTTGTTCTTGCCAAAAGCGAGGTAAATCATATCGTAGGATATGTCCCACCTCTAATTCTCGTTCTTGAAAAACCTTGGTAAATCATGTCATGCATGCCGTGCTCGTGGAATTGTGTACATACTTGCATTTGAATTCAAATATGACAATTGGGTAATTTACAATACATATAACATCAATAATTTGGGCAAGTCAACATTCATGCCATTTTAGGGAAAGGAATTAATCACATTATCATAAGCCCTAGCAATTCCATAAGCAATTAGGCATGTATTTTCTTAATTTATAACTCATTTTATTTACCTTGGCATTTCATCAAACTTGGGGTGTATACATTATTGATCAAAGCTATATCATGCTTTTCTAGGTGGATTTATATTCACAACAAACTCGTGTGTTTATTATTGGTACAATGCCCTCCCCATTTCATTCATCACATCATTCACACGGCATCCATTCTCCAATATCCATCTCCATTCACACCATTTACACATTACAACTCATAATATAGTTATAGATGGGGGAAGACAAAGAATAGAAAAGAAAAGAGAAAACTATAACTAAGAGGGTAGCACAAGGTACCGACCTTGCCAAATGAGGGAAGAAACCCCTTGCAAAAACGTGCCTGAGTTGCTGCCTTAGCTTGGAGAACGTGCTCCACGAGTGCATGAGCCTTGATCTTGAGGGAAAACGAGCTTGAGGTGATTGTGGGTTCACAACCCCTTTGATTCCTCCCCAAAAGCAAACCCTAGGTTAGAACTCTCCTTCTCCTTTCTCTCTATCTCTCAAGGTCTCTACGTAGGGTTTATGAACCCTCAAATGCTCGGGCAAAGCCTTTAAGGCATGAGTGAAATGCCCAAAAGACGAAAACACCCTTAATGAAAATTCTGCAAACACGCGAAGACTGAGCGATCGGTGGTTATGACCGATCGATCGGTTGTCTACTGAGCGATCGGTGTTCTTGACCGAGCGACCGGTCAAAAACATGCTCTCTGGAAAATTTCTCCATACAAAAAAGTGCACCAGTCGATAGCCTCCGATCGATCGGTTGTGGACCGATCGATCGCTACAATGGACCGAGCGATCGGTGGTCTGCAGGTTTTGACACTGAGTCCATTTTTCACCCATTCCTACTATTTGGACCAATTCTACTTCTATTCTAAGATCTTCTAAACTTTAGTAGGACCTCTTTAAAGCTTAGAGGCTTATTAAATAATTTATCTAATTAATTATAGAATTCTTGACACAATTCCATCGAAGTTTCAAATTTTCATTTCATGAAATTGAGATTACAAGACACCATGCCTTGATACACCTTCCAAGGCATATACAAAAAGTTTCAGGGCTCTACATCCTCCCCCCTTATAAAAATTTCATCCTCGAAATTTGGACGGCACATGCGTTACAAACCAAAACAAATTTATAAGTCTTATACAAAACCTATACAAAACTCATTCAAACAGTTCCAGGTACTTCGCTTTGACTTCGGCCTCACGCTCCCATGTAGCCTCTTCTCGAGCATGATGTTGCCACTGTACGAGAACCAATAGAATCGTTTTGTACTGAAGGACTTGATCTCTCCGATCAAAAATATGAACCGGCCTCTCAACTAAAGTGAGATCCTCTCGAATTTCCAATGGTTCCAAGTCTATGACATGCGAAGGGTCCGTAAGGTACTTCCGAAGCATAGACACATGGAAGACGTGAACCGCGGCCATATGTGGTGGAAGAGCTACCTTGTAAGCAACTTCACCAACTCGTGTGATGATCTCGAACGGGCCAACATATGGAGGACTAAGCTTGCCTTGCCTGCCAAATCTCATAATCCCTTTGCTAGGAGATACCTTCACAAAGACTTGATCTCCAACCTGGAATTTCAAGTCCCTGCGGCGTGTGTCCGCATAGCTCTTTTGACAATCTTGAGCGACTTTCAACCGATCCCGGATGATCTTGACTATACTCGCAGTTTGCTCGATCAACTCTGGACCTAACACCTTTCTTTCTCCTACCTCATCCCAATAGAGAGGAGACCTGCAGCTTCTCCCATACAAGGCCTCAAATGGAGCCATTTGGATGCTCGCTTGGTAGCTGTTATTGTAGGCGAATTCAACCAAAGGTAAGTGTTCTTTCCAATTGCCTTTGAAATCCAGCATACAAGCTCGAAGCATTTCTTCGATGACTTGGTTCACCCTCTCAGTTTGTCCATCTGTCTATGGATGAAAGGCGATGCTGAAATCAAGTCGGGAACCCATAGCATCCTGAAAACTCTTCCAAAACCTGGACGTGAATCTCGGATCCCGATTTGACACAGTACTAACTAGCACCCCGTGTAGCCTAACAACTTCCTTGATATATAGTGCGGCCAACTGACTAGAGTTGAAGGTAGTACGGTAAGGCAAGAAGTGCGCGGACTTTGTTAAACGATCCACCACAACCCATATTGCATCTGAGCCCCTTGTCGTCTTTGGCAAGCCAACTATGAAGTCCATGGAAATGTTCTCCCATTTCCACTCGGGAATAGGAAGAGACTGTAATAGACCTGCGGGTCACATGTGCTCTGCTTTCACCTACTGGCACACCAAACATCGTGCCACATATTCCGTAACATCCCTCTTCATATTCCGCCACCAAAAGTGACTCTTGAGGTTCCGGTACATCTTTGTACCCCCTGAATGCACAGTGTACTTTGCTTGGTTGGCTTCATCCATAATCTCTCGTCGAAGATCCGCATTGGCCGGAACACAAAGCCTTCCATTTTATTTATTTATTTATTTATATTTTTAGAAAAGCCACTCAGAAGGAGTGGGGGGTTTGGCAGACCCCTACCCGATTTATTAAAATAGGAAAAATTGGGGGGGACATAAACCTTACCCCATATAGACCAACCACCGAGAGGGGGGGACATAAAACCTAACCCCTCCCTAGACAAGTAAACTCTAGGATGGCATTCCAAGCCTGGCAAACCAACCTAAAAAATAAAATAAAAACTAGGGGGGAACATAATCCTTACCCCTACATACAAGATGTCCAGATTTGCCAAATCTTCCAATAGCTTCCATTCATGCACCAACATGAGAGCCAACAAACCCGGAGAAAATAAACGTGTTCATGCTACTTGTGAGGGAAGGGAGACCCTTCTTCCTTAATGCTCATGCTTGCCATGCCATGTATCTTACTTGCTTGAAAAATAAACTACTTGTGAGGGAAGGGAGACCCTTCCTAAATGCTCATGCTTGCCATGCCATGTATCTTGCTTGCTTGGAAAATAAACTACTTGTGAAGGAAGGGAGACCCTTCTTCCTAAATGCTCATGCTTGTCATGCCATGTATCTTGCTTGTTGGAAAATAAACTACTTGTGAGGGAAGGGAGACCCTTCTTCCTAAATGCTCATGCTTGCCATACCATGTATCTTGCTTGCTGGAAAATAAATAACTTGTGAGGGAAGGGAGACCCTTCTTCCTAAATGCTCATGCTTGTCATGCCATGTATCTTGCTTGCTGGAAAATAAACTACTTGTGAGGGAAGGGAAACCCTTCTTCCTAAATGCTCATGCTTGCCATGCCATGTATCTTGCTTGCTGGAAAATAAACTACTTGTGAGGGAAGAGAAACCCTTCTTCCTAAATGCACTTGCGAGGGAAGGGAAACCCTTCTTATGCATGCTAGTCTTGTTCTTGCCAAAAGCGAGGTAAAACATATCGTAGGATATGTCCCACCTCAAATTCTCATTCTTGAAAAACCTCGGTAAATCATGTCATACATGCCGTGCTCGTGGAATCGTGTACATACTTGCATTTGAATTCAAATATGACAATTGGGTAATTTACAATACATATAACATCAATAATTTGGGCAAGTCAACATTCATGCCATTTTAGGGAAAGAAATTAATCACACTATCATAAGCCCTAGCAATTCCATAAGCAATTAGGCATGTATTTTCTTAATTTATAACTCATTTTATTCACCTTGGCATTTCATCAAACATGGGGTGTGTACATTATTGATCAAAGCTATATCATACTTTTCTAGGTGGATTTATATTCACAACAAAATCGTGTGTTTATTATTGGTACAATGCCCTCCGCATTTCATTCATTACATCATTCACACGGCATCCATTCGCCAATATCCATCTCCATTCACACCATTTACGCATTACAACTCATAATATAGTTATAGATGGGGGAAGACAAAGAATAGAAAAGAAAAGAGAAAACTATAACTAAGAGGGTAGCACAAGGTACCGACCTTGCCAAATGAGGGAAGAAGCCCCTTGCAAAAACGTGCGTGAGTTGCTGCCCTAGCTTGGAGAACGTGCTCCACGAGTGATTGAGCCTTGATCTTGAGGGAAAACAAGCTTGAGGTGATTGTGGGTTCACAACCCCTTTGATTCCCCCCCAAAAGCAAACCCTAGGTTAGAACTCTCCTTCTCCTTTCTCTCTATCTCTCAAGGTCTCTACTTAGGGTTTATGAACCCTCAAATGCTCGGGCAAAGCCTTTAAGGCATGAGTGAAATGCTCAAAAGACGAAAACACCCTTAATGAAAATTCTGCAAACACGCGAAGACCGAGCGATCGGTGGTTATGACCGATCGATCGGTTGCCTACTGAGCGATCGGTGTTCTTGACCGAGCGACCGGTCAAAAACGTGCTCTCTGGAAAATTTCCCCATACAAAAAAGTGCACCAGTCGATAGCCTCCGATCGATCGCTACAATGGATCGAGCGATCGGTGGTCTGCAGGTTTTGACACTGAGTCCATTTTTCACCCATTCCTACTATTTGGACCCATTCTAACTTCTATTCTAACATCTTCTAAACTTTACTAGGACCTCTTTAAAGCTTATAGGCTTTATTAAATAATTTATCTAATTAATTATAGCATTCTTGACACAATTCCATCGAAGTTTCAAATTTTCATTTCATGAAATTGAGATTACAAGACACCATGCCTTGACACACCTCCCAAGGCATATACAAAAAGTTTCGGGGCTCTACAAGTGAAGATCATGATCAGAGTCACACTGTCTCTGAGTATGATGAAGATATGGACAAAGCCTATTAAAGGTTGTTTTCTAAAAGCCTTAAGCTGAAGAAAGCTAAGATCTCTTTGAACAAATAACTTAAATTTACCCAACAAGAAAGAGACTCTTGCAAACTAGAAGCAGAAGGGAAGAACGCTCTAGTTTCTCAGCTTGAAAGTGAAAAGGCTGAACTGGTGTCCAAATTAGAATACCTTGAGGAAGAAAATGCCTCTTTATCCAAATGGATCAAGTTTCTAGAAACTGAGGAAGATAACTCCATGAGTGTATCTGAAGAGTCAAAGACCCAAATTTCAGAATTGGAATTTGAAAGAAATAACCTTATTGAAAAAGTTAGATTTCTAGAAAAGGAATTTCTTGAAACTCTGAAAGTTAAGGATGGGCTAGCTATGAAAGTAATTGAACTCGAAAAGGAAGCTAGACTCCTTAGCAACACTCAAATCTTGGATAAACTGGCTAGCATGCAGTGCTCAACAATAAACATGTCCGGCATAGGACATCCAGATAGACCATCCGGTCCTTTGAATGTCGGAACAATGTCTACTGCAACATTTGAGCCAATACATGAGAATCCAAGATTTATGAATTCTAACTCCTCAGGATCAACATCCAGGATGCCAAACTCTCAGTTGTACCCAAATTTTGTCACCTCTAGACAAGGTAAGAATTCAACTGAAACTGAGAGAACAAAAGTTCAGTCCTAGGCTAACAAATCTCATCCTTCCAGGTTTATTCCCACTTGTCACCATTGTGGAGTGAAGGGTCACATCCGACCTAACTGCAATGCCTTTAGGAGAAATCCCCAAAATGGTTCTTGGAATCAAACACAACATCAAGGGAATCTCCAAAGGCAAATTCAAGCCTTAGCAGAAAAGTCTAGGAGTTTGAGTGAAGAAGTGATGAAAATTGCTCAACTCTCTAGTACACAATATGGTCGTGACACTTCTTATGCTCATCATGAAGAAGGTAACATGATGGACCAAAATGCGAGGTTCACCCAGAAAAGAAGGAAGAATAGGAGATCTAACAAAAAGGTCTTGCCTACAAATGAAGTGAACAAAGACAATAGGGTTCCCCAAAGGTCTAAGTTCATTTATGTGAGAAAGGATGATCTAAAATGCCTTGTCATCCACACCGCTTTGAAAGCCCAAAATTCTGACATGTGGTATTTCAATAGTAGATGCTCTAGATACATGACTGGTAACAAGTCCCTCTTTACTCACCTTGAGGAATGCTCGGATGGGACTGTTACTTTCGGTGATGGAAGCAAATCCTTTGTGAAAGGAAAATGTGTCATCTAAGTACCAGGCATTCCTAAACTGAAAGATGTCTTGTCTGTAGAAGGACTGAAAGCTAATCTATTTAGCATAAGTCAATTGTGCGATGATCACCATGCTGTCCACTTTACCAACAATAAGTGTTCTGTTATGGATGACAAAGGTGTGTGTGTTTTGGAAGGGTCAAGAACCATCGACAATTGTTATGGTTTAATTCCTAGTGTTGGTTCTTCTCAAATGTGCAATAGGGCTAAAGTTGAAGAAGTTGAACTGTGGCATAAAAGGCTAGGTTACATGAATTTCAAAGACCTAAGCAAACTCTCAAAACACGAGCGTGTGAGAGGTGTGCCAAAACTAGGGAAGCCCTCTACTGCTATGTGTGGGCCATGTCAAATTGGCAAACAAATTAAAAGCACACACAAGAAGGCTTCAAATATCGCTACCTCACACCCACTAGAACTAATACACATGGATCTCATGGGTCCAACTCGAACTGAAAGTCTAGGAGAAAAGTGATATATCCTAGTGATGGTTGATGATTTCTCAAGGATGTCATGGGTGGCATTCATAAGAGAGAAGTTGGATGCATTTGAGAACTTCAAGAACATCTGCTTGAGAGTGCAAAATGAAAAAGGATGCCCTATCAGTCGTATTCGAAGTGATCATGAAAAGGAGTTTGAAAACTCCAAGTACAATGAGTTTTGTGATGAAGCGGGCATCAAACATAAATTTTCAGCACCAATAACCTCAGCAAAACGGTGTGGTGGAAAGATAGAACAGGTTACTTCAAGAGATGGCTAGGGTGATGCTTCACAGTAACAACCTTGCTGCTCATTTCTGGGCTGAAGCAGTTAGCACTGCATGCTATACTGTTAATAGAGTCTACATTAGGCCCAGAACTAGGAAGACACCCTATGAGCTGTGGTAAAACAAGAAACCCAATGTCAAATACTTTCGAGTATTCGGAAGTAAGTGCTATATCCTTAGGGATAGAGAGCAATTAGGTAAATTTGATTCCCGGAGTGATGAAGGGATTTTTCTTGGATATTCCACAAATAGTAGGGCTTATTGAGTGTACAACTTGTAAACCTCTACTGTTATAGAGTCCATAAATGTGATGGTTGATGACTCAAGATATGAGTCCTTGCAACTAGAGGATGACAATGCTGATGAAGGTGTGAAAATTCCAATATCTAAATCAGAAGATGAATCACCTTCAAAGTCACCTCCTAACAAACCTACACATCCTAGGGTTATGAGGCCTCACTTCTTAACTAAAATTATTGGAAACCTTGAAAGTGGAGTGAGAACTTGAAAGTAAGTTGAAAATGAAGTTAGTCACTTTTGCTACACTTCTACATTTGAACCCAAAAATGTAACTGAAGCTCTCACTGATGAAAATTGGATAAATGTCATGCAAGAAGAGCTCAATCAGTTTACAAGGAATGATGTATAGTTTTTAGTTCCTAGGCCTAAAAATACAAATGTTATTGGTACCAAATGGATTTTCAAGAACAAATCTGATGAATATGGTACCATTGTAAGAAACAAGACTAGGTTAGTTGCTCAGGGATACACTCAGATTGAGGGCATTGATTTTGATGAAACATTTACTCCTGTTGCCCGACTAGAGTCTATCAGAATCTTGCTTAATGTTGCATGCCATCTCAAATTCAAACTTTTTCAGATGGATGTCAAGAGTGCCTTTCTGAATCGCATTCTTCAGGAGGAAGTTTTTGTGGAACAACCAAAAGGATTTGAGGACCCTAATCATCTTGATCAGGTTTACTGATTAAAAAGGGCTCTCTATGGTTTGAAACAAGCTCCCAGAGCTTGGTATGAGAGACTGACTACATACCTCTTAGAAAATAGATTTTCGAGAGGGGGAGTAGACAGGTTCCTATTCATTAAAAACATCAAGGATGATATGGTTATTGCTCAGATATATGTTGATGATATTGTCTTTGGTTCCACATCAGACTCACATGCACACTCCTTTGCTAAACAAATGAAGAATGAATTTGAGATGAGCATGGTTGGTGAGCTGAATTTCTTTCTTAGTCTGCAGGTAAAACAAATGAACAATAGGATCTCTGTGTCCCAAACCAAATATGCCAAAGTCCTTGTAAAGAAATTTGGCATGAGCTCAGTTAAACATACTCACACTCCTATGAGCACCACCATCAAACTTACCAAAGATACTTTAGGCAAAAGTGTTGACCAAACCACATACCGGAGTATGATTGGTAGTCAGCTTTACCTCACTGCCAGTCATCCTGACATTGCCTTTAGTGTCGGAGCTTGTGCTCGCTATCAAGCAAGCCCCAAAGAGTCACACTTACTTGCTGTCAAACAAATTATTCGATATGTAAGTAGAACTCTCTCTTTTGGCCTCTGGTATCCCTTTGATACTAATGCTGTGGTGCTCGGATATTCCGATGTCGACTGGGCCGAAAATGCTGATGATAGGAAAAGCACCTCCGGAGGATGCTTTTATGTTGGAAACTATTTGGTTGCTTGGCTTAGCAAAAAACAGAATTTCATCTCTTTGTTTACTGCCGAGGCTGAGTACATTACAGCCGGCAGTTATTGCACTCAACTTCTGTGGATGGAACAGATGTTGTAGGACTACGGGATAGAACAGGGCACCATGACTGTATATTGTGATAACACAAGTGCCATCAACATCTCCAAAAATCCCGTGCAACACTCTCGCACCAAACACATAGACATTAGACACCACTTCATTCGAGAGCTTGTTGAGCAATGTGTCATCACATTGGAATATGTGCAAACTGATACTCAACTTGCAGATCTCCTAACCAAACCTCTAGACTCCCTTAGGTTTGAGTTTCTTAGGAAATCCATCGGTGTGTGCGGTATTGAGTGTTTGATTGCATTTTGATAGACTAGGTAATCTCATATCCATATCTCTTCCCAGCTCTATTCCTCTGGTGTATATTATTAGTTTTTGCATGTAGTTGTTTTTGTTTGGTTTCTTATTTCAAAAATCCAAAAACATTAAAAAATTAAGAAAAACTCCAAAAAGATTTTTGTTTTCTTTTAGTTAGGCATATTTAAAAAAAAAGGGGGGGGGGGGTTTTGTTGAATTTGGTTGTTATGGGTGTGCATTGCTGAATTTTTCTTGTGCTCATAATGCTTGTCCAAGATACATATTTGATCGTATTGGATTCATAAGGATATCATACCTACCAAAATGTCTTTAGGGAAGTGTACATAGACTATCTTGCTAAATACAGTTAGAAATATGACAAATACTGTTGCGCTATCACCTGCACTTGCACTCTGTCTATCTCCTGCAGATGGTACATATCCCTATGAACAGGTAATGATATTAGTCATGATGGTTCTTCGAGGTGATAAAATCTGATTTGATCATGAAGGTACCATCCCTCAAAATGTGCCCTAGTTTAAAGGTTTTATGCATTGGAAAGGGCTACCTCTAGGATAGTGTGAAAGTCACTATTGGATGCAAATAGTATGAAATGGCTATCTGGGTCCCTAGACTGAAAGCTCCTACTGCCAATAGCTAGGACTACCTTCCCAGTAAGTGTGAAAGCCACCATTGCATCTCAAAATTCAAAAGAAAAAGACTGATCAAGAATAGCTTCACCAAACAAAAAAAATTCCATAAACACTGTGAGAGCAACATATGAAAAAGGGTAAAAATAGTAAATAAAATTCTTCATCTTTTTGGATTACCCTTAATGCATCTCTCAGTATTTCTTGAAGCCTGGTGTTCCTGAAATGCACTAATGTCCTTATCTATCTAAGGGTGCCTACCTCTAAAGGTGTTCAGTCAGAATTTCACCTCACACACTTCACATTGATAGTATAGCCTATTACTCATTGTACATTAGCTTGTGTGACTATCTTGCCATCCCTTGTGCTTAGTGTCGATGGAAATATCATTAGATACTCAGTGTTGTATGCTAAACATTCTTGGACACTATATTATTTGTCTCTTGAAAAAGTTGCACATACTAGCTTTCCTTCCTGGACATAATGTTAAAACTTTTTTCAAGATGAAGTCTTTTTGAGATGTTTGATATTTCTAAGTAAAGTGGAGGATCTTTGAAAATTACTTCTCACAAGTTTTTGACTGACTTTAAATTGCTCCAGTTTTTTTTTAATCAAGTGTTTGAGAAGAATTACACAATTGTTTTGCCAATTTCTATGTCACCTCTTCTGGTTCCTCTTCTAAGTTGGTTTACAGGTGATTCTTAGGTTGAAACCATAGCCACATGAATTGGTCTTTGCCCATCCCAATGTAGCAAAACCTAGAGTCTCTAGGCTGTATGGGTGTTTAGGCATTTGGTGTCTTTATGCAGATTTTTCAGCTTTATCTTTGAAGAATAACATCCCACACTCATTTCTCACAAGAGGACAAAGAGCAAAGGCGTCCCCTCTCTCTCACCATTTGTGCAGGTGTACAGGTTTCAGGTTGAGGGTCAACCTTGAGTGGTCATTCGGTCGACCGAACACAGACATGGGGTTTTGGAATCTTACCATCAAGTCACATGGTTACCTTCCTATTTTGTCCTCTTTGCTCTTTTACACCAGCAGGTTGCCTTGATTTTTGCAGCTTTTTCCAGCCATATGCCGTACTGTCTTCTCCACACAGCTTCAAGTCTTCTCGTGTGAGCTACAGGCCTCCTCAGTTGTGCAATTTCCCACACTCCTCATGTTGTCCACTGGGCTTCTCTTGCGACCTTCAAGCCCTCCTCTCTAGCCTCACGATCCTTCTATCAAGCCTCTAGCTTGTTTATCGTGAGATCCCTCTGCTACTGTGAGTGCCCAGCTGCTTCATACGTCTTCCCCTCTCCATTCCTAGGTGTTTGCGTGCATCCATCTTATCTTCAAGGTAACACCCTACCTCTTCTTCAGTTCGTGCAAATTTGGGTCTATGGCTCTTGAGTTTCTTCTTCTTATTGCCTCCATTCTCATGGCGGGTCGCCCTAAGCGCTGCCTCCTCATCTCTCAGGAAGAAGATGATGTCCCTGACTCTGAGGATGCATCATATGATGCTGAACATGGCATCCATGTGGGTCGCGCGGTCCATTCTAGGGTTCCTCCATCCTCAGCTTCCCATAAGAAAGCCATGGGTGCTTCCAGTTCAAAGCCCTCCGCCAAATCAAAGGGTAAATCTCAAGTCCCCACTCCTAATGAGCCTGAGATTGTACGATTTCACACCATTGGGAATGAACAGCTTTATAATACTTGGCTTAAAAATATGGCTGTTACAATTGAAAAGGCCATTGTCATTTCGGATTTTACCCATCCTGGTTTCGAGGAAATTATTGACTCTCACAAATGGTCTGGTCTTTTAAAATTGCCCGGTTATGCTAGTCTAGACCTTGTTCGAGAATTTTATGCGAACATTTATTTTGTCAACCCTCGTAATTTTTCCTTCAAAACTCAGGTTCGAGGTTAGAAAATTCTCATTAATCTGGATGTCATTGCCTTTTTCATTAGTGCCCCTCGGGTCCCGGGAGCCTATTACCCTTATCTCTATCCCACCGATGAGGATAAGCATGATTTGGACAAGGTGGCCAGCAATCTTTGTGATGATCCCTCAAAAAAATGGACTCATCCTCATTTACCTCACTCCAGTCTTTCATACTTGGGTCGTTTGTTTCATCTTATTATGTGTTCCAACATTCATCCCAAGGTGCATTCTACTAATCTGAGTATGGATTGGGCTCGGTTCCTGTATAATGTCATGACTGGAGACACTATTGATACTGGTGCCCACATTATTGACCTCATCCTTCAGGCCATCATTGTGCATCAAAAGCGCGCTACTCTTCCTTTTGGTGTCCTCATCACCAATCTCCTATTTGCTGAGGGTATTAGGGCTCGTTCCTCTGAGGCTACCAAGCCTTCCTTAGGACCCATTTGTGCTCGCACCTTGACTAGTAGTATGTCACATGCTAAGATGTCGGAACATGAAGAGGACATTGATGATGATATCGCTCATTCGGCCACGAGTGCCGGTCCCTCTCCCAGCCATGCTAGGGCTCCTCCGGGTCCCTTGTCCTTCAAGACAATGGCTGCCATGCTTGCCGATATGACGGCTGCTCAATCACACTTCGCCACTGATCTTTATGCATGCCTGGATTCTCATGTTGCTAGTACTCAGGATAGTTTTTCGACGACTAATCGCTAGATTGATGCACTTTCCGATATAGTGCAGGCGTCTCGCCAGGAGCTTCGCAATTTTTGTTCTCGATATCAGGATGATGTTGCTCGTCACTTTCCTTCGTACCACGATGATTAGCACTTCTTGCAATGATGGTTCCAGCCTTGTTTTGTTCGTCGGTTGTGCTGGATTTAGTTAGTCCATTTTATTTGTTATGAGTCTGTGGTTGGTCTTTGTGCTATGCACCCTTGGTTCCTTTATATGGGATGCTACTTGCTTGTTTCTACTGCTTAGTTCATGCTACTGCTTCTTAGTGTTTCTTTATACTGTTGATCTTTGATGCTAATTCTTCTTCATGTTAGGGTTGCTATTTCTGTAGGATTGATTTCCCCTTGACAATTCATGCCAAAAAGGAAGAGAAGTTGGCTAGATAGATCACCTCATCATATGTGCAATTGTGTGTTTATGTCACATTATCACATGTTGCATATTATATTCACATTGCTTCACTTATAGCTCACATGCTCATGATTCAGAAACCTTTGTCAGATGGGATCTCAGGTTGAGGGAGAGATCTCATAATACCTTGCATGATGTTCATTATTTCAATGGTTTATTTTATGAAATTCCCGCATGCTTCACAAAGGTATTGGTTGTTTCAGTGTTTCAGGGTTAATTGATGCCTCAACGATCTCTTAAGACATACTACTCCATGGAAGAAGTCAAAATGTCCAGTGTCATGTACTTTTCATTCTCCTTGTTTCTTGTGGGTTTAAGAGAGTCTGTAAAGTCATGTCCATCTGTTATATTGGTTGTTTTGTCTCCGAATTGCCAAAAGGGGAGATTGTAAAGTCAAAGTATTGTTGGCAAAATTTCGAACCCAAAATGTTGTATATAGGTTATAGTAGGTCTCATCCGGTTTGAAGACAAAGTGAAGAAAACGCCGTAAAGAATCTTGAAGCTACACCACTCACATTGGTTCAAAAAGTAAGTTTTGAAAGAGAAATCTAGATGACCATAGGTTACTTTATGGAATTGGCCCATTCATCATAAAAATTAAGTAAAAAAAAACACTAGAGGTATAGGGGATTGCATTTAAGGCTAAAAGGATAAAAACATGAAAAAATGCATCCCAAGTCGACCCTGAATAGCCTATGGTTTGTATGGTGAATTCAGGCAGAGAGTAAAAATTTTGGAGGTCGACCCTGAAGGATGGTGAGGTCGACCGAAGTGTACACTTTGGTTGACCGAACCATCCCCCAGGGTCCACCCTGATATGGGAGTTCGGTTGTTTGCTTGGTTTGCTATAGTGGGTCAACCCAGGGATCCTCCAGGGTCAACCCTGATATGGAAAAACTTTCTACAATTATTTTTTAGCAACTTCTAAACCCTTAAACCTTTCTTATATATATTGGACCTCTCCCAATCAGTGAGGGATATTGATTGGAGATTTTTTAGAGCACTTTATGCCTATTTTGAGTTTATGAAAACTCTTGGATTCATAGATCTTCATCTCCATTAGTTGGCCTCTAGGTTGTGCAAAGTTTTCAAGCATAAATTCTCAAACTTTCATTAGATAATCCTTAATCATTAAGAGATCACCCTAGGACTTCCACAAACCCTAAAACCCACTGTATGCTCTACTGGTTAGCCTGAGCTAAAGCCGTCAAGGACGGAGATCGGTCTTTGGAGAGCGTGGTTGATCGCTTTGAGTAAGATTGGCCAGTGAGGAACTGGAGCTGCTGTTGCGGAGATCGAACGTGCTGTGTTCATGGTTTACAATCTGAGGAATCGATACTGTCACGCCCCAAAATACCCCCTAGGAGTTTAGGGATATTTTAGATGTGACACTTCGTACCTGCCAAACCATCCTGTAATGCACAAGATAAACACAGTACTAAACAATGATAATCTGAGCGCGGAAGCTAAACATAATTTACGGAAGCGAAAACTAAATTTTTCTTTTCTTTATAATGATCCAAAATGTAGTATTCCAAGTTAACATAAATAGCAAACACGCCTAAGTCTAAGGTGGACAGGCCCACCTATCAAAATATCAAAATACATAGGACCCAACACTTTCTCGATCAATAGTCACCCCCGTGGGGCCAATGGTCTAAGTCTCTCGCCTCCGCCTGAGGCTCGACTACTAGATCCTCATACGGTTCTTCCTCCCCGTAGTCCTCCTCTATCCAAGGACCCTGATCACATATGTCAAGAGGGGCTCGCGCACCTGCCGACATGAAAATACGGTTGAGCATGGAATACTCAACGAGTACAAGCTACTAGCTAGCCATAACAATAATAACACACGTAATAGTCATACCATGCAAAGCAGTAATAGAAGCATCACGAACTAAACAGTATTTGACATGGTACAATACAATCATTTAAAAGTGTGTGCATGAATGCAAAAACACCGATAAAACCCAAGCTTGAAACCCATGTCCTGTCTCGATATGCCTCGTAGAAATCATGTATGCGTGCATGCATGAATGCATGATCATCATCTTGTAAACTTTCATCTTGTAACTTGTGAGCTAGAGGCTAGCACCCGAATCTCCCTGGGCTGCCAACCTCCTTGATATGCAATGCACTTGTGAGCCAGAGGTTAGTACCCGAATGTCCCTGGGCTACCAACCTCCTTGATATGCAATGTTTGGTTTTCTTGTGAGCCAGAGGCTAGTACCCGAATCTCCCTGGGCTACCAACCTCCTTGACAATAGGTGATTTTTATTACTTGTTTAGTTTTCTTGTGAGCCAGAGGCTAGTACCCGAATTTTCCCTGGGCTACCAACCTCCTTGACATGCAATATTTTATTGTTGTTATTATTAGATGCATATGCTCTCGAAAAACTCAGTCATGTGTACATGCGTGCTCATGTGCGTGCCAATAGTGACAAACGTGGGAATGCAGGTGACAAGAGAGATATGGCATTACATTTCATTCCATGATGTGAACATAGGTAACTTAAGTAATTTCCATAACATTTGATCAATTTATCATTTATAAGAACGCATGCATAAAACCCATTTCCATATTCTTCATTTAAACCATTTATTCATAGTTTAGGTATTTTGTCAAACACATAGTATGCTATTTTCCTTCATGGTTCATTTCCATCCTTTGAGTGCATATTTTCTATTCAATCACACAAAGGTAAGTTTATTATTTGTGCAATGCCCATCCTCCATTATCCAATCCACAACCCACACATACCATACATCACCCATTCGGCATTTAATCGCCACATCCAATATCCATCCAAGCATCCATACCATTTCTTTATCTTGTTTATATTTATTAGGGATGATACATTTCACAAGAAAGCAACCATAATAGCATAAATCACATTTCATAAGGAAAAACCTAGATTATTGCTAGGGAAAGTTAGTAGGGTGTACTAACCTTAGATCAAGGCTTGATCTTGAAGAAACCTTGAAATAGAAGCTCTATTTGGAAGGAAGAAGCCTTTGCTTGAAGGGGACTTGAGTTGGGGAAGAAACCCCTTTCAAAAACGTGAGTGAGTGCTGCCCTAGCTTGGAGAATGCACCCCACCCGAGCTTGAGCCTTGAACTTGAAGCAATCCAAGTTGAGGATGGTCTAGGGTTCTTAAACCCCCTTTGATTTCTCCTCAAAAACAAAACCCTAGGTTAGAGTCTCTTCTCCTCTCTCAAACTCTCAAAATCTCATAAGTATGGTAAATGAATCCCTAAGGCTCGTGCAAGCCTTAAGAAGAAAGGGTTTAACCCCCAAAAGACGAAAAAGCCCTTAATGAAATTTCTGCAAAAAAACGCGAAGACCGAGCGATCGGTGGTTATGACCGATCGATCGGTTGCCTACCGAGCGATCAGTGTTATTGACCGATCGACCGGTCAAAAACTCACTCTTTGGAAAATTTCCCCATACAAATTTTTCGACCAGTCGATAGCCTCCGATCGATCGGTTTTGGACCGATCGATCGCTCCGTGGACCGAGCGATCGGTGCTCTGCTGGTCCCGACTGTTTTGGCCATATCTTTTGACTTGTTCGTCCGATTTCGACGATTCAACTTGCGTTGGATTCATCTCTCGAAAACACACATTTCTGACATTTCGGAATTTCCAATTTCTCCCCTATTTATTAATTAGACTACGCGGAAGGCCATTCAACTACGAAATACTTATTCATTTAAAGATGGAAAAGTCTGGGGTGCTACATTCTCCCCCCCTTACAAAAATTTCATCTCCGAAATTTGGATGATACATACATGCACAAAATCAAAACAAAATTACAAGCCATATGCACAAGTCTATTCAAACAACTCGGGATACTTTGCTTTGACTTCGGCTTCACGCTCCCACGTGGCTTCTTCTCGTGCATGATGTTGCCATTGCACGAGGACTAGCGGAATAGTCTTGTTGCGAAGTACTTGGTCTCTTCGATCCAAAATATGAACCGGCTTCTCAACCAAAGTGAGGTCCTCTCGAATCTCAACCGAATCAAGCTCGATGACGTGAGAATGATCTGGGATGTACTTCCGAAGCATGGAGATATAAAACACATCGTGGACCGCCGCCATGTGAGCAGGCAAAGCAACACGGTAAGCAACTTCACCGCCTCGAGTAATGATCTCGAACGGACCCACATATCTCGGGCTAAGCTTGCCTCTCTTCCCGAATCGCATAACACCCTTGGTTGGTGAAATCCTTACAAATACAAAATCACCGACTCGGAATTCAAGATCCCTCCTTCGATTGTCGGCATAGCTTTTCTGCCTATCTTGGGCGGTCTTTAACCTCTCCCGGATAAGCTTGACCCTATCCGCGGTTCGTTCAATCAACTCGGGGCCCAAAATCTTTCTTTCTCCAACTTCATCCCAATACAAAGGGGATCTACAACTTCTTCCGTACAAGGCTTCAAAAGGTGCCATTTGTATGCTTGCTTGATAACTGTTATTTTAGGCGAATTCTACTAAAGGTAGGTGATCCTCCCAACTTCCTTTAAAATCCAACATACAAGCTCGGAGCATGTCTTCTATCACCTGATTCACCCTCTCGGTCTGCCCATCCGTCTGTGGATGGAAGGCCGTGCTAAAGTCTAACTGGGAACCCATGGCACTCTGAAAGCTTTTCCAAAACCTGGAGGTAAATCTAAGGTCCCGATCCTAGATAATGCTCACGGGCACCCCGTGCAACCGAACTATTTCTTTGATATACAATGCAGCCAACTGATTTGAGTTGAATGTAGTCCGGTACGGTAAGGAATGGGCGGACTTCGTGAGTCTGTTAACCACGACCCATATAGCATCACAGTTTCTAGTCGTCTTCGGCAACCCCACAATGAAGTCCATAGAGATATGTTCCCATTTCCACTCGGGAATAGGGAAAGACCCGCCGGTCTCATATGCTCCGCTTTCACCTGTTGGCACACCAAACACCGTGCCACATACTCCGCAACCTCCCTCTTCATGTTTCGCCACCAAAAGTGACTCTTGAGGTTCCGGTACATCTTCGTACCCCCAGGATGCACTGTGTACTTTCAACGGTGAGCTTCATCCATGATCTCTCTCCGAAGGTCTGCATTGGCTGGGACACAATGTCTTCCCTTGAATGTAATAGCACCCCGGCTATTGAGAGAGAAGTCCGTACTACCCTTGGCAATTTCCTTGTCCCGAAAAGCCAACAAGTCAGCATCCGTGGCCTGGTACTCCTGGATCAAATCTATAAGGTACGGCCAAACCGTAACATTTGCCAAAACAGGACTGTGGACAGAATCATTCACACTGATGTCCAGATTTGCCAAATCGTCTAACAGTCTCCATTCCCGCACCAACATGTGAGCCAACAACCCCGATGGTTTCCTACTCAAAGCGTCTGCCACCACATTTGCTTTTCCCTGGTGATATTGGATCGTGTACTCATAGTCTTTTAAGAACTCAATCCAACGCCGTTGTCACAAATTGAGCTCTTTTTGGGAAAAGAGGTACTTGAGGCTCTTGTGGTCCGTGTACACATAGAACTCCACCCCGTACAGATAATGTCGCCAAATTTTGAGTGCAAACACGACCGCCGCAAGTTCCAAGTCGTGAGTGGGGTAGTTCTTTTCATGCTCTTTCAACTGCCTTGATGCATAGGCAATGACTTTCTTGTGTTGCATTAGGACACACCCGAGTCCGACGTGCGAGGCATCACTATACACCTCATACCCAAAAGGTCCAGATGGCACCGTAAGGACAGGGGCTGTGGTGAGGCGTTTCTTCAACTCTTGGAAACTTACTTCACATCGGTCACTCCAACTGAACTTTGCATTTTTCCTTGTCAAGTAGGTGAGAGGTGCAGCCAAACTGGAGAATCCCTCCACAAATCTCCGGTAGTAGCCTGCCAATCCGAGGAAACTACGTATCTCCGTGACGCTCTTGGGCCTCTCCCAACTCATGACTGCCTCAACCTTGGCTGGATCTACAAAAATGCCCTCGGCCGACACCACGTGTCCAAGAAATGCGACCTTCTCTAACCAGAACTCGCACTTACTCAATTTGGCATATAGCCTATGCTCTCTCAACATCTCCAGAGCAAGGCGGAGGTCTCGTGCGTGATCTTCCCGTGTCTGGGAATACACCAAAATGTCATCAATGAATACAATCACGCATCGATCCAAGTAAGATCGGAACACCCGGTCATCAAATCCATGAATGCCGCCGGTGCATTCGTCAGCCCAAAAGGCATGACAAGGAACTCGTAATGCCCATACCGAGTCCTGAAAGCCGTCTTCGGAACATCTTCCGCCTTGATCCTTAATTGATGATACCCCGATCTAAGATCAATTTTGGAGAAGAATCTCGCTCCCTTCAGCTGGTCGAACAAGTCATCGATCCTTGGCAAGGGATAACGATTCTTGATAATTACCTTGTTCAACTGACGGTAGTCTATACACATTCTCATCGACCCGTCTTTCTTCTTTACAAAAAGGACCGGAGCTCCCCACGGTGACACACTTGGTTGGATGAAACCAAGTTGTTGTAACTCCTCAATTTGCTTCTTCAATTCTTCAAGCTCTATCGGGGCCATTCTATATGGGGCTCTTGAAATCGGAGCAGTGCCCGGAGTAAGCTCTATAGCAAACTCAATCTCCCGATTCGGAGGTAACCCGGGAAGTTCCTCCGGAAACACGTCCGAGAACTCACTCACGACCGGAATGGCCGAGGAGTTTTGTGCTTCTGGGTTTGCTATACTCAAGGCTGCGAGGCGAGCAATGTCCCTCTCTCTTAATCCTCGGAAGTGAAAAGGCTTACCCCCTTCCGGCTTGAAATTCACCATCTTTTCAAAACACGCAACATTCCCGTGATGGTTTGACAACCAATCCATCCCTAAGATGACATCAAAATCCAAGTCTTGAAAAGCTAGGACGATGAGATCGGCTAACAGTTCATTCTCCCCCACTTGAACCACACTATCCTTGAATATCTTGTCAGTATCAACTGACTTGCCGAGTGGAGTTGCAATGGTCAACTCCCGCTCTAACGGAGTAGACTCAGTCAAAAATCCCTTTGCGAAACTAGGTGACACAAAGGAGTGAGTGGATCCTGTGTCGATCAACACACGGGCGAGACACTCGTTCACTAATAAAGCGCATGTGCGATTAAGTAACTACTATTAGTAGATTTCAAACAATCACAAGCATCATACATAGAATAACCCTTAGTATAAATAATCACATAATAAACCATAGAAATTTTACACAACTTAGACTCTAGAATTTTTGCGTACCTTGCACGACATCGTCGGATGCACGTGCGTCTCTCTCCGATAGGGCGAAGAATCGGCCCTGGGTGGCTGGGCGAGGAGGCCGGGTAGACTGTGAGGCCCTCGAAGCCTGAGAAGAGCTAGGCTGAGATGTCTGCCTAATCGGGGGCCTGCCCCCGAAGACCGAGCTGGCAATTGACGTCGGGGACAATCTCTAACCATGTGACCATGGTCACCACAATGGAAGCAACTTCCTGAAACCTTCCGGCATTCTCCTGCTGGATGCCTCATTCCACAAAGAGTGCAGACCTCATGTGAATAGAGGGAAGGAGCATATCCCGTAACCTGAGTAACTGTGGGGCGAGGAGCATATGAGGTAGCCGGGCGAAAAGCCGGTGGAGCAAAAGAGCGAGGGGCCTGTGGTGCCAAATACATCCTCTGTGACTGAGCCGGCCTGTGGACTGATACAAGCTAGTCCTTGCTCTTTTCTCCCCTGAACTACTTGACTGTCATTTCTCCATTCCTCTTCTCTTAAAGAACTCTTCGGAATTCGACTCGGCCAACAATGCCTTGTCCACAACTTCTGAATATGTCTCATGTCGGAATATTGAGACACGATCCTTGAGGTAGGCCTTCAACCCCCTCTCAAATTTCTGGGCCTTCATAGCCTCGGTAGCTATCATGTGTGGAGCAAATCGAGATAGCTCTGAAAATTTGGCTTCATAAGCCGCTACAGACATATTACCTTGCTCCAAGGTAATAAATTCCACTTCCATCTCTCTCATTCCGACCGGAAAGTATTTCTTGTTGAAAGCTTCCAAGAATTCCTCCCAAGTCCAATCTTGACCTTGCCGGGTCAACTCTCGGGTCCGAAGTGCGGATTTCCACCAATGGTCGGCCTCGCCTTTAAGCATAAAGGCGGCCCAAGTGACACTTTCCACTTCCGTAGGTGCCAATACAGAGAATATCTTCTCGAGTTGCCGAATCCAACCCTCGGCGACAAGTGGATCAATGCTTCCACAAAAAGTTGGAGGCCTCATCCTCCAAAAAGCTTCTATCCTGGCTTGGGCTCGGTTAGGAGGAGCCGGTATAAGTGCCGCATTAGGCGGAGTGGCCGGTTGCCTTGCCGCCAACATAGCCAAAGTCTCGGCTATGGATGCGAATGCTTGGGCAAAGTTGGGTTGATCATCACCCGATGGAGCATCACCTCCATTACCTCTCGTGTTGTACCCGCGACCCCGGGTATTGCGTCTCATGATTTCTCCTAAGAACGACAATACAACATGAGTCTAACTTGGATACGCATTTAGTACAAATTTCGCAATTCACTCAATATATTTTCATCAAGCATATTTAATAAGTACAACACAAATAATGTACACATGGTATATAACACAATAGCATAACATACAATCCGTGTTCCTAGCGTAGGACTCTATGTTCGGTTGAAGTTCAACCCATTTTGACTAAGACTAACTTGTTAGTCTATACTTGTAATAAAACTCTCTAAGGTGATTCTAATACCTTGTTCAATCATCCAAGTGAGCCTAGGGACTCTAATGCCTAGAGCTCTGATACCACCTCTGTCACGCCCCAAAATACCCCTAGGAGTTTAGGGATATTTTAGATGTGACACTTCGTACCTGCCAAACCATCCTGTAATGCACAAGATAAACACAATACTAAACAATGATAATCTGAGCGCGGAAGCTAAACATAATTTACGGAAGCGAAAACTAAATTTTTCTTTTCTTTATAATGATCCAAAATGTAGTATTCCAAGTTAACATAAATACCAAACACGCCTAAATCTAAGGTGGACAGGCCCACCTATCAAAATACATAGGACCCAACACTTTCTCGATCAATAGTCACCCCCGTGGGGCCAATGGTCTAAGTCTCTCGCCTCCGCCTGAGGCTCGACTACTAGATCCTCATACGGTTCTTCCTCCCCGTAGTCCTCCTCTATCCAAGGACCCTGATCACATATGTCAAGAGGGGCTCGCGCACCTGCCGACATGAAAGTACGGCTGAGCATGGAATACTCAGCGAGTACAAGCTACTCGCTAGCCATAACAATAATAACACACATAATAGTCATACCATGCAAAGCAGTAATAGAAGCATCACGAACTAAACAGTATTTGACATGGTACAATACAATCATTTAAAAGTGTGTGCATGAATGCAAAAACACCGATAAAACCCAAGCTTGAAACCCATGTCCTGTCTCGATATGCCTCGTAGAAATCATGTATGCATGCATGCATGAATGCATGATCATCATCTTGTAAACTTTCATCTTGTAACTTGTGAGCCAGAGGCTAGCACCCGAATCTCCCTGGGCTGCCAACCTCCTTGATATACAATGCACTTGTGAGCCAGAGGTTAGTACCCGAATGTCCCTGGGCTACCAACCTCCTTGATATGCAATGTTTGGTTTTCTTGTGAGCCAGAGGCTAGTACCCGAATCTTCCTGGGCTACCAACCTCCTTGACAATAGGTGATTTTTATTACTTGTTTAGTTTTCTTGTGAGCCAGAGGCTAGTACCCGAATTTTCCCTGGGCTACCAACCTCCTTGACATGCAATATTTTATTGTTGTTATTATTAGATGCATATGCTCTCGAAAAACTCAGTCATGTGTGCATGCGTGCTCATGTGCGTGCCAATAGTGACAAACGTGGGAATGCGGGTGACAAGAGAGATATGGCATTACATTTCATTCCATGATGTGAACATAGGTAACTTAAGTAATTTCCATAACATTTGATCAATTTATCATTTATAAGAACGCATGCATAAAACCCATTTCCATATTCTTCATTTAAACCATTTATTCATAGTTTAGGTATTTTGTCAAACACATAGTATGCTATTTTCCTTCATGGTTTATTTCCATCCTTTTAGTGCATATTTTCCATTCAATCACACAAAGGTAAGTTTATTATTTGTGCAATGCCCATCCTCCATTATCCAATCCACAACCCACACATACCATACATCACCCATTCGGCATCCAATCGCCACATCCAATACCCATCCAAGCATCCATACCATTTCTTTATCTTGTTTATATTTATTAGGGATGATACATTTCACAAGAAAGCAACCATAATAGCATAAATCACATTTCATAAGGAAAAACCTAGATTATTGCTAGGGAAAGTTAGTAGGGTGTACTAACCTTAGATCAAGGCTTGATCTTGAAGAAACCTTGAAATAGAAGCTCTATTTGGAAGGAGGAAGCCTTTGCTTGAAGGGGACTTGAGTTGGGGAAGAAACCCCTTTCAAAAACGTGAGTGAGTGCTGCCCTAGCTTGGAGAATGCACCCCACTCGAGCTTGAGCCTTGAACTTGAAGCAATCTAAGTTGAGGATGGTCTAGGGTTCTTAAACCCCCTTTGATTTCTCCTCAAAAACAAAACCCTAGGTTAGAGTCTCTTCTCCTCTCTCAAACTCTCAAAATCTCATAAGTATGGTAAATGAATCCCTAAGGCTCGTGCAAGCCTTAAGAAGAAAGGGTTTAACCCCCAAAAGACGAAAAAGCCCTTAATGAAATTTCTGCAAAAAAACGCGAAGACCGAGCGATCGGTGGTTATGACCGATCGATCGGTTGCCTACCGAGCGATCGGTGTTATTGACCGATCGACCGGTCAAAAACTCACTCTCTGGAAAATTTCCCCATACAAATTTTTCGACCAGTCGATAGCCTCCGATCGATCGGTTTTGGACCGATCGATTGCTCCGTGGACTGAGCGATCGGTGCTGTGCTGGTCCCGACTGTTTTGGCCATATCTTTTGACTCGTTCGTCCGATTTCGATGATTCAACTTGCGTTGGATTCGTCTCTCGAAAACTCACATTTCTGACATTTCAGAATTTCCAATTTCTCCCCTATTTATTAATTAGACTACGCGGAAGGCCATTCAACTACGAAATACTTATTCATTTAAAGATGGAAAAGTCTGGGGTGCTACAGATACTGAGGAATGGTGTGTCGTGTCCGGTTGGGTAAGATTCGAGTCTTGTATTGTTCAAATCTTCTCATAGTGAATTTTATGCTGGACTAGGTCCCGTGGTTTTTCCCGGAAGGGTTTTCCATGTAAAAATCTTGTGTGTTTAAGTGAGATTGTTTGTGTGTGATTGTCTAAAATTAAAATTGGAAAAGAAAATTGGAGTAGACCTATTCACCCCCCCTGTAGGTCTAAGAGTGCATTGAAATAAGGAATTTCAAAACCATAGGTAACCCTAGGACAAAACCTAAGTCAAACCCTAGCCCTAGGTAACCCTAAACCTTCGCCCTATACTAGCCCTTGAATCCTTAGGGCTTAAAACCTAAGTCCCAGGCCCCTAAGGCCTGAACCCTTGGTTTGGGCCCATGGGGCCCAAAAAAATGAAAACTAACCCCCCTTGCCATGGGTGTGCTTGGGCCAGGCCCAATTTAAACAAATTTAGAATTGGCTGTAGATGGTCTACCATCATTCATTTTTTGCCTGGTATGGCAATGGTGGTAGACCCCCAAGCATCTGTGTAGCATATTTGGGCTTAACTCAGGCCCATTTCAGAGCCTTCCCTAGGCCCACCAAAGGCCCAGGATCATCTTGGGACTCACCCCTTCAAAACCTGTGGGTCCTTGACCATTAGATTAACTCTTAACCCCAGTTACCAAGCAGTAAACCTGGGTTAATTGGAAGTTAAAAATAGCGGTAGAATCTCTACCGCAATTTATGCTTTTCTGATTTTCCAGGCTTTGCATAGGGTCCAAGCCTGGTAGGAGGCCACTCTAGGCCTTGCCTAGCCCCCTGGGCCCATTTCAGACAATCCCCAATCTTAACCAGGGGTTAACCCAACCTTAGTTAGATTTTAATTATGATTAGCTGATCTAACTATAAGAGAAAAATTCTAAAAATTCTCCATAAATCCAAAAAAATCATAAATTTTAGAAAATAATCATTCCTGAACTCAGCAGCATTCCTAACCACAGTTAAATCAGCTTAACCATGATAAATCATTTCTTGAACCATGGTTAACCCATTTAACCTTGGTAAATTCTAGAAAAATTCCTAAAAATACCAAATTGACCATAAAACTAATCTTGACCATTTTCAACCATGCTTAACAATCCTAACCATAGTTAGATCAATCCTTAACCCCGGTTAGCAATCCTAACCTTGGTTAAATTCAATTTTAGCCTACCGGACCTAAAATCCAGTCTACCGGACTTATCCTTCAACCTACCGGGCCCAACCTTAGCCTGCCGGGATTGACCATACTTTATTTTACTGTGGTTAGCAATCTTAAACATGATTAGTTTGACCTAACCCTAGTTAGTAACCCTAACTTTGGTCAAACTCCGCCTTAGTCTACCGAGCTCCTCTTTTTGCCTTATCGGGCCCAAATCTTAGTCTACCGGACTAACCCTAAGCCTATCGAGCTTGAACTATACACTTGACCTAGCCTGGTCAACCAAACCCTAGCCTACTAGACTAGCCCAGTTAGCCACCCTTGGTGCACGCACACATACCCCCTAGCCTCGGCACGGGCTCATGTACTAGAACTACGCTCGGCCTGATTTTACCCTTGTGAGTACGTAGGCAATCCAACCTGGGTTTGACCTTAGTTAGCTTTTTCTTTCTTGGATTAGTACTATCTTAAACTCTTATGCATTTTTACAAACTTTGACTTTGATTGGCTTACACCTAGGGAGTAGGGAACCATTATAAAATGGAAGCTGTAAGGTGACTAACACCTTCCCCAGACTTAACCGAACTTCTTACCCTGATCTTAATCGTAGACCAAGACCTTATCAAACTCTTGAGAACTTATCTCTTCTGAATGAATAGGTGACGACTTTAAACACTTTCACACTCAAGAGGGTACAACACCTTGTGAGTTCGAAATCCCGTGCTCACAGTTAATGTTCTTACACTGGGATTCAACTACAACATGGATATCTCACGTCACTTGCAATTCCAATATAATTCCTATTTAGGATCAATGAGATAACATTGGGTAAGCCAGGGTTAGAATGTCCCAGAGTAATCTGTGGAGATGCTCACATAAGAAATACAAGCTCATTAATAGATTAAATGTTAATCTATAAATTAAGTGATTAAATGTTAATCATTAATAAATGGATTAAAAGTTAATCTATGGTTTAAATTAATTGTTAATTTAAATTAAATGATAATATTTATAATTATTTAATTAACATTAAATAAGGGGAAATGGGTTTGACCCATATCCATAAAACCATATGTATGGACCTTATTAGTGGGCCCAAGCCCATGGATTAAAACTCTAGGGTGGGGCACCAATTTAGTTTCCTAATTAGATTAGGATAATTTTAGTTAATTAATTATTGTTTATTAACTCCTTAAATTATGAGATTAGATTCCAATCTTGGTAAACAAGAAACAAAAGAGAAAAACATGGAGTTTTATTAAAACTTGGAGACCAAGCCCCATGGGCTCATGCCCCCCTATAGCTCACACCCACCCCTTTGAGGGGATTCCTATTTGGATTTTAATTCCTAATTGTTAGGAGTTTGTTGGGTTGTTGGGATTCTTAGTATCTAGGAATTAGTTACACCCCCTTTAATTATGGAATCCTTTTGGGAAAAGGAATCCCAAATTAGAAGGTTTGTAACAACTAATTAATTATGAATTAATTAGAAGTCCATTATTTAGAAACTCTCCTTAAAAGTGATGTTTCCTAATTGGTGTAGGATTTGAATTGTTCTAAATTCTATAAATAATCCCCAACACCCAAATCGTGAGAGACACTCACTCACTCTCATAAATTCTCCTTCTCCAAACCGTGAGTCTCTAGGGGAGATTTCTCTCCCCCCCCCCCCCCCCCAATTTTTGTGAGCCCCGTAGGGGATTTTCTAAGTTATTATAAGGCTTAGAGTTTTGAACCCTTAGTGTTTTGGTGATAGAAAGTCTACACCAATATCTCTTCCTCTTCTCTTTGTTTCTTCAAGGCCAAGAAAAGATTCAAAGGCTTTGTGGGGATAGCGAAGAACAAGGATCGAGCTTCGATTATTTCTTCGAGAAACCTCTACAAAGAGTTTGGACGATTCGAGTTGGTTTTTGCTTTACCAGTGAACATCATTCACTGAGGTAATTTAACTAAAAGATGTAGATAGTATTAGTTGCTTTTTATGGTGTAAAGATCCTCGGGATCCATTTTTCTGCATAATTTTATATCTGGATTCCCTTCATATAGAAGTTGGAAATGCCAAATGATGTCCTTTAATTGTTCATGTCATTAGAATTGTCACCAATTGTTATGCACAAGCACACATGCATGCATGAACCGAAGTTTTTCTAGTATATGAATATGAATTAAAACCAAGATCAAGAAAAGTGATTTACGACATGAATGATAAAGCCGAACTTTGGGTCAGTCAAGGATGGGGAAAATCCAAGGATATGTCACACCTGGCTCACAAGAAAACTTGACAAACAAGAATGATAAAGCTGAACTTTGGGTCGGTCAAGGATACGGCATATCAAAGGATATGTCATATCTAGCTCACAAAAAAACAAGACAAGTATGATAATGCCGGACATTGGGCCGGTCAAGGATGTTGGTGCACCTTTTCTAATTCGTTGAAGGGTATTTGCATACCCGGCTCACAAGTCATTACAAGGGCACTTACATCTGGCTCATAAGTTAAACACGACAAGACAAGTCAAGCATGACAAGACAAGTGTGATTCTAAACAATAACAAGACAAGACATGTATGATTCTCACGAGACAAAAACAAGACAAGAATAAGTTTTAAACACGAAAAGTAAGTTTTGAAAACACAAAAAGATGTTTTCAAGCATAAGTACGAATTATGAACACGGGTTTTATAAGGAGATTTCGCATTTAGTCACATGCATGTCATGATCATTGTATTGTTTTAATTTGATGTTATGAATTTCATTTTGTTATTACTATTGTTAGCTAGTAGCTTGTACTTGCTGAGTATTCTATACTCAGTCGTACATATTGATGTTGGAAGGTACACGGTTCGATATATGTGCTCTGGGTCCTTGGATCGAGGAGGATTACGGTGAGGAGGGGCCTCACATGGAGCCGATGGTAGAGCCTCAGGTGGAGGCCAGAGACCTAGATAGTTGGCCTTACCCAGATGAGTATTGAGAGTGAGAGAGCTTTCATGATTTTGTATTTTGATATATGGGCATGTCCACATTTACTTGTATGTTTTGTATCTAACTTGGAATATAGACTATGTATAGAAAAAGAAAAAGTTGGTTTACGCTTCCGTATTATTTTAGCTTCCATACTCTATTTCATGTCCCTATTATAGATGTAGATGCCTTGTTCATTGCAGGATGGTTTGACAGGTTATGTATAATCACACCTAAAGTGTCACCTAACTCCTAAGGGGATTTTGGGGCATGAAAGGGTGTGTTAGACTTGGGGAAGATACTTTATCTTTCCCAACCCTCCGAACCCAAAAAATTTCTGAGTTCAAAATCCTCTCTCTTTTTTCTCCTCATTTTGAGGTAAGGTTCCATATTAAACCAAGGTTAATGGAAGGGAAGAACACTGGTTCTTCCCTTTTTTTTCTCTCTACTTCTTGATTTTTGGAAGATGAGAATTAGGGTCTCAGACCTCATTCTGGAGGATTGGATGCCCATTTGGGCATCCTTTGGATCTCCTTCATCTAGGGATTCTTTGGGATGCATCTTTTTGTATTTCTTGGGTTTTCCCTAGTTTAGAGAGGCCTTACGATGCCTATTTGGGCATCCTGCAACTTCCAGCAAAAATTCTAATTCCCACAGATATATTGCCCACAGTAATTTGTCCGTGAGCTCAGATATTCATCCGTGGACTTTTGCCCACTGATACTTAGTAATATCTATGGATTTTTTCCATGAATATTTTGGGTATCCGTGACAAATTTCAATGTTCACAGATCCCAGCCTTGGCATTTTTCTGTGAGCATTTACCTTAGCAAATGTCTCCGTGAACATTTGCCTTAGGC
Source organism: Tetracentron sinense (assembly GCA_015143295.1). Taxonomy (NCBI): domain Eukaryota; kingdom Viridiplantae; phylum Streptophyta; class Magnoliopsida; order Trochodendrales; family Trochodendraceae; genus Tetracentron; species Tetracentron sinense. The sequence continues at coordinate 2,383,630 of CM026568.1, read as the reverse complement.
AATTTGTCCTTGGACAAATACCTTGAGGCAAGTCATGGCCATTTCAATCTTGAATGAGGCCCAAGACTTAAGGTTTTTACCTTGAAAACTTTATTATCTAAACTTCATTAAGTTAGGATTTAACCCTTATTTCAAGGGTTAGTTGATTTTAATATGTTTCCAAATTTTCTCTATAAGCTAATTGGTGTTGCATTTTCTCCTTCTTCTCCTTTTCTGTAGAATGGTAGGACCACCGAGATACTTTTTTGGATATGAGAACATTCGTCAGATTTATACCGATGAAGACGATAGGAATGGGTCGAGTCTGAATCACCAGCTTGAGATTATGGGACCGTTTGGGTCGAAGATGTTGAGCCGCTTCCAATCAATGACCCTAGAGAATGGGTAATTTGCAGACGAATCCCGATATCCCTTTATGATGTCGACAATGGTTTAATGGGTGTTGTAGTAGACCCAGTGGGGGAAGAGCCATAAAGGGTGTTGAAAGAGATTTTCCCCATTCTACTGACCAGGAATGATGAGGTCCGCTTGAAGGGAATCCAAATAAAAATTTATTCGGAAAATTGGATCCCGAGGATCTTTACACCATAGAATACAAATAATTCTATCTACATGTTTTAGTAAAATTACCTCGGTGAATGATGTTCACCAGTGAAGCGAAAACCAACTCGAACCGTCAGAACTTTTTGTATAGATTTCTCGAAGAAGTACTCAATACTTGATCCTTATTCTTCGCTATCCCCACGAAGCTTTTCGATCTCTACTTGGTCTTGAAGAAACAAAGAGAAGAAGAAGAAGAATGTTAGAGAAGACTTTTTATCTCACAATAGCTAAGGGTTCAAAACCCAAAGTTCTAAAACCTTGGAAACACTCCCTAGGGGCTCACGAAAATTGAGGGGAGAGAAATCTCCCTTCTCTTGCTCATGGTTTTGGGTGGGAGAGAATAATGATTTTCTTAATTGTCTTCCAACTCTTGGGGTGTTGGGTATTTATAGATTAAGAAAGTTTCATAATCCTAATCCAATTAGAAAACATCCCTTTTAAAGAGAGTTTCTATATAATGATAACTCTTATCATTAATTAAAACAAACTTTCTAATTAAGGTTTCCTTTTCCTAAAAGGATTCCATAATTAAAGGGGGTGTAACTAATTCATAGATTCTAGGAATCCTAACAACTTAACAAACTCCTAACATTTAGGATTCATAATCCATTTAGGAAACTCCACAAAGGGGTGGGAGTGAGCTTATGGGGGGTGTGAGCCAATGGGAGCTTGGTCTCCAAGTTTTAATAAAATTTCATCTTTTTCTCTTTTATTTCTTGTTTACCAAGATTGGAATTTAATCCCATAATTTAAGGAGTTAATAAACAATAATTATTCAACTAACATTATCCTAATCTAATTAGGAAACTCTAAGTGGGTTCCCCACCCTAGGGATTTAATCCATGGGCTTGGGCCTACTAATAAGGTCCATACTTTATGGGTTTAATGGATATGGATCAAACTCATTTCCCCTTATTTAGTGTTAATTAAATAATTATACTTATTATCCATTAATTTAAATTAACAATTAATTTAAACCATAGATTAACATTTAATCTATTTAATAGTGATTAACATTTAATCATTTTATTTTTTGATTAACATTTAATCAATTAAATGAGCTTGTATTTCTAATGTGAGCATCTCCACAGATTGATCTGGGACATTCTAACCCTGGCTTACCCAATGTTATCTCATTGACCCTAAATAGGGATTACATCGGAATTGCAAGAGATGTGAGATATCCATGTTGCAATTGAATCCCAGTGTAAGAACATTAACCTTTAAGGATCCCACCACATGAACTTTTTAATTCAATTGATCCTTCCAATTACATTATCTCTAATGGGCCTTCGAGATTATTTATACTATCTAACTCATAGCCCATTGCACATCATCCTGGTTTCCAAGACTTCTGATTAAGCCATGAGAAACTTTTTCTCATGTAAAACACTTTGAGAAAAGCTTTTTATAAGTATAAGATATTTTAATAAAAATACATTTTAAACTTATTTTATTTAAAATCATCTGCGCAGGATTTAAGCTTAATCGACTGTCATACCCGGAACTTGGATAATCTCTCAATTAAATGAGTATGGATTTCTTGTTTAAAATTCATCATGACTCGAACAGCTTTCTGACTATCCAATTGTCACTGTATCGTAGTCCCTTAGGTAGAGAGTACTTTAGTAGAATCAAAACAGTCAGATTACTGCTCAGTTATTAATGAACTCATTAGATCTGAGGATCATTGAAACTGTTCAATGTGAATGAGAGACCAACTATCTGATAGTATGTTTATGCAAGAGCTCTCTCATTGCATGCAATCAGTCAGTGTACATTTAAGCACCCATATGCTGATGTGTAGTCTCCACTACAATAGTTTGAGATAAAACTACATCTCAACTATTGAGCACATCTTAGCATTGTGGCAGCCATATAAGTGAAATGCCCAGCTTCACTCATAGCTGTGACTATATAAGGTATAAAGAAGTGGAAAGCTATACTGCCTGTGATAATCCCATCACATTGCTTTCCTACAATATATCCTATGGACCTTAGTCGATATCTCGTGTCGTATAGATCATCTCATGATCATGGTCAATTACCCATAATGAATACACAATAGATAAAGAAGATGTCTCTATTAATCTAATTAATAAGAATCTTACAATCTAAATGACTTTTCTGGGCACCATGTCTAACATCGTTGGGATGCATCCATGGTTATCAGGAGCTATTTAACAGTGGATAACAGGACCCTATAGCCATCATGGGTCCATGATCAGCTGATAGCACTTGGCATCCGGGGAGTAGTTGGGTTAGCGTGATATGACTACAAGCGTGATGCGTGTTTATTCCGCAATCTTCTCAACCGTTGGTGTGCTGGCACCAACACCTTCCATATGGCTTGGGGAGAGATTGGATTTTCCATCCATGCGATGAACTGTATTTCAGGGCTATCAATGGGACCTTTTATGACGAGTTTAACCCATTCAACAACGTTCCCCATTTAGAGAACATCCCTTTTTGTACCTAGGAGTTGTACCAAGTTTACAATGCCCTTTTGAAGGCGGACGTAGACAAAGGCAAGGGAAAGGGTCTTACAGGAAAAGGCAAGGCTCCCAGTGTTGAAGAGGAGACCGAAGAACCAGCACCAAGCACAGCTGTAAAGGTGCATACTGATAAACGAAAAGTGCACCGAGTCACGTTGAGGTAATGGCTAGAGTATTTTTTTAAAGGAGAGCCATATGAATATTTTAAGCATCTATGCCACTTCATCCAATGAAGACATTAGAGGATCGGAGATTAAAATTCCTATATTGCTGGCTCTACAGTTTTGTGTTGCCTTCACGTAGAGGAGAAGTCATCCACCCTGAAATGTTTGTGATGGTGGGGGAATGGCGAACGGGGTAAAGCATTCTTTGCTTATCTCGATGATGGCTTCCTTGAATAGAGAAATGGCAGTCATTGCCCGTAGCAAGTATTCGGGCCAACAGCTGGCATAGGATCCATTCTAGTATTTGTTCGGATGGATCAAGAAGTACTTTCCTTCTACTTATCTGAGAAGGGTACCCACCGAAGCAGAGATGGATCTACCGTACCTGATCTGTATAACAGGTCAGACACTGTCTCGAAACCGATTTTGGACAAAGGTGAAGGACATATTCACTATTCTTTGTCTTTATAAGGCTCATCCTTTTAAGGGAATTTTTGAGCTTGTTGGCGATGTCTCGCTGGTAGATGATTCAAGTCTCGATTTTTCTGGTCAAGGCTTCACTATGATTATGAGCCTTCGCCCGGCCCAGCTAATGCGGCGTCTGGGTAAAGAATGTTTTATTGAGCCGTATCACCCGAGTCGATTCGGTAGACAATTTGGGTATGACCAATCCAAGCTGCCAGCTTTGAAGACTGTCGATCGTATTTTAGCTGATTTCCACCAGATTAAATAGGAGTGGAACTACCTGGTTTGTATCAACACCAGATTGAGATTTTATATCCCGTCTCAAGCGCAAAAAGGCCGACCTTCATAGAGATTCACCACATGGTGGTCAAACTGCACATCCGCTTATTTGAAGTGAGGTGGCCATGACATTCCTTGTGTCATTCTAAAAGAGCATTTAGCGAAGATTACAGCCGATGGGGCAGGTAGTGCCGCTCCAACTCAGGCTCCTGGTGCCAAAAAGAGAAAAGGCCCATCCCAAGGCAAGTCGCTGGCAAAGCAACAGAAGAAGGTTGCTACTACCGGCCGACAACTGGAGACGCAATCATCAGCCTCAAAGAGAGGAGGCAAGCGTAGCTAGGTAAGTCAGCCTCCACGTGTGGAGCAAACTTAGCGAACTGAGGAAGAGGTAGCAAGAGAACAAATGGCAAGAATAAATCCTCTTGCATTCAAGCGCAACATACTGATCTACGCCGAGACTGATGAGGTTGAAGGTACGTATCAAGAGCCTCATGGTATGGAAGAACCCATCATTCGTCCGGATGATCCTTCAATTGTGACTCGCGTTGGTGTGCCTGTCCGACCCAGAATCTTAGAAAGACTGGAGGATACTGTTGTCGAGCCCCAAAACCCACCCTAGGAGTTAGAGTGAATCTTGGACGACTTAATCATGACTTACATGACTTGCTTGACGAACCAACCTGCAAAACTCACAGAACATATACAATAGAGGATAACAGCGGAAGCATACTATAAAACACAGCGGAAGTCTAACAAACCTCTAAGTATATACACATGGTCCAAGTTAATACAAAAGAAAACAAAACAAAGAAAGTGCGGACATGCCCGCCAAAATACATGGAAATAATCACTCATGCTCACCCATAGCTAATCCACTCGGAATCTAACACCACCTACTGATAACCCTCTACGGGAGGTTCCTCCAAAGGTTCCTCGACGTACTCCTCCTCCACCCATGGACCAGGAGCACAAACATCAAATGGAGCAGCAGCTCCCTCAGAACCTGCCGACATAAGAAGTACGGCTGAGCATGGAATACTCAGCGGGTACTAAATACTAACCAACAGTCATAGTATACAGATAGCATAAATAAAGTAGGAAGCAAGTTGCATATATAGAACAGGAACAATTTATATCAAACAAGGAAGTAAGGCAATTTGTATTCATGCTTGCATTCAGAAAGACTGATAAAACCCTTGAAAACATCGTGCACTTGACTTGATTGGAAATACCATTTCCGTGCTTGAAACTTGTCATGTTTGTCTTATCTTGTCATATCATGCGTGTCATGCCATGTCATGCTTGCTTGGAAAGTAAACTACTTGTGAGGGAAGGGAGACCCTTCTTCCTAGAATGATTATGCTTGTCATGCCGTGTCTTGTCGTGCTTGCTTGGAAAAGTAAACTACTTGTGAGGGAAGGGAGACCCTTCTTCCTAGAATGATTATGCTTGTCATGCCATGTCATGCTTACTTGGAAAGTAAACTACTTGTGAGGGAAGGGAGACCCTTCTTCCTAGAATGATTATGCTTGTCATGCCGTGTCTTGTCGTGCTTGCTTGGAAAAGTAAACTACTTGTGAGGGAAGGGAGACCCTTCTTCCTAGAATGATTATGCTTGTCATGCCATGTCTTGTCGTGCTTGCTTGGAAAAGTAAACTACTTGTGAGGGAAGGGTCATGCTTGCTTGGAAAAGTAAACTACTTGTGAGGGAAGGGAGACCCTTCTTCCTAGAATGATTATGCTTGTCATGCCATGAACGAGGTAAAACATGTCGTAAGATATGCCCCACCTCTAAACCGTACTCTTGAAAACACCGATAAAACGTGCCATGCATTCGTGCTCGTGAAATCGTGTGCATACTTGCATTTGGAATTAAATATGGCAATTTGGGGTAATTCACAAAGCATAACATATAACAATTTAAGTGAGTAATAATCTACACATTTTAAGAAATGTAAGAAACACACTATCATGAACCCTAACAATTTCAAGAGTAATTAAGCATGGGTTCCCTTAATTTATCCTCTATTTTGTTCACCTTGGCAATTCATCAAACATAGGGTGTGCTCATTTTTCACTTAACCTAGATCATGCTTTTCTAGGTGGGTTATGCCCACATCACACTTGTATGTTCATTATTAGTACAATGCCCTTTCCCATTCATTCATCACATCATCCACACGGCATCCATTCGCCAACATCCACCTCCATTCACCATTCATACCACCAATCTCATAACACATATATAAGTGAAGGAAAATAAGGAGAAACAAAGGAAAAGAGAAGCTATAACTAGGAGGGTAACAAAGAGTACCGACCTTGATCAAGTGAGGAAGAAATCCCCCTTTCCAAAACGACCGTGAGTTGCTGCCCTAGCTTGAGGAGAGTGCCCCACACGAGCTTGAGCCGAGATCTTGAAGAAAATGGACTTGAGGTGAGTGTGGGTTCACAACCCTTTGATTTCACCTCCAAAAATCAAACCCTAGGTTAGGGATCGTCTTCTTCTCCTCTCCTTAGCTCTCAATCTTCTAAGTATTGTAAATAAGCCCTAAAGGCTCGGGCAAGACTCTTAAGGTAAGAGTAAACTGCCCAAAAGACTAAAACACCCTTACTAAATTTTCTGCAAAAACGCGAGTACCGAGCGATCGGTGTTAATGACCGATCGATCGGTTGCCTACCGATCGATCGGTTTCATAACCGAGCGATCGGTTAAAATTTCACTCTTTGGAAAATTTCTCCATACAAAAATCTTGACCAGTCGATAGCCTCCGAGCGATCGGTTTTGGACCGATCGATCGCTCCATGGACCGAGCGATCGGTGGTCTGCAGGTCCAAACTGTTTTGGCCATAACTTTTGACTTGTTCGTCCGATTTTGACGATTCAACTTGCGTTGGGTTCGTACTTCGAAAAGGAACATTTCTGACATTTCAGAATTTCCAATTTCTTCCTTATTTATTAATTGCACTACTTTAAAGGAAAAATGGCTACGAAAGGGTCATGTATAGATGTCAAAAGTTCGGGGCTCTACAACTGTTGTGGTTGAGCCAGCTAAGGACAGTGATGATAGGGCTGACTCGCTTAAGGATGACTTTATAGAAGTCCTTGATAATTATACCCCTATAACCGGCCAAATCCCTGACAAAACTACCGATACCGATCAAGACACCTTTGCAAGCTTAAGACTTCATGATGATTGTTTGGCAGCTGCTTTAATGGAGGCTCATGGAGCATGTGAGTTGGACGAGAAGCTATGTTTTAAAACCAAAATGACTAAAGATTTTTTAATTTCTTTCTGTAATAAGCCATCTGCTAGGAAATCCAAGAGGTCTTTTTGCGAAGTTAGACAGTAATTTGGGTCAGTGGTTGTCAACGAATCTGTTGAGCCCATTGGAGTTCATTCTGGGGTTACACCAATCGACATTGGTTCCAAACTTGTGAGAACAGAGGGAGCGGTGTGTTGGACATATATGCCCTTGAAAGCTAATAAGAGACTTTTCTATGTTGATTAGACAAGCATCATATTCACACAACCAACTATAAAGGGTATTTATATTAATTATTGTCTCATTTGATGATGACATAAAGTTCCATAGGTAACATCGTAGGAAAATCATGCAAAGGTTGCGAGGAGATATGATTTTCCAGTTCCTTGTAAACCTAATATTGTTCGAAGCCTCTAGAGTACTGGTTGGGCGCCGTACTTCATCATAGCTTGCACATGGGTAGTTCTATAAGATAGTGTGATGAATCTGTCTATATGGCTTTGATGTGCCAATCGGCAATGTCCAATACACAGGACTAACTCCGGGTACGTTGGGTCATGTACACAATGTTTGGAGAAGTGTGTAAACACTCAATAAGAAATCCACAACTCCTTAATTGGAGATAATGATATCAAGGTGATACTTGTTGAACTGAACTGTTAAATCCAGTACTGGTGGTTTTCAGTAAAATGGTCTTTATCGAAGTGATATTTTCAATATGGAAAAGTATATATATATGTTAGTTCTTTTCTAATGTTTCTCCAAAAGTGTTTTGGAGGTTCAGTTTAATGAAAAAGTATTCATAAGAAAGGTCATAAGCTAAGGACTAGACAGTGGAATTGTTCCAATCCCGAAAGCTTACAAGTGATATCGGATTGTAGAAGGATTTATTTGTAAATATATTGTGAGATGGTACTTACAAGCAATTCTCTAATTTCTGGAGGTTAGTCACATTGTGTTAATGAACATTATTGTGATTGGTGAAAGTCCAGGGATATAAATAAAATTCTATGATCCTAATGGAGTTTTAGGAAAGTGTTTCCTAGTAACAATGCTTCAACCAAAAGGTTAAGCACTTGGTCCCACAACCGGAAATAGGAGATCCCTTTAGATCTCACACACTAGGACCTTCTTAAAGCTTTTAATTTAATTATTAATTAAACTAATTAATTTCTCTAAGTAATCACTATATGGTATAGTGAAGCTCTAAAAGGTAAAATCACATTGGATGTGATAAACCAAATGGGTAGGACCCATTGGGGATTTTGATAAAAGATCAAAGATGACCTTTAGGGTTTTGGAAATCCTAAGGGGCATGGGAAGTGGGGCCCACCTAGGGTGGGACGCCCATTTCAAGGAGGAAACTTTATTTTAATTAGTTCCTAATTAATTGACTCCTTATTGGATAAGGTTAGTTGGTTAGTTAGTTACTAATTAAAAATTCCCTAATTGTTAGAGATTCCATTAGTTAGTTACTAATTCAAGATTCCTTATTGGATAAGGATAAGATTAGTTAGTTACTAATGGATAAGGTTAGTTTCTTTTAAGATTAATCCTAATTGGATTAGGAGAATAATCATTAAGGAAACAATTGATGAATCCTAATTGGATTAGGATAAGGTTGAGGTGTTGTAATTGGATTACAATTCAAGAAACCAAGAGGGAACCCTATAAATAGGTGGACGCCCACCCTTGGGAGATATAATTTATTCTCCAGCTTTTCTCCTCTCTCTCCTCTCCTCTAATCTCATGCCCACCTCTCTTCACTCCTTGGATTGTGTAAGGTCACACCTCCCCCTTCTCTTCTCTCTTGTTATCTAGTTTGATTATCAAGAAGAAGAAGAACCATTCTTGATTGATCAAGAAAGGATCTCTAGTTCAAGATCCTAGAGCTGGATTTTGGAAGGGCCTTTAGCTTCCATTAGAGAAAGCTTTAAAGGAAAAAGAAGGTTCGTGTGGATTGCAAAGGAGACTTGACACTTGTGAAGTTTTGTGAGTACTGTTCTACGTGGATTTGACTTAACAATTTCAAAGTCGCAAAGGTGATTGTTATTCTAACCTTCATTGAATAAAATCAATTAGAATCTTAGTCAGATCTTGGAATTCGATGTATGCCCCCAAGAACTATTTTTCTAAAATTAAAAAGAGGCATCCTTTCACAGTGATTGTAAATATGGCAAGTGTTAACTCTGCTAGTGAAGTTCTTGAGATAGAGGAAGAAGCACTAGTCGAGCCTAGAAAACTAGTTGAGTCTGAAGTAGTACAAGAGCCAGAGGGTATTGTCCCTCAAGCTGAGGTAGAGATAACAGCTGACCCTGAAACACTAGAGGATGATGTCCATAGGCCAACATCTGAATCCTAACCACAAGTCAATTTTGTAGAACCCCAAAACTTCGTAGTACTGTAATGTGAATAGTGTCTATGAATAGTGCCATTGGCACAAATCTTGTAAAGGCCTAAAGGCCTTGTTGTAATTATTATTTAGAGTGGGGAGATGAAATGAGGGTGAATGACCGTAGTGTATTAGGGTACATGTTCAGGGTCCTAAGGACCTTTATGAATAGCTTCAGGGTGTTAAAACAAGAGTGTGAAACACTCTAAGTGATCAAAGTTGAAAAGAGGAGGGATGTCTTAACATACCCTCAACTTCAAGAAGCTCTAGTTTTGTTACTGCTCATCAGAATTGATTGATTCTTGAGCCATTAGAAAGACATCAAAACCCTCTTCGATGTTCATGTTTATCATTTTCCCAGATTTTAATCAAAGTTAGGTTTCATATTGGATTTCCAAAGTCGGACCTACTGAATTTCTGGTCTGCTGAAATCCATCCCAGGACCAGTCAACTTTAGATCCTATTTATACAATTAAAAAATCAGAATTAGGATTTATCCATTATATACAAAAATTTTCTCCTTTGAATGAAGAGTCCAACGCAAGTTGAATCGTCAAAATCCGAATAAACGAGTTAAAAGTTATAGTCGAAATACCAAAATAGAAAAATAGGAAACTAAAGCAAATGTTCGAACGGTTTCCATGATCGTTCGAATGATGCCAGTGGATGTTGAATAAAACCTCAGCATTTGAAGTCAATAGCCTCTACCATTCGAACGGTTTCCATGATCTTTTGAACGATCCCAGCAAACATTGAATCAAAATTTCATAAACCAAAAACAGTAGGCATAACCGTTCGAACGGTTTCCATGACCTTTCGAACGATCCTAGTAAACATTGAATCAGAATTTCAAAAACCAAAAATAGTAGGCATAACCATTCAAATGGTCACACCACCGTTCGAACGATTAAAAGACCGTTCGAACCGTCATGCACAGTGAAGTCACGAAACAGCCCTAAATGTGAGATTTTTAGGGTTTTATCCCCTTAGGCTATAAATAGGGGGGATTTTCGTGGGTTTTAGGTTAACACAAACCCTAAGAGAAATTTTGAGAGAAAAAGAGAGAAGAGTAGGGTTTCCAAAAAGGGTTTTTGTTGGAGATCAAGTGGAGCTCAAATCTTAGCTTCCAAGGCTTGGATCTTCTTTTACAAGCAAGGATCTTCCTTCTCAAGGTTGGATCTTCTCCATCAAGCTTGGATTTCTTGCTCAAGGGTTTCTTCAAGCTAGGATTGATCTTTAAGAAGTAAGTACACCATTCTAGTTAACTTAGAGATAATCTAGATCTCAAACCTAGGTTTTCAAGTATGTGATGTTGAAATTGCTCACGTGGGTTTTTAAATTCTTAATCTACTAAGATTTTCCTAAATTGTATGAACTATGAAGTATGATATGGATATAGTAGGCTAAGTAACTATGATCAATACTATGTATGTCAAATGCATGATTCTTATTGCCATGATTCCATGTTTCGGGCTTGTTCATAAATACTAAGATGCTTTTAAGTTTTCCTATGACTATAGAAATGTTTTAAATGCCACATGTGATTTCCTTTAAGTAATTTCATGCTAATATGATGCTCATTATTCTTTATGCACAAGCATGTATGCATGACCGAGTTTTCTAAGTATAAGCATATGAAAAACAACCAAAGAACAAGACAAGTGATTGATGAAACAAATGATAAAGCCGAACTTTGGGTCGGTCAAGGATAGGGCATATCCAAAGATATGCCATATCTGGCTTCAAGAAACAAGACAAGCAAAACAAGAAAGAAATCAAGGATGTTGGTGTGCCTTTTCTATTTCGTTGAAGGGTATTTACATACCCGGCTCACAAGTTGCTACAAGGGCACTAACATCTGGCTCACAAGACAAGCATGACAAGATAAGTGTGATTCTAAACAAGAACAAGACAAGACAAACATGATTTCCACAAGACAAGAACAAGACAAGAATAAGATTTTTAAGCACGATAAGCAAGTTTTGAAAATACGAAAAGATAATTTCAAGTGCAAGCTATGAATTTTGTACACATGATTTACATGAGGTTTTGCACTTGGGTTTTCATGCATGCTCATGAATGCATTGTTTAAATTTCCAGTATGCTATGAATTGTATTATATCACTGTTAGCTAGTAGTTTGTACTCACTAAGTGTTTCAATACTCAGTCGTAAATTTCATGTCGACAGGTCTGGTTGACCTCTACAATCTCGAGTTATGGGTTGATGAAGAGTATGCTGAAGAAGAGGCACCTATCTTGTTGCAGCCATACGAGGATAGGGATTTAGATGTGTAACCCTATCTAGACTATTGCTGAGTGGAGTGATAGTGAGATTATATTTTGTATTTGATGGGTGGGCATGCCCACTCTTACATTAGTCATGTTGATGTATAAAACTTGGAATACCGTTAATGTATAGAAAAGAAATTTTTTGTTCACGCTTCCGTATTGATTTCGTTTTTGCTATGTTTATGCCTTGTAGATTTTGCAGGATGGTTTGTTAGGTTATGATAGTCATGTCTAAAGTCTCACCTAACTCCTAAGGGGATTTTGGGGTGTTACAGATTTAGAGACTGAGGCAGCTACTGAAGTAGAGAAAGCAGTTGAGGCTAATGTTGGGCTTGAAATAGAATCACAGGGTGTTGTCCTTGATACCTCTGAGATTTTTGTTGAGGAGGTGGGTTCTGATGAAGACAGAGTTGTTGATCTATCAGAGAATGCGGCAGCTTTTGATGCTACCCTTTCTGTTGGGGAGGATCCACCATCTAAGAGTCTGTCATCTCCCTGTACAAGTTCCCTTCCTGAAGAATTACCTTCTACAAGCAAGGCTTCATCACTAGAGTATAATCCATTTACTCCTCCTCCAATTGAAAAATTCGAGGTTGGGCCTGACGGTGGTGAGCAGCTTGGTGATGATCGATGGTTGGAATTTAAGAGGAGTTTCATCGCCTATGCGGGATAGTATCTGGAGTTCCTAGTGAGTATTTCTTCACCTGCTATCATTCTATCATTTTGTCTTTGCTCTTTCCTGTCTGAATCTTCTATCACATCACCACTCTTTTGTTGGTCCTAGGTTTAGGAACCCCACTGCATCATATCGGTTTGAGTACTACTTTAAAAACTGGGCTGTTATCCTTGAAAGGGTAGTCTGTCTTTGTGATTACTCACACTAACCTTCCTCGTATTATCCAATCTCAGGAATGGTAGGATGTTAATGCTTTGACAGGACAATGCCCTCTTGTTTTGGTCCAGAAATTTTACTCTAATATCTATAAAGAGGATCTAGTTTAACATGACCTTTGAAACTCAAGTCCATGGTATTCTGATGACTATGCACCCAGAATTTATAGCTAGGCTCCTACATATTCCTCTTGTTCCAAATGCCTATTTCTTATTCCATTACAGGACGGATCCCTAGGGTCATGAAATGGTTCAGATGACCACCAGGATATGTGGCTCCCAGTTTAGATGGCCTTCTACTCATCTTCTGTAGAACAAGTTGACTCCTTTTGCTCAGATACTCCATTTGCTCATGTGCTCCAACCTCCACTCTAGAGGTCATAGCATTGACATTAGTACAAATTATGCTCGATTCCTTTATGCTCTTCTCATAGATGAGCCTATTGATCTTGCTTACCACATCATTGAGTTGATGATCTATGCATCCCATCTCACTCTTAGCATTGTTGGTCTGCCATTTGGCATCTTGGTCAAACTAATTTTGGCCACCTACGATATCCATCATTCAGCTGATGATGAGGTTGGTAATTCTAAAGGGGCACTCATAGCGAAGGCCTACACCAGTAGCATTGTTAATGCTGTTGACCCCACTGCACCTACACCTAATGATGGACCTTCTTCATTTGGTTAGCCTCCACCTGCTCCTCCTATGACTATGGATCTATTGGCTGCTTAGATGGCTCAGTTGGCTACGAGCCAAACAATGTTCTTTGATGAGTTTCGCTTAGCCTAGGATGCTTTTCATAGCATGATGGAAACACAGTTTTCTAGTTTTGATGTTGAAACCTCGTTGTCACTTTTGGCATCTCATCATTCGGTGTCGGGCTTGTGGCCGGACTTTGAGCTTCTTAGAGTGGAGTGCTCTCATCGTCAGCTGATGGTGATTCGAGCGATGAGAAGATGATGATGACCAGGCTGCTGATGCCTAGATTTTATGTTCTTTTGTATGTGGATGTTACTTTTTGTGGAGTATATTGCATGGACCATTTATTCTAATTTTGGATTCATTTAGTACTCTTTGGATGCTAATTTGTTTATGATGATGGCATAATGTATTCTGGCTATGGACCATTTCATTATTTCCCTACTTTCTGATCTGTTATATTTGGTTACTTCTATGGATATGAATGTGGGGAAAATTTCTATAAATACTTTAGATTATAGGGATCTGGTTATATTTGTCTCATATTTGGATGTGTCCATCTGGTCTTGGATAGTTATATGTGGTTGACTATTGGTATAGTAATAGTTTTATGGATGATTTATCTTGATGCTATCATTGCTTGGATATATGGATTTAATCTTGATAGCTTGTCTTGATATGGGTGTTCTCTAGAGCTCATCTACTGAAATTCTGTTTAAAATTAGAGCTCTATGCTTATGTCCCCTCGAATATTGATGGTTGATGTTATGCTTTGGCATTTATGCCAAAAAAGGGGGAGAGAATGTGGAAGTACATTCAAATAAGTGGAAGTGCATTCACTTAATGATCTTGATACCTGGTTTTATCAACTTTTTTATTTCTCATGCTTCACTTGGTTTTTGTGTTTTACATGTGCAAGGTTACAGATCAAGTTGACATAAAGGCTGAAAATGTCAAGCAAGTTTTAGATTGTCAAAATATATTTCTGAGTCATGTAAGTTGGTTAAGCTCTCAATGTTGAATGGTTTAGGGGAGTTTGTATCGAGTCATGTACTTTAGTTTGTATTTTTCACAAAATTGCCAAAGGGAGAGATTGTAAAGTCATATTTATATTGACTTAATCCAATGTCAAAATGGTGTCAATGTAAGTTTAAGTGTCGTTGTTCCTCTGGTTGTTTAGATTGATGAGATGAATCTCAAAAAACTCAAGTGAAGTACATTTCGGTTATTAAAGCTTCTTATGATGGTAAGTGACCTAGATACCTAGTGGTTACCTTAGGGGAATTGACCTAATAATACTATCATATACCTAGGTGATTAGAAATTGACCCAAGTATGTTAATAACCTTATTGGATGGTTGATTGGTTTGCTTGGTATGCGTTCTGTGCTTAAAATAATCAATATTTTCATAGACCGCTTGAATGCCCAGCTAGCCGTTCAAACGGTACAGAATGGCTAGCCAGCCGTTCGAATGGCTCAATGAATTAGAGATTCCAGTTGCTACCCTAGCTCTCCATTTTTCAAGCCAATCTTAGACTATTTCTATAATTCGAAAGGACTTCGTATATTGGGTTCTAAAACTATCTGAACTCTTTTTTGGCAATAGAATTGTCTGGCTATTTAAGTAATGATCCCTTAGCTCGTTCTAAGGTTGAGGTAAGAGAGTTTTTGAGACTTCTCAGAATTATCTAGGGTTCTCCAATCCCCTCTTGGTGGATACCCATTTTTCTCCTCTCTCACACTTAGTTTAATGTAAGATTAAACTCTATATCCTTATTCTTGCATTGGTTGATTTCCATTGTGATTGAGATCCCTCTAGAATATTTTAAACCTTCAAAATATTGTGTGTGCATTGTGTGAGCATTTGGTTGGCGTGAGCCAAAGCCATCGATCTTTGGAGATCGTGGTTGGAAACTTTGAGAAGCGTTGACCAGTGAGGAACCAGAGCTACTATGGTAGAGATCGAACGAGGAGTTCATGGATTTCAAGACAAGGAATCTGTACCGAGGAACAATGTTTGGTGTCCGGTTAGGTAAGGTTCAAGTCTTGTACTTGATAATAATTCTCATAGTGGATTTTGTGCTAGACTAGGTTTCGTGGTTTTTCCTGGAAGGGTTTTCAACATAAATAATCTTGTGTGTTGTGAATTGTGTGTCTTTTATTATTTCCGCACTTGATTGTTTTGTTTACCATAACTCTGATTAATAACCTTGTAAAATTAAAATTGGTAGATATTGATAGGAAGACCTATTCACCCCCCTCCCTCTAAGTCAAAGGAATCATTGAACAAGGATATTTCCGATATGCCAAGATTTCTTCCAGAAAAAATAATTTATGTTCTCAGAGAATTTAAAACAATGTTATCTTTTATCTAGGACCACAGGTCCTCTATTTGTAAACCATTTCATGACTATTGGAACAATCACAAAGGTTAATGATCGAAAAAGCACTAACGTTGGCTATGTAACTGTTCAAACAGTTACAGCAAAATTTACAAAAATAATGTAACTGTCCTAACAGTTACAACTTCCAACGTATTTGAAAAGAATCTATATTTCTCTCCATAAAAACATAAAGAAAATTATATGTATTTTGTAATACATTATGTAAAACATTCTATCTATATAGATGCATGAGCTGCAAATACTGTACAGTATTGGACCTACTAGTTGTTGGATCCAACTTACGGTATTTCCATGCCAAAAGTAGATCCGGTCAAAGGTTCATATTAATATGATCTATTATCCATTAAAATAATATATCATCTTATCAATTGCGTTAATTCTGCACTCATAAATGTCATAGTTAACTTCTAGGAAAAAAGTCTATAGATCAGCTGGCTAGGACCATTTTTTTCATTTGGTACTCTCTCGTTAGTATCTATTCTAGGTTAGGAAATGATGAAGATTTCAACACGCACACCCTCACCTTCACGAAACGTGATTCCAAAACCTCCCTCCTAGTGAGGGGATACACTACCACTGGGCTAGCCCCACAGTGTGTCTAGCTAGGACCAATTAATCGAGCAATCTGTGGCCTCAAAGATCAAATAATGGCATATCTTAAGGAAGTCCCACACTCATCTAGATGTGCCATGTTCACATTTATGTACTTCATAAACTGTGCTCTTTGTCTATAACCTTAATGTCATTTGTGAGCTTTAGTCTTCTAAGCTAAAATGATTTAATTCTCATGGTTACCCAGAAAACAAAATCTAAGATAATTAGGAAAATGTCAAAAGATATGGTGCATGATACTTAAAATATTAAGTGAGTCCATGAAAATCGCGAGAACATTATAATCAAGAAAATGGTTGAAGCATGTTGACACCCAGTATTGCCTGGGATTCTTCATTCTCTCCTACTTCTTCTACTACAAACTTATATTCTCCAAGGCTATAGGATTCACCCATAACCTTAGCCATCCATTTTGGCTCTAATATGGGACTAGACCAGTGTTTAAAGTTAGACTGAATGACTTTACCTCTATTTTTTAAATCTTTGTTTGGTCGTTTATGTGAAAAACGACGCTGCTGATTTTAGCCTTCTTGTGTAGTCTTTTTCCATATAAACAACATGACTCTTTTGGTCTACCTTTCTTCAGTCGTTTGTGGTACAAACGACTTAAGCTTGAACCCCAAGTCTGAGCTCGTAACTAAACATGTGTATGAGAATCTTTTCTGTTACAGGGAGGGCCTTTTTTTTTTTTTAAATCATTTTTCCCATAAATGACGCATCTATTCTTTCCGGATTTCACCCTTTCATTTTTTATAAAAACAAACAATGCTAAATCCAATATTTGTTCCATTAAACTCTTATGGTATATTACCCTTCTTTGGACCAAAATTACCTCAAAATTTGTAAATTCTCAGGGATTTCATCCCCAACAACCAAAAGAATGACATTTACATCCTTAAACATGTTTAGTCCCATATTGGAAATGAGAGAGTTTTTCCTCTCAACCCCTCCCTTATAAATACCCTACCCCTCTACACAAATAGACCAACTCTCTACTAGCCAAATCCCTATGCAAAAGGCTAGAGAAGTCATGCATTTGCAAGGCATCCTAAGTCTTAAAGATTTTTAGCCTTCCCCTTTTTTCAAGTTCTAAAAATTTCCTAAGTTCCTAGAAGCCTTGGAGGAGAGGAAGTCTCTTGAGAAGAAGAAGTGCTTGAAGGAGTCCTAAAACAAGAAAGCTTGAAAGAGAAAAAAGCAAGGAGTTTCCAACCCACATAGGTAAACTTAAATATCTATCTTTCCATTTATGCTAATTCTCCTCTTAATCCTCTATTTTCATTTTATGAATGTGAGCCTTTAGATAGGTTTTGAGACATCCCTCCTTCTTTAGGTAGTTTGGACTCTCCTGTGACACGTTTCACTGATAAGGGGCTCCAAATGAAAGGAGAGGTAGGAACCCATAGGCATTTTAGAACCTATTTATGGTTGTTTTCCTTAGCTTTATTTAATGTGAGCCAAATTGTTGAAAAACCCCCATCTTCTTTCTCTGAAAAAACTCACTAAGGATCCCCTATGACATGTTTCGCCGAATTGGGGCTCCTTGTTAGAAATAGAGATATATAGATGCTCCCTAGTTTTAGAACCCTTGTGTAAGGTCATAATTTGTATTGGCTTAATTCAGATGTCAAAATAGTGTAAACGTAAGTCTAGTGTCGTTGTTCCTTTGGTTGATAAAGTTCGGTGAAGATGAAGCTCCAAAGACTCAAGTGAATTACATTACAGCTTCAAGTTTCGCTCACACTCTTAGGATGGTAAGTGACCTAGATACCTAGTGGTTACCTTAGGTGGAATTGACATAGAAAATCTTAATCATATCCCCTAGGTGATTAGTGTAAGTACCCAATTTTTACACTCCTTCCTAATCATGGCTAACCATCTTAATCATGATTAATACCCTCAAACCCTAGTCAAGCCTTAATCACACCCTAGGTCAAACCTAAGCAAGCCCAAGTCAAGCCTTAGTCAAACCCTAGGCAAACCCTAGGTCAAACCTAAGCAAGCCCTAATTAAGCCTTAGTCAAACCTAAGCAAACCCTAGTCAAATTTAAGCAAACCTTAGTCCTAACCCTAACCTTAGGTCAAAACCCTAGTGCCCAAGGTCCATTTATAGGCCCATAGACCCAAAAACCATAACCAAACCTCCTTGTGGGCCCAAGCATGGGCCCACAAGCCTTAGATACCCATTGGTGGGGGGCCCACATGCAGGATTTGAAAAATTAGGGAATGACGATAATAACTTTACCGTCATTTCTAATTTTATCAAAAGCTATAGTGACCCTGACCAATAGTGACTGGGTTGGGCCTGTTTGGGGAAAAACTCATAAATGGCGATAATAACATTACCGCCATTTTATTTTTAGCCTAAAACCGGAATGACGGTACTGGAATTACCGTAATTCCTGGAGTTTGCTTCAAAACTGTCTGCCACCCTCCTGGACTCCTGTAGCTCCGCCTCCCTAATGTCCTGCACCCTTTTTAAAATCCCTAAACTACCCTAGGTCCCCCTAGCCTATAAATACCAACCATCCCCCAAGCTTTAGGAGGATTCCAAAAATTCCACAATTGAAGCTTAGCCAATCCGAAAACCCAGCATTCGTAGCCTTGTCCTCCACCCTAGGGGAGACCCTAGAGCACGCAGGGATCACCCCAGGCCTCTCTCTGTCCTCCACCACTGCGCACCACCGTCTTCACCATCGTGGGAGTCAAGCTTGGGTAGGGCCTTCCTTATCCCTTTTTCTTTTCTATAAAACGGCATTGTGAGCCCCTGGTCTTACTCCAGAGGACCCTTACTTTCTATTTTGTTTTAGTATATCCCAAGGATAGAAGTCCCCTTGCCTCTTCATAGGCTTGGGGACCCTCTAGAGGGTTCAAGCTTCAGCCTCATGGCCTCTCTACGTGCATAATACCTCCCCTCAGCTTCTGGAGGACCCTCAATCCATGAGGGATCCCCTAGACGTTGCCTGGTTCTATCCAGAGGGGAGAAAATTTAGTTTCTGGAAAAAGTCCAGAATGGCGGTAAACACAGTACCGCTATTCTGGACCTCCTCAATTCCAGTAGCCTTAGACCCCTTTGGGTTGAGCCCTGGTCCATTCCAGGGCCTATTCTAGGTCCCTAAGACCTCCCTCTATCTACCCTGGTCCTTCCAGCCATACCCCAGTAGATTAACCATAGTTAAGATCTCAGCAAGTGGAAACTGTCCAGAATGTCAGTAAACTATTTACCGACATTCTGGGTTTTCTGGTTTACTCTGTTCCAAGCCACTGTGGGCCCACAACAGGCGCAAGACACTGGGTAGAGTCCCCTATTTTACCTTCAGGGTCCAACACCATATAGGTTCATCCCTAAGCTCACCCTTGACTAGCAAAACCATTACCAGAGATGGCTGATAATGGCGGTGAATTCTCTACCGCCATTCCAAATCTGTGAAGATGTGGAATTGGCGGTAAACAGTTTACTGCCAATCCTAGTGTTCTATTAAATGGGCTTTGTAAAGGGCCTAGACCAGGTAGGAGGCTATTCTAGGCCCTGCCTCGCTACCTAAGCCCATTCCAGACTTGCCCAAACCCTTAACTGGGGTTAACTCAACCCCAGTTAAATTCTAACAATGGTTAAAGTCTTTTAACCCTTGGAAAAATCCAAAAAAATCCCAAAAACATACAAAAAATACAAAAATACCAAAAACTTGACATTGGACTTTTTAACCATGGTTAGCAGCCCTAACCATGGTTAACTCTCCTTTAACTCCGGTTAAGTACCTTTTAGTCTACCGGACTAACCCATGGTAGGCCTAGTCTTTTAGCCCATCGGGCTTACCCTTGGCTTACCGGGTTTAATCTTTAGTCTACCGGACTAACCCTTGGCCTCTGGGCCTAAACCTTGAACTTGACCAACCAGGTCAACCAAACCCTAGCCCTCGGGATACCAAGTTTTAATACAAGAAATCAAAACAAAGAAAGTGCGGACATGCCCGCCAAAATACATGGATATAATCACTCATGCTCACCCACAGCTAATCCACTCAGAATCTAACACCACCTACTGATAACCCTCTACGGGAGGTTCCTCCAAAGGCTCCTCGACTTACTCCTCCTCCACCCATGGACCAGGAGCACAACATCAAATGGAGCAGCAGCTCCCTCAGAACCTGCCGACATAAGAAGTACGGCTGAGCATGGAATACTCAGCGGGTACCAAGCACTAACCAACAGTCATAGCATACGTATAGCATACATAAAGCAGGAAACAATTCACGTATATAACGCAGAAATGATTCATATCATAACAATAAGGTAAAGCAGTAGATAATCATGCTTGCATTCATAAAATCTGACAAAACCCTTGAAAAACACAGTGCGCTTGACTTGACTTAAGGTACCATTTTCGTGCTTGAAAACTCATCTTGTCTATCTTGCTTGATTCTTGTATGTCGTGTCATGTCATGCATGTCATGCGTGCTTGCTTGTGATCATGTAACTTGTGAGATACACTTGTAAGATGTACTTGTGAGATGCGCTTGTGAGATGCCTTGAGAGGGAAGGGAGACCCTTCTTTATGCAATGCACTTGAGAGGGAAGGGAGACCCTTCTTCATGATATGTATGTACTTGCGAGGGAAGGGAGACCCTTCTTTATGCTATGCACTTGTGAGTGAGGGGAGACCCCTCGTAGAATGTTTGTTCTTGTTTTCTTCTGAAAAGCGAGGTAAAACATATTGTAGGATATGTCCCACCTCTAATCATTTTCTTGAAAACCTCGGTAAATCATGTCATGCATGCCGTGCTCGTGGAATCGTGTGCATACTTGCATTTGAATTTAAATATGACAATTGGGTAATTTACAATACATATAACATCAATAATTTGAGCAAGTCAATATTCATGTAATTTAGGGAAACGAGAAATCACACTATCATGAGCCCTAGCAAATTCCATAAGCATTTAAGCATGCAATTTCTTAATTTACAACCCATTTGTATTCACCTTGGCATTTCATCAAACATGGTGTGTTCATTATTCGTTAAACCTACATCATGCTTTTCTAGGTGGGTTCACAATCACAACATACTTGTATGTTTATTATTAGTACAATGCCCTTCCCCTTTTTGTTCATTACATCATACACACGGCATCCAATCGCCCATTCCGTCTCCATTCGCCATTCACACTCATCCATCTCATAGCACATGTGTAAATGAAAGAAAACAAGGAGAAATAAAGGAAAAGAAGGAACTATAACTAGGAGGGTAGCAAGAAGTACCGACCTTGAAGAAATGAGGAAGAAACCCCTTCCAAAAACGACCGTGAGGTGCTGCCCTAGCTTGGGGAACGCTCTCCACGGGTGCTTGAGCCGTGATCTTGGAGAAAAGCCGGACTTGAAGTGATCTAGGGTCTTAACCCCTTTGATTTCTCCCCAAATGAAAACCTAGGTTTGGGAACCCTTTCTCCTCTCTTCTAATCTCCCAAATCTTCTAAGTGTTGAGAATGAGCCCTAAAGGCTCGGGCGATCCTATATAAGAAAGGGTATAACACCCGAATGCCGAAAATGCCCTTAGTGAAAATTCTGCAAAACGCGAGGACCGAGCGATCGGTGTTTATGACCGATCGATCGGTTGCCTACCGAGCGATCCGTGTGTTGACCGAGCTCTCGACCAAAAATCAACTCTCTGGAAAATTTCCCCATACAAAAATCTTGACCAGTCGATAGCAACCGATCGATCGGTTTTGGACCGATCGATCGCTCTATGGACCGAGCGATCGGTTGCCTGCAGGTCCGGACTGTTTTGGCCATATCTTTTGACTCGTTCGTCCGATTTTGACGATTCAACTTGCGTTGGGTTCGTACTTCGAAAACGAACATTTTTGACATTTCAGAATTTCCAATTTCTTCCTTATTGATTAATTATTCCTCTTTAAAGGCAAAATGCTAGCCACCCCGGTGCACACACACTCCCTTACCCTTGGCACGGACTCATGTGCTAGAACTACGCTTAGTCTGATCTCACCC
This sequence comes from Tetracentron sinense, assembly GCA_015143295.1. NCBI lineage: Eukaryota > Viridiplantae > Streptophyta > Magnoliopsida > Trochodendrales > Trochodendraceae > Tetracentron > Tetracentron sinense. The sequence goes on along the minus strand of CM026568.1, from coordinate 2,361,063 downwards.
CTTTGTGAGTATGTAGGTAACCTAATCCAGGGTCGACCCTAGTTAAGACTTTTTATTTCTTGGGTTAGTATACTCTAAACACTTAGGCATTTAAATGCAATTCGACTGAAATTTGGCTTATACCTAGAAAGTAGGTAACTATTACAAAATGAGGATCTGGGGTGCCTAACACCTTCCCCGGGGACTTAATCGAACCTCTTACCTAGAATTTCAAGTAGACCATCAAAGACCTTATCCATCATCTGAGACTTATCCATCAGAATTAATAAGTGGCGACTCTAAGAACTTCTCGTGAGTAAAAAGCCGTGCTCACAGCTCTGACGACTTTACTAGGAATAAGTTTTCTGAAGGTTCAAGCCGGAACCTAGGTTTAAGCCAAATAAACCTCAAATTTGTTCGAATGCCTAAGTATTTGCCTAATACTAACTTTTTCATCTCTTTGGGTGTATTTTGTACTGTGCATATCATACATACCATAGTAGTGTAATGACCTATAAAACCCAGTAGACAGGCTTATTACGCTTACGGCTACTGGATGATTATCCACAATGTTAGAAGCTTCAAAGTCTTAGAGATCCACGGAAATACATCTACTTTGTGATTACCCTCAGGGAAGGATTCTGAATGCTCCCGCTTATACCAATCGTCCCTTTTTAGGTATGTTCTATACCGGAGGGTCGCATATACGGTGTTAAGTGATCCTAATTCTTTTAGGAAAACACCTGCATTACCCCAACATTAATCATATAGACTAGGCTATGGTATAACCTACAAGCAGCCCACCAGGAGGGATACTCTATACCCTAACCTGCTTGCACCCTATACATTTCCTCAATCGTGGCTGACTATTAGGGCATTCTCACCCCGATAAACACCAACCCAAGGGCATATAATGAGCCATCCTTGTGCTTGTAATAAAACACATCCAATCCTATGTCCTGACATCGCATATGAGGTTCAAATCCCAGGCAGACAGGTATTCACCAAGACCTACCCCAGCCTTGACCTGATTGGCCCCACTTCCCAACAACCCAAGTAAAGCATACCGGACCTCTGTCCAAATTGCTCCATCGGATCACATGTGCCTTGTATAACCAAGAAAAATAAAAAAAAATCAAAAAATACAATCACCATCAGTAGCATCTTTTGCATCTGCATATACAATACACTCACACAAAGTCTGTCTTTGTCCACGTAAATGGCAGGACCTTCAAGAATTGTTAAGTTAATGGGTCAACCATCACGACCCGTACATTTAACCTCTCAGGAGGCATCTGATGATAGCCTCCAGAAATCAATTGAAGCCCCTACTCCGAATCAGCATCCCACTTAGGCTCAGTATTACAAAATGGGGTCCATCTTAGACCTATCCATGGTTAAACCAGACTGGCGTCTCTTAAATGTTGTTATCCAGTGTTGGAACCCATCATACATGGTGTTCTATTTTAATAAGAATGAACTGTGTCCAACACTGGAAGAAATCCAGCGTATTTTGGACTTAACCATGGATGACGAAGCCATAATACCACGCTACAAGACAACATACCAGGTAGACCTCTCAAGGTTTTTGCATATCAAGCCTACCTGCTTGTAGCATGGTCCTAACGGCTCTTATGATCAGATACCCGTGAGATATCTTGAAGATCAGTATAGCCGTAAGTAGAACCCTGACACCATAACAGCCAAGCTTCCCGGTCTTAACGCTTTTACACTGGTAGTCATGTCTCAGTTGGTCCTATAGAAGTGTTGCACCCTCACCGATTCAGTACTGGTAGGGGTTATCAAAGACATGCGCAGCTCTAGAACGGTTGTCCCAGTTATCCTTGTAAAGCTTCTCAGGGCTCTTAACCAAGCTGTAGACTGCCGAAGGGGCATCTTCCATACCAGTGTACCTCTGTTGCACCTATGGTTGGTAGGACACCTACCTACAATCATCCCAATACCTGTCGATCTCCGTGATGCTTACAGTTTACCTAGGAAAATTTCTCAGAATCAGGGCCAGATTGTGACTACAGATATCAGAACTCTTTACCAACTTCTCCAAAACCTGATAGAGGAATAGATTACATGGGAATGCGTGTGGCTAGTCCTAAGAAAGCTATCTCACACCGTCATAATGGAAAGATGATGTATGATCCTCGTCGGTCTAACCGGCTCAGCAGCATATGTACCACTCCAAGTCCTTCGTCAGTTCGGACTCCCTTAGCATATCCCAATGTAGACTAGATGGGAAATGATTGTATCGGCTTCACTGTGCATTCTAAATGCCTCACTCTTCACTTCCAATCAAATTAGTGAAGCTCCAGAAGAGAATAGTAGCCAGACTTTGTGGTTACAGTAGGACCACCTAATGATTTAGCATACCGACTCTGGGTGGAAGATCCCGACATTCCATCCAGTATGTCAGTGCCAAGGGAACTGCCTACACTAGTTTCAGCCCCAACAAAAGGGACCATGCCCATAGCTGAAAGGATGGTTCCCTGGAGAGATATATTCCTAAAGAGGCAGCTACAGATCCAAGGGAATGGGAGAAGGCTACGAAAGCCCAACAAGCATTCATGCAGCAGGAAGTAGAGCGAGACCATGAGCTTAAAGTAATGCAAGGATAGGTCGAGTAGCTCGAGCAGACAATCCGATCTCTCAAAAAGAGACGCAGAGGCGATGCCAGAGAGACAACCATCATTAGATACCAACTGCTTTTCTACCAAGAATAGCTATACAGTGCAAAGGTTGAGATGATCGCCTGCATCCGACAATTCGGATCTCGAATGTTCAATGCTACTGAGACAATTGACAATATAGAGGTTGAGGTCACATTCCTCCAATAGCAAATCATGGGCCTTAACGGTGTGCCCCGACCACTTGACTTCGTGATCCCTAAAGGACCTACCTAGGATCGCGTCTCTTTTTCTTTTCTTGATTCGCACAGTCCTGTACTTCACTAGCATGCATCAATGAAAAATCCGTTCTAGCATCTTCTTTATTACACATCATATATACTCGTGTTTAGCCATTGCATTCTTTTCAGTTGCATGAGCCGACCCATGACTCGTTCTATGACTGTAATTCTCGTAGAAGCAACAGCCTTAGATGTAGTTCTAATTGAGGTACCAATCACGGAAGAAGCATCCAACACTGCCTCTCCTGAAAGCCAGTCGGAATCAATGGCAGAACCTTCCGATCAACAGTAGAGGACCAATGTGATTTTTGTAGTCCACGATCAAGACATCGTAGACATGCAAGCCAAGCTTGATAGTGTTCTGGAATCCCTAAAGATTCTTATTAGTGTCCGAACCGATGACCCTTCCACCCGAAACCCAACCGGAAAGTCCCCTGAACAACCACGCCCAAAACCACAACCTATTCCTATCATCATTCCTAACCCTGGACACACACCAGGCAGAGGTAAAGTAGAATATGAACAGTTTAAGGGGCGTAGAGTAGTCCAGACTTCTCATGTCAACCAAGATGGGCCATCATCTTCAGACCCTACGACATCCCTCAGGGACCAACATGAAGAAATCAAACAGGTGAAGGAAGAAATGAGGCGAATGAAAGGGACATCTACCAATCCCAGTCTCTCTCTAGAAGATCAGACTTTCTTGTCTGGGGATGCTGTTCCTCCAGGTTTCAAAGTGCCCAACTTTGACAAATATGACAGCACAAGCTATCCAAAGTAACATCTATAATTATACCTGGGGGATATGCTCCGGCACAACAAGAACTAACCTCTTTAATCCAGTACTTCCAAAATAGTATGAAGGGAGCAGCCCTACCTTGTTGGATGTCAGTGGAAAAACAACCAATCAAGACTTGGCAGGACATCATGGATGCCTTTGTGGAGCAGTACTCTTTTAATCAAGAGCTCTGACCTCAGAGGAGCTAGTTGGAACAGATGAACTAGCGTAACAATGAGTTCTTCCTAGAATACGCTCCCCAATGGAGGGAGATGGCAGCAAAACTCCCTACTCTGATCCTTAAGGAAGAATTAGCATGCATGTTCATGGGTACTCTGAAACAGCCCTATTCCACATTTATGGTAACTTTATTAGTGGTAGACTTCGGCACCATTGTCAAGATAGGTTCCCGCATTGAAACAACCATCAAGAGTGGTGTCAACCACTCTAGTTTAGGGCTTGCTCCCCCCTAGAACAACATCTCCCATCAGTTGAAACAGTGGTCCCAGGGACTAAAGAAGAAAAGAAGATGTGCAGATGGTGACTCCTGTAGCACCAATCAATCTCAGCCAACACTTGGAAACACCCGACCAGCCAGACAGAACCAGGGGCAAAATCATCCCCTCAAAAATTTTACCCCTCTACCTTATACTCTCAGTTAACTATTAGACTTTCTCACTAAGCAAGGTCTTCTCAGCCTGAGAGGCCCTACCCCTCTCTTGGCACTCGATAAGCAAAACAAAAACTAAAGAGTTGATTATAAGAACCCAATTTTTACACCATGTCGTTAACCATGGTTAACGCTTTTAACCATGGCTGTCCCCAGCTGAGCCCCAGTTAAAACCCTAGACTAACCCTAGGCCAACCCTAGGAAAAACCCTAAACCCTAGCCGAACCCTAGGTAAACCTTAAACCCTAGTCAAACCCTAGGTAAACCCTAGACTAACCCTAGGTAAACCATAATTCAAACCCTGGTCAAACCAAGGTAAAACCCTAGACTAACCCTAGGTAAAACCCTAAACCGTAGTCAAGCCCTAGGTAAAACCCTAAGTCAAACCCCAGCAACTCTAGGTGAACCATAAGTCAAACCCTAGCAACCCTAGCTGAACCCTAACTCAAACCCTAAGCTTAACCCTAGGTAAACCATGGTTAAACCCTAAATAAACCCTAAGATCCATCCAAAGCCCATTTTAGGCTCAAAGACATCAAAACAGAAGCTCAGAACCTTTGTGGACCCAAACAAGGGCCCACAAACCCTATGGACCGTTGGGGTGGGGCCCAAAAGTCCTAAAATTCAAAAATCTTGAATGGCGATAATTAAATTACTGCCATTATCAAAAAATAGAAATGGTACAATGTCTATCGGCTTAAGTGTGTGGGGGTTTAGCCATTTCTGGCAAAAACCCTAAATGGCGGTAATTGTATTACTGCCATTCCCATATTGCACTAAGCTGGGAATGGTGGTAATGCTACTACTGTAATTTCAGATCTTTTGCAAATTCACGTAACCTCTTGACCACCCTGGCTTACTTCCGGCTTGTCCCCCACACCTGTGGGAATTCCCTAAACACCACCAAGGCCTTCCCCTCATCCTATAAATACCCCACCAGTTCCATGAGTTCTACACTTTGAAAAACCAACCTATAGTGAAACTCTGCTTCACTATAGCCAGCCCACTGCCATCTATCTCAGACTCTTGCCTTAACCATAGGCAGTCCCTCAGACTCCCCCAACTTCGCCTCGAACTAGTGCACCATTCCTGTACACCACTACACTCCATTTTCTCCATAAGAAAATTCTGCTCCATTTCGGTCAGCCCTGTTCTAGCCCTACCAGAGCTTCAACCTCCATAAGGATCTCTTTCAAGCTCCACCAGCTCGCACCACCACTGTGCAACACCTCCACCACCATTGTACGTGTCTAGACAGGGTAGAGGTTCTCCCCCTTTCTTCTTATCTAATGTAAACGCATTGTAAGGACCCCTAGTCCTATTTTAGGGGTCCATTATATCCCTTTTGCTTCTGTTTTCACTTCCAAGTCAAGGATAGTGCACTCCCCACCTTCCTCATAGGTGTGGGGGAAGGTGGGGGGTGCCCTTTCCTTGAGGTGTAACCACGGGTTCAATACCCCTCTCCATGCATGGTTAACTCCTCGTAGGTTCTGGAGGACTCTCATGCCATGAGGTATCCCCTAGACGAGCATTTGTGCAACCCCCAGTGGGGAAAAACAATTTTTTGGGCAAATCCAGAAATGGCGGTAGAATAACTACCGCCATTCTAGCACTCCTCTGTAGCAGCCTCTGTAACCATGGTTAGCATGGGCCCTGGTCCAATCCAGGGCCATGGTTAGACTCTCTTGATCTTACTCTATCTGGCCTGGTCATTCCAGGCCCAGCCCTTGACTTTAACCATGGTTAGGATAGCCTTAAACCCAGACTAGCAGAATGGCGATAGTCTATCTACCACCATTTCAGACTATCAAACACAACACCTTTGGGCCACTGTAGGGCCCACACCTGACCTCCCCCTGGGCCCACCAAAGGCCCAGGGTCTTCCCTGGACTTCAGATTTCACTCCTATGGGTTCAGAATCCTGAGGGGTCATCCCAAACCCTAGTTACAGCCCTGTAAACCATGGTCAGAAGCCTTCCTGTAATGGCGGTAATTTCATTATCGCCATTACTAAACTCTCTGATTTCTGAGCTTTGCACATGGCCCAGACCAGGTTAGAGGCCAGTTTAGGCCCTATCATGCTCCCTGAGCCCACCTTGACCATTCTGGACCCTTAACCTAAAGGGGATCCAGATAAAAATTTATATGGAAACTGGATCCCGATGATCTTTACACCATAGAAAGTAGCTAAAATTATCTACTCGTTTTAGTCATATTACTTCAGTGAATGATGTTCACTGGTGAAGCTAAATCCACTCGAACCATCAGAACTCTTTGTAGAGATTTCTCGAAGAAATACTCGAAGCTCAATCCTTGTTCTTCGCTATCCCCACGAAGCTTTAGAATCTCTACTTGGAATGGATGAAACAAGAAGAAGAAGATGGATTTTTGGTGTAGACTTTTTATCAACCAAAGCCTTAGGGTTCAAAACCCTTAAGTTGAAAAAACCCAACTTAAAGCAACCCTTGTAGCTCATGAAAATCCCGAGAGACACTCCCTAGGGGCTCACGGTTTTGGAGAGGAGTGGGAGAGAATTTTTGAGAGAGAGAGAAGTGTACGGTTAAGGGGGGTGTGGTGTATTTATAGGATTTGGATAGTATACCAATCCTAATCCAATTACAACATATCCCCTAGGATTTATTTATTAATAATAATTCTTATTATTAATTAAAATAAAATCCTAATATAACTATAACTACTCTATTTAAAGAAATCCTACTAATTTAGGAGTCCTTCTCAAAAGAGGATTCCTTAATTAAGGGGGATTAACCAATAACCAACCAAAAAGAGAAGTCCTAATCCAATTAGGAAACATCCAAACGGGGTGTGAGCATAGGGGGGTGTGAGCTATAGGGGAGTCATGGACTCCTAGTTGTAATCCAATTACAACTCATCTATTTTTTACTTCCATTCCAACCATTGGATTTTAATTCCATAATTAATAGAGTTATTATTCAATAATTATTCAAGTAACCTAATCCTAATCCAATTAGGATTACTAAAGTGAGTGCGCCACCCTAGGGTTTTAATCTATGGGTTTGGGCCCATATTAAAGGTCCATACTTTATGAGTTTATGGATATGGGTCAAACCCATTTCCCCTTTAATTAGGTTAATTAAATAATTACTAATATATTCCATTGATTTAAATTAACAATTAATTTAAACCATAGATTAACTTTTAATCTATTTAATTAATGATTAACATTTAATCATTTTTAAATAATTGATTAACTTTTAATCAATTTATGAGCTTGTATTTCTTATGTGAGCATCTCTACAGATTGCTTTGGGACATTCAAACCCTGGCTTACCCAATGTTATCTCATTGACCCTAAATAGGAATTTCATCAGAATTACAAGTGATGTGAGATATTCATGTTGCAATTGAATCTCAGTGTAAGAACATTAACCAATATGGATCCCGCCACAAGAACTTTTTAATTCAATTGATCCTTCCAATTACATTATCCCTAATGGGCCTTCGAGATTATTTATACTATCTAACTCATAGCCCATTACACATCATCCAGGTTTCCAAGACTTCTGATTAAGCCATGAGAAACATTTTCTCATGTAAAACATTTTTATAAGTATAATATATTTTAAATAAAATATATTTCAAACTTGTTTTGTTTCAAAATCACCTGGGCAGGATTTAAGCTTAATCGACTGTCTTACCCAGAACTTGGATAATCTCTCAAATTAATGAGTATGGATTTCTTGTTTGAAATTCATTATGACTCGAATAACTTTCGGACTATCCAACTGTTACTGTATTGTATTCCCTAAGCTAGAGAATACTTTGGTGGAATCAAAACAATCAGATTACTGCTCAGTTATAAATGAACTCATCAGATCTAAGGATAATTGAAACTGTTGAATGTGAATGAAAGACCAATTATCTGATAGTATGTTTATGCAAGAGGTCTCTCATTGAATGTAATCAGTTAGCGTACATTTAAGCACCCATATGCTAATGTGTAATCTCCACTACAATAGTTTGAGATAGAACTACATCTCAACTATTGAGAACATCTTAACATTGTGGCAGCCATATAAGTGAAGTGCTCAGCTTCACCCATAGCTATGACTATATAAGGTATAAGGAACTGAAAAGTTATATCTGCCTGTGATAATCCAATCACATAACTTTCCTACAATATATTCTATGGACCTTTGTCGATATCTCATATTATATAGATCATCTCATGATCATGGTCACCTATCCATAATGAATACACAATAGATAAAGAAGAAGTCTTTATTAATCAAATTAATAAGAATCTTACAATCTAAATGACTTTTCTGGGCATCAAGTCTAACATAACCATGGTTAAACTGACCCTTGATTAACATTTAATCATGGTTAAGGAACCCTTAACCCTTAAAAGTTTGGAAAAATGCTCAAAAATATAGAAATATTCTGAGGTGCCTGAAAATGTCCTGCTTTGGCCATTTAACCGTGATTAGCAACCCTAACCATAGTGACCTACACTTTTAATCATGGTTAAAGTAATCATTAACCCATGAAAAAATCTGGAAAAATCCCGAAAACATTCAAAAAATATAAAAAGATCAAAAATACTATTTTTGGACCTTTTTACCATTGTTAGCACCCCTAACCATGATTAATACTCATTTAACCCCGGTTAGCAACCCTAACCTCAGTTAAATCCATTTTTGGCCTACCGGACCTTTCTTACAGCCTACCGGACTCACCATTGGTCTACCGGACCCAATCTCAGTCCATTAGGCTTGACCATACCTCTTTAACTGTGGTTAGTAATCGTAACCATGGTTAGTTTGACCTAACCCCGATTAGTAATCCTAACTTTGGTCAAACTTTGCCTTAGCCTACCAGGCTTCTCTCTTGGCCTACCGGGCCCAAACCCTAGTCTACCGGACTACCCCTTGGCCTACCAAGCTCATACCATGCACTGGACCAACCCCGATCAACAAAACCTTAACCTCCGGGTTAGATCCATTAGCCACCATTGGTGCAGACACACACACCCCCTAGCCTTGGCACGAGCTCATGTACTAAAACTACGCTCGGTCTGATCTCATCCCTATATGAGTACGTAGGTAACCCAACCCGGGTTCAACCCAAGTTAGCTTTTCTTTCTTAGATTAGTCTTATCTTAAACACTTAGGCATATTAACAAATTTCGACATTAATTGGCTAAAACCTAGGGAGTAGGGAACCATTGAAAAATAGAAGCCTCGGGGTGCCTAACACCTTTCCTGGACTTAACCAAACTTCTTACCCTAATCTCAATCGCAGACCAAGACCGTATCCAAATCTCGGGGACTTATCCCTTCTGAATGAATAGGTGGCGACTCTAAACCTGTGAGATTTTTCAGGCTTCCGAAACTCGTGCTCACACTGATCACCAGTGCGTCTTTCATCAAAGACCAGGTTATAAACTGATTACTGCATTGGCCTAAAGTGTGTCATCTAAGACCTTTTGGATGAGGGGAAGGTTGAACTGGCCCTTAATAACACCAATATCAACCAGGCACCACTGGCCCCACATAACAATCAAGTAAATTTCATTGAGTTGGAAGAGCCCGAGGCAGGGCAGCCAAGACCCGCACGCCAGCAGTGGATGATGGCACAATCAGACCTTCTTACAAACCTCCCGTCATAATTCTACTCCCTTAGTCAAACATCTAGACTATCCTACCACTAGCACAAATCCCTGCCCTCGAACCAGACAAAGAGCAGATCATCTACACCATCCTTTACCCAGTAAATTGACCCACTATACCAGCTCAAGTCTCTGCCTTTTCTGGCCCCATTAGAATCCCCTACATCCCTTCTCCACCTTTCAAACTTGACCATGTACCCGCACCTCACTCTCTCATCCTTGAAAGTGAATGCATAGCTAATCTCACCCGATCAAATCGGGCATACCAACCACCGATGGCTAAGCCGGTAAAAGAGAAAAGAAGGCAAGGGTATCAGACTCAAAAAAAGAAGCAGTAAACTACGCAATTCTACTGAAATTACTGGAAAAGGTAGAAGAATTCAATATCACCCAGTAGTTAAGCAAAACTCTAACCCAGATCTCCATCCTAGGTCTTCTCTTAACTTCTAAGCATCACCGGAAACAGCTACTCCGGGTCTTTAACAACGCCCATGTAATACCAAGTATCACGCCCGAGAAACTGGGGCACATGGTGGGGAAAGTGCTAGAATCAAGAATCATTTCCTTTATCCACACTGCAAAGCCTGGGTTTGAACCTCAGTCAAGTGAAGAAGAGACTCATGACCATCAGGGCTTTTGATAACTAAACCAAGCAAAATTTAGGAGACATTGACCTAGCCATCAAGGTCAGACCTGCTCAATTTACAACTAACTTTCAGGTTGTGAATGTGCTAGCCTCGTTCACTTTGCTCCTTATGAGGTCATGGATCCACGTGGCTGGAGTCATTCCCTTCTCTCTCCACCAGAGAATCAAGTTTATCCAGGATGACCACATGGTCGTGATCCCTTCAAAGGAGTTATTGACAAGTTCTTTCGGGAACGTATAGGAGCTATGGTAGGGCACTGCTTTCATGACATACCAGTTTGAGCAGGTCAGTTCTATCACTCAGATAGAAGAGCTGAGCAAGCATGAAGTACTACCATTTGTCAGAATGAACTACCAGCCAGGGTTAAGACTAGGAGTTAAAAATAAGGGAATGAAAAATAAGTTTACACCTCCTCGCTACACAGCACCATTCGGGTTAGGATACAAGCCCAAGTTTGAGGAATATCTCTCCAAGCTAACGAAAAAGAACAGCCGATTGGCGAAATCAAAACATCGACTCTAAATCTCTGTAACCTTCCTGGTAAGGACATTCAAAGCCTACCCTAACACCCCTCTTGTACCAGTTGCCAATATCTCAAACCCCCAGCCCAATGCCAACTCTTCAGGGATTCCAGATCCAGAAATGTTCAGCATGGCACAGATGTTTGATGAGCTAACTGTCGAAGACGCAACAAAAGTCAAAAATCAAGCGGGAGAGAAGGTTTGCACCCTCTTTAACAGCGCCGAGGCATCATCCAGTCGCTGACCACTAATCTATTGGTGGACCAAGGCTCTCACCAGCAAGGTCGTCCAGGGCTAGGGCAAGCACAGTGTAGGACAGGTTGGTCCGATCAGACAGTGACCAAGCACTACCCTTCTGCTCCTTCTATTATCACTTTGCTCCTATTGAAAAATCCAAATGTCGGCCACTATAGGCCTCCTTTTTGTTGAGTCAACTTTTGTAAACAACAGTCATCTGTTTTATAAATGAAAATCTGAGATTTTGACTCAAAATCATGTTTTGCATAAACATTTCAAATTGGCTGATGATAAAACCACACGGACTCTTCCCCTAGAAAGCCTAGTGTCCTGAAGCAGCCAAAAATAACTTTAAAATTATAAAAATAACTTTAAAAGCATACTAAACTAAGCTAAATGATTTTCCAGGAAATCAAGAGATTATGGACCTCCTAGAGCACAGTGAATAGATACTACAATCTAACATTGAGGACACCGAGACCATAAACCTTGGATTCGAAGATAGCCCCCAGCTCGTCAAGATCTGTATAACCATGAGCCCGCAACAGAGAACAGGCATAATCAGCTTCTTGAGAAGCTACAATGATGTCTTTGCCTGGATCTATGCAGACATACGCAGCTTGGACCAGCATTAGTGGTGCACAGACTACCACTGAACCCTGAGATGAGATCAATTAAGCAAAAACTAAGACGGATGAGACCCGAATGGTTACAAAAAGTCAAAGAAGAGGTAGAAAAGCATATCAGGGCAGGCTTCCTAGCAGTAGCAACCTGTCTGGAGTGGTTAGCCAACATTGTGGCAGTACCCAAGAAGGATGGCAAAGTCTGAATGTGCATTGACTACCGGAATCTGAACAATGTCTGCCCTAAAGAAAACTTTCCTCTCCCGTACATCGACATCCTGGGTGACAACACTGCCGGGCATGAGACACTCTTGTTCAAGGATGGTTTCTCTTGATACAATCAATTCAGAATGGCAGAAGAAGACATGGAGAAAACCTCTTTTATCACACCTTGGGGGCACGTTCTGCTACAAGGTAATGCCCTTTGGACTCAAGAATACAGGGGTAACCTATCAGAGGACCATGACAGCACTATTCTATGATGTGATCCACAAGACAACTAAAATCTATGTGGATGACATGATCGTCAAATCACCTACTGCCAAACAACATCCTGAAAAAGCTATGTGAAAGACTCAAGGAGTTCGGCCTAAGACTGAATCCGACCAAATGTATCTTTGGAGCCTCATCAGGAAAAATCCTTGGCTTCATAGTTAGCAGAAAAGGCATTCAGATTGACCTAGCTAAAGCCAGGGCTATCATCGAAATACCCCAAACTGAAAAGGAAATCCACGGATTCTTGGGCAGAATTTAGTACATCAGTCAATTCGTCTCTCAACTCACTCCGATATACGAACCAATCTTCAAGCTTTTCAGGAAGAATATACCTACAGACTGGACAGACGAGTATCAGGAAACCTTTGGTAGGATAAAGCAGTATCTTTTCCATCCTCTAGTTTTTGTGCCTCCTACACCGGGTGCCCACTACTACAAGAAGAACAGAGCAAGCCATCTACTACATTAGTAAATGCCGGCTAGAATATAAAGAGAAATATAGCCCGCTTAAAAAGACTTGTCTGGCATTAGTCTGGGCTACTCAGCGTCTACCGCACTATCTGCTTTCTTATTCGGTAATTGTGATCTCCCGGATGGATCCACTCAAATATCTACTAAAAAAACCAGTCACTATCGGGAGGACAACCCGATGGCTTATGACGTTGTCTGAATTTGACATCACGTACATAACTCAGAAGGCAATCAAGGGGCAGGTAATTACAAACCACCTGGCCCACAACCCAGCACAAGACTACGTTTCAGTACATGATCAATTCCCAGATGAAACCATCCTATATGCAGATACTGAAGAGCAAGAATATCTCGATTGAGATTTATATTTTGACGGAGCTATTAACAGTCACGGACATGGGGCAGGGGTACTCTTGGGTCATCCGAGAAGCCATGCTAGTCCCATACCTGGCCTACCTCAATCTGCTATTCAATCAATTCAGAAGAATCACCTTCAGTCACAGGTCCAGGACCCACAACAAACTTACCGATGCACTAGCCACTCTCGTGTCCATGGTTCAGATTCCCAAGGGCGTCATACTCTGGCCGATCGAAATCCAGCAGCAGGATAAGCCTACTAATTGCTTCGAGATAGAAGGGGTATTAGACAACAAGCTTTGATATGCAGACATCAAGCAATATCTCGAGGATGGGACCTTCCCACTTGACGCTACTAAAACAGACCATCAGGCAATCAATAGACTGGCCATTCAGTTCGTCCTCTCAGGAGGAATATTGTACAAAATGAAAAATCAAATTCAGTGAATCCTAAATCAATGTTTGAGTTAAGAATCTAACAAGTTCAAAGGGATGGTTCGGTTTCCTTAAAAGTCAATCTACCCTTTTGATGATTTTAACAATTAAGTTTTTAGCTTAAGGGATGATAAAAATTAAGTGCGGAAATAGAAACCCAAGCAAACCATAACACAAGGATTTTCACATGGAAACCCTTCCGGGAAAAACAACGGGACCTAGTTCAGCAATGAGAATCCACTAAGACAAAGTGAACAAGAACTTACAAGACTCGAACTTGACTCCTTCGGACTCGACACCATGATCCTTCAGTTCTTAGTCCTCCACGCCTCAAAAAAGTCACCACGTACTCTTGAGTCCCGTGACCAACCACAGCCGCTCGTACTTCTCTTTGTGTCTCTAAAACAGTCCACGATCTTCCGATCGATCTCCGTCAATGACGGCTTCGGAATCCACCGACCAAATCACTCTACCACGATCCTTCTCGGATCGATCTCCTTCGCAAAGGCTCCGAAACACTCCTGCCAAGGTGTTCTATCCAGAACAGGTTGATGGTTCACCTAGATGGACTCTTTCAATGCACAAGTCCAAACAAGCAAAAGTGGAACTTTGGGCTTTCAAACTCTAGGTTAAAAGTATTAACAAAAGGGGAGGAGAAGAAGGAGTTAAAAACCTTCTCAATACTTCCCCAAAGTTGTTCTCCACAAAGTGGAAGGGTTCTCTATAAATAGGGAATTCAAAAACCATGTTTTAGAAGGTGTTAAAGTTGCTAAATACTCAAAAAAGCATGAAAACCGAATTTGGCAAGAAAACCCATATCAGGGTCGACCCATGGGGAGCATTCGGTCGACCGGATGGTGCCTTTCGGTCGACCGGATGGTCCTCCAGGGTCGACCCTCAGAAAACCAACTCTCTGCCCAATTTTGTCATACAAAATTTTCTATACCCAGGGTCAACCCAAAATGGTCAAGGTCGACCCTGAGGTGCCAGCCCGAATTTCAACTTCATTTTTTTGGTCTCGCACCATTCACGAAAGTTGTAACTCTTTTTTACACGATCGTTTTGTTATATTATGGAACAAAATCCGAGCTACGGTTTGTGAGATATACCCAAAACAAGCAACCTTGGTTTTTTGAAATATTTCAGATTTTAACACAAGTTTTACACTGTTTATCTCATCACCTAGGGTCCGTATGGTTAGTCTAGGTCACTTACCACCTAAGGCATCATGTTAGGATAATTCTAAATCAAATCCTACCTATGGTAGTATGGTATCTAGGCCACTTATCATCCTATAAAGGAAATGATCATCCGAGTGGATCAAGCGATTCTTCAACGCGCTTCAACTTCACTTGTCGTGGATGCTTGATGGCAATGACACAAGAACCACTCCTAGACACCTAGACTCACTTGTTTTGACACCGGAATATGCCAATACAAAACATGGGCTTTACAATCTCCCCCTTTGGCAATTCCGTAAACTGAAGTACATGACTTAACACAAACTCACCCAAACACATCAAAACGGTGAATTAGGACATTACATGACTTCAACACTCTTACATGACATCAATCGACAAATCATTTTAATCTAAGATACTTAAGCTCTTGCCAAGAAAAATTAGTTTGCTGTAACCTTGCACTTGCACATGCTCAAAAACAAAATATCCAGTGAAGCATGTGTGGAATATGAAAATAAGTAATCATAGGTGAAGCAAGGAATGTACTGAACGAGGGAAATACTACCCTAACATTCTCCCCCTTTTTGGCACAATTACCAAAGGAAGGGAGGAAGCCAATATAAAAAATATATATACCAATTTAACAAAAGTGAAATATCAAGGCAACCACAGTACAACCAATCAAAACAGACAATAAGGGACTAAAAACCGGGGAACGAGATAGAAATATAAAGCACAAACTCTCCCTCAACAACTTAAGCACAGAACTCCCTCTCAACAACTCACCCTGATCTTCTCCCCCTAAGATCAAGGATACTACCAAAAATATGGCACCTATGCTAGAAAAGCCCATGCCAAAAGAAAGAAACACACACAAAAAATATCATGTGCCACACAAACATGCATCAAAAGCATTCCAAGCAGTAGTAATTTAAAATTAAAAATCCAATAAAGAACATGATTAGTTAGTCTGACTGAGGATACCATCTAACTAAATCTCATAGAATGCTAAAGCATAGCCAATTCACTTAGACACATTTAGTAAACAGTTCAAAAGTAAAGCATTGTGTGTAGTGGTGGTCTGACAAGATACTAGATCAAGGTTTCTTTCCCTTTCCAAGGGAATGACATTAACCACTAAGGGGACTCCTGAAGACATAAATCTTAGAAGTCAAACCTAGTTAGATCTAGATATGCTAATTTTTTACATTTTAGTGCTCCTGTATCCATTTTATTTGACTCATTAGTTTTCTTTTATTTTTGGTCAAATACCTCCAAACTTTGTAAGATTTCTTTTGATGATCTTTATCTGATCATATCTTTTCATGCAATGATGGCTTTCACACTATCTAGGTAGGTAGTCTTGGCTATTAGCAGCAGGGGCTTTCACTCTAGTGACCCAGATAGATACCTACTGTCCGCCTAGGTAGCCATTTCGTACTGTTTGCATCCAATAGTGACTTTCACATTATCCCAGTAGGTAGCCCTTTTCATTGCAACAAATTAAGCTCATGGAGGATACACAAAATGGGGATGACTAACAAATATGGTCATTCTAGATTAGTCATCCAAGGTCACACTATAGGGATAAGCCATACACCTACAGATTGGAAAATAGACCTCTCAATAGAATCGGTCAGAGTGCATGTGACATTTGTAAAGCATACACACATGAATAAGTCTCTAACTGTTCAAGATAAAACCGGTCTAATTTTCAGCATAACCAGGAGCAATGAAGGTGACATATCCTCTATCAGCAACAAACTCATGTTCAACCCTGGACAAGTATAGAAATAAAGATCACACAAGGAATGCAGATCATGCAAGTCAACAAGGGCAACATGAAAAAAATCTTTTTGGATTTTATGGTTTTTCAATGTTTTTGGATTTTTCAAAATAAATAAAACAGAAAAACATACTAAAGCAAATAAACACTAGTAAAAAAAGAAAAACTACTAGTATACACAAATAGCATAGCACTAGGACAAGATAAAACACTAACAGTACACCCTAGGCTATGACAGGCACGAGCTAAGTGAAGCCCTTCAGGTCTTCCTTTCTAAACCAAACGGTTTTAGAAGTTTGATTGACCCTATGGTCTCTAACCGTTTCAATTGAGGTAGGTATGACCTTTTTCCTCTTTCACCTGTTCCTTCTTTTCCAAGATTGAGTCCTAGAATTATGATAGGCATTATGGTTCTCCCTGTTACCTCCTCTATATCTAGCATGAGGAGTGTCATAACCATGCCACTGTCTAGAGTTGTGAGCAATTTTCATCACATCTTCACACAAACTCCTAGACTTCTCCAGTAGGACCTCAACTCTCCTTTGAAGATTCCCATTAAAGTTGTGTTGGTTCCTTGAACCATGATCGGGTATTCTTTGAAGTTTAGGACATCGAGGCTTAATATGACCCTTCACTCCACAGTTATGACATGTAGGAATGAATTTCTAAGTACAAAGGTCTTTCCCTTTAGCAGGAGAGTGCCTTTTAGCACCAGGCTCAGTGTTCGAGGTGGATGGAGTTCCCTTAACATCTCCACACCTCTGGTTTTGCTCAAGTTCAGGCAACTTGATTTCAAGACTTGTCTTTTCATCAAGACAAACATGTAAATCCGATTCAAGTAGCTGAGTCTTGGTAAGGAGGGAAACCTTTTCTTCCTCAAGCTGTGACACAAGAACTCTGAACCCTGAAGCCACTTGGTGTAAGGCACCTTTTTCCATTTCAATAGATTTGATCTTTTTGGACATGGAAAACTGAACCTTTTTAAGCTTTAGGCATTCCTGAAATAGTACATCATAGGCTACCTCAAGACCTCCCTCAGAATCTGAGTCATTCTGACTCACATCATCCTCCTCACCATCCCTATAGTGTTGGTTACTCACAGCATTTGAAGAAGATTCCTGAATCCCAGATAAGGATGCAGTGAAGGTCATATAACCCCTAGTCTCCTCACAAGAAGAACTATCTGATTCCTTAGATTCAGATTCACTGTCATCCCTTGCCTTGCCCTTAAATCTTTTCTTATTAGAGCATTCAGCGACAATATGGCTGTAGCCTTGGCATTCATAGCATTGAACACCTTGGGATTTCTTGTCCACACTTTTAAAATATTTCTTATTTTCAAAGTGCTTGGACCTGGGCTTTTCAAGGGATTTTTGTCCTTCCGGATTAAATCTCTTATTAAGTTTTAAAAATTTTCTAAATTTCTTTGCAAATAAAGCCAACTCTTTTTCTTCATCCTTAGAGTCACTACCTGACCCATCTATAGATTCCTTGATGGATTTCAAGGCAATAGATTTTGATTTCTTAAATGGGTTCAGATTTAACTCATAGGTTTGGAGTGAACCAACCAACTCTTCAATTTTGAGAGCATAAACATTTTTGCTCTCTTCGATGGCAGTAACCTTCGATTGAAATCTCTCAGGTAAAGATCTTAAAATTTTTCTCACAATTTTGGACTCAGGAATTCTTTCCCCTAGATTGAAACTAGAATTGACAATGTCACTCAGATTAGCATAAAAACTGTCAAATGTTTCATTATCATCCATCATCAATTTTTCAAACTTAGAGGTAAGCATTTGAAGTTTGGAGATCTTGACAATTTTACTCCCTTCATGGGTAATTTGAAGAATATCCCATGCCTCCTTCGAAGTGTCACATTTAGAAATACGTCGAAATTCTTCGAGTGTGACAGCGGCGAAGATTGCATTTAGACCCTTGATATTCCATCTGCAACTTTCAAGTTCTCCATTGGTCCATTCAGAAGAAGGTTTATGGATGGTCTGGTCATTTATGGTCTTTGTTGGATGGGTCCAACCTTATTCAATGGAGAACCATACTCTCTCATCTAGAGATTTTAGAAACGCTCTCATTCGAGCTTTCCAATAGGCATAATTATTCCCATCAAATAATGGGGGACAAGAGATGGATCCTCCCTCTCTTTGGAGATTCATATTCACCGAAAAGAATGAGACAAGATCACACTAAAAAGTTAGTGAACCCGCTTTGATACCAGTTGAAAAATCAAATTCGGTGAATCCCAAATCAATGTTTGAGTTGAGAATCTGACAAGTTCAAGGGGATGGTTCGGTTTCCTTAAAAGTCTATCTACCATTTTGATGATTTTAACAATTAAGTTATTAGCTTAAGGGATGATAAAATTTAAGTGCGGAAATAGAAACCCAAGCAAACCATAACACAAGGATTTTTACATGGAAACCCTTCCGGGAAAAACCACGGGACCTAGTCCAGCAATGAGAATCCACTAAGACAAAGTAAACAAGAACTTACAAGACTCAAACTTGACTCCTTTGGACTCGACACCACGATCCTTCAGTTCTTAGTCCTCTATGCCTCGAAAAAGTCACCACGTACTCTCAAGTCCTGTGATCAACCACAGTCGCTTGTACTTCTCATTGTGTCTCTAAAATAGTCCACAATCTTCCGATTGATCTCCGTCAATGACGGCTTCGGAATCCACCGACCAAATCACTCTACCACGATGCTTCTCGGATCGATCTCCTTCACAAAGGCTCCGGAACACTCCGGCCAAGGTGATCTATCCAGAATAGGTTGATGGTTTAATAAGAATCATCACCTAGATGGACTCCTTCAATGTACAAGTCCAAACAAGCAAAAGTGGAACTTTGGGCTTGTAAACTCTAGGTTAAAAGTATTAACAAAAGAGGAGGAGAACACTAAGTTTTTCAAAGTATTGATGGACTCTAGAAGGAGTTAAAAACCATCTCAATACTTTCCCAAATTTTTTCTCCACGAAGTGGAAGGATTCTCTATAAATAGGGAATTCAAAAACCATGTTTTAGAAGGTGTTAAAGTTGCTAAATACTCAAAAAAGCATGAAAACCGAATTTGGCAAGAAAACCCATATCAGGGTCGACCCATGGGGAGCATTCGATCGACCGGATGGTGCATTTCGGTCGAATGGATGGTCCTCCAAGGTCAACCCTCACAAAACCAACTCTCTACCCAATTTTGTCATACAAAATTTTCTATACCCAGGGTCGACCCAAAATGGTCAGGGTCGACCCTGAGGTGCCAACTCAAATTTCAAACTTCTTTTTTGGGTATCGTACCCTTCACAAAAGTTATAGCTCTTTTTGACGCGGTCATTTTGACATATTATAGAGCAAAATCTGAGCTACGGTTTGTGAGATACACCCAAAACAAGTAACCTTGATTTTTTGAAAAATTTCAGATTTTAACACAAGTTTTGCATTGTTTATCTCATCACCTAGGGTCGGTATAGTTAGTCTAGGTCACTTACCACCTAAGGCATCATATTAGGATAATTCTAAGTCAAATCCCACCTATGATAGTATGATATCTAGGTCACTTACCATCCTATAAAGAAAATGATCATCCGAGTGGATCAAGCGATTCTTCAATCGTGGATGCTTGACGGAAATAACACAAGAACCACTCGTAGACACCTAGACTCACTTGTTTTGACACCGGAATTTGCTAATACAAACACATGGATTTCACACAAAAGATCGCCGAACATGATCTGGCTCAGATGTCTCGATACTCGTAAAGCTACATAGGTAGTTAAAGAAGTTCACGGAGGAATTTTATCCCACACATAAATGAGATATTGCTATCTAAAATGATACTCAGATTGGGCTACTATTGGTCTACAATGGAAACTAACTGTTGCTAGCACGTACAGAAATACCACCAGTGCCAAATCTATGATGACAAGATCAATGCACCACCAACCAGGCTACACAATCTCACTGCTCCATTACCATTCTTAGCTTGGGGCATCGACGCCATCGGACCCATAGCACCAAAAGTGAAAAATGGACATCGATTCATCCTGGTAGTGTGAGCACGGATTTTTAGCTCACCGGAGTGTTTGAGAGTCACCACTTATTAATTTAGAAGGGATAAGTCCTCGGGTTGAGGATAATGTCTTAGGGTCTACATGAAATTCTAGGTAAGAGATTCGATTAAGTCTTGGGGAAGGTGTTAGGCACCCCAGGACCTTTATTTTGTAATGGTTACCTACTCCCTAGATATAAGCCAAATTAAAGTCAAAGTGTTATTCAAATGCCTAAGTGTTAGATTATACTAATTCAAAAAAGGGAAAAGCTAAATGGGGTCGAACCCGGGTTGGGTTGCCCATGTACTCACAAGGGGTGAGATCAGACCCAATGGAGTTCTGACACATGAGCTCGTGCCAAGGATAAGGAAAGTGTGTGTGTGCATCAAGGTGGCTAAGGGTTTAACCTGGGGGCTTGGGTTTGGTCGACCGGGTTGGTCAAGTGCATGGTTTGGGCCCAGAGGCCAAGGGTTAGTCCGGTAGACTAAGGATAAGGCCCGGTAGGCCAAGGGTAGTCCCGGTAGGTTAAGAGATTAGACCCGGTAGGCCAAAAGGGATTTAACCAGAGTTAAAGAGAGAGTTAACCACGGTTAGGGTTGCTAACCATGTTTTAAAGAGCCAAGGTCAGAATTTTTGGTCTTTTTGCATTTTGCATGTTTTGAGATTTTTTCAAATTTTTAAAGGGGTTAAATGAGTATAACCATGGTTAAAATTTAATCAGGGTTTAGTTAACCCCAGTTAAGAAGTATAGCCTGGTCAGGGTGGGCCCAGATGGCTTGGCAGGGCCTAAAATGGCCTCTTACCTGATCTGAGCCCTGTGCAAAGCCCACTTACAGAAAAATAGGGAATGACGGTAAAGAGATGATCGCTATTTCCAGTTCTTTACAGAACTGGAATGGTGGTAATCTGTTTACCGCCAATTCCAGATACTTCTGGAACTGGGTTTACAGGTCAGGGGTGAACCCCTAGGGGCGTGGACCCTCAAGGGTGGTTAGGGGACTCCCCCATGTGTCCTGGGTCTATTGTGGGCCCTGGAGTTGGTCTAAAATAGGCCCACAGTGGCCATTTAAACACTATAAAAGAAAATCCCAGAATGGCGGTAAAGTATTTACCGCATTTCTTGGCAGCCTCTAATTTTTAGCATTTTAACCACAGTTAAGCTATTGGAGTTAGCTTAGAAGGACCAGGGTAAGACGAGGGAGGTCCTAGGGACCAAACCTAGGCCATGGAATGGACCAAAGCTCAACCCAAAAGGATCTAAGGCTACTAGAATTAAGGAGGTCCCGAATGGCGATACTGTGTTTACCGCTATTCTAGAATTTTTCAGAAACTGAATTTTCTCCCCCTGGATAGAACCAGGCCACATCCAAGGGATCCCTCATCGATTGAGGGTCCCCCAGAAGTTGAGGAGAGGTGCCATGCATGGTGGGGGACCTTGGTCGAAGTTTTAATCTCTCAAGAGGGTCCCCATGCCTATGAAGAGGCAAAAAGGACCTATTTTCTTGGGTATAGAGCACAACAAACAGAAATAAAAGGCCCCTGGAATAGGACCAGGGGGTTTACAGAGCTTTAAAAAAAAAAAAAGGATAGAGGCAGTGGTGCATGGTGGTGGAAGACTACAAGTGGCCTTAAGGGTGATCCCTAGATGCCTTGGGGTCTCCTCTGGTGGAGGACAATGTTGAGAAGGTTTGGAACTTGAGTTAGCTGAGTTTCAATAAAGATTTCCTATGGATTTCTTGGAGTGGACTTAAAGCTCGGGGAGGGAGATTATTTATAGGATTTAAGGGACCTAGGTTAGTTTAGGGTTTATAAAAGAG
This sequence comes from Tetracentron sinense, assembly GCA_015143295.1. Classification (NCBI taxonomy): domain Eukaryota; kingdom Viridiplantae; phylum Streptophyta; class Magnoliopsida; order Trochodendrales; family Trochodendraceae; genus Tetracentron; species Tetracentron sinense. Next base: position 2,338,430 of record CM026568.1, on the reverse strand, counting down.
GGTGTAGGACACGAAGGATGCGGAGTTGGAGTGGCCGAGGGTGTCAGACTGGATTCGAAGTAAACTCCAGGAATTGCGGTAATTCCAGTACCGCCATTCCTTGTTTAGCCTAAATTGGAAATGACGGTAATAACATTACTGTCATTTGTTGTCTTATGCTAAAACAGGCCCAACCCAGTCACTATTGGTCTGAGTTTATTAGTAGCTTTTGCCTAATATGGTAATGACGGTAGAGTTATTACCGCCATTTCTTGAATTTTGAAATTCTGAACGCGGCCCCCATAATAACGGTTTTCTAAGGTCTATGGGCCCATGCTTGGGCCCACACGAAGGTTTGGTTATGATTTTTGGGTCTCTGGGGCCTAGAAATGGACCTTGGGCCCTAGGGTTTGGACCTAAGGTTAAACCTAGGGTTTGACTAGGGTTCAACTAGGGTTTGCTTAGGTTTGACCTAGGGTTTGCCTAGGGTTTGACTAAGGCTTAACTAGGGTTTGTATTAGGGTTAGGCCTAGGCTTTGACTAGGGTTTGCCTAGGGTTAGGTCTAGGATTTGACTAGGGTTAGACATAGGTGAAGAGAATCCAGATAAAAATTGAAAAAATTCAGTGAACATCAAATCCGATGTTTAAGTTGAGAATCTCACAAGTTCAAGGGGATGGTTCGATTTCCCTAAAAGTCTATCTACCATTTTGATGATTTTAACAATTAAGTTATTAACTTAAGGGATGATAAAATTTAAGTGTGGAAATAGAAAACCAAGCAAACCACAACACAAGGATTTTTATGAGGAAACCCTTTCAGGAAAAACCACGGGACTTAGTCCAGCCAAGATATATCACTAAGACAAAGTAAACAAGAACTTACAAGACTTGAACTTGACTCTTTCGGACTCGACACTACGATCCTTCAGTTCTTAGTCCTCCACGCCTCGAAAAGTCATTACGTACTCACAAGTCCTGTGATCAACCACAGCTGCTCGTACTTCTCTTTGTGTCTTGAAAACAGTCCACGATCTTCCGATCGATCTCTGTCAATGACAGCTTCGGATTCCACCGACCAAATCACACTACCACGATCCTTCTCGGATCGATCTCCTTCGCAAAGGCTCTAAAACAATACAGCTAAGTTATTCTTTCCAGAATGGGTTGATGGTTTGATAGAAATCAACACCTAGATGGACTCCCTCAATAGACAAGTCATAACAAGCAAGTATGGAGCTTTAGGCTTGCAAACTCTAGGTTGAAAGCACCTAACAAAGAGGGTAGAGAAAAATAATTCCCATAGGTTCTATGACCTTGGGAGAAACTTAAAAACACTCTCCACACACTCCTTAATTTATTTCCCACGAACTAGAGGGGTTCCCATTATATAGAGACCCAAAAACCCGATTTAGAAGTTGCCAAAAACTCAAAAAAGGCAAGAAAAATGATTTTGAAGGATTCTAGCAAAACTCCCATATCAGGGTCAAACCTGGAGGATGTTTGGGTCGACCTAACTCCCCACTTCGATAGACCCAAACATCCTTCAGTGTCAACCCTCATAATTTCAACATTCTGTTAAATTTCCCCCATACAGATTTTTCTATACCCAGGGTCGACACTGAGGTGCAAACATGATTTTTAAAAATCATTTTTAACTCTTTAACCCTTCATGAAAGTTGTAGATCTTTTTGATGTGATCGATTTGATATATTATAGAGCAAAATCTGAGCTACGGTTTGGGAGATATGTTACCTACAAGAAACCTTAGTTTTTTGAAAAATTTCAGAATTTTTAGCTTATTTTGCACTGCATATCTAATCACCTAGGGTCCATATGATTAATCTAGGACACTTACCACCTAACGTATCATGTTAGGTTTATTTTTAGTCAATTCCCACCTATAGTAGCATGTTATCTAGGTCACGTACAATCCTATGAAGGAAATGTTCAACCGAGTCTTCAACAGTCTTCACCTTCACTTGTCGTGGATGCTTGACGGCAATGACATGAGATACACACCTAGACACCTAGACTTACTTGTTTTGACACTGGAATAAGACAACACATAAAACATGGACCTTACAATCTCCCCCTTTGACAATTCCATGGCAAAACCAAACTGAAGTACGACTTGACACTAACTCACCCAAACACTTCAAAACAGAAAATTAGGACATTACATGACTCCATTTGACAAATCATCTTAAATTAAGACACTTAAGCTCTTGTCAAGTAAAATCTATCTGCTTCAACCCTGCACCTGCACATGCTCACAAACAAAATACACAGTGAAGCATGTGTGGAATATGATAATAAGTAACCACAGGTAAAGCAAAGAAAGTACTGAACTGGGAAATAGTACCCAACACTCTCACTCTTTATGGCACAATTGTCAAAGGTATTTATGAAGCCAATATCACAAAGAATATATCAATTTAACACGTGAAATATCAAGGCACTCACAGTACAACCAAGTAAATGCAAACAATGTGGGGACTAAAGAGCGGGGAACAAAAAGGAAAAAACAACACAAACCCCCCCCCAACTATTTAAGCACAGAACTCCCCCTCAACAACTCAACTTGATCTTCTCCCCCTAAGATCAAGGATACCACCAAAAATAGGCCACTTATGCTAGAAAGGCCCATGACAACCAATACGGAAACACATAATAATATTACAAAAAAATATCATGTGCCACACAAACATGCGTCAAAAGCATTCCAAGCAATAGTAATTTAAAATTACAAATCCAATGAAAAACATGATTAGTTAGTCCAACTGAGGATACACATCTAACTAAATCTCACAGAATGCTAAAGCATAGCCAATTCCCACACCTTTAGTGAACAGTTCAAAAGTAAAGTATTATGTGTGTAGTAGTGGTCTGACAAGAGACTAGATCAAGGTTTCTTTTCCTTTCCAAGGATATAACATTAACCACTAAGAGGACTTCTGGAGATATACATCATAAAAGTCAAACCTGGTTAGATCCAGATATGCTGAATTTTTTTTTTCATTTTGGTGAACCTTTATCCATTTTATTTGACTCAATATTTTTCTTTTATTTTTGGTCAAATACTTCCAAACTTTGTAAGATTTCTTTTGATGTTCTTTGTCTGAACATATCTTTTCATGCAATGATGGTTTTCACACTATCTAGGTAGGTAGTCCTAGCTATTAGCAACATGGGCTTTCACTCTAATGACCCAGATAGATAACTACTGTCCGCCTAGGTAGCCATTTCATACTGTATGTATCCAATAGTGACTTTCACACTATCCCAGTAGGTAGCCCTTTTCATTGCAACAATTTTAACTCATGGAGGATAAACAACATGGGAATGACTAACAAAATGATCATTCTAGATTGGTCATCTAAGGTCACACTATTGGGATAAGTCAGACACCTACATATCGGAAAATAGACCTCTCAATAGAATCAGTCAAAGTGCATGTGAAATTTGTAAAGCATACACACATGAATAAGTCTCTAACTGTGTCAGATAAAACCAGTCTAATTTTCAGCCTAACCAGGAGACTATGCAGGTAATATATCCTAATCATAACAAACTCATGTTCAACCCTAGAGAAATATAGAAATAAAGATCACACACGGAATGCAGATCATGCAAGTCAAACAAGAGCAACGTGACAAAAATATTTTTGTCATTATCTAATAATGATTGTTATCCCTAAGAGTTACTAAATAATGATTACTCTTATAATTAATTAAACTCCATGTTTATCCATAACTAATTAGTTGTAAAAAACTTTCTAATTTAGGATTCCTTTTCATAAAAGGATTCCTCAATTAATGGGATGTAACAAACTCCCTAGAATCTAGGAATTCTAATCAAATTAGAAACCCCCAAGGGATGGGCATGAGTTGGAGAGGGTGTGAGGGAGAGGGAGACTTGAGCATCAAGTTATGATAAGGATAATCCTTATCTCTTTATTTCTTGTCTTCCAAGTAAAGCATCTAATCCCACTAGATAAGGACTAATTAATTAATAATAATCTACTAACCAACTCTCTAACAATTAGGAATCTTGAAGTGGGCACCCACCTCAGGGAGTCTATCCCACAAGCTTGGGCCCACCAATAAGGTCCATTTTAGAGGGATTTTATGGATATGGGCAAACCCATATCCCCTTATATTGGGTTAATTAAATAATTATTATTATCATCATTTAATTTTGATTAACATTTAATCTATTTATTAAAGATTAACATTCAATCAATTAAATTATAGATTAACATTTAATCTATTATTTGAGCTTGTATTTCTTTTATGAACATCTTCACAAATTGCTCTGGGACATTCTAACCCTGGCGTACCCGATGTTATCCCATTGACCCTTTAATAAGAATGACATCAGAATTGCAAGTGACGTGAGATATCCATGTTGCAATTGAATCCCATTGTAAGCACATTAACCAATAAGGATCCCGTCACATGAACTTTTTAATTCGTTTGATCCTTCCAATAACATTATCCCTAATTGGCCTTCGAGAATAATATACTATCTAACTCATAGCCCATTGTACATCATCCGGGTTTTCAAGACATTTGATTAAGCCATGAGAAACCATTTCTCATTTAACACATTTTGAGAGAAACTTTTATTATGTATAATATATTTTATTTAAAATATATTTCAAACTTATTTGATTCCAAAATCACATGCATAGAATTTAAGCTGAATCAACTGTCTTACCCGGAACTTGGATAATCTCTCAATTTAATGAGCATGGATTTCTTGTTTGAAATTCATCATGACTCAAACAGTTTTCTGATTATCCAACTGTCACCTTACCGTAGTCCCTCAGGTAGAGAGTACTTAGGTGTTATCAAAATAGTTAGATTATTGCTCAGTTATAAATGAATTCATCAGATTTAAGGATCATCAAAACTATTCAATGTGAATGATAGACCAACTATCTGATAGTATGTTTATATAAGAGGTCTCTCATTACATGCAATCAGTCAGTGTACATTTAAGCACCCATTGTCGCGACCCAAAACCCACCCTACGAGTTAGAGTGAACTTTGGACGACTAATCATGGCTTACATGACTTGCTTGACAAACCAACCTGCAAAAACCCACAGAGCATATACAATAGAGGATGACAGCGGAAACATAATTATAAAACACAGCGGAAGTCTAACAACCTCTAAGTATATACACATGGTCCAAGTTTAATACAAAGAAATCAAAACAAAGAAAGTGCGGACATGCCCGCCAAAATACATGGATATAATCACTCATGCTCACCCACAGCTAATCCACTCAGAATCTGACACCACCTACTGATAACCCTCTACGGGAGGTTCCTCCAAAGGCTCTTCGACGTACTCCTCTTCCACCCATGGACCAGGAGCACAAACATCAAATGGAGCAGCAGCTCCCTCAGAACCTACCGACATAAGAAGTATGGCTGAGCATGGAATACTCAGCGGGTACTAAATACTAACCAACAGTTATAGCATAAAAATGGCAATACATAAATCAGGAGCAATTCATATATGTTAGACGGAAACAATTCACATCATACAAGGAAGTAAAGCAATTTATAATCATGCTTGTATTTCGTAGAAAGCCGATAAAACCTCTTGAAAACATCGTGCCCTTGACTTGGCTTGAAATATCTTTTCGTACTTGAAAGCTTATCGTGTTTGTCTTGCTTGATCTTGTCGAGCGTGTTGTACGTGTCATGTCATGCGTGCTTGCTTGTGATCATGTAACTTGTGAGATACACTTGTGAGATATCCTTGTGAGATGCGCTTGAGAGATGCCTTGAGAGGGAAGGGAGACCCTTCTTTATGCAATGCACTTGAGAGGGAAGGGAGACCCTTCTTCATGATATGTATGTACTTGCGAGGGAAGGGAGGCCCTTCTTCATGATATGCACTTGTGAATGAGGGGAGACCCCTCGTGGAATGTTGGTTCTTGTTTTCTTGTGAAAAGAGAGGTAAAACATATCGTAGGATATGTCCCACCTCTAACGATGTTCTTGAAAACCTCGATAAATCATGTCATGCATGCCGTGCTCGTGGGAATCGTGTACATACTTGCATTTAAATTTAAATATGACATTTGGGTAATTCACAACACATATAGCATCAATGATTGAGCAATGTAATATTCACATCATTTAGGGAAAGCAAGAAAAACACACTATCATAGGCCCTAGCAATTTTCATAATTTATTAGGCATGCATTTCCTAATTTACAACTCACTTTATTCACCTTGGCATTTCATCAAACATGGTGTGTTCATTATTCATTATTCATTTAAACCTAAATCATGCTTTTCTAGGTGAGTTTACTCACATCATAAATGTGTGTTTACTATGGATACAATGCCCCTCCCCATTTTAATAATCACAACACAACCCTTGGCATCCAATCGCCTATTCCATCTCCATTCACCATTCACAACCATCCTTCTCATAGCACATGTACAAAGGAAGGAAACAAAGAGAAATAAAGGAAAAGATGAGCTATAGCTAGGAGGGTAGCAAGAAGTACCGACCTTGAAGAAATGAGGAAGAAACCCCTTCCAAAAACGACCGTGAGGTGCTGCCCTAGCTTGGGGAACGCTCTCCACGATTGCTTGAGCCGTGATCTTGGAGAAAGACCGGACTTGAAGTGATCTAGGGTCTCAAAACCCCTTTGATTCTTCTCCAAAAGCAAAACCCTAGCTTAGGAAACCCTTTCTCCTCTCTTCTAATCCCCCAAAACTTCTAAGTGTTGAGAATGAGCCCTAAAGGCTCGGGTTAAACTCTTAAGGTAAGAGTGAACCGACCTAAAGACCATAATACCCTTACTGAAATTTCTGCAAAAACGCGAGTACCGAGCGATCGGTGTTAATGACAGATCGATCGGTTGCCTACCGAGCGATCGGTGTGTTGACCGAGCTCTCGACCAAAAATCAACTCTCTGGAAAATTTCCCCATACAAAAATCTTGACCAGTCGATAGCTACCGATCGATCGGTTTTGGACCGATCGATATCTCTATGGACCGAGCGATCGGTTGCCTGCAGGTCCAGACTGTTTTGGCCATAACTTTTGACTCGTTCATCCGATTTTGACGATTCAACTTCCGTTGGGTTCGTACTTTGAAAACGAACATTTCTAACATTTCAGAATTTCCAATTTCTTCCTTATTTATTAATTATACCTCTTTAAAGGCAAATGGCAACGAAAGTGTCATGCATTAAATGTGAAAAGGTCCGGGGCTCTACACCCATATGCTGATGTGTAGTCTCAACTACAATAGTTTGAGATAAAACTATATCTCAACCATTGAGAACATCTTAGCATTGTGGCAGGCATATAAGTGAAGTGTCCAGCTTCACCCATAGTTGTGACTCTATAAGGCATAAGGAACTAGAAAGCTATATCTGCCTGTGATAATCCAATCACATAGCTATGAGCACGGGCTTCGGTACTCACTGGTTTATGTTCAGAGTCGCCACTTATTAATTCAGTAGGGATATATCTCAGGTAATGGATAAGGTCTTAAGTCTACTTAAAGTTCTGAGTAAGAGGTTCGGTTAAGCCCGGGGAAGGTGTTAGGCACCCCGACACTTCCGTTTTATAACGGTTCCCTACTTACTAGGTTTAAGCCAAATTAATGTCAATTGTTAGTCAAATACCTTAAGTTTAGTTTATACTAATCCAAGAAGAGAAAAGCTAAACTAGGGTCGAACCCTAGTTTACTCACATTAGGGTGAGATTAGACCGAGCGTAATTCTGGCACATGAGCCCGTGCCAAGGCTAAAGGAGTGTTGTGTGTGCACCAAGGGTGGCTTAAGGTCTAGTCGGGAGGCTAGGGTTGGTTGACCAGGTTGGTTAAGTACATGGTATTGGTCCTAGTAGGCCAATGGGTAGTCCGGTAGAGTAGGGTTTGGGCCTGGTACATCGAGAGGAAAGCCCGAAGGCTAACGCTTAGTTCGCTAGACTAAGGATTGGGGGTAGGCCAAGATTAGGCCCGGTAGGCCAAGGGTGCAAGCCCAAAGGCTAGGGTTTAGTCTGGTAGACTAAAGGTTGGGCCCGGTAGGCTAAGATTAGGCCCGGTAGGCATAAGATAGACCCGGAGGTCAAGAGTAAGCCCAGTAGGCTTTGGATTGGGCCCGATAGGCCGTGGTTGTGTTAACCAAGGGTTAGGACTGCTAAACAAAGTTAGGCAAGGTTCAAGGTATGATTATGGTCCTTAAATGTGATTTAAACAATTTTAGGGATTTTTCTTAAATTTCTCCAAGTTAAATAGGGCTAATTATGGTTAAGACATGGGTTTAACCATGGTTAGTCCGGTTAACCAAGGTTGGGCACTCTACAAAGTTAGATTTAGGGTTAGAATGTCATTTTAGATTTCTCATAATTTTTCGTATTTTCCAGGGTTTAAATGGGCTTAACCATGGTTAAACCAAGTGTTAACCATGGTTAAGCTCATCTAACTGTGGTTAAGTAAGAGCACACAATCCAAAAATGATATTTCCCGTAGTTTTAGAATATTTTGAATTTTGAAGAATTTTTGGGATTTTTCCACGGGGTTAGTCCAATTAACCGCGGTTAATCCTTAACCATGGTTGAGTTAACCATGGGTTAAGGCAAGACAGGGCCTGGGAATGCTTGGGATGGGCCCCAGGGGCCAGGTCAGGTCTGGTGGAGGGCCTCCCATGGGCTGTGGGCAACTATAAGGCCCAAAAAACCATAACTGTGGGTAGATGGATTACCGCCAATTTGAGCAATTTTTAAGTTTAAGGGCTTGTAACTCGAGTTAGGAAAGGAGTTAGGGGGTCCCTGACCCATCATTTTAAAGCTCAGGATGAGGGGAGTGTCTTGGGCCTATTGTGGACCCTGGGCCATGCACTATGTGGGCCTGATATGGGCCCAAAGTCTGCTGTACATAAAATATCATAATGTCGGTAAACTGATTACCGACATTCTACCTGCTTTTGATTTTCAGTTGATTAACCATGGTTAGGTTAAAGGGGATGATCTGGAATCATCAAGTTAGATGAGAGAAAGGTCTAGGGACCCATTTTGGGCCTTGAAATGGGCCAGGGCATGCTTAGGTGGAGCCCACAAGCACTGCAAAAGAAAACTTAAAGGGTGTCGGCACTGAGTTTACCGACACCCTGTAATTTTTTCAGAAACTGCAGTGGCCCTATGGGGTTGTGTAAAGTCCATGTTTTTTGTGTTTGCATATTCCGGTGTCAAAACAAGTGAGTCTAGGTGTCTAGGTGTGTGTCTTGTGTCATTACCTTCAAGCATCCACGCCAAAGCGAAGTTGAAGACCAAAGAAGACCGGTTGATCCACTCGGTTGATCATTTCCTTCATAGGATGGTAAGTGACCTAGATACCATGTTACCATTGGTGGGATTTGACCTATAATAATCCTAACATGATGCCTTAGGTGGTAAGTGTCCTAGTCTAATCATACGGACCCTAGGTGATGAGATAAATAGTGCAAAACAAGTTAACAATGCTGAAATTTTTTAAAAAACTAAGGTTTCTTGCAAGAGGCATATCTCTCAAACTGTAACTCATATTTTTTTCTATAATAAGTCAAATCGACCATGTCAAAAAGAGCTACAACTTTTATGAAGGAAGTGAGAGCTAAAAACAAAGTTTTAAAATCACTTTTAGCCTCTGGGTCGACCCTGGGCGTTTAGGGTCGACCCTGAATAGCAAAAAGTTAGTATAGGGTTTTTGTACAGAATGTTGGTTTATTGTGGGTCTACCCTGGAGGATCATTCGGTCAACCAAAGTGTACACTTTGGTCGACCGAACCATCTCCATGGGTCGACCCGGATATGGGAGTTTTGCTAATTCAACCCCTTTGCTTGCCTCTTTGGTTTTTAATCTATTTTAGCAACTTCTAAACATGTTTTTTGATTCCCTTTATATATAGAACTCTTCCACTACGTGGAGTACAACTTAGGAAGTGTGTGGAAATTTTTTTAAGGTTCTCCAGAGGTCATAAAACCTATGGAATATTCTCTTCCCTACCCCTTTTGTTAGTGCATTAAACCTAGAGTTGGCAAGCCCAAAGCTCCATATTAGCTTGTTTGGACTTGTGCATGGAAGGAGTCCATCTAGATGATGAATCTTATCAAACCATCAACCTGTTCTGGATAGAACACCTTGGCCAAAGTGTTCTGGAGCCCTTGCGAAGGAGATCGATCCGAGAAGGATCATGGTAGAGTGATTTGGTCGGTGGAATCTAAAGCCATCATTGACGGAGATCGATCGGAAGGTCGTGGATTGTTTTCGAGACACAAAGAGAAGTATAAGCGGTTGCGGTTGATCACGGGACTTATGAGTACGTGGTGACTTTTTGAGGCATGGAGGACTAAGAACTGAAGGATCGAAGTGTCGAGTCCGAAGGAGTCAAGTTCGAGTCTTGAAAGTTCTTGTTTACTTTGTCTTAGTGGATTCTCATAACTGGAGTAGGTCCCGTGGTTTTTCCCGGAAGGGTTTCCATGTAAAAGTCGTTGTGTTGTGGTTTGCTTGGCTTTCGATTTTCCACACTTAAAGTATATCATCCCTTAACTTAATAACTTAATTGTTAAAACATCAAAAGTGGTAGATAGACTTATAGGAAGCCTTAACCATTCCCTCGAACTTGTAGATTCTCAACTCAAACCCTTGATTTGAGGTTCACCGAATTGATTTTTCAATTGGTATCAGTTAGAGACTTATTCATGTGTGTATGCTTCACAAATTTCCTATGCACTCTGACTGATTCTGTTGAGAGGTCCATTTTTCAATCTGTAGGTGTATGGCTTATTCTAATAGTGTGACCATGGATGACCAATCTAGAATGACCATATTTGTTAGTCATCCCCATTTTGTGTATCCTCCATGAGCTTAATTTGTTGCAATGAAAATGGTTATCTACTGGGATAGTGTGAAAGTCATTATTGGGTGCAAACAGTAAGAAATGGCTACCTAGGCGGATAATAGGTATCTATCTGGGTCACTAGAGTGAAAGCCTCTGCTGCTAATAGCCAGGACTACCTAACTAGATAGTGTGAAAGCCATCATTGCATGAAAAGATATGATCAGATAAAGATCATCAAAAGAAATCTTACAATGTTTGGAGGTATTTGACCAAAAATAAAAGAAGAATATTGAGTCAAATAAAATGGAAAAGAAGTACCAAAATGTAAAAAATTAGCATGTCTGGATCTAACTAGGTTTGACTTTTAAGATTTATGTCTTCAGGAGTCCCCTTAGTGGTTAATGTCATATTCTTGGAAAGGGAAAGAGACCTTGATCTAGTATTAGCCAGACCACCACTCTACACAATGCTTCACTTTTGAACTGTTCACTAAATGTGTCTAAGTGAATTGGCTATAATTTAGCATTCCGTGAGATTTAGTTAGATGTGTATTGTCAGTCGTACTAACTAATCAGGTTCTTCATTGGATTTGTAATCTTCAATTACTACTGCTTGGAATGCTTCTGATGCATGTTTGTGTAGCATGTGATATTTTTTTTGTATTATTATTATGTGGTCACTTATTTGTTTGGCATGGGCCTTTCTAGCATAAGTGCCCGGTTTTTAGTGGTATCCTTGATTTTAGGGGGAGAAGATCAAGTTGAGTTGTTGAGGGGGAGTTTTGTGCCTGAGTAGTTAAGGGGGAGTTTGTGCTTTATGTTTCTATCTTGTTCCCCGCTCTTAAGTCCCCTCATTGTCTGCATTTACTTGGTTGTATTGTGATTGCCTTGATATTTCACAGGTGTTAAATTGCTATATTATTTATGATATTGGCTTCATGACTACCTTTGGAAATTGTGCCAAAAAGAGGGAGAATGTTGGGTACAATTTCCCAAGTTTAGTACATTCCTTGCTTTACCTGTGATTACTTATTTTCGTATTCCACACATGCTTCACTGGGTGTTTTGCTTATGAACATGTGCAGGTGCAAGGTTGCAGCAGATAAATTTGCTTGACAAGAGTTTCAGTGTATTGATTTAAGATGATTTGTTAATTGATGTCATGTAAAGGTGTTGGAGTCATGTAATGTCCTAATTCACTGTTTTGATGTGTTTGGGTGAGTTTGTGTCAAGTCATGTACTTCAGTTTGGTTTTTCCACGGAATTGCCAAAGGGGGAGATTGTAAAGTCCATGTTTTTTGTGTTGGCATATTCCGGTGTCAAAACAAGTGAGTCTAGGTGTCTAGGTGTGTGTCTTGTGTCATTACCTTCAAGCATCCACGCCAAAGCGAAGTTGAAGACCAAAGAAGACCGGTTGATCCACTCGGTTGATCATTTCCTTCATAGGATGGTAAGTGACCTATATATCATGCTACCATAGGTGAGATTTGACCTAGAATCATCCTAACATGATGCCTTAGGTAGTAAGTGTCCTAGTCTAATCATACGGACCCTAGGTGATGAGATAAGTAGTGCAAAACAAGTTAACAATGCTGAAATTTTTCAAAAAACCAAGGTTGCTTACAAGAGGCATATCTCCCAAACCGTAGCTTAGATTTTGCTCTATAATATGTCAAATTGATCGCGTCAAAAAGAGCTACAACTTTTATGAAGGTACTGAGAGCTAAAAATAAAGTTTTAAAATTTCTGTTAGCCTCTGGGTCGACCCTGGGTGCTTAGGGTCAACCCTGAATAGCAAAAATTTAGTATGGGGTTTTTGTACAGAATGTTGGTTTTTTGTGGGTCTACCCTGGAGGATCATTCAGTCAACCAAAGTGTATACTTTGGTCGACCGAACCATCTCCATGGGTCGACCCGGATATGGGAGTTTTGCTAATTCAACCCCTTTGCTTGCCTCTTTGGTTTTTAACCTATTTTAGCAACTTCTAAACATGTTTTTTGATTCCCTTTATATATAGAACCCTTCTACTACGTGAAGTACAACTTAGGGAGTGTGTGGAGAGTATTTTTAAGGTTCTCCAGAGGTCATAAAACCTATGGAATATATTCTTCCCTACCCCTTTTGTTAGTGCATTAGACCTAGAGTTGGCAAGCCTAAAGCTCCATATTAGCTTGTTTGGACTTGTGCATTGAAGGAGTCCATCTAGGTGATGATTCTTATCAAACCATCAACCTGTTCTAGATAGAACACCTTGGCTGGAGTGTTTTAGAGCCCTAGTGAAGGAGATTAATCCAAGAAGGATCATGGTAGAGTGATTTGGTCGGTGGAATCTAAAGCTGTCATTGACGGAGATCGATCAAAAGGTCATGGATTGTTTTCGAAACACAAAGAGAAGTACAAGTGGCTGCGGTTGATCACAGGATTTGTGAGCCCATGGTGACTTTTCGAGGCGTGGAGGACTAAGAACTGAAGGATCGAAGTGTCGAGTCCGAATGAGTCAAGTTCGAGTCTTGTAAGTTCTTGTTTAGTTTGTCTTATTGGATTCTCATGACTGGACTAGGTCCTGTGGTTTTTCCCGGAAGGGTTTCCATGTAAAAATCCTTGTGTTGTGGTTTGCTTGGCTTTTGATTTTCCGCACTTAAAGTACATCATCCCTTAACTTAATAACTTAATTGTTAAAACATCAAAAAGGGTAGATACACTAATAGGAAGCCTTAACCATCCCCTCGAACTTGTACATTCTCAACTCAAACCCTTGATTTGAGGTTCACCGAATTGATTTTTTAGGCTACTATAGGGGAGCTTCTAGGGGTTCCCTCATGACCTGAGGTAGCCCCAGAGACCTCTGAGGCTATAGGGAGTGGTGTTATACCCCTAGGGAGGTTCCCCACACCAATGAAGGTGGGAAAGACCCCCTCCCCCATAGTGGGTTCACCTGCAAATACTAAATGAATACTCCCCTGGAATGGACCAGGGGCTCACAAGGGTATCAAAGCAAGTAAAAAGAGTGGTAGGGGGAAGCCCTACCTTGCTGCTACTTTTCCTCACCGAGATGGGGCTGTGGCAGTGGTGGGAGGTTCATGGTGGTGCTGCACAGACACGGGGAAGAGCTTGGGAGGCTATTGCAGTTTACTGGGGATCTACTGGAGGGGCCTAGAGGTCTGAGGGGAGACTAAGGCTTTGCAAATGGACAGGTTTCCAGGGGAGGCCAAGGGGGACACCCCAAGTATTAGTACCAGGATGGATAGGTTTACAAGAGGCCGAAGAGGGGGTCTGTAGGCGGAGGGGTGTGCCAGAGGGTGTGCCTGAGCCCTGCAGGGGGTGGTTGCACTGTTGGAAGATGATTCAGGGAATGGGGGTAATAAGTTTACCGCCATTCTCCAGGCTTTGCAAAATGGGGCCATCGGTAAAGGAATTACTGCTAGGCTTGGGTTTACCCAACAGGCTTGGCCAGGTTGGGCACACGGTACAAGGGCTCCAAAATTTGAATTTATTGGGTTGGGGCTTGCGCCCAGGCTGAGAGGTTTAGTTTTAGGGGGATATGGACCTAGGTTTTAAGCCCTAAAGGCCTAGGGCTTAGCTAGGGCTTGGCTTTCCTAGGTTTTTTTACTAGGGCTAGGCTAGGGCTAAGCCACGGCTAGGGCTAGGCTAGAGCTAGGCTACGGCTACGGCTAGGCTAGGGCTAAGCTATGGCTCGGCTAGGCTAGGGCTCGGCTAGGCTAGGGCTAGTCTAGGACTAGGGCTTGGGCTAGGCTACGGCCAAGCTAGGGTTTACCTAGGGTTTATCTAGGGTTATGCCTAGGCTTAACTAATGTTAAGTCCTAGGGTTAGGCTAGGGTTTACCTAGGGCTAACTAGGGTTTTACCTAGGGGTAGGTTCAAGGGTTAGGCCTAGGTTTAACTAGTGTTAAGTCCTAAGATTAAGGTTTTACTAGGGTTAAATCCTAGAGTTTGAATAGGGTGATACCTAGGGTTTGACTAGGGTGCACCTAAGGTCAACTAGGGATCATCCTAGGGTTAAGGGACTCGACTGGGGGTAACCATGGTTAAAAGGGCTTAACCATGGTTAGGACAGGGGTGTAAAAATTAGGTGCTTACAGCTGCCCTTCTTTGTCAGAGAGTGCTGAGATTGATAGTTGAACGACAAAGACTGGAATCATCCGATTTTTACACCAAAATTGGATTTTAGGAATGTGGTATGATGCGCATGCATGTTGTACCAGTGGTGAGTGCTCATGTAGAGATTGGGGCTACTATTGGGAGTAGCGAGTAGCTGGGAAAAAATATGGATGTAAAGATGGCGTGGCCCGAAAAAACTTAGCCGAAAAGGTGTTTCCCGAGTGATATGAACTGGATCAATCGGAGGACACACGGGGTGTCGATAACACACGGGGTGTCGATAACACACGGGGTGTTGGACATGCAAGGTGTCGGCATATTGACTCGGCGTCAATGAAGACCTGGGATGTCAAAGACATACGGGGTGTCGAAAGAGAGGACATGCGGTGAGTGTCGGTGTATTGACATGGTGTGTTTTTGTCATGGAGACTGGTATACCGAGGTCACATTGGGTGTCTCTAGGGGTACATGCGGTGAGTGTCGGCATATTGACTCGGTGTCAATGGAGACTCATTTGTCGAGATCACACGGGGGCATCTCTGGGGGTACATGCGGTGAGTGTCGGCATATTGACTCAGCGTCAATGGAGACTCATTTTTCGAGATCACACGGGGGTGCCTTTGGGGGTACATACGGTGAGTGTCGGCATATTGACTCGGCGTCAATGAAGACTCGTATGTCGAGATCGCACGAGAGCGTCTCTAGGGTACATGCGGTGAGTTTCGGCATATTGACTCTGCGTCAATGGAGACTCATTTTTTGAGATCATACGAGGGTGTCTCTGGAGGTACATACGGTGAGTGTCGGCATATTGACTCTGCGTCAATGGAGACTCGTATGTCAAAATCACACGGGGGTGTCTCTAGGATACATGTGGTGAGTGTCGGTATATTGACTCGGCATCAATGGAGACTCGTATGTCGAGATCACATGGGGGCGTCTCTGAGTATATGCGGTGAGTGTCGGTATATGGACTCGGCGTCAATGGAGACTCGTATGTCGAGATCACACGGGGGTGTCTCTAAGATTGAGGCATGATGCTGGATTTGATATTGGAATTGCCCTTGAGGGACTGAAAATTGATCATGTTGAATGCTGCTAAGAAGTTTTGTTCAAGCAGGATATGATGCTATATTATCATGCAGGGATAAAGACGAGGATGTTTTCCCATGACTCTGTGGTGATTCGCGATTAGTTGGGATGCACGGCATTGGCTTCCTCTGCTTGCTGGCCGGGGTTGCTTGGTGCAAGTTGGTACAGACAGATCTTGATACCAAAAAGTTTATTTTTGAAAATCTTTTTTCAGATAAAGTGTAGGAGACTTTTGCAAAGATTTTAGTTTTGAGGACAAAAATGCTTAGTTAGCTTTTAGATGTGCCAGTAAATCGCCTATACTAGGGCTTAAAGGGATTTGTAAATCATCTTTCACTCTCGAAGAGAGGAGTATGATTCAGAGCAGGATACTGCCAGGTGTAGATAAGCTTGTCAAATGTTGTTGCAGGCTGAGGACCCTGGCTGAGGAGAAGCTTTCTGATGGGCTTTGGAAGCTTCTGGACTCTTGTTGAGTATTGTTGTGAGCCGTCGAAGGCTTCCTCTGGGGATCCACTAGGGATTTGGAGATTATTTGTCGTCGAGGCTCTGCTAGGGAGTAGGCTTCTGCTACGGACCATTGCTAAGGACTTCCGGTTTGTTGGGGATTTCCTGCTATTTGCCTGTATGCTGGGGGATGTTTTTCAAAGGATTCTCTACTGGGGAATGCTTGGGAGCTAAACATCTGCTGGGGATATTCCTTGTTGGAATCTCTGCTGGGGATACTGGTCCACTGAGAATTGCTGACTGCTGGGGATAACTAGGGAATTCGGTAAGTCCGATTGCTACTGAATGATGTTGTCAAACTGATTTTTAGCTTTTTCTCCCTTTTTTACCCTTGGAATGACCAAGTCATGGGGTTCGTATAATTTTTACGCAATGAGGCAGTTGCCGGTTTTTTTCATGCCTGTGAAGATGATTGATTTTTGTCCCTTTTTTGCCCCTAGTCGTAAGACTAGGTGTCGCGTAATTTTTTACGTGATAAGGCCGTTTCTAGTTTTCACTCACGCCCGCGACTAACTGGGGAAGCCCGCGATTTATTGGGAAAAATAGGTCTTCTCCCTTTATTGCCCTAAATGACGCTCCTCTAGGGTTTTAGTGATGATATTTTCGCTAAGGATGTAGATGTGATATTGCGCTTGCACTCGTAGCTATAGGGGATCTAGAAGGACTTAGAGTAGAATAAAATGAAGGCTAGGGAACCGAAGTTTGGGACACCCTTAGTTGTAGTTGATTTGCACTCCCTTGGAGGTTTTTTTTTTTACTCCAATAGGGATTGTTCTCTTTGGTAGAGGTTGACTTTCCTGAGGAGAGTTGTGATTCCACTGGGGATGGAGAAAGTTTGACTCTATGTGTAAATCCCTAAATAGGTGTTGGCAAATTCCGTGATCATTAGATAGGTCAGTTGAGTCGAGTCGTCGAGTCATGTTCAACTTGTCAGAAAAGAAGAGAAGAGCTAAAGCTTAAAGAAGATAGAAGAAAGAGAAGAAAAAGGTTCTACTCCGGATCTAGACAGGTAATGGACTTAGAGACCCCTACCTAGGTTTGATTTGACTTAGATAACCCTAAAAATACCTAGGAGGATAGATTTAAGCCTACCAAAGTTATTTGATCTTAGTTGAATCAAATAAAAATTAAAATGAATTAATTTTGGAAAAAATTCTGTCTCAACCGATCGCTCGGTATTGCGACCGATCGATCGGTGGCCTACCGAGCGATCGGTGGCTATCGACTGGACTAAATATTTGTATGGGGAAATTTTCCAGAGAGATGTTTTAAGATCGAGCGATCGGTCATTAGAACCGATCGATCGGTTGTGAACCGAGCGATCGGTCCCCGTAAAAAGAATTTTTCTTTTTCTGGATTCTTTTTTTAACCCTATATAAACAACTTTTGAGATACCTAATTCGTGTCTTTGATAATTTTTGAAAGAGTAGAGGTCTGAGAAACTCTTCTAGGGTTTTTCTAATTGTTTTTATTAGATCTTTGTGATCCCTCCTCTTTCTTAGATCCTAGAGAATGCAAGTATAGATTAAAATCTTTGATCTTGCATTGTGTGATCTCAGATCTGTATGAGATCCCTCTAGGGTTTGAAATTTACTAAATTGATTCACAACCCTACACCTTGTGTGTGTGTCCGGTGTTTGATCCGGAGCCTTCGTGGAAGGAGATCGATCGTGTGTGATCGTGGATTTGAAGTTGCTTGAAAAGATTTGGTCGGTGTGGAACCGAAGCTGCTAAGGCGGAGATCGAACCTGCTGGTTCGTGGAAATCAAGAGTAAGAGTCTATACCTAGGAACATAGTTTCTGTTTTGGTAAGGTCTTATCTTGTACTTGATATCTTTTCATAGTGAAGTTTATTGCTGGACAAGGTCCCGTGGTTTTTTCCCGTTAGGGTTTTCCACGTAAAAATCTTCTGTGTTTGATTTGTGTGGATTGTCTGATTGAGTTAATCATTGATTTTTAAACATATTAATTGAAAAATTAAAATTGGTTAGAAATTATTAGATAGACCTATTCACCCCCCCTCTAGGTCTTAGAGATCATTGATCTGGATAAATTTCAATTGGTATCAGAGCTAGTTCACTGATAAGGCTAATCCCTTAAGTGTGATCCTGTATTATCCGTGATCATGAGTACTCTAAGAGAAGGAGGATCCGTCTCTCGTCCCCCACTTTTTGATGGAAATAATTATGCATACTGGAAAGCTAGAATGAGAGCCTTTCTCAAATCAATTGACGAGAGAATTTGGATGTCTATACAGAATGGGTGGACTACGCCCGTAAAAACTGTAGGTGATTTGACTGTCGTCAAATATTCTGATGAATGGACCAGAGAAGAGCTTGATTCAAGTGGATGGAACACTAAAGGTCTCAATGCTATCTTTACTGCAGTCACTGCTGAGGAATTCAGACGAATTTCTTCATGTGAAACAGCAAAGGAGGCTTGGGACATTCTTGAAATTACCCATGAGGGTACTACCACTGTTAAAATCTCAAAACTCCAAATGTTAACCACCAAATTTGAACATTTAAACATGGACGACAATGACACTTTTGATGAATTCTATGCAAAACTTAGTGACATTGTCAACGCTAGTTTCAATTTAGGTGAGAAAATATCTGAGTCCAAAATAGTTAGAAAAGTCCTTAGATCTCTCCCAGAGAGATTTCAACCCAAAGTCACTGCAATCGAAGAGAGTAAAAATGTTGACTCTCTGAAGATTGAGGAATTGGTTGGATCACTCCAAACCTATGAACTCAATCTACGTCCATCCAAGAAGAATAAATCTTTAGCCTTGAAAACCATCAAGGAAACTTTGGATGAGGATGACAGTGATGGAGAAATGAATGAGGAAGAAATGGCTCTTTTCGTTAAAAAATTTCGAAAATTTTTTAGAACGAAAAAGAGGTTTAATCCCAAACAGGGAGGAAAATCTTTTGATAAGTCAAAGTCTAAGCCCTGGGAAAACAAGAAAAATTCCAAAAGTGGCGACAAGAAATCCCAAGGTGTTCAATGTTATGAATGCCATGGCTTCGGTCATATTTCACCTAACTGTCCTAACAAGAAGAAGAGTAAGGGCAAGGTGATGAATGCCTGTTGGGATGACAGTGATTCCGAGAATGAAGAATCGGACAGTTCCTCTTCAAGTGAAGATACTGGAAATCATACGGCTTTCACTGTTTCCCTATCTGGGATTCTTGAGACTACCTCTGCGGTTGATGAAAAGGATAGAAGTGATGAAAGTATTCATACTGAGTCAAGTGATGACTTACAGAAGAGTCAAACTGACTCTGAAAGTGATGAAGATTTGAAAACAACTTATGATAAGTTGTATGCTGAAAGTTTAAAACTGACTAAAACAAAAATCTCTTTGAGCAAAAAACTCAAATTCATTCAAAATGAAAGAGATATCTGTAAACTAGTTGCAGAAGAGAAGAGTGCACTAGTTAGTCAGTTGGAAAATGAAAAAGAAGCATTTGTTATAAAAGTTCAATGTCTTTTGGAAGAGAATGTCTCTTTGACTAATGTGGTCAGAAAATTAGAAGATGAAAGAGACACTTCCATGAAAGAAATTGAAGAGTTAAAAACTCTGCAAATGGAGCTGGAAACTTTTAAAGTCTCTCTTGTTGATAAGGTGAAATTTCTTGAAAAAGAACATCAAATTACCCTTAAAGACAAGACTGACTTGATTCAGAAGGTCTATACTCTTGAAAAAGAAGTGAGAATGTTTGGTAACACCAGCTGCCTAGATGAATTAGTCAGAAAGTATGGATCAAATTCTAGTAGATCTGGGATAGGACATGTTGACACACCAACTGGTCCTTTAGCTGTTGGAACAATGGCTAGTGCAGTGTTTGAGCCAATACATTCTGAACCCAAAGAAAATTTACCTTCTACATCAAGTACTAAGGCTTATACAAATATTGTAAAGCCTAGAAATACAGCTCCTAGAGTGAATGCTTTAAGGAATCAAATTCCAGTTAGAAGAAATCTTCCTCCTCTACCAAGATTCATACCCACATGTCACTTTTGTGGTGTGAGAGGTCACATTCGACCTAATTGTAATGCATTTAGGAGAGCTCCCCAAAATGGTTCATGGAACCAAAATCTGAGTCAAGGGACTCTTCAAAGGCAGATTCAGGTTCTAGCTGAAAAGTCTAGAATGTTGAGCGATGATGTTAACAGAATTGCTCAAATCTCTAGGACAAGGACTGGTCAATTTATTCCAAATGATTATTCAAGAGGAAATAATTTGACTTATCAAAAAACTAGAACTGAACAAAACAGAAAAAGGTCAAGGAGGACAAAAAGGAAAAAGGTCTCTACTACACAGATTAATGATCAAAGATCTAAACAAAGTTTAAAGACTGTGTATGTGAGAAAGGAAGACCTTAAGTGCTTTGTCATTCATACTGCCTTGAAAGCCCAAAACACAGAAATGTGGTACTTCGATAGTGGGTGTTCTCGGCATATGACAGGTAACAAGTCCTTATTTATTCAATTTGAGGACTGTCCTGATGGGACTGTTACTTTTGGTGATGGAAGCAAGTCTTTAGTCAAAGGAAAGGGTATCATCAATTCACCAGGCATACCTAAATTGAAAGATGCCTTGTTTGTTGAAGGACTGAAAGCTAATTTAATTAGCATAAGTCAACTATGTGATGATAATCATGCTGTGCACTTTACCCAAAATAAATGCTTAGTCATTAATGGTAAAGGTAAGTGTGTTCTAGAAGGATTGAGAACCACTGACAATTGCTACGGCTTAACTCCCAGTACTATTCCCTCAAATGTCTGTTATAAGACTAGAATTGAGGAGGTTGATTTGTGGCACCGAAGACTAGGTCACATGAACTTCAAAGACCTATGTAAAATCTCTAAGCAAGAGCTTGTGAGAGGTGTTCCCAAACTAGGAAAGCCTTCTACTGCTGTGTGTGGGCCATGTCAAATTGGTAAACAAATTAGGACCCCACATAAGAAGACTTCAAGTATTGCTACTTCATATCCACTGGAATTAATTCATATGGACCTTATGGGTCCTACAAGAACTGAAAGTCTAGGTGGAAAGCGATACATCCTAGTCATGGTTGATGATTTCTCTAGAATGTCTTGGGTGGCATTTATAAGAGAGAAATCCGATGCTTTTGACAATTTCAAAAGTATTTGCCTGAAAATTCAAAATGAGAAAAGATGCCCAATCACTCGAATTCGAAGTGATCATGGAAAGGAGTTTGAAAACTCTAAGTACAACGACTTTTGTGATGAGTCTGGTATCAAACATGAATTTTCTGCACCTATTACACCTCAGCAGAATGGTGTAGTAGAGAGGAAGAACAGGGTTCTCCAAGAGATGGCTAGAGTTATGCTTCATAGCAACAATCTAGCTTCTCATTTCTGGGCTGAGGCAGTTCACACTGCTTGCTATATAGTTAATAGAGTTTTTGTAAGACCTGGAACAAGGAAAACCCCATATGAGTTGTGGAATAACAAGAAACCTAGTGTAAAGTACTTTCGAGAATTCGGAAGTAAATGCTATATCCTTAAGGATAGAGAGCAACTGGGAAAATTTGAATCCCGGAGTGATGAAGGGATATTTCTTGGGTATTCCACCAACAGTAGAGCTTATCGAGTGTATAACTTGAGAACCTCTACAATTATGGAGTCCATAAATGTAATTGTGGATGACTCTGGTGTTGAAAATGTGCAATGTGAGGATGATGAAAGTGCTGAAAATGAAGATGTTGAAATTATTTCAACTTCACCTATTGATAAGCAAACATCTCCATTAAAACCTACACATCCTAGGGTCATGAGTCCTCACACCTCCACTGATATTATTGGTGATGTTGAAAGTGGAGTGAGAACGAGGAAACAAATTGAAAATGAAGTTAGCTACATTTGCTATACTTCATCTTTTGAACCCAAGAATGTAGCTGAAGCTCTTGCAGATGATAATTGGATAAATGCAATGCAAGAAGAGTTACTTCAGTTTACTAGGAATGATGTTTGGTATTTAGTACCTAGGCCTAATAATACAAATGTGATAGGTACCAAATGGATTTTCAAGAACAAATCTGATGAAAAAGGTACTATCATAAGAAATAAGGCTAGGTTAGTTGCACAAGGATATACCCAAATTGAAGGTATTGACTTCGATGAAACTTTTGCTCCTGTAGCCAGACTAGAATCAATAAGAATTCTTCTAGCTGTGGCTTGTAATATGAAATTCAAACTTTTTCAAATGGATGTTAAGAGTGCCTTTCTGAATGGCATTCTACATGAAGAAGTCTATGTGGAACAACCAAAAGGGTTT
The DNA here is from genome assembly GCA_015143295.1 of Tetracentron sinense. Taxonomy (NCBI): domain Eukaryota; kingdom Viridiplantae; phylum Streptophyta; class Magnoliopsida; order Trochodendrales; family Trochodendraceae; genus Tetracentron; species Tetracentron sinense. The sequence goes on along the minus strand of CM026568.1, from coordinate 2,315,565 downwards.
GAAGATCCACATCACCTTGATCAAGTTTATCGACTAAAAAGGGCCCTCTATGGTTTAAAACAAGCTCCAAGAGCTTGGTATGAGAGGCTGACTACTTATCTCTTGGAAAACGGATTTTCGAGAGGGGGAGTAGACAGAACCCTTTTCATAAAGAAAGTGAAAGGTGATATTGTCATCGCCCAGATATATGTTGATGACATAGTATTTGGTTCCACATTAGACTTACATGCTCATTCATTTGCTGAACAAATGAAAAATGAATTTGAAATGAGCATGGTTGGTGAGCTAAGTTTCTTCCTTGGTCTTCAGATCAAGCAATTGGATTCTGGGATCTCAGTATCTCAAATCAAATATGCAAAAAATTTAGTGAAGAAATTTGGAATGAGTTTTGCTAAGCATGCTAGGACTCCTATGAGTACTACTATAAAACTTAGTAAAGATACTTCAGGGAAGGATGTCGATCAGACTAATTATAGAAGCATGATTGGTAGTTTGCTCTACCTAACTGCTACTAGACCCGACATAGCCTTTAGTGTTGGAGCATGTGCCCGTTATCAAGCAAATCCCAAAGAGTCTCACTTAGTTGCTGTCAAGCGTATCATTCGCTATGTGAGTGGAACTTTGTCCTTAGGCCTCTGGTATTCTTTCGATACAAATGTCATTGTTGTGGGGTATTCTGATGCTGATTGGGCTGGAAATACTGATGATAGGAAGAGCACCTCCGGCGGGTGTTTCTATATTGGGAACTGCTTGGTTGCTTGGCTTAGCAAAAAGCAGAATTCCATTTCCTTGTCTACAGCCGAGGCTGAGTATATAGCAGCTGGTAGTTGTTGCACCCAACTTCTGTGGATGAAACAGATGTTGAAGGATTATGGAATTGATCAAAGCACTATGATTGTGTATTGTGATAACACAAGTGCAATCAATATCTCCAAAAATCCTGTGCAACACTCTCGCACAAAGCATATAGACATTAGGCATCACTTCATCCGTGATCTTGTTGAGCAAAAAGTTGTGTCTATTGAGTATGTCCAAACAGAGAATCAATATGCGGACATTCTCACAAAACCTTTAGATTCCCTTAGGTTTGAACTCCTTAGGAAATCCATCGGTTTGTGTGGAGTTGAGTAATGGTGTACTTGTTTATAGCCTATGTGTTTTTCATGTTCTATTTAAGTCATAGAGCTATTTTTTTGTTATTTTCTTTAAGTAATAAAAATCCAAAAACATTCAAAAAATTGAAAAATATTGCAAAAAATAATGTGGTTGTATGACCTTATTTATCCTATCTTTTAGCTTAATGTTATTTCCTTGAAATCATATTTAACTATATAATCCAAGGATAAATATATCATAGGATTGAATAAAATAGGAAAGTTCAATTGTTGGTTCGATCTTGTGATTGAATTTGGTCATGCTAATTAACCTCAGTTAGAGTTGAGCATACAATGATGTTCTAATTTGCACAAGCACTCTGACTGATTCTTTAGATGGTTTTAGTTCCTATATAAAGGTTCTGATATTATACCATATGGTTCCCTAGATTAATCAAATCTAGTATAACCAATGTCATAAAAATTCCATAAGGTGAGCCCCCTAGATATAAAAATTATTGACATGGAGAGGACTACCTGTGAGTTTGTGTGATAGCTACTAGTGAATGCAAACAATAAGTAATGGCTACCTAGACAAACAGTAGGTATCTATATGGATTGCTAGTGTGAAAGCCCCTACTGTCATTAGAAAGAGCTACCTTCTCACTTGAGTGAAAGTCACCAGTGTGCTAGTGTCTATATATGTGTACTCCAAAAAGAATTTACATAATGAGTACAATTTGACTGAAAAAGAAATGAAATAATTTATTAGTCAAATATGGGGTAAAAATTGCTCATCAGATAAATATGGATGATTATTGGTTTTAACACTAGTTTTTGAAAATTTTAGAGTCCCATTTGAAATATAATGTCAAAATCTAGATTAAGGAAGGAAACCAATTCAACGAGTCAAGTAATGAATTTTGATTTCAAACTCACATTACTTCTAATTGTATCTTGACTCTGATTGTGAAGTTGATGCAAATACCATTTTTAATCACAAGTGAAAATCAATTAATGTTTTCATAATCCTTGTTTATGCCTATACATGATATATCAATTCTTGGGTGATTATTATCTATGATTTTGATGAAATCACATATTGCAAATTTTTTTTATTTGTTGGTCATTTTGAGGTAAAAATGTATTTTAAATGTTCCATTGGTTGAGGGGGAGAAAAGGTTTTAACTGTGAAAATTTTTGAAAAATTTTCAGAGCACCGATCGCTCGGTGCTAAAGACCGATCGATCGGTCATTCGTGAACAGGGTTATAAAACCCTCATTTCTATTTTTTTTGTTCACTTGTTCTCCGATCTCCAGAGCGATCTCTCGGTTTCCTCTCCTCCAAATCTTTCCTACGAACATTCCATTCTACTCTAAAGGTTTCCCAAGCATCTAAAAGGTAAGAGTTGTGCATTTTCTTTGCTTTAGATTGATTTTCTCATCTAGGGCATCATTTCTTGCATTTTCTTCAATGGCGTTCGTTTTGTCGATAATCCTTCTTGCCTATCTCATGTCTGGCATCCCCAAACGTCGGAGGTTGGTCCTCAACAACCAAGAGGATCCTCCTCAAGATGAGGAAAACCTAGAGCCCTTTACTTTCACTCCAATAGGGCATGGTATTTCCATAGGGGACAGGCCAATTTGTAGAATGATTGATTCTACAATTGAGAATCGTCAAAAATCTCTGGCTGATAAAACTCGGAAAAATAAAGGTAAAGCTTCATCTTCCCAGTCTAGTAAGTTATCCCAGTTTATCAGTCCTACTGCTGCTCAACTCTATAGTGAGTATTTTAGCAAGAAAGGTGTTATGGTTGAAAGGGACATACATATTTCTGATTTTGGTGATTATTATCTTCCTACTCTGATTTCCGATCGTCAATGGGAAGGTATACTTACCTTATCCGGTCCTGCTTCTGTCCAGTTAGTTAGAGAATTTTACTCTAATTTTTCTGAAATCAACCAGAAAAAATGGTCATTCAAATCTCGAGCATTAGAACAATCTGTTGTCATAAATGCTGATTTGGTTTCTAAATTCCTTGGATGTCCTAGAGTTCCAAATGCATATTATCCTTATAATTATAAAACTGATGAGGATAAAGACTCCATGGAACATGTAGTTACCTTTCTAAGTGGTACTCCTTCGTTTTGGGTTGGGTCTCTTATTGAAGTGGCGAAACTCACTAAGGATGCTAGACTAGTAAACCTTGTTATGAGTGCAAATATCCATCCAAAGGTTCATACTGCGGACCTTAGGGAAGATAGAGCTAGATTTTTGTTTAGTCTTCTACGTGGGCGTGATATTGATCTTGCCGCTCACATCATTGACTTGATGATCCAAGCCCATCAAACTAATACAGCAGTTGGAGCCCTACCATTTGGTTCACTCATCACTAAACTTCTTGGTTCTCAAGGAGTTATCGCTCCTCCTGGTGTTCCTACTCGAGTTCCTAAGGGTCCAATCACCAAAAAGACCCTAGCTCAGAGTTTTTCACATGCCTCAGTTCGAGATACAGAGGAGGGAGCAGAAGTTGGTGCTGGGTCATCTCGTCCTCCTCCTACCACTATGGACGATCTTGGGAGGATGATGAGAGAGATGCAGATGGATCTCCGGACTCATATTTCTTCATACGAGGAGTTTACTACAGAGGTTCGTGGTAGACTTGGATCTCTCGATGCAGCAGTGCTTGGAGTACAGAGAGATGTTCGAGATTTTCGAACTTACTATGAGTCACAGCTCACTTCTGATGATGAGCAAGAGTGATGGTTCGTGATAGAAGTTGTTTTTTAGTCGAGTGACAGACTTTGTTTACCATTTTGATGTATTTTAAATTGGTTGTACTTAGTACAAACCTTCTTGGTTATTATTGACTTGTTATGGATGTCTATATTTGAATGGTTTATGCTCCTTACTTTCTATCTCATCTCCTTTCAATGGTTTATGATTTTCTTTTCTAATTCACCTTTGGCATTTCGAGCCAAAAAGGGGGAGAATGGTATGGTCTTATAGAAGTTATAGATTGTGTTATGGATTATGATGAATGGTTATCGATTGTGTTATGGATTATGATGAATGGTTATAGATTGTGTTATGGATGATGAATGGTTCTTTTGGAATACTAACCTGTTATGGATTGTGAATGGTTTGAACCTGTTATGGATTGTGAATGGTTTTGAATGGTTATACATATTTTCATCCTATATGTTATTTCCCATGCTTCACAGGTTTTTGATTTAGCATGTGCAGGCAAACAGGTTCTAAGTTTGATAAATCATGACAAGTTAACATGTCAAAAGTCATGTAATTATTTTTGAGTCATGTAAAGGTCAATTTTCCATTTTTGAATCAATTGGGAAAATTTGAACCTAGTATATGAATTAGTTTTGTTTTGTCCCGGAATTGCCAAAGGGGGAGATTGTAAATCCCTAAATAGGTGTTGGCAAATTCCGTGATCATTAGATAGGTCAGTTGAGTCGAGTCGTCGAGTCATGTTCAACTTGTCAGAAAAGAAGAGAAGAGCTAAAGCTTAAAGAAGATAGAAGAAAGAGAAGAAAAAGGTTCTACTCCGGATCTAGACAGGTAATGGACTTAGAGACCCCTACCTAGGTTTGATTTGACTTAGATAACCCTAAAAATACCTAGGAGGATAGATTTAAGCCTACCAAAGTTATTTGATCTTAGTTGAATCAAATAAAAATTAAAATGAATTAATTTTGGAAAAAATTCTGTCTCAACCGATCGCTCGGTATTGCGACCGATCGATCGGTGGCCTACCGAGCGATCGGTGGCTATCGACTGGACTAAATATTTGTATGGGGAAATTTTCCAGAGAGATGTTTTAAGATCGAGCGATCGGTCATTAGAACCGATCGATCGGTTGTGAACCGAGCGATCGGTTGTGAGCACCGATCGATCGGTCCCCGTAAAAAGAATTTTTCTTTTTCTGGATTCTTTTTTTAACCCTATATAAACAACTTTTGAGATACCTAATTCGTGTCTTTGATAATTTTTGAAAGAGTAGAGGTCTGAGAAACTCTTCTAGGGTTTTTCTAATTGTTTTTATTAGATCTTTGTGATCCCTCCTCTTTCTTAGATCCTAGAGAATGCAAGTATAGATTAAAATCTTTGATCTTGCATTGTGTGATCTCAGATCTGTATGAGATCCCTCTAGGGTTTGAAATTTACTAAATTGATTCACAACCCTACACCTTGTGTGTGTGTCCGGTGTTTGATCCGGAGCCTTCGTGGAAGGAGATCGATCGTGTGTGATCGTGGATTTGAAGTTGCTTGAAAAGATTTGGTCGGTGTGGAACCGAAGCTGCTAAGGCGGAGATCGAACCTGCTGGTTCGTGGAAATCAAGAGTAAGAGTCTATACCTAGGAACATAGTTTCTGTTTTGGTAAGGTCTTATCTTGTACTTGATATCTTTTCATAGTGAAGTTTATTGCTGGACAAGGTCCCGTGGTTTTTTCCCGTTAGGGTTTTCCACGTAAAAATCTTCTGTGTTTGATTTGTGTGGATTGTCTGATTGAGTTAATCATTGATTTTTAAACATATTAATTGAAAAATTAAAATTGGTTAGAAATTATTAGATAGACCTATTCACCCCCCCTCTAGGTCTTAGAGATCATTGATCTGGATAAATTTCACTATGGAAAAGATGTGCTTCTTGAGAGAAGTTGATTCTGTTGGGGATAAAGCCCAGCGAGGGAGTCCCTGACTTTTGAGAATATTTTGACTTCTATTTTGGGAATTTCCCTTATAGAAATTTTGTATATTTTGAGAGTTAACTTGTCTGGGGAAGTCGAGAGAATTTTTGGGGAATGAATCTGTGGGGAGAGTGGGTGAGGTTGGACTCTTTCTAGGGAGAAGGGCTCCTGGAGATTGACACCGGGAATGCCCTGCCCCTGTTAATGACCACACCTAATTTGTTAGGTTGCCTACGTACCCTTTGCAAGATCAGGTCATGATATAGTTCAGGAAAATACCACAGGTTGGCAAGGGAGGATGTCCCTTAAAAGGTTTTGTGAAAGAAAGGTTGTTAGGCTCAAGGGGCTAACTAGCAAATTTCATTGATTTTTGTAAAAGGGTTTGCAATGTTGGGGATAAGAAGTGTGCCAAAGATGGCCTCCTATTGTTTCCCGGAGAAGCTAAGAGTGCAAAGCGCCTATCAGATCTAGACCCTAAGCGTAGTATCTCTTGACTTTGTCTATGTTGACGGGCTCAGGGAGGTCTTCGTCATCCATACGTCTGAGTCGAAGGGCGCCACAGGTGAATTTGTCTCGGACGATGTATAGGCCATCATAGTTGGGAGTGAACTTGCCTCTCGGGTCAGGGCGGTTTGGCAACATTTTCCAGAGAATCAGGTCACCGAATTCAATGCTGCGAGGCTTGACTTTCTTGTCAAATGCACTAGTCATACGCCTCTGATAGACCTGGGAGTGATTGATGGCTTTCAGTCGCCGCTCTTCGATCAGATTCAGCTGTTCATACCGGGTCTGCGCCCATTCTTCTTCTGACAACTCTGCTTCCATTAATACTCAAAGTGATGGAATTTATACTTCGACAGGGTGGACTGCTTCATACCATAAGCCAGAGAAAATGATGTTACCCCAGTTGAGGCTCTAATGGACGTTCTGTAGGCCATGAGTTTCTTATAGGAGCAACTCATGTCAGGCAGAGTAATTGGTAGCCATCTTCTCAATGATTTTCTTCAGGTTTTTGTTTGCTACTTCAACTACATCATTGGTCTGTGGCCTGTATAGCGTGGAGTTGTGATGCTGGATTTTAAATTTCTGGCAAAGATCAGTCATCCCCTTGTTACAGAAGTTGAGAGCATTGTCTGTTACAATCTAATTTGGGACTTTTACCGACAGATGATATCCCTTTTCAGAAAGCACTGAAACACAGAAGCTGTGACGTCAGCATAAGAGGCTACCTTGATCGATTTTGTAAAGTAATCAATTGCCACTAGGATGAATCGATGTCCGTTTGATGCTTTCGGAGCTATGGGTCCGATGATGTCGATGCTCCATGCTAAGAATGGCCAAGGTGCAGTCAGATTGTGTAGCCTTGCCGGCAGTGCGTTGATTTTGTCAGCATAGATTTGGCACTAGTGGCACTTTTGTATATGCTTGCAACAGTCTGATTCCACGGTAAACCAGTAGTAGCCCAGCCTGAGTATCTTCTTGGATAGCATCAACCGGTTAATGTGAGAGCCGCAAGTTCCTCCGTGAACTTCTTCAACTACCTACGATGCTTCACTAAAGTTGAGGCATCTGAGCCAAATTAGGTTCGATGACCTTTTGTACAAGATGCCCGTGATAGGACAAACTGAATAGCCATCCTTCTGATTGCCCAGTAGTTTGTTTTGGTAGCATCGAGTGGGAAGGTCCCATCCTCGAGGTACTACTTGATGTCCGTATACCAAAGCTTGTTATCAGATATTGTGTCTAGTACGAGGCAGTAAGTGGGTTGATCCTATTGCTGAATCTCGATCAACCAAAGCATGATGCCCTTAGGGATCTGAACCATGGAGGCGAGAGTGGCCAATGTGTCGACAAACCTGTTATGATTTCTAGACCTGTGGCTAAAGGTGATTCTTCTGAACTGAGTGATCAGCATGTTGAGGTAGACCAGGTACAGGACTAGCCGGGGTTCTCAGATGGCCTAAGATTCATTTGCCTGATAGATTACCAAAGATGAGTCATCATAGATGTCTATCTCTTTAATCCCGATTCTCAGGGCTTCTTTCAGTCCGGCTATGCTTGCGTCATATTCTGCTTCGTTGTTGGAGCATCTGAATTTCAGCTTGATTGAGATGGAGAGGTGTACTCCCTTGGGTGAGATTAGGACTGCTCTGTCAAAGTATAACTCTCAGTCGGAGTACTTTTGCTCTTTTGCTTCTATGTACAAGATGGTTTCGTCTAGAAACTGATCATGTACTGAGTCGTAGTCCTCTATTGGACTGTGGGCTAAGTGATCTGCTATCGCCTTCCCCTTGATTGACTTCTGTGTTATGTACATGATGTTGAATTCAGATAACATTATAAGCCACCGGGTAGTTCTTCCGATGGTGGCTGGCTTTTCCAATAGGTACTTGAGTGGATCCATTCAAGAGATCAGGATTACTGGATAGGAAAGCAGATAGTGTCCCAGTCGTTGAGTAGCCCAGACCAGTGCTAGACATGCCTTCTTAAGAGGATTGTACCTCTCATCATACTCCAACAGACATTTACTAATGTAGTATAGGCCTGTTCTGTTCTGCTTGTCTCGTAATGTTGTGCCAAGACGCACCACATGGAGGTTTCTTGTACTGAGATGTAGAGTAGTAGGGGTCGTCCTGGCGTAGGATGCACAAGTATTGCAAGATTGAGTAGGTATTGCTTTATTCTATCAAAGGCTTCTTGACACTTGTCTATCTAGACTGTCGGTGTGTTCTTTCGGAGAAGCTTAAAAACCGGCTCGCATATCAGAGTGAGATATGAGATGAATCGACTAATGTGCTGAATTCTGCCCAGGAAACCGTAGATTTCCTTTTCAATCTGAGGAGTTGGCATTTCAATGATGGCCTTGGCTTTGGTTGGATCGATCTTGATACCTCTTTTGTTGATTATGAAGCCGATGAGCTTTCCAAATGAGGCTCCAAAGATGCATTTGGACGGATTCAGTCTCTGGCCGAACCCTCTGAGTCTGTCACAGACTCTTTTTAGGTCTTCTGGGTGTTACCTGGCAGTAGGCAACTTGACAATCATGTCATCCACATAGACTTCAGTTGATTTGTGGATCATGTCATGAAATAGTGCCGTCAAAGCCCTCTGGTAGGTTGCCCTTACATTCTTGAGTCCGAAGGGCATGACCTTATAGCAGAACGTGCCCCAAAATGTGAAGAAGGAAGTTTTCTCCATGTCTTCGTCTGCTATTTTGATCTGATTGTATCTAGAGAAACCATCCATGAATGAGAGAGTCTCGTGCCCTACAATATTGTCGACCAAAATGTCGATATACGGGAGAGGAAAGTTGTCTTTGGGGCTTACCCTATTCAGATTCTAGTAGTCGATGCACATCCAGACTTTGCTATCCTTTTTGGGTATAGGCACGATATTGGCCAACCATTCAGGGTAGGTTGCCACTGCCAGGAAGCTTGCATTGATTTGCTTTTCAACTTCTTCTTTGACCTTCTGCGACCATTCGGGTCTCATCCGTCTCCGTTTCTGCTTAACTAATCTGACGTCGGGGTTCAAGGGCAATCTGTGCACCACCAAAGCTCCAGGCTGGGCATGTCTGCGTATGACCAGGCGAAAACATCACTGTAACTTTTCAGAAAGTTGATCTTGCCTGTTCTCTGTTGCAAGCTCATGCTTCTGCCAATTTTGACTACCTGCGAGTTGTCCTCGGATCCAAGGTTCACTGTCTCGGTATCCTCAATGTTTGACTGTAATAACCCTTTGATGTGTTCTAGGAGGTCCAAAATCTCCTGAGGCGGTTCCTCTTCCTGCTCTGAATCATATTCCACTTCCGTCAGTTCCAGAAGGGGTTCAAGGGTAGCCTTAGTGCAAGCAATTTCCTGGTAAAACATTTAGCTTAGTTCAGGATGCTTATGTTTTTTTGTTTTTGGTGGCTTCAGGAAACTAGGCCTTCTAGGGGAAGAGTCCGTGTGATTTTGTCATCAGCCAAAATATTTGATGCAAAACATGTTTTCGAGTCAAAATGTCAGATTTCATTTATAAAATAATATGATTGTTGTTTACAAAAGTTGACTCAACAAAAAAGATACCGACAGTGGCCTGACATTTGGATTTTACAAATAGGAGCAAAGAAAGATATAAGGAGGAGAAGGGTAATGTTTATTCACTGTTTGATCTGACTGACCTTTCCTACACTGCTGGTGCCCCGGCCCTAGATGGCCTCAATGGTGAGAGCCTCAGTCCACCAACGGATTAGTGGCTGACGATTGGGTGATGCTTTAGCACTGTTGGAGAGGGTGCAAACTTGTTCTCCCGCTAGGTATTCTACTTTGATAGCATCTTCGACAGTCAGCTCGTCGAACACCATATTGAAGATCTCTGGATCTGGAATCTCTGAAGATTCGACATTGAACTGAGAGGTTAAGGCAAATGGTGCAGTAGAGGTGTCAGGGTAAGGCTGGAAGGTTCCAACTGGGAATGTTACTAAAATGTGGGGTCGAGGTTCTGGTTTCGTCGACCTGCTGTTTTTCTGTATAAGCTTCACGAGATAGTCCTCATATTTAAGCCTGTAGCACAGCCCAAATGGCGCGGTGTAGCACGGAAGTGTATATCTCTTCTTCATCCCTTGGTTTCTAGCTCCCAAGCCTACCCCAGGCTGATAATTCATCTTTGCCATCATCCTGACAAATTACGGAATCTGTTGTTTGTTCTGCTCTTCTATCTGGGCGATAGAACTGACCTGCTCAAATTAGTAAGACATGAAGGCGGTGCCTTGCCCAAGCTCTTGGATGTCCCAGAAAAAACTCGACAATTCCTCTGACGGTATTATGACCAGGTGGTCATCTTGGATGAATTTGATTCTCTGGTGTAGAGAGCAGGGAATGGCTTCGGCCGCATGGATCCATGGCCTCTTGGGGAGCAAAGTAAATAAGGTAGGCATATTTACAACTTGGAAGTTTGTAGTAAATTAAGCAAGTCCGACTCTGATAGCCAGATCGATATCGTCCAGATTTTGTCTTGTTGAGTTGTCGAAAGCTCGGATTATCATGGGTCTCTTCTTCACCTTATTGAGATTCATACCCAAGCTTTACAGTGTTGACAATGTGCAGACGTTCAAGCCGAAGCCGTTGTCTATTAGTACTAACGATAGTGTTCTGTCCATGCATTGTACTGCTATATAAAGGGCCCGGCTATGGTCCCTATCACCATCCGGTATCTCTAACTCTTGGTTCTAGAACTTGTCTCACCATATGCCCCAACTTCTCGGGCGTAATATCTAGTGTCATGTGGGCGCTGTTAAATACTCAGAGGAGTTCTTCTGGTGATGCTTGGAAGTCAGAAGAAGACCCATGATTGAGATATGGGCTGGTGTCTTACTCAGCTGCTGAGTTATGTTGAATTCTTCTGCTTTCTCTAAAATTTTTAGCAGAATGGCTGAAGGAGAGGTTGGCTATGCTCTGACTCTCGAGGATGAGAGAGCAGGGAGCAGGTACGTGATTGAGGCTGAAGGGCTGAAGGGGAAAGTAAGGGATACGGACTGGTCTGATAGATGTGGAGGCTTGGGTCGGAGCCATGAGCCATTTGGCGGGACAAGGGATTGTGTAAACAATTTGCTCTTCGTCAGATTCAAGAGCGAGCATTTGGACTAGGGCCTGGATAGCCTGGATATTTGAGAGAGGGAGGGGGATAATGACTGGAGGTCTGTAAGAAGGCCTGATGATGCCATCATTGACAGTTGGTGCGCTGGGTTTAGGCTACCCTGCCCTGGGCTCTTCCCACTGTATGAAATTGACCTAATTGTTGTGTGGGGGCAGTGGTACCTGGTTGATGCTGGTGTTACTTGGAGTCAGCTCAACTTTTTCCTCATCCAGAAGATCCTGGATGGCGTACTTTACGCCAATGCAAAAGTCAGTAAGCATAGCCTAGGCATTAGTGAAAGGCGCAGTGATGGTCAACATTGTAATTCTTGCTTCTTTTGTCAGGTGGTAAGAAGGAAGTAGGGCCTCTGAAGGCAAGAAGACCCTACTTGGTCAAGAACTCTAGCAGTTGGCTGAGAGTGTAGGGGAGAGGAGTAAAGTTCCTAGGGGTTTGTTCTGATGCTCGTTTTGCCCCTGATTTAATCGGGCTGGCTGGGTGTTTCTGGTAGCTGGCTGAGCTAGAGCTGGAAGTCTGATGGGTTCTGTAGAAGCCACCATGTGTACATCTCTTTCCTTTTATGGTCCCGGGGACCGCTGTTCCTACTTGTTGAGGCTGTCGCTTTCGGATGAGCAAGCCCTAGACTTGAGTGGATGGCCCCACTCTTGATGGCAGTTTCGATGCGAGCACCAGTCTTGACGATGGTGCCGAAATCTACCATGGGTAAAGTGACCATCAAGGTCGAGTAGGGCTGCTTTAATGTGTCCATGAACATGATGGCCAGTTCCTGCTTAGGGATAGGAGTAGGGATTTTAGCTGTCATCTCCCTCCACTGGGTGACATATTCCAAAAAGGATTCGTTGTTGCGTTGGCTCATTTGTTCGAGCTAGCTCCACTGAGGCCGGAGCTCCTAATTAAAGGAATACTGCTCCACAAAGCAGTCCATAGCATCCTGCAAAGTCTATATCATTTGTTTGTCTACTGCAATCCATCATGTCAGGGCTACCCCTTCAAGCTCTTTTGAGAGTACTGTATAAGTAGAGGCTGGTTCTTCTGGTGTTGGAGCATGTCCCCCAGGTACAGCTGTAGGTGTTGTTTTGGACAGCCTGTGCCATTATACTTGTCAAATCTGCCACTTTGAAACCCGCAAGGACTGCATCCCCTGAAGAGAAAGTCAAGTCCTCTAGAGACAGACTAGTGCTTGTAGATGCACCCTTCATCTTTCTCATCTCTTTTTTCATTTGTTTAATCTCTTCATGCTGATCTCGAAGAGATGGCGTGGGATCAGAAGATGATGGTCTGTCCTGATTAATGTGGGAGGCCTTAGGCTGCTCTGCCCCCTCAAAGTGCTCATACTCCGTATCTCCTTCGCCTGTAGCGGGCCCAGGGTTAGGGATGATGATCGGGTTATGGTGAGGCTCAGGGATAGGTTGTTCGGATGATTTACCGATGGGGATCTAGGGAGAAGGTTCATCGTTTCGAGTTCCAATCAAAATCTTCAGAGATTCCAGAATACTATCAAGTTTTGTTTGCATGGCCACAATGTCCATTTCATGAGCTTGCAGGATCTCACTGTTCCTCTGTTGCTAATTAATTGGTTCTATCAATGTATCTGAACCACTTTCTAATACGGCTTGGATGGGCACTTGCTCTGAGACAGGTACTTCTGTTAGGACTGCGTCTACTACTTCTACAAGAATTGCAGTCATAGAGTGAGTTATGGGTCGGCTCATACAACTGAAAAGAATACAATGGTTAATCACGATTATTCATGATTTTCAAGACAAAATGCAGGAAAAGGATTTTTCATTTAATGCATGATTGAGTGAGTGAGTATAGGACAGTGACTCAAAAAAGGAAACAGACTCAACCCTAAGCAGGTCCATCAGGGATGACAAAGTCAAGTGGTCAGAGCACACCTTCAAGGTCCATGATCTATTGTTGGAGGGATGCGATTTCAACCTCCATGTGTTCAATTGTTTCCGTGGCATTGAATATGTGGGATCCAAACTGTCGGATTTGATTAGTCATCTCAACCTTTACACTGTTAAGTTTCTCTTGATGAAAGTGCAGTTATGCCCTGATGATGGCGGTCTTTCAGGCATCGCCTCTGCGTCTTTTGTGGAGAGACTGGACTGTATGCTCAAGCTGGTCAACCTATTACTGCATGGTTAGGAGGTCACGGTTCGGCTCCACTTCCTGTTGCCTGAATGCTCGTTGGGCCTTCCATAGCCTCTTCTCCTTCTCCTGGATCTGTAACTCCCTTTCCAGGAAAAAGTCTCTCCAGGGAACCACCATTTCAGTGATGGGTATAGTTCCTCGTGATGGAGGGGAAACTGGTGTCGGCAGTTCCCTGGGTGCGTGCATACCGGATGTAATGTCAAGGTCTTCCACCCATAGTCGGTATGCAGAATCAGTTGGTGGTCCTATTGTAACCACAGGTCTGGCCATTGTTCTCTCCGGGAGCTTCGTCAATCTGCTTGGAATCAGTGGATGAGGTGTTCAGACTGCATTGTGAAGTCGGCGAAGTCATTTTCCAGATTGTCTATCACCGGAATGCGCTGAGGGAGTCCAAACTAGCGGAGGACTCGGAGTGGTACGTAGGCTGTAGATCCGGTGAGACCTGCTAGGACCATACATCACCATCCAGATATGACAACACGTGGTAGCTATCTGCGAACCAGCCACACACATGCCCATGTAATCTGCTCCTCTGTCAGGTTCTGGAGAAGCTTGTAGAGAATTTTGATGTCTGTGGTCAGTATCTGGCCCTGATTCTTAGAAATCTTCATGGGCAGGCTGTATGCATCTCGAGGGACATCGGCCACCGGTAGGATGGTAGGTATGTGTGATACTAGCCACAAGTGTAATAGCGGTGCACTGGCATGGAAGATGCCCTCTCTGCGTTCTAGTTCTTAGTTGAGACCCTGAAAAGCTCTGTAAGGATGACTGGGATGACCGTCATAGAGTTGTGCATGTCTTCAATAATCCCTACCAATACTGAGTCGGCGAGGGTGTGGTATATCAGGAACATCAGCTGGGACATGATGATCAGTGTAAAGGTGTTGAGACCCAGAACTTCGGCAGTCAGGGAGTCAGGGTTCCACCTGGACTGGTATTGTTTCTCAAGAAGTTTAATAGATATCTGTTCGTAAGTGCCGCTAGTATCGTGCTGCAATGAGACATGCTTGATTTGTAAAAACCCTGAGAGGTCTGCCTGAAATGATGCCTTGTAAAGCGATACTATGGCATTGCCTTCCATGGTTAGGTCGAGGATGCACAGTATCTTCTCCAGTGTTGGACACAGCTCATTCTTACCAAAACGGAACACCATGTATGATGGGTTCTAACACTGGATAACAGTTTTTAAGAGACGCTAGTCTGGTTTAACCATGGACAGGTCTAGAGTATTACCCATTCGGTAGTACTGAGCCCAAGCGAGACGCTGATCCCGAGTTAGGGCCTCAATTGTATCATGGAGGGTTTTGTCACATGCCCCCTAAGAGAGGAGGTGCACGGGCCGTGATGGCTGACCATTTAACGGAACAATCCTTGACGAACCTGTCATTTACCTAGACAAATATACAGAATCTGTGTAAGTATATTGTGTATGCAAGATGTAAGGATGATGCAAGTAATGATGATGCACTTTTTTTTATCGGGTGCGACAGGGCATATGTGATTCGATAGGGCAAGCGGACAGAGATCCGGTATGCTTTACCCGGGTTGTTGGGAACCGGGGGCCTATTAGGTCAAGGCTGGGGATAAGTCTGATAAAGACCTATTTGCCTGGGATTTGGACCCCATGTACTATGTCAAGATGTGGGGTAGGATGTGTTTTATTACAAGCACAATTTTGGTTCATCACATGCCCTTGGGTGGGTGCTTATCTGGGTAAGATGTGCTCGGATAGTCAACCATGATTGGGGACAGGTATAAGGTGCAAACAGGTTAAGGTTTAGAATATCCCTCCAGGTTGGCTGCTTGTAGACTATACCCTAACTTAGGCTATATATATGCATGCTAAAGTGATGCAAGTATGTTCCTAAGGATAGAGTTATCACTTAACACCGTATATACGACTCCCTTGAAAAGGGATGATTGGTATATGCAGGAGCGTTCATAATAAGAGGTTCGGTTAAGCCCAGGGAAGGTGTTAGGCACCCCGCCACTTCCGTTTTACAACGGTTCCCTACTTACTAGGTTTAAGCCAAATTAATGTCAATTGTTAGTCAAATGTCTTAGGTTTAGTTTATACTAATTCAAGAAGGGAAAAGCTAAACTAGGGTCGAACCCGGGTTAAGTTGCCTATGTACTCACATTCGAGTGAGATCAGACCAAGCGTAGTCCTGGCACATAAGCTCGTGCCAATGCTAAGGAAGTGTTGTATGTATACCAAGGGTGACTTAGGGTCCAGGTTGGTCAAGTACATCGTATTAGGTCCAGTAGGCCAATGGGTAGTCCGGTAGACTAGGGTTTGGGCCCGGTAGGTAGAGAGGTAAGCCCAGAGGTTCAAGCTTAGTCTGGTAGACTAAGGATTGGGCCCGGTAGGCCAAGATTAGGTCCAGTAGGCCAAGGGTGCAAGCCCAGAGGCTAAGGTTTAGTCCGGTATACTAAAGGTTGGCCCCAGTAGGCCAAGATTAGGCCCGGTAGGCCTTAGATGGACCCGAAGGTCATGAGTAAGCCCGGTAAGCTTTGAATTGGGCCCGGTAGGCCGTGGTAGTTTTAACCAAAGGTAAGGAATGCTAGCCAAAGTTGGGCAAGGTTCAAGGTATGTTTATAATCCTTAAATGTGATTTCAACATTTTTAGGGATTTTCTCCAAATTTTCTCAAGTTAAATGGGGCTAACCATGGTTAAGATATGGGTTTAACCATGGTTAGTCCGGTTAACCAAGGTTGGGCACTCTACAAAGTTGGAATTGGGTTTAGAATATCATTTTAGATTTTACATGATTTTTGGTATTTTCTACGGTTTAAATGGCATGGTTAAGCTCATCTAACCGTGATTAGGCATGAGCACACAATCCAAAAATGATATTTCCCGTAGTTTCAGAATATTTTAGATTTTGGAGAATTTTTTAGATTTTTCCATGGGGTTAGTCCAATTAACCACGCTTAACCCTTAACCATAGTTGAGTTAACCATGCGTTAAGGCAAGGTAGGGCCTGGGAATGCTTGGGATGGACCCCAGGGGCCAAGTCAGGTCTGGTGGAGGGCCTCCCATGGGCTATATGCCACTGCAAGTCCCAAAAAAAACCAAAAAACCAGAACTGTCGGCAAATGGATTACCGCCACTTTGAGTAATTTTTAACCATAATTTAGGGGCTTGTAACTCGAGTTAGGAAAGGAGTTAGGGGGTCCATGACCCGTGATTTTAAAGCTCAAGATGAGGGGAGTGCCCTATGCCTGTTGTGGACCTTGAGCCATGCACTACGTGGGCCTGGTATGGGCCCAAAGTCTGCTGTACATAAAATATTATAATGTCAGTAATCTGATTACCGACATTCTGCCTGCTTTTGTTTTTCAGTTAATTAACTATGGTTAGGTTAAAGTGGATGGTCTGCAATCATCAGGTTAGATGAGAGGAAGGTTTGGGGACCTATTTTGGGCCCTAAAATGGGTCAGGGCATGCTTAAGTGGGGCCCACAAGCACTGCAAAAAAAACTCAAAGGGTGTCGGCATTGACTTTACCGACACCCTGCAATTTTTTCAAAAACTACAGTGGCCCTATTAGGCTGCTATAGAGGTGCTTCTAGGGGTTTCCTCATGACCTGAGGGCCCCCAAAGACCTCTGAGGCTACAGTGAGTGGTGCTATACCCCTAGGGAGGTTCCCCACACCAATGAAGGTGGGAGAGACCCCACCTCCAATGTGGGATCGCCAGCAAATACGAAATGAAAACTCCCCTGGAATGGACCAGGGGCTCACAAGGGTATCAAAGCAAGTAAAAAGAGGGGTGTGGGGAAGCCCTACCCTGCTACTGCTTCTCCTCGCCGAGATGAGGCTGTGGTAGTGGTGGAAAGTTCGTGGTGGTGCTGCACAAACATGGGGGAGAGCTTAGGAGGATGCCAGAGTTTGCTGGGGAGCTACTGGAGGGGCCTAGAGGTCTGAGGGGAGACTAAGGCTTTGCAAATTGATAGGGTTTCGGAGTGGGGGATTTTGTGTGGATTGAAGCTGGGGGTGGCTGCCATTTTATAGGGGAGGCCAAGGGGACAACCATGGTATTAGTACTAGGGTGGATAGGTTTACAGGAGGCTGGAGAGGGGGTCTACAGGCGCAGGGGTGTGTTAAAGGGCTTGCTTGAGCCCTGCAGGGGGTGGTTGCAATGTTGGAAGACGATTCAGGGAATGGCGGTAATAATTTTACCGCCATTCCCCAGGCTTTGCAAAATGGGGCCATCAGGAAAGGAATTACCACCAAGCCTGGGTTTTACCCAACAGGCCTGACCCAGGCTGCGCACACAGTACGGGGGCTCCAAAATTTGAATTTATTGGGCCTAGACTTGGGCCCAGGGCGAGAGGTTTGGTTTTAGGGGGATATGGACCTAGGGTTTAAACCCTAAAGGCCAAGGGCTTAGCTAGGGCTTGGCTTTCCTTCGTTTTTTTTAGTCGGGCTAGGCTATGACTAGGCTACTGCTAGGGCTAGGCTAGGGCTAAGCTACGACTCGGCTAGGCTAGGACTAGGGCTAGGCTACGGCCAAGCTAGGGTTTACTTAAGGTTTATCTAGGGTTAAGCCTAGGTTTAACTAATGTTAAGTCCTAGGGTTAGGCTAGGGTTTTACCTAGGAGTAGGTTCTACGGTAAGGCCTAGGTTTAACTAGTGTTAATTCCTAGGATTAGGGTTTAACTAGGGTTAAATCCTAGAGTTTGAATAGGGTGATACCTAAGGTTTGACTAGGGTGCACCTAAGGTCAACTAGGGTTCGTCCTAGGGTTGAGGGACTCGACTAGGGGTAACCATGGTTAAAAGGACTTAACCACGGTTAGGACAGGGGTGTAAAAATTGGGTGCTTACAATAGCTTTCCTACAATATATCCTAGCGACCTTAGTTGATATCTCATATCGTATAGATCTTCTCATAATCATGGTCAATTACCCATAATGAATTCACAATAGATAAAGAAGAGATCTTTATTAATCTAATCAATAAAAATGTTACAATCTAAATGACTTTTCAGGGCATTATGTCCAATAATCCCCCACTTGCCCTAAAAGTCACTGTGATATAGATTTCAATCACATATATTCTAAGTGTGTTGCAAATACTTTATCTGATAAAGCTATAGTCATCGGGTCAGCAACATTAAGTTGAGACCTAATCTTTGTAACAATGATATCTTGCCTCTCAATTATCTCACGAATGAGATGATACTTTCACTCCACATCCTTCATCTTCTTGTGGTTCCTAGGTTCTTTGTAATACGCTACTGCACTATTACTATTACAAAAGAGAGTGATAGGTTTAAGTGCTGAAGGAACATTTCCCAGCTCTTGCAAAAACCTTTTGAACCAGACTGCTTCATTTGCTGCTTCAGAAGCGGCAATATATTTTACTTCTGTGGTGGAATCTGCAATACTCTTCACCTTCATGTTGCGCCAATTGACAGTAGCACCACCCAGTTTGAACACATACCCAGATGTGGAAGCTCTATTGTCTAGATCAGATTGGAAAACGAGAATCAGTATAACCCAATCCAACGAGATCTTCTTGAAAAAAAATTCGGTGAACCTCAAATCTGATGTCTGAGTTGAGAATCTCACAAGTTCAAAGGGATGGTTCGGTTTTCCTAAAAGTCTATTTACCCTTTTTATGATTTTAACAATTAAGTTATTAACTTAAAGGATGATGAATTTAAATGCGAAAATAGAAAACCAAGCAAACCATAACACAAGACTTGAACTTGACATGGGACCAAGTCCAACCTTGAGAATCCATTAAGACAAAGTAAATAAGAAATTACAAGACTCGAACTTGACTCCTTCGGACTCGACACTATGATCCTTCAGTTCTTAGTCCTCTACGCCTCAAACTTCTCTTTGTGTCTCGAAAATAGTCCACGATCTTCCGATCGATCTCCGTCAATGACAGCTTCGAATTCCACCGACCAAATCACACTACCACAATCCTTCTCGGATCGATCTCCTTCGCAAAGGCTCTGAAACACTCTGGCTAAGTTGTTCTATCCAGAATGGGTTGATAGTTTTATAAAAATCAAAACTTAGATAGACTCCTTCAATGGACAAGTTCAAACAAGCAAAATTGGAGCTTTTGGATTGCAAACTTGAGGTAGAAAGCATCAATCAAAGGGGAGGAGAACAATACGATTTCAAAGTATTTATGAACTCTAGAAGGAGTTAAAAAATCTCTCTATACTCTCCCAAGGATGTTCTACATGAACTAAAGGGGTTCACACTTTATAATGAATCACAAACAATGTTTGGAAGTTGCTAAAAGTGATCAAAAACCAAAAAGGCAAGCAAAAAATTGAATTAGGCAAAATCCCCATATCAGAGTCGACCCTGGGAGTCACTTGGGTCGAACCAACATGCCACTTCAGTCAACTGAAAGGTCTTCGAGGTCGACCCTCAATATTTTCACTCTCTGCCCATTTTTCCCATACAAAATTTTTTGGACTCAGGGTCGACCTTGAGGTGCAAACCCGATTTTAAAATTTTATTTCTGACTCTTGTATTCTTCACAAAAGTTGTAGCTATTTTCGACGCGGTCATTTTGATATATTATGGAGCAAAATCCGAGGTACGCTTTGGGAGATATGCCACCTACAAGCAACCTTGGTTTTTTGAAAAATTTCAGCATTTTGAACTTATTTTGCACTACACATATCTAATCACTTAGGGTCCGTATGATTAGTCTAGGTCACTTACCACCTAAGGTATCATGATAGGTTTATTCTAAGTCAATTCCCACCTATGGTAGTATGGTATCTAGGTCACTTACCATCGTATGAAGGAAATGATCAACCGAGTCTTCAACGGGGTCTTCTTCGGTCTTCAACTTCATTTATTGTGGATGCTTGACGGCAATGACACAAGACACACACCCAGACACCTAGACTTACTTGTTTTGACACCGGAATATGCCAACATAAAAACATGGACTTTACAATCTCCCGCTTTGGCAATTCCATGGCAAAATCAAACTAAAGTACATGACTTGACACAAACTCACCCAAACACATCAAAACAATGAATTAGGACATTATATGACTCCAACACTATTACCCAATTGAAAAATCACCTTAAATTAAGACACTTAAGCTCTTTGTCAAGTACAATCTATCTGCTGCAACCCTGGACCTGCACATCCTCATAAGCAAAACACCCAGTGAAGTATATATGGAATATGAAAAATAAATAACCACAGGTAAAGCAAGGAATGTACTGAACTTGGGAAATTGTACCCAACATTCTCTCCATTTTTGGCACAATTGCCAAAGGTAATCATGATGCCAATTTCACAAAGAAATATATCAATTTAACACATGTTAAATATCAAGGCAATCACAGTACAACCAAACAAATGCAGACAATGAGGGGACTTTAGAGTGTGGAACAAGATAGAAATATAAAGCACAAACTCCCCCTCAACTACTCAGGCACAGAAGTCCCCCTCAACAACACAACTTGATCTTCTCCCCCTAAGATCAAGGATACAACCAAAAACAAGGCACTTATGCTAGAAAGGCCATATGCCAGACAAAAAGGAAACACATAAAAAAAATATCATGTGCCACACAAACATGCATCAAAAGCATTCCAAGCAGTAGTAATTTAAAATTACAAATCCAATGAAGAACATGATTAATTAGTCCGACTGAGGATACACATCTAACTAAATCTCACGGAATGCTAAAGCATAGTCAATTCACTTAGTCACATTTAGTGAACAGTTCAAAAGTGA
The DNA here is from genome assembly GCA_015143295.1 of Tetracentron sinense. Taxonomy (NCBI): domain Eukaryota; kingdom Viridiplantae; phylum Streptophyta; class Magnoliopsida; order Trochodendrales; family Trochodendraceae; genus Tetracentron; species Tetracentron sinense. Next base: position 2,294,227 of record CM026568.1, on the reverse strand, counting down.
AGCATTGTATGTAGTTGTGGTCTGACAAGATACTAGATCAAGGTTTCTTTCCCTTTCCAATGATATGACATTAACCACTAAGGGGACTCCCAGAGATATACATAATAGAAGTCAAACCTAGTTAGATCCAGATATGCTGATTTTTTACATTTTTGTGAACCTTTATCCATTTTATATAACTCATTATTTTTCTTTTACTTTTGGTCAAATACCTCCAAACTTGGTAAGATTTCTTTTGATATTCTTTATCTGAACATATCTTTTCATGCAATGATGGCTTTCACACTATCTAGGTAGGTAGTTCTGGCTATTAGCAGCAGGTCCTTTCACTCTAGTGACCCAGATAGATACCTACTGTCCACCTAGGTAGCCATTTCATATTGTTTGCATCCAATAATGACTTTCACACTATCCCAGTAGGTAGCCATTTTTATTACAATAATTTTTTTACTCATAGAGGATACACAAAATGAGGATGACTAACAAATATAGTCATTCTAGATTGGTCATCCAAGGTCACACTTATGAGATAAGTCAAACACCTGCAGATTGGAAAATAGACCTCTCAACAGAATCAGTCAGAGTGCATGTGAAATTTGTAAAGCATATACACATGAATAAGTTTCTAACTGTTCAAGATAAAATCAATCTAATTTTCAGCCTACCAAGAGACTATAAAGGTGATATATCCTTAATCAGCAACAAACTCATGTTCAACCCTGAACAAGTATAGAAATAAAGATCACACAAGGAATGCAGATCATGCAAGTCAAACAAAAGTAACATGTCAAAAATCTTTTTGGATTTTATGGTTTTTCAATGTTTTTGGATTTTTCAAAATAAAGAAAACTGAAAAACATACCAAAGCAAATAAAAACTAGTAAAAAGAAAAAGCATACTAGTATACATAGACATCATAGCACTAGGACAAGATAGAACACTAACAGCACACCCTAGGCTATGACAGGCACGGGCTAAGTGAAGCCTTTCAGGTCTTCCTTTCTCACCCAAACGGTTTTAGCAGTTTGATTGACCATTTGATCTCTAACCGTTTCAGTTGAGGTAGGTATGACCTTTTGCCTCTTCCTCCTGTTCCTCATTTTCCAGGATTGAGTCCTAAAATTATGGCGAGCATTATGGTTTTCTCTATTACCTCCTCTATATCTAGCATGAGGAGTATCATGACCATACCACTGTCTAGAGTTGTGAGCAATTTTCATCACATCTTCACACAAACTCCTAGACTTCTCCACTAGGACCTCAACTCTCCTTTGGGGATTCCCATTAAAATTATTGTGGTTCTCAAAAGCATGATTGGCCATTCTTCAAAGTTTAGGACATCGAGGCTTAATATGACCCTTCACTCCACATTTATGACATATAGGAATGAATTTCTGAGTAGAAGGGTCTTTCCCTTTAGAAGGAGGGTGCCTTTTAGCACTAGGCTCAGTGTTCAAGGTGGATGGAGTTCCCTTCTCATCTCCACACCGTTGATTTTGCTCAAGATCAGCTAACTTGATTTCATGACTTGTCTTTTCATCAAGACAAACATACAAATCAGATTCAAGAAGCTGAGTCTTGGTAAGGAAGGAAGTCTTCTCTTCCTCAAGCTATGACACAAGAGCTCTCAACCCTGAAGCCACTTGGTCTAAGGCATCTTTTTCCATTTCAATAGATTTGATCTTTTTGGATATGGAAAACTGAACCTTTTTCAACTTTAGGCATTCCTGAAATAGTTCATCATAGGTTGCCTCAAGGTCTCCCTCAGAATCTGAGTCATTCTAACTCTCATCATCCTCCTCACCATCACTATAGTGTTGGTTACTCACAGCATTTGAAGAAGATTCATCAATCCCAGATAAAGATGCAGTGAAGGCCACATAACCCCTAGTCTCCTCACAAGACGAACTACCTGATTCCTCAGATTCAGATCCAATGTCATCCCTTGCCTTGCCCTTATATCTTTTCTTACTAGAGCATTCAGCGGTAATATGGCCGTAGCCTTGGCATTCATAGCATTAAATACCTTGGGATTTTTTGTCCACACTTTTAAAATATTTCTTGTTTTCAAAGTGCTTGGACTTGGGCTTTTCAAGAGATTTTTGTCCTTTCGGATTAAATCTCTTATTAAGTTTCAAAAAATTTCTGAATTTCTTCACAAAAAAAGCCAACTCTTCTTCTTCATCCTTAGAGTCACTATCTAAACCATCTATGGATTCCTTGACGGAATTTAAGGTAATAGATTTTGGTTTCGTAGATGGGTTCAGATTTAACTCATAGGTTTGGAGTGAACCAACCAACTCTTCAATTTTGAGAGCATCAACATTTTTGCTCTCTTCAATGGCGGTAACCTTCGATCGAAATCTCTTAGGTAGAGATCTCAAAATTTTTCTCACAGTTTTAGAATCTAGAATTCTTTCCCTTAGATTGAAACTAGAACTGACAATGTCACTCAGATTAGCATAAAAACTGTCAAATGTTTCATTATCATCCATCATCAACTTTTCAAACTTAGAGGTAAGCATTTGGAGTTTGGAGATCTTAACAGTTGTAGTCCCTTCATGGGTAATTTGAAGAATGTCCCATGCCTCCTTCGAAGTGTCACATTTAGAAATAAGTCAAAATTCTTCGAGTGTGACAACGGCGAAGACTGCATTCAGACCCTTATTATTCCATCTAAAACTTTCAAGTACTACATTGGTCCATTCAGAAGAAGGTTTAGGGATGATCTGGTCATTTATGGTCTTTGTAGGATGGGTCCAACCTTATTCAATGGAGAACCATACTCTCTCATCTAATGATTTTAGAAACGCTCTCATTTGAGCTTTCTAATAGGAATAATTATTCACATCAAAAAATGGGGGACAAGAGATGGATCTTCCCTCTCTTTGGAGATCCATATTCACCGAAAATATGAGACAAGATCGCACAAATAAATTAGTGAACCTATTCTGATACCAATTGAAAAAAAATTCGGTGAACCTCAAATCCGATGTTTGAGTTGAGAATCTCACAAGTTCAAGGGGATGGTTCAGTTTCCTTAAAAGTCTATCTACCATTTTTATGATTTTAACAATTAAGTTATTAACTTAAAGGATGATGAATTTAAGTACGGAAATAGAAAACCAAGCAAACCATAACACAAGGATTTTTACGCGGAAACCCTTCCGGGAAAAACCATGGGACCTAGTCCAGCCATAAGAATCCATTAAGACAAAGTAAACAAGAATTTACAAGACTGGAACTTGATTCATTCGGACTCGACACTACGATCCTTCAGTTCTTAGTCCTCCATGCCTCGAAAAGTCATCACGTACTCTCAAGTCCCGTGATCAACCGCAGCCGTTCGTACTTCTCTTTGTGTCTCGAAAACAGTCCACGATCTTCCAATCGATCTCCGTCAATGACGGCTTCAGATTCCACCGACCAAATCACACTACAACAATCCTTCTTGGATCGATCTCCTTCGCAAAGGCTCCGAAACACTCTGGCCAACTTGTTCCATCAAGAATGGCTTGATGGTCTTATATAAATCAAAACCTAGATGGACTCCTTCAATTGACAAGCCCAAACAAGCAAAATTTGAGCTTTTGGCTTGCAAACTCTAGGTTGAAAGCATCAATCAAAGGAGAGGAGAACAATATGATTCCAGAGTTTTTATGAACTTTAGATGGAGTTAAAAACCCTCTCTATACTCTCCCAAGGATATTCTATATGAACTAGAGGGGTTCACACTTTATAGTGAACCACAAACAATGTTTGGAAGTTGCTAAAAGTGATCAAAAACCAAAGAGGCAAACAAAAAATCGAATTAGGAAAAATCCCCATATCAGGGTCGACCCTGGGAGTCACTTGGGTCTACCCAACATGCCACTTCGGTCGACCGAAAGGTCTTCCAGGGTTGACCCTCAATATTTTCACTCTCTGCCCATTTTTCTCATACAAAATTTTTTAGACTCAGGGTCGACCTTGAGGTGTAAACCTGTTTTTAAAACTTCATTTTTGGCTCTTGTACTCTTCAAAAAAGTTGTAGCTCTTTTCGACATGGTCGTTTTGATATATTATGGAGTAAAATTCAAGCCACGGTTTGGGAGATATGCCACCTACAAGCAACCGTGGTTTTTTTAAAAATTTTAGCATTTTGAACTTATTTTGCACTGCATATCTAATCACCTAGGGTCCGTATGATTAGTCTAGGTCACTTACCACCTAAGGTATCATGATAGGTTTATTCTAAGTCAATTCCCACCTATGGTAGTATGGTATCTAGGTCACTTACCATCCTATGAAGGAAATGATCAACCGAGTCTTCAACGGGTCTTCTTCGGTCTTCAAGTTCATTTGTTGTGGATACTTGACAACAATAACACAAGACACACACCTAGACATACTTGTTTTAACACCGGAATATGCTAACACAAAAAACATAGACTTTACACTTCTGATTGAAAAGTAAGCACATAATCCCTAGTCCTTTTCAGGTACTTCATGATGTACTTCATAGCAGCCCAATGATTGACACTTAGATTGCTTTGGAACTGACTAACAACTCCCACTGCATGATAGATATCCGGTCTAGTACATAGCATGGTATACATGAGGCTCCCAACTATCGAAGCATAAGGGGACCTCTTCATCTATTCAATCTCATCAGCTGATAAAGGAGTCATCTTTTTAGACAAAGTAACACCATGTCTAAAAGGAATGAGAGTTGTCTTACAATCCCTCATACTGTACCTTGACAAGATCTTGTCAATATAGGATGTTTGGCTCAATCCCAGCATCCGGCATTTTCTATCTCTTAGAATCTTTATTCCGAGAATATAGGATGCCTCTCCCAAATCTTTCATTGAGAAATGCTGAGAAAGCCAAATCTTGACTGATGACAACATCCATACATCATTCCCAATGAGTAGGATGCCATCTACATATAGAATAAGGTATACAACCACTCTACCACTGTCCTTCTTGTAAAAACAAGATTCTTCTAAATTCTTTTGGAATTGAAATTACCCTGATCAATGATCTCTATGACCTAGAGGGGGGGTGAATAGGTCTATCTAAGAACTTCTAACCAATTTTTAAATTTTCAATTAATTCGATTCAAAATCAATAAACAATTCACTCAAACAATCCACACAAATCAAACACAGCAAATGTTTACGTGGAAAAACCCTTACGGGAAAATACCACGGGACCTCGTCCAGCAATAAACTTCACTATAAGAAGAATTCAAGTACAAGACAAGACCTTAGCCAAACCTGACTTGACGTTCCTAGGTACAGAATCTTACTCTTGATTTCCATGAACCAGTAGGTTCGATCTCCGCCATAGCAGCTTCGGTTACTAACCGACCAAATCTTCTCAAGCTACTTCAATACCACAATCACACACGATCGATCTCCTTCCACGAAGGCTCCGAATCATACACCGGACACACACACAAAGTGTAGGGTTGTGAATCAATTTAGAAAGCTTCAAACCCTAGAGGGATCTTATACAGATCTGAGATCACACAATGCAAGATCAAAAGAATAGATCTATACTTGCATTCTCTAGGATGATTGAAAAATGAGGGATCACTAAAGATTTATGAGGAACAATGGAAAAAGCCCTAGAAGGGTTTCTCAGACCTCTACTCTTTCAAAAATAAACAAAGATACGAATTAGGTCTCCAAAAAGTTGTTTATATAGGGTTTAGAAAAGAGTCCAGAAAAATAAAATTATGTTTACGAGGACCGATCGATCGGTGCTTATAACTGATTGCTCGGTCCAAAACCAATCGATCGCTATTTTCACCGAGAGATCAGTTAAAAATTGTCTCTCTGGAAAAATACCCCATACAAAGTTTTTGACCAGTCGATAGCCACCGATCGCTCGGTAGGCCACCGATCGATCGGTCGCAACACCGAGCGATCGGTTGAGATAGAATTTCAGCCTAAACATTTTTCTTTTGTTTTTGTTTGATTCAAATAAGATCAAAACTCTTTGGTAGGCTTAAAACTATCCTCCTAGGTATGTTTAGAGTTATCTAAGTCAAATCCAACCTAGGTAGGGGTCTCTAAGTCCATTACCTGTCTAGATCCGGAGTAGAAGCTTTTTCTTCAATATCTTCAGTCTTCTTGAAACTTTAACTCTTCCGAAAAGTTGAACAAGACACAACACTCATGACCTATCTAATGATCATGGAATTTGCCAACACCTATTTCTGGATTTACAATCTCCCCTTTTGGCAATTCCGGGACAAAACAAGACTAACTCACATACTAGGTTCAAATTTTCCCAAATGATTCAAAAATGGAAAATTGAACCTTTACATGACTCAAAAAAAATATCATGACATTCAACTTGTCATGTTTCAACAATCTTAGAACCTGTTTGCCTGCACAAGCTCAACCAAAACCCTGTGAAGCATGGGAAATAAAAATTTCATAATAAGTTTATAGTTCTCTATTTCAAGTGCATCCATAACAAGTTCTAACAAGAAGCATCATCACAAGCTCAAGCTCAAGCTCAAGTTCATCATTCATGTTCAATCATATAGCACTCACTCCCCCTTTTTGGCTCGAAATGCCAAAGTAGAATGGAAATAAATGAATGTAGGTAAAATGATCATAGGAGATGAGATAACAAAAAAAATCAGAGTAAAAGTGCAAACATCATCTTATAGAGTATAATCAACATCCAAGTCAATATCATCCATAAATATCCAAGTCAATATCATCCATATGTGGTATGTACTGAGTACAACCAAGACAAAATACATCCAATGTCTCAAAATAAACTAGGACAAAGTAAACTCCTAAACATAAATACATGAAACATAAGGAGTAGCCTAGTACATCAAACTATCACTCTTCATCATCAGAAGTGAGATGGGATTCATAATATGCTCTAAAATCACGAACATCCCGCTGGACACCCAGCACTGCTCCATCAAGTGATCCAAGTCGACCTCGGATCTCTGTAGTGAATTCCTAGTAAGATGAAACATGAGTCTGGAGATCCATCTGCATCTCCCTCATCATTCTGGCAAGATCATCAATCGAGGCAGGAGGTGGATGAGAGGACCCGGTACCAACTTCAGCTTCCTCCTCAGTATCTCGAACTGAAACGTGTGAGAAACTCTGAGCTAAGGTCTTTTTGTTGATTGGACCCTTCAGATTACGAGTAGGAACACCAGGAGGAGCAATAACCCCTTGAGAACCAAGGAGTTTAGTGATCAGGGAACCAAATGGAAGAGCTCCAACTACAGTTTGAGTTTGATGGGCTTGAATCATCAAATCAATTATGTGTGCTGCAAGATCAATATCATGTCCACGAAGGAGACTGAACAAAAATCGGGCTCTATCTTCCCTAAGGTCCGCAGTATGAACCTTTGGGTGGATATTGGCACTCATTACTAGGTTTACAAGTCTTGCATCCCTAGTGAGTTTAGACACTTTAATGAAGGAACCAACCCAAAGTGTAGGAACACCACAAAGAAAGGTGACTACATTGTTCATAGATTCTTTATCCTCATCTTTCTTATATTTATAAGGATAATAGGCATCTGGAAATAGAGGACAACCAAGAAATTTAGCAATGACATTTGGAGTTATCAAAACAGATTTTTCTAAAGATCGAGATTTAAAAGACCAGGTTTTAGAGTTGATTTCAGAGAAATTTGAGTAAAATTCCTGGACTAATTGAATAGGAGCAGGACCGGATAAAGTGAGAATACCTTCCCATTGACTATCGGTAATGAGCTTTGGAAGGTGATAATCACCAAAATCGGAAATTCTAATGCCCCTTTCAACCATAACAGCCTTTTTGCTAAAATACTCACTATAAAGCCGAGCAGCAGTAGGGCTAATGAAGGGACCCAATAGAACATTCGAGGACGAACTAGCTTTTCCTTTTTGTTTCTAGGTTTTATCTGCCAAAGCCTTTTGGCGATTTTCAGAAGTAGAATCAACCATTCTACGGATTGGTCTATCCCTATTGAAATCCCATGACCTATTGGAGTGAAAGAGTAGGGCTCATTGAGATCCTCTTCCTCGAGAGGGTCCTCTTGGTTGTTGAGGACCAATCTTCAGCGTTTAGAGACACCGGACATGAGGAATGCAAGAATAACTAAGGAGTATGAGAAAATCATCACTAATTTTTTGATGCCCTAGATATGAAAAGTAAACCAAAATCAAAAAAATGAACAAAGTTTACCTTTTTAGATGCTTGGAAACCCTTGGAGTAGAAAGAAATGACCGCAAGAGAGATTTGGAGGAGAAGGAACCGAGAGATCGCTCTAGAGTTCGAAGAACAAAAGAATAGGAAAATGAGAAATGAGGGTTTTATAACCCTGTTCACGAAAGACCGATCGATCGGTCATTAACACTGAGCGATCGGTGGTCTGGAAAATTTTTGAAATATTTTTCTTAAAGCCATTTTTCTCCCCCTCAACCAAAGCAAGATTTAAAATCATTTTCAGCTCAAAATCACCTAATAACAATACACTTATGCAAACATTTATGTCATCAAAATCATAAAGAATATTCAACCAAGAATGTATATTACAGAATAGTTATGAATAAGGATTATGTAAATAACTTTTAGTTTCCATATGTGATTAATTTTGATTTTTGCATCAAATCCACATTTAGAGTAAAGAAACGCTCAGAAGTAATGTATATGTAATATTAAAAATTCATAACATGACTCTGAGGATTGGTTTCATCCACAAAACAAGATTTTGACATTATAGCATAAAAGGTACTCTAGAATGTTCAAAAACTAGAATTAAAACCGAGAGACATCCATAGAATTATGATGAGCAATGTTTACCCCAAATTTGATCAATAAAGTCATTTCATTTTATAATCAAATTTTACACTTTATCTGTTCTTTGGACACTGGTGACTTTCACACAAGTGAGAAGGTAGCCCTCTCTAATGACAGTGGGGGCTTTCACACTAGCAACCCATATAGATACCTACTATTTGTCTAGGTAGCCAATACTCACTGTTTGCATTTACTAGAAGCTATCACACAAACTCACAGGTAGTCCTTTCCATGTCAATAATTTTTAAAAACTAGGGGGCTCACCTTATGGAATTTTAATCACTTTGGTTATACTAGATTTGATTAAACTAGGGAACCATATGATATAATATTAGAATCTATAAATAGGAACTAATATCATCTCAAAAATCAGTTAGAGTGCATGTGCAACACATAACATCTTTGTTTACTCAACTCTAACTGAGATTGGTGATCATGACCATTTTAAATCACTAGATAGAACTAATAGTTGAACTATCCTTATTCACTCAATGCTATGAAAAATTTAACCTTGAAATTAATATTCAATTATGATTTCAAGGAAATAAATTTATGCATAACGATAGGAAAGAAGGTCATACGAACACACTATTTTTTGCAACATTTTTTTTTCAATTTTTTGAATGTTTTTGAATTTTTATTAATTGAAGAAAACAAAAAAAATAGCTCTATGACTTAAATGAAACAAGAAGAACACATAGGCTATGAAGAAAGCACACCATCACTCAACTCCGCACAAACCAATAGATTTCCTAAGGAACTCAAACCTAAGGGAATCTAAGGGTTTTGTGAGAATGTCTGCAAATCGTTTCTCTGTTTGGACATACTCAATACACACAACATTTTGCTCAACTAAATCACGAATGAAGTGATGCCTAATGTCAATGTGTTTTGTGCGAGAAGGTTGAACGGGATTTTTGGAAATATTGATAGCACTTGAATTATCTCAATACACAGTCATAGTGCCTTGTTCAATCCCGTAATCATGCAACATCTGCTTCATCCACAGAAGTTGAGTGCAACAACTGCCAGCTGCTATATACTCAGCTTCGGCAGTGGACAATAAAATTGAATTCTGCTTTTGGCTAAGCCAAGTAACTATGCAGTTTCCAATATAGAAACACCCTCCGGAGGTGCTCTTCCTATCATCAGCATTTCCGGCCCAATCGGCATCGGAATATCCAACTATTGTGGCATTGGTATCAAAAGAATACCAGAGGCCAAATGATAGAGTTCCACTTACATATCGAATGATACGCTTGACTACAAGTAAGTGAGACTCTTTTGGGCTCACTTGATAGCGGGCACATGCTCCAACACTAAAGGCAATGTCTGGTTTAGTGGCAGTTAGGTAGAGCAAACTACCAATCATGCTTCTGTAAGAAGTTTGATCAACATCCTTGCCTGAAGTATCTGTACTAAGTTTTGTTGTAGAACTCATAGGAGTCCTAGCATGCTTAGCAGAACTCATACCAAATTTCTTCACCAGATTTTTAGCATATTTGATTTGAGATATTGAGATCCCAGAATCTAATTGCTTGATCTAAAGACCAAGGAAGAAACTCAGCTCACCTACCATGCTCATTTCAAATTCATTTTTCATTTGTTCAGCAAATGATAGAGCATGTAAGTCTAATGTGGAACCAAACACAATGTCATCAACATATATCTAAGCGATGACAATATCACCTTTCACATTTTTTATGAAAAGGGTTCTGTCTACTCCTCTCGAAAATCCCTTTTCCAAGAGATAAGTTGTCACGCCCCAAAATACCCCCTAGGAGTTTAGGGATACTTTAGGTGGACTATACAAACCTGCCAAACCATCCTGTAATAAACAAGGTAAAATATAATACTAATACAATGATAATCAGAGCGCGGAAGCTAAACATAAAAATGCGGAAGCGCAACCAACTCCTTTTTTTTTTCTTCTAAAGTTCCAAAACAGTATTCCAAGTTTAACATATGTACAACACGTCTAAGCCTAAGGTGGACAGGCCCACCTAACAAAATACAAAAGACAAAATACAACTCTGTCTCGCTCAATAGTCACCCCCGTGGGGCCAATGGTCTAAGTCTCTCGCCTCCGCCTGAGGCTCGACTACTAGATCCTCATAAGGTTCCTCCTCGCCATAGTCCTCCTCTATCCAAGGACCCGGATCACAAATGTCGAGAGGGACTCGGGTACCTGCCGACATGAAAGTACGGCTGAGCATGGAATACTCAGCGAGTACAAGCCCCTAACTAACAATGGTAATAACGAACAACATCATATACAAGTAATGGGAGGAGTATAGTTCATAATCATTTCTAGCAACCTCATACATAAACATTTTATCAAGTCATAATTATTATGAAACTAAAACATGTCTATGCATCATACAATTCCTGTTTGAGTTGTCATTTCAATATTTCTTATGAGCCAGAGGTTAGCACCCGCATATCCCTAGGCTACCAACCTCCTTGACAGTACAATACCTTTCTTATGAGCCAGGGATTAGCACCCGCACATCCCTGGGCTACCAACCCCCTTGACAGTACAATACACTTCTTATGAGCCAGAGGCTAGCACCCGCACATCCCTGGGCTACCAGCCTCCTTGACAGTACGGTACCTTACTTATGAGCCAGAGGTTAGCACCCTTAACCGGGGCTACCAACCTCCTTGACAGTGCAACATTTCCGAGTCCTTTCTTATGAGCCAGGGGTTAGTACCCGCATGATCCCTGGGCTACCAACCCCCTTGACAATGCAATACGTTTCTTATGAGCCAGAGGCTAGCACCCGCATAATCCTGGGCTACCAACCTCCTTGACAATATCCTCCATCTACATATGTGCTCGTGCATAGCAATCGTGAAATCATGATGACATATAGCATTTTAACAATTCCCAACTCACATGAGAATTTAAGAAGCGAAATAAACATATGCATACAACTTGCCAAATGGGGAACATTTATGTGACTCATGCTTCCAAATCTTAGTTTATTCATGCATTCTATCAAACATGTGGTATTCAACCTTTTTACCTTTAGTTATTTCATATTTTCTCATTCGAACATTTCATCAAACACTTGGGGTGTGTTCATTATGCGTAATATGCCCTTCCACCATTTTTTTTCCATCATTCAACACATCACAACATGGTATCCAATCGCCTCCACTCCTCATCCATTCATACATTCCACCATTTGTTTGTATTATCTTGTTTATGTTTTAGGGATTTAGCATATACCAACACAAGGGAGCAATGGGGAAGATCTAACACATATTTACTTAGAAAAATCCTAGGTTATTACCAAAGTAACTAGGAAGAGTGTACTAACCTTGAAAAGGGAAAGAAAAATCCTTGAGGATGATGTAGAAACGCTGCCCTAGCTTGGAAGAGGTACTCCACACGAGCTTGAGGTTGGATTTGGAGAATCCAAGCCTTGAACTTGAAGCAAATCCAAGTTTGAGGACGACCCAGGATGGTCCACCCCTTTGATTTCTTCCTCAATGGAAACCCTAGGTCAAAACCCTCTTCTTCTCACTCTCTAGCTCTCAAAATGTCTAAGGGTTGTGAATGAGGGCTCAAAGGGTCGAGCAAACCCTTATGGGTAAGGGTTTAACACCCAAAAGACGAAAACGCCCTTACTGAAATTTCTGCAAAAACGCGAAGACCGAGCAATCGGTGGTTATGACCGATCGATCGGTTGCCTACCGAGCGATCGGTGTTATTGACCGATCGACAGGTCAAAAACTCACTCTCTGGAAAATTTCCCCATACAAATTTTTCGACCAGTCGATAGCCTCCAATCGATCGGTTTTGGACCGATCGATCGCTCCGTGGACCGAGCGATCGGTGCTCTGCTGGTCCCGACTATTTTGGCCATATCTTTTGACTCGTTCGTCCGATTTCGACGATTCAACTTGCGTTGGATTCATCTCTCGAAAACGCACATTTCTGACATTTCTGAATTTTAAATTTCTCCCCTATTTATTAATTAGACTACGCGGAAGGCCATTCAACTACGAAATACTTATTCATTTAAAGATGAAAAAGTCTGGGGTGCTACATAAGTAGTCAACTTCTCATACCAAGATCTTGGAGCTTGCTTTAAACCATAGAGGGCCCTTTTTAATTGATAGACTTGATCAAGGTGATGTGGATCTTCAAACACTTTTGGTTGTTCCACATAGACTTCTTCCTGTAGAATGCCATTCAGAAAGGCACTCTTAACATCCATTTAAAACAATTTGAATTTCATATGGCAAGCTATAGCTAGAAGAATTCTGATTGATTCTAGCCTGGCAACAGGAGCAAAGGTCTCATCGAAGTCAATGCCTTCAATTTGGGTGTATCCTTGTGCAACTAACCTAGCCTTATTTCTTATGATAGTACCTTTTTCATCAGATTTGTTCTTGAAAATCCATTTGGTACCTATCACATTTGTATTGTTAGGCCTAGGTACTAAATACCAAACATCATTCCTAGTAAACTGAAGTAACTCTTCTTGCATTGCATTGATCCAATTATCATCTGCAAGGGCTTCAGCTACATTCTTGGGTTCAAAAGATGAAGTATAGCAAATGTAGCTAACTTCATTTTCAATTTGTTTCCTTGTTCTCACTCCACTTTCAAGATCACCAATAATATCTGTGGAGGTGTGAGGACTTATGACCCTTGGATGTGTAGGTTTTAATGGAGATGATTGCTTAGTAATAAGTGGAGTTGAAGAAGTTTCAACATTTTCATTTCCAGCACTATCATCATCCTCAAGTTGCACATTTTCAACACCAGAGTCATCCACAACTACATTGATGGACTCCATAATTGTAGAGGTTCTCAAGTTATATACTCGATAAGCTCTACTATTTGTGGAATACCCAAGAAATATCCCTTCATCACTCCGGGATTCAAATTTGCCCAGTTGCTCTCTATCCTTAAGGATATAGCATTTACTTCCGAATTCTCGAAAGTACTTGACACTGGGTTTCTTGTTATTCCACAACTCATAAGGGGTTTTCTTTGTTCCAGGCCTTAGAAAAACTCGATTAACTATATAACAAGCAGTGTTAACTGCTTCAGCCCAGAAATGAGAAGCTAGATTATTGCTATGAAGCATAACTCTAGCCATCTCTTGGAGAACCCTGTTCTTCCTCTCCACAACACCATTCTACTGAGGTGTAATGGGTGCAGAAAATTTATGTTTGATACCCGACTCATCACAAAAGTCGTTGTACTTAGAGTTTTCAAACTCCTTTCCATGATCACTTCAAATTCGAGTGATTGGGCATCTTTTCTCATTTTGAATTTTCAAGCAAATACTTTTGAAATTTTCAAAAGCATCGAATTTCTCTCTTATAAATGCCACCCATGACATTCTTGAGAAATCATCAACCATGACTAGGATCTATCGCTTTCCACCTAGACTTTCAGTTCTTGTAGGACCCATAAGATCCATATGAATTAATTCAAGTGGATATGAAGTAGCAATACTTAAAGTCTTCTTATGTAGGGTTCTAATTTGCTTACCAATCTGACATGGCCCACACATAGCAGTAGAAGGCTTTCCTAGTTTGGGCACACCTCTCACAAGTTCTTGCTTTGAGATTTTACATAGGTCTTTGAAGTTCATGTGACCTAGCCTTCGGTGTCACAAATCAACTTCCTCAATTTTAGCCCTATTATAGACATTTGAGAAATTAGAACTAGGGATTAAGCCGTAGCAATTGTCAATGGTTCTCAACCCTTCTAGAACACACTTACCTTTACCATTAATGACTAAGCATTTATTTTGGGTAAAGTGCACAGCATGGTTATCATCACATAGTTGACTTATGCTAATCAAATTAGCTTTCAGTCCTTCAACAAACAAGGCATTTTTCAATTTTGGTATGCCTGGTGAATCGATGATACCCTTCCCTTTAACTAATGACTTGCTTCCATCACCAAAAGTAACAGTCCCATCTGGACAGTCCTCAAATTGAGTAAATAGGGACTTGTTACCTGTCATATGCCGAGAACACCTACTGTCGAAGTACCACATTTCCGTGTTTTGGGCTTTAAAGGCAGTATGAATGACAAGGCACTTAAGGTCATCCTTTCTCACATACACAGTTTTTAAACTTTGTTTAGACATTTGAATATTGTTCTGTGTAGTAGAGACCTTTTTCTTTTTAGACCTTCTAGACCTCTTTCTGTTCTGTTCAGTTCTAGCATAATGATTTGTCACATTCTTTCCTCTTGAGTAATCATAAGGAGTGAATGAACCATTTTCATTTCTAGACATTTGAGCAATCCTACTGACATCTTCACTCAAAATTCTAGATTTTTCAGCCAGAACTTGAATCTGCATTTTAAGATTCCCTTGACTTTGATTTTGGTTCCATGAACCATTTCGGGGAGCTCTTCTAAACGCATTACAGTTTGGTCGTATGTGACCTCTTACACCACAAAAGTGACATGTGTTATGAATCTAGAAAGAGGAGGAGGATTTCTTCTAAAAGGAATTTGATTCCTCAAAGCATTCACCCTAGGAGCTACATTTCTAGGCTTTACAACATTTGTATAAGCCTTAGTACTTGATGTGGAAGGTACTTCACTTTGAGATCAGAATGTATTGGTTCAAACACAGCACTAGCCATTGTACCAATAGCTAAAGGACCAGCTGGTGTGTCAGCATGTCCTATCCCAGATCTATTAGAATTTGATCCATATTTTCTAACTAATTCATCAAGGCAGCTAGTATTTCTAAACATTCTTACTTCTTTCTCAAGAGTATAGACCTTATGAATCAAGTCAGTCTTGTCTTTAAAGGTTATATGATGTTCTTTTTCAAGAAATTTCACCTTATCGACAAGAGAATCTTTTAAAGATTTCAGCTCCACTAATAGAGTCCTTGACTCTCCAACTTCTTTCAAGGAAGTGTCTCTTTCAAATTCTAATCTTCTGACAACATTAGTCAATGAGACATTTTCTTCCAAAAGACATTTAACTTTTTCTACAAAAGCTTCTTTCTCATTTTCAAGCTGACTAACTAGAGCATTCATCTCCTTTGCTTCTAGTTTACAAGTATCTCTTTCATTTTGAATGATTTTGAGTTTTTTGCTCAAAGAGATTTTTGCTTTAGTCAGTTTCAAACTTTCAGAATACAACTTATCATAAGTTTTTTTCAAATCTTCATCACTTTCAGAGTTAGTATGACTCTTCTCAGTGTCTCCACTAGACTCAGTGTGACTGCTTTCATCACTTCTATCCTTCTCATCAACCACCGAGGTAGTCTCAAGAATCCCAGAAAGGGATACAGTGAAAGCAGTATGATTATCAGTATCTTCACTTGGAGAAGAACTATCTGATTCTTCATTCTCGGAATCACTGTCATCCCAACAGGCATTCATCACCTTGCCCTTACTTTTCTTCTTGTTAGGACAGTTAGGTGAAATATGACCGAAGCCATGACATTCATAACATTGAACACCTTGGGGTTTCTTGTCGCCACTCTTGGAATTTTTCTTGATTTCCCAGGACTTAGACTTTGACTTCTCAAAAGATTTTCCTCCCTGTTTAGGATTGAACCTCTTTTTCGTTCTAAAAAATTTTTGAAATTTTTTAACGAAGAGAGCCATTTCTTCCTCATCCATCTCTCCATCACTGTTATCCTCGTCCAAAGATTCCTTAATTGATTTTAAGGCTAAAGATTTGGTCTTCTTTGATGGTCAAAGATTGAGTTCATAAGTTTGGAGTGAGCCAACTAATTCTTCAATCTTCAGAGAGTCAACATTTTTACTCTCTTCAATAGCAGTGACCTTGGGTTGAAATCTCTCAGGTAGAGATCTAAGGACTTTTCTAACTATCTTGGGCTCAGTTAATCTTTCACCTAAGTTGAAACTAGCATTGACAATGTCACTAAGTTTTACATAAAATTCATCAAATGTGTCATCGTCTTCTATTTTCAAATATTCAAATTTGGTGGTTAACATTTGGAGTTTTGAGATTTTAACAGTGGTCGTACCCTCATGGGTAATCTCAAGAATGTCCCATGCCTCCTTTGCTGTTTCACATGAAGAAATTCGTCTGAATTCCTTAGCTGTGACTGCAGTAAAAATAGCATTGAGTCCTTTAGTATTCCAACCACTTATCTCAAGCTCTTCTCTGGTCCATTCATTAGAATATTTGACGACTGTCAAATCACCTAGAGTTTTCACAGGCATAGTCCACCCATTTTGGATAGACATCCAAATTCTCTCGTCAATTGAATTGAGAAAGGCTCTCATACGGGCTTTCCAATATGCATAATTATTCCCATCGAACAGTGGGGGACGACAGACTGAACCGCCCTCTCTTAGAGTACTCATGATCACAGAGTAAGATATACAAGATCACACTAAAGGGTTTAGTCTTAAAGGTGAACCCGCTCTGATACCAATTGAAATTACCCTGATCAATGATCTCTATGACCTAGACGGGGGGTGAATATGTAGAGCCCTGGACCTTTTCCACATTAATGCATGACACTTTCGTTGTCATTTTGCCTTTAAAGAGGTATAATTAATAAATAAGGAAGAAATTAGAAATTCCAAAATGTCAAAAATTTTCATTTTCGAAGTACGAACCCAACGCAAGTTGAATCGTCAAAATCGGACGAATGAGTCAAAAGATATGGCCAAAACAGTCTGGACCTGCAGGCAACCGATCGCTCGGTCCATAGAGCGATCGATCGGTCCAAAACCGATCGATCGATAGGTCCAAAACCGATCGATCGATAGCTATCGACTGGTCAAGATTTTTGTATGGGGAAATTTTCCAGAGAGTTGATTTTTGGTCGAGAGCTCGGTCAACACACCGATCGCTCGATAGGCAACCGATCGATCGGTCATTAACACCGATCGCTCGGTACTCGCGTTTTTTGCAGAAATTTCAGTAAGGGTATTATGGTCTTTTGGTCGGTTTACTCTTACCTTAAGAGTCTTGCCCGAGCCTTTAGGGCTCATTCTCAACACTTAGAAGATTTGGGGGGTTAGAAGAGAGGAGAAAGGGTTTCCTAAGCTAGGGTTTTGCTTTTGGAGAAAAAAATCAAAGGGGTTTTGAGACCCTAGATCACTTCAAGTCCGGCTTTTCTCCAAGATCACGGCTCAAGCACCCGTAGAGAGCGTTCCCCAAGCTAGGGCAGCATCTACACGGTCGTTTTTGGAGGAGTTTCTTCCTCATTGATCAAGGTCGGTACTTCTTACTAC
This sequence comes from Tetracentron sinense, assembly GCA_015143295.1. Lineage (NCBI taxonomy): Eukaryota > Viridiplantae > Streptophyta > Magnoliopsida > Trochodendrales > Trochodendraceae > Tetracentron > Tetracentron sinense. The sequence goes on along the minus strand of CM026568.1, from coordinate 2,276,191 downwards.
CCTCCTAGTTATAGTTTCCATTTTTCCTTTGTTTCTCCTTGTTTTCCTTCACTTATATATGTGTTATGAGATTGGTGGTATGAATGGTGAATGGAGATGGATGTTGGCGAATGGATGCCGTGTGGATGATGTGATGAACGAATGGGAAAGGGCATTGTACTAATAATGAACATACAAGTGTGATGTGAGCATAACCCACCTAGAAAAGCATGATCTAGGTTTAAGTGAATAATGAACATACCCCATGTTTGATGAAATGCCAAGGTGAACAAAATAAATGATAAATTAAGGGAACCCATGCTTAATTGCTCTTGAAATTGTTAGGGTTCATGATAGTGTGTTTCTTACATTTCTTAAAATGTGTAGATTATTACTCACTTAAATTGTTATATGCTATGCTTTGTGAATTACCCCAAATTGCCATATTTAATTCCAAATGCAAGTATGCACACGATCTCACGAGCACACATGAAATGACGTGATTTACTGATGTTTTACGTATGGGACGTAGAGGTGGGGCATATCCTAAGGTATGTTTCACTTCACTTTTGACAAGGGCAAGACAATCATGCATTGCATAGGGAAAGGTCTCTCATCCCCTCGCATGACATGCATAGCATCGCATGACACGCATAGCATAGCATGGCATGACACGCATAGCATAGCATCACATGACACGCATAACTCTGCATGGCATGACACGCATGGATGCTAGTTGCGACGAGCTATGAACGGCAACTAGGCATTCACATTTCCGCATGGATGCTAGTTGCGACGGGCTATGAACGGCAACTAGGCATTCACATTCCGCATGGATGCTAGTTGCGACGGGCTATGAACGGTAACCAGGCATACCCATCTGCATATAGGGTACTAGTTGCGACGGACTATGAACGGCAACTAGGCATATCATTCAGTGTACAGGGTACTAGTTGCGACGGGCTATGAACTGCAACTAGGCATGTGAACATGTTTAAATTATGAACAAGCAAGCATGATACTCGCATGACACGCATGACATGACATGGCACGCATGATGCAAGCATGACAAGCATGACACGGTTAACAAATTCCCAATCACGCAAAGGGTATTTCAAGTCAAGTCAAGTGCACGATGTTTTCAAGGGTTTTATCAGTTTTTCTGAATGCAAGCATGAATATAAATTGCTTTACTTCCTTGAATGATATAAATTGTTCATCTTCTATATATGCAATTTGTTTCCTACTTTATGTATGCTATCTGTATACTATGACTGTTGGTTAGTATTTAGTACCCGCTGAGTATTCCATGCTCAGCCGTACTTCTTATGTCGGCAGGTTCTGAGGGAGCTGCTGCTCCATTTGATGTTTGTGCTCCTGGTTCATGGTTGGAGGAAGAGTACGTCGAGGAGCCTTTGGAGGAACCTCCCGTAGAGGGTAATCAGTAGGTGGTGTTAGATTCTGAGTGGATTAGCTGTGGGTGAGCATGAGTGATTATATCCATGTATTTTGGCGGGCATGTCCGCACTTTCTTTGTTTTGATTTCTTTGTATTAAAACTTGGACCATGTGTATATACTTAGAGGTTTGTTAGACTTCCGCTGTGTCTTATAGTTATGCTTCCGCTGTTATCCTCTATTGTATATTCTCTGTGGGTGTTTTGCAAGTGGTTTGTCAAGCAAGTCGTGTAAGTCATGATTAGTCGTCCAAGATTCACTCTAACTCCTAGGGTTATAGGTCTATCTAAGAACTTCTAACCAATTTTTAATTTTTCAATTAATTCGATTAGAAATCAATAAACAATTCACACAAACAATCCACACAAATCAAACACAGCAGATTTTTATGTAGAAAAACCTTTACGGAAAAAAACCACGGGACCTCGTCCAGCAATAAACTTCACTATAAGAAGAATTCAAGTACAAGACAAGACCTTACCCAAACCTGACTCGACGTTCCTAGGTACAAAATCTTACTCTTGATTTCCATGAACCAGCAGGTTCGATCTCCGCCGTAGCAGCTTCGGTTACTAACCGACCAAATCTTCTCAAGCTACTTCAATACCACGATCACACACGATCGATCTCCTTCCACGAAGGCTCCGAATCATACACCGGACACACACACAAAGTGTAGGGTTGTGAATCAATTTAGAAAGCTTCAAACCCTAAAGGGATCTTATACAGATCTGAGATCACACAATGCAAGATCAAAAGAATAGATCTATACTTGCATTCTCTAGGATGATTGAAAAATGAGGGATCACTAAAGATCTATGAGGAACAATGGAAAAAGCCCTAGAAGGGTTTCTCAGACCTCTACTCTTTCAAAAATAAACAAAGATACGAATTAGGTCTCCAAAAAGTTGTTTATATAGGGTTTAGAAAAGAGTCCAGAAAAATAAAATTATGTTTACGAGGACCGATCGATCGGTGCTTATAACTGATTGCTCGGTCCAAAACCAATCGATCGCTATTTTCACCGAGAGATCGGTTAAAAATTATCTCTCTGAAAAAATACACCATACAAAGTTTTTGACCAGTCGATAGCCACCGATCGCTCGGTAGGCTACCGATCGATCGGTCGCAACACCGAGCGATCGGTTGAGACAGAATTTCAGCCTAAACATTTTTCTTTTGTTTTTGTTTGATTCAAATAAGATCAAAACTCTTTGGTAGGCTTAAAACTATCCTCCTAGGTATGTTTAGAGTTATCTAAGTCAAATCCAACCTAGGTAGGGGTCTCTAAGTCCATTACCTGTCTAGATCCGGAGTAGAAGCTTTTTCTTCAATATCTTCAGTCTTCTTGAAACTTTAACTCTTCCGAAAAGTTGAACAAGACACAACACTCATGACCTATCTAATGATCACGGAATTTGCCAACACCTATTTCTGGATTTACAAGAATCCAAATTCTTTGATCGAAAGATCAAATTTTTGATTCCAACTTCTAGAAGCTTGTTTCAAACCATATATAAAGTTGTTAAGCTTGCATACCATGTTCTCCTGGTTAAGAGCAATGAAGCCCTCAGGTTGCTTCATATAGATATCTTCTAATATTCCATTAAGGAAAGCAGTTTTGACATCCATTTTCCATATCTCATAGTCATGGTGTGCAGCTATAGCTTGCATTATCCTGATGGATTTGATCATAGCTACAGGTGAAAAGGTATCCTCATAATTAACTCCTTGAATTTGAGTGTAACCTTTTGCAACAAGTCTTGCTTTATAGGTCTCCATGTTTCCATCGGCACCCTTCTTCCTTTTGTAAATCCATAATCCATTTGCATCCAATTAGCCTTATAACATCTGGTGGACCTACTAAAGTCTAGACGCCGTTGTCATACATAGAATCTATTTCAGCATTCATGGCTTTATTCTATTGAGACGCATCTACATCTAATGTAGCTTCCTGATAAGTATTAGGATATGTATCCTCATCATCAGGTGTAACTAGATAAACCTCATTATTATAATACTGAAGTCTATCTGGTGGTCTAAAAACTCTTTCAGACCTTCTCAGTGGAATAGAATTAGAAGAATCAGTAGTGGAAGGATTAGGTTCAGGTTGGATACTGGCTATGTTGTCTTTCATCTCATGAAATTCAACCTTTTTAAGAAGATCAATTTCTTCCTCCAAGAAAGTGGCATGATTCCTAACAATTATTGTTTGGTCTGCCTTGAAGTAGAAATAGAAACCCTTAGTTTTCTTTGGATTCCCTACAAAATTCTATTTTTCTGTTCTAGATTCCAACTTAGTGGGTTCGAGCTTGCGAACATGCGTAGGACAACCCCATACCCTTAGATGTTGTAAACTGGATTTTCGTCCAGTCCACAATTCATAGGGTGTAACCGGTATTGATTTAGAAGGAACCCGGTTCAGAATATAAATGATTGTTTGTAAAGCATACCCCATAAGATAAGAAGGTACATTGGCATGGCTCAGCATAGATTGAACAATATCTAAATAAAGACCGTTGATAAGATTACCAGATGATGAGGCATTGTCACTTTGCATACATTCATTATTTACCAAAGAAAATATTAAATAAAGACCGTTGATAAGATTACCAGTAATTAAGACCATTCCATTTTTCTTAATTTCAACTATTCAATTAAAAATGATAGAGAATCCACAAAATAAAAGTCTAGATACTTAAATCAAATTCTTGTGTGCACTAGCCACATAAAAATAGTCTTTTGCAGCCACAAGTGAGTTTATAAGCTCACTTAGTGACATTTCACTCTTGTTCATGTTATAAAATAAAACGAACACATTGAAGAACGAAAGAAGTGACTGCAGAACAGTGTCAACCTGAGTGATGGCATCCATCTCTCCAGAATTTCCAGCTCATTTAATAAGCACATCATCTTTATAATGTGCTCTCTGACTAGAGTTCCCTCAGCTATCTTGGTGTTAACAAGGGTTTTCAATTTTACTTGTCGAGCTGACCGATTTTGCTCACCAAACATCTAATGAAGGTTTTACAAAATGTCAGAAACCTTATCCATCTGTTCATGCTGGCTTTGCAAAATGTTAGACATCAAACCCAGAATGTAACACTTGGTCATCTGATTGGACCTCTCCTAATGCTCCTGATGCCCAGATAATGGACCCTAGAGGGGGGGTGGATAGGGTTTATGGCAAATTAAAATTTTACTTTAAGTGATATTTGTGGAAATCGAAATATAACACAACAACTACCAAATAAAATCAGAGATAGTAAAAGAGAGAGGGATAAAGATACCAAAAACCAGAGATGTTATCGGGATTCAGCAACTTGCCTACGTCCCCGCCTTTAAGCTTTCCCGCTTCAAGGATTTTCACACGATTCACTAATCGTCCTCTTCTTTTGCGGTAGAAAGCAAGCCTCACAATCATTTTCTAGGCTCAGGAAGAACCTATAGCAATCCTTTTAACAGGCTAAGGATTAAAGACTCTCTCTTGGATACAAGAAAACACTCCTCTTAATAGGGTGCAAGAATCCCAGATTCTTGACTTTCAATAAATACAAAAATTGGTGGATATGAAATCCGAATTGAAAGCTCCTAATTTGAGCTAGATAAGAATTGAATACAAGGCTTACAATCTCTCAAGACTGATAGGAATTGAATGCTCAAGGAGTTTGGGATTGGGATTCTAATTATTCAATCAAAAAACAGAGTATTAATTGCTGGAAGTTTTTGAGTGATGAATGATCAATAGAACAGTGTAATAATCTTTTGAAGCATGTCTTTTGATCATAAATCTACTCTATTTATAGTTGGGCAATAAATATGGCCATTGGGGATAGCATTGAATGCGACCTAGCCAATTAAAAATAGTCGTTAAAGATTTTTCCTGCAGGCACTCGTCGACGAGTGAGTGAAATTTGGGCTTGAGTCATCGACAAGTTGAGACAAAAGCAATTGAGAATTTTTTTGTCACCCATTCGTCGACGAGTCCCTTGTACTCGTCGACGAGTTCACTGAATTTTTTCAGTAAACTCATCTAAATGAGACCAAATCAATGGGAAACATGCTAGGACTCTTTGGTAATTAAATTATCAATATTTTAATCATTTTTAGGGCCTTAGAATGATGTCCAAATTATACTAGGTCACTTATTGTAAATCCCTAAATAGGTGTTGGCAAATTCCGTGATCATTAGATAGGTCATGTGAGTCGAGTCGTCGAGTCATGTTCAACTTGTCAGAAGAGAAGAGCTAAAGCTTAAAGAAGATTGAAGAAAGTGAAGAAAAAGCTCCTACTCTGGATCTAGAAAGGTAATGGACTTAGAGACCCCTACCCAGGTTGGATTTGGCTTAGATAACTCTAAATATACCTAGGAGGATAGTTTTAAACCTAACAAAGTTGTTTGATCTTAGTTGAATCAAATAAACATGAAAAGACATATGGTTTGAAAAAATTCTGTCTCAACCGATCGCTCGGTATTGAGACCGATCGATCGGTGGCTTACCGAGCGATCGGTGGCTATCGACTGGACAAAAATTTGTATGGGGTATTTTTCCAGAGAGATGATTTTTAACCGAGCGATTGGTCATGAGAACCGAGCGATCCGTTTTGGACCGAGCGATCGGTAAAGAGCACCGATCGATCGGTCCCCGTAAAAAGAATTTTTATTTTTCTGGATTCTTTTTTTAAACCCTATATAAACAACTTTTAGGAGACCTAATTCGTGTCTTTGATTTTTTTTTAAAGAGTAGAGGTCTGAGAAACTCCTCTAGGGTTTTTCCTATTGTTCTATTAGATCTTTGTTGATCCCTCCTCTTTCTTTGATCCTAGAGAATGCAAGTATAGATCTAAACCTTTGATCTTGCATTGTGTGATCTCAGATCTGTATGAGATCCCTCTAGGGTTTGAAACTTCCTAAATTGATTCACAACCCTACACCTTGTGTGTATGTCCGGTGTTTGATCTGGAGCCTTCGTGGAAGGAGATCAATCGTGTGTGATCGTGGTTTTGAAGTAGCTTGAGAAGATTTGGTCGGTGTGGAACCGAAGCTGCTACGGCGGAGATCGAACCTGCTGGTTCGTGGAAATCAAGAGTAAGAGTCCATACCTAGGAATGTCGAATCTGTTTTGGTAAGGTCTTGTCTTGTACTTGATATCTTTTCATAGTGAAGTTTATTGTTGGACAAGGTCCCGTGGTTTTTTTCCCGTTAGGGTTTTCCACGTAAAAATCTTCTGTGTTTGATTTGTGTGGATTGTCTGAGTGAATTGTTCATTGATTTCTAAACATATTAATTGAAAAATTAAAATTGGTTAGAAATTATTAGATAGACCTATTCACCCCCCCTCTAGGTCTTAGAGATCATTGATCTGGATAAATTTCAATTGGTATCAAAGCTTGTTCACTGATAAGGCTAATCCCTTAAGTGTGATCCTGTATGTAAATCCCTAAATAGGTGTTGGCAAATTCCGTGATCATTAGATAGGTCATGTGAGTCGAGTCGTCGAGTCATGTTCAACTTGTCAGAAGAGAAGAGCTAAAGCTTAAAGAAGATTGAAGAAAGAGAAGAAAAGCTTATACTCTGGATCTACACAGGTAATGGACTTAGAGACCCCTACCTAGGTTGCTTTTGGCTTAGATAACTCTAAACATACCTAGGAGGATAGTTTTAAACCTAACAAAGTTGTTTGATCTTAGTTGAATCAAATAAACATGAAAAGACATATGGTTTGAACAAAATTCTGTCTCAACCGATCGCTCGGTATTGGGACCGATCGATCGGTGGCCTACCGAGCGATCGGTGGCTATCGACTGGACCAAATTTTTGTATGGGGAAATTTTCTAGAGAGATGATTTATACCCGAGCGATCGGTCATTAGAACCGATCGATCCGTTTTGAACCGAGCGATCGGTAGTGAGCACCGATCGATCGGTCCCCGTAAAAAGAATTTTTATTTTTCTGGATTCTTTTTTTAAACCCTATATAAACTACTTTTTGGAGACCTAATTCGTGTCTTTGATTTTTTTTTAAAGAGTAGTGGTCTGAGAAACTCCTCTAGGGTTTTTCCTATTGTTCTATTAGATCTTTGTTGATCCCTCCTCTTTCTTTGATCCTAGAGAATGCAAGTATAGATCTAAACCTTTGATCTTGCATTGTGTGATCGCAGATCTGTATGAGATCCCTCTAGGGTTTGAAACTTCCTAAATTGATTCACAACCCTACACCTTGTGTGTATGTCCGGTGTTTGATCTGGAGCCTTCGTGGAAGGAGATCGATCGTGTGTGATCGTGGTTTTGAAGTAGCTTGAGAAGATTTGGTCGGTGTGGAACCGAAGCTGCTACGGCGGAGATCGAACCTGCTGGTTCGTGGAAATCAAGAGTGAGAGTCTATACCTAGGAACGTCGTTTCTGTTTTGGTAAGGTCTTGTCTTGTACTTGATATCTTTTCATAGTGAAGTTTATTGCTGGACAAGGTCCCGTGGTTTTTTCCCGTTAGGGTTTTCCACGTAAAAATCTTCTGTGTTTGATTTGTGTGGATTGTCTGATTGAATTGTTCATTGATTTCTAAACATATTAATTGAAAAATTAAAAATTGGTTAGAAATTATTAGATAGACCTATTCACCCCCCTCTAGGTCTTAGAGATCATTGATCTGGATAAATTTCAATTGGTATCAGAGCTTGTTCACTGATAAGGCTAATCCCTTAAGTGTGATCATGTATTATCCGTGATCATGAGTACTCTAAGAGAAGGAGGATCCGTCTCTCGTCCCCCACTTTTTAATGGAAATAATTATGCATACTGGAAAGCTAGAATGAGAGCCTTTCTCGAATCTATTGACGAGAGAATTTGGATGTCTATACAGAATGGGTGGACTACGCCCATAAAAACTGTAGGTGATTTGACTGTCGTCAAATATTCTGATGAATGGACCAGAGAAGAGCTTGATTCAAGTGGATGGAACACTAAAGGTCTCAATGCTATCTTTACTGCAGTCACTGCTGAGGAATTCAGACGAATTTCTTCATGTGAAACAGCAAAGGAGGCTTGGGACATTCTTGAAATTACCCATGAGGGTACTACCACTGTTAAAATCTCAAAACTCCAAATGTTAACCACCAAATTTGAACATTTAAACATGGATTACAATGACACTTTTGATGAATTCTATGCAAAACTTAGTGACATTGTCAACGCTAGTTTCAATTTAGGTGAGAAAATATCTGAGTCCAAAATAGTTAGAAAAGTCCTTAGATCTCTCCCAGAGAGATTTCAACCCAAAGTCACTGCAATCGAAGAGAGTAAAAATGTTGACTCTCTGAAGATTGAGGAATTGGTTGGATCACTCCAAACCTATTAACTCAATCTACGTCCATCCAAGAAGAATAAATCTTTAGCCTTGAAAACCATCAAGGAAACTTTGGATGAGGATGACAGTGATGGAGAAATGAATGAGGAAGAAATGGCTCTTTTCGTTAAAAAATGTCGAAAATTTTTTAGAACGAAAAAGAGGTTTAATCCCAAACAGGGAGAAAAATCTTTTGAGAAGTCAAAGTCTAAGCCCTGGGAAAACAAGAAAAATTCCAAGAGTGGCGACAAGAAATCCCAAGGTGTTCAATGTTATGAATGCCATGGCTTCGGTCATATTTCACCTAACTGTCCTAACAAGAAGAAGAGTAAGGGCAAGGTGATGAATGCCTGTTGGGATGACAGTGATTCCGAGAATGAAGAATCGGACAGTTCCTCTTCAAGTGAAGATACTGGAAATCATACGGCTTTCACTGTTTCCCTTTCTGGGATTCTTGAGGCTACCTCTGCAGTTGATGAAAAGGATAGAAGTGATGAGAGTATTCATACTGAGTCTAGTGATGACTTACAGAAGAGTCAAACTGACTCTGAAAGTGATGAAGATTTGAAAAAAATTTATGATAAGTTGTATGCTGAAAGTTTGAAACTGACTAAAACAAAAATCTCCTTGAGCAAAAAACTCAAACTCATTCAAAATGAAAGAGATATCTGTAAACTAGTAGCAGAAGAGAAGAGTGCACTAGTTAGTCAGTTGGAAAATGAAAAACAAGCATTTGTTATAAAAGTTCAATGTCTTTTGGAAGAGAATGTCTCATTGACTAATGTGGTCAGAAAATTAGAAGTTGAAAGAGACACTTCCATGAAAGAAATTGAAGCGTTAAGAACTCTGCAAATGGAGCTGGAAACTTTTAAAGACTCTCTTGTTGATAAGGTGAAATTTCTTGAAAAATAACATCAAATTACCCTTAAAGACAAGACTGACTTGATTCAGAAGGTCTATACTCTTGAAAAAGAAATAAGAATGTTTGGTAACACTAGCTGCCTAGATGAATTAGTTAGAAAGTATGGATCAAATTCGAGTAGATCTGGGATAGGACATGTTGACACACCAGCTGGTCCTTTAGCTGTTGTTACAATGGCTAGTGCAGTATTTGAGCCAATACATTCTGATCCTAAAGAAAATTTACCTTCTACATCAAGTACTAAGGCTTATACAAATTTTGTAAAGCCTAGAAATACAGCTCCTAGAGTGAATGCTTTAGGGAATCAAATTCCTGTTAGAAGAAATCCTCCTCCTCTTCCAAGATTCATACCCACATGTCACTTTTGTGGTGTGAGAGGTCACATTCGACCTAATTGTAATGCATTTAGGAGAGCTCCCCGAAATGGTTCATGGAACCAAAATCAAAGTCAATGGACTCTTCAAAAGCAGATTCAGGTTCTAGCTGAAAAGTCTAGAATGTTGAGCGATGATGTTAATAGAATTGCTCAAATCTCTAGGACAAGAACTGGTCAATTTATTCCAAATGATTATTCAAGAGGAAATAATTTGACTTATCAAAAAACTAGAACTGAACAAAACAGAAAAAGGTCAAGGAGGACAAAAAGGAAAAAGGTCTCTACTACACAGGTTAATGATCAAAGATCTAAACAAAGTTTAAAGACTGTGTATGTAAGAAAGGAAGACCTTAAGTGCTTTGTCATTCATACTGCCTTGAAAGCCCAAAACACAGAAATGTGGTACTTCGACAGTGGGTGTTCTCGGCATATGACAGGTAAAAAGTCCTTATTTATTCAATTTAAGGACTGTCCAGATGGGACTGTTACTTTTGGTGATGGAAGCAAGTCTTTAGTCAAAGGGAAGGGTATCATCGATTCACCAGGCATACCTAAATTGAAAGATGCTTTGTTTGTTGAAGGACTGAAAGCTAATTTAATTAGCATAAGTCAACTATGTGATGATAATCATGTTGTGCACTTTACCCAAAATAAATGCTTAGTCATTAATGGTAAAGGTAAGTGTGTTCTAGAAGGATTGAGAACCACTGACAATTGCTACGGCTTAACTCCCAGTCCTAATCCCTCAAATGTCTGTTACAAGACTCAAATTGAGGAGGTTGATTTATGGCACCGAAGACTAGGTCATATGAACTTCAAAGACCTATGTAAAATCTCTGAGCAAGAGCTTGTGAGAGGTGTTCCCAAACTAGGAAAGCCTTCTACTACTGTGTGTGGGCCATGCCAATTGGTAAACAAATTAGAACCCCACATAAGAAGACTTCAAGTATTGCTACTTCATATCCACTGGAATTAATTCATATGGATCTAATGGGTCCTACAAGAACTGAAAGTCTAGGTGGAAAGCGATACATCCTAGTTATGGTTGATGATTTCTCAAGAATGTCATGGGTGGCATTTATAAGGGAGAAATCCGATGCTTTTGACAATTTCAAAAGTATTTGCCTGAAAATTCAAAATGAGAAAAGATGCTCAATCACTCGAATTCGAAGTGATCATGGAAAGGAGTTTGAAAACTCTAAGTACAACGACTTTTGTGATGAGTCGGGTATTAAACATGAATTTTCTGCACCTATTACACCTCAGCAAAATGGGGTAGTAGAGAGGAAGAACAAGGTTCTCCAAGAAATGGCTAGAGTTATGCTTCATAGCAACAATCTAGCTTCTCATTTCTGGGCTGAGGCAGTTAACACTGCTTGCTATATAGTTAATAGAGTTTTTGTAAGACCTGGAACAAGGAAAACCCCATATGAGTTGTGGAATAACAAGAAACCTAGTGTCAAGTACTTTCGAGAATTCGAAAGTAAATGCTATATCCTTAAGGATAGAGAGCAACTGGGCAAATTTGAATCCCGGAGTGATGAAGGGATATTTCTTGGATATTCCACCAACAGTAGAGCTTATCGAGTGTATAACTTGAGAACCTCTACAATTATGGAGTCCATAAATGTAGTTGTGGATGACTCCGGTGTTGAAAATGTCCAACGTGAGGATGATGAATGTGCTGAAAATGAAAATGTTGAAATTGTTTCAACTCCACCTATTGATAAGCAAACATCTCCATCAAAACCTACACATCCTAGGGTCATGAGTCCTCACACCCCCACTGATATAATTGATGATGTTGAAAGTGGAGTGAGAACGAGGAAACAAATTGAAAATGAAGTTAGCTACATTTGCTATACTTCATCTTTTGAACCCAAGAATGCAGCTGAAGCTCTTGCAGATGATAATTGGATAAATGCAATGCAAGAAGAGTTACTTCAATTTACTAGGAATGATGTTTGGTATTTAGTACCTAGTCCTAACAATACAAATGTGATAGTACCAAATGGATTTTCAAGAACAAATCTGATGAAAAAGGTACTATCATAAGAAATAAGGCTAGGTTAGTTGCACAAGGATACACCCAAATTGAAGGTATTGACTTCGATGAAACGTTTGCTCCTGTAGCCAGGCTAGAATCAATAAGAATTCTTCTAGCTGTGGCTTGCCATATGAAATTCAAACTTTTTCAAATGGATGTTAAGAGTGCCTTTCTGAATGGCATTCTACATGAGGAAGTCTATGTGGAACAACCAAAAGGGTTTGAAGATCCACATCACCTTGATCAAGTCTATCGACTGAAAAGGGCTCTCTATGGTTTAAAACAAGCTCCAAGAGCTTGGTATGAGAGGCTGACTACTTATCTCTTAGAAAACGGATTTTCGAGAGGGGGAGTAGACAGAACCCTTTTCATAAAGAATGTGAAAGGTGATATTTTCATCGCCCAGATATATGTTGATGACATAGTGTTTGGTTCCACATTAGACTTACATGCTCATTCATTTGCTGAACAAATGAAAAATGAATTTGAAATGAGCATGGTTGGTGAGCTAAGTTTCTTTCTTGGTCTTCAAATCAAGCAATTGGATTCTGGGATCTCAGTATCTCAAATCAAATATGCAAAAAATCTAGTGAAAAAATTTGGAATGAGTTCTGCTAAGCATGTAAGGACTCCTATGAGTTCTACTACAAAACTTAGTAAAGATGCTACAGGCAAAGGTGTTGATCAAACTTCTTATAGAAGCATGATTGGTAGTTTACTCTACCTAACTGCTACTAGACCTGACATAGCCTTTAGTGTTGGTGCTTGTGCCCGCTATCAAGCGAGCCCAAAAGAGTCCCACTTGCTTGCAGTAAAGCGTATCATTCGATATGTGAGTGGAACTCTATCATTTGGCCTCTTGTATTCTTTTGATACAAATGCCACGATAGTGGGATATTCCGATGCCGATTGGGCCGGAAATGCTGATGATAGGAAAAGCACCTCAGGAGGATGTTTCTATATTGGAAATTGCTTAGTTGCTTGGCTTAGCAAAAAGCAGAAATCAATTTCGTTGTCCACTGCAGAAGCTGAGTACATTGCAGCTGGCAGTTGTTGCACTCAACTTCTGTGGATGAAGCAAATGTTGAATGATTACGGGATTGAACAGAGCACTATGACTGTGTATTGTGATAATTCTAGTGCTATCAATATTTCCAAAAATCCCGTTCAACATTCTCGCACAAAACACATAGACATAAGACATCATTTCATCCGTGATCTTGTTGAGCAAAAGATTGTGTCTATAGAGTATGTCCAAACAGAGAATCAATTTGCGGACATTCTAACAAAACCCTTAGATTCCCTTAGGTTTGAATTCCTTAGGAAATCCATAGGTTTGTGCGGAGTTGAGTAAAGATGTACTTGTTTCATAGCCTATGTGTTCTTCATGTTCTATTTATGTCATAGAGCTATTTTTTTTGTTATTTTCTTTAAGTAATAAAAATCCAAAAACATTCAAAAAATTGAAAAATATTGTAAAAAAAAAAATAATGTGTTTGTATGACCTTATTTGTCCTATCTTTTTGCTTAATGTTATTTCCTTGAAATCATATTTAACCATATAATCCAAGGATAAATATTTCATAGGATTGAATAATATAGGATAGTTCAATTGTTGGTTCGATCTTGTGATTGAATTTGGTCATGCTAACTAATCTCAGTTAGAGTTGAGCATACAAAGATGTTCTATTTTGCACATGCACTCTGACTGATTCTTTAGATGGTTTTAGTTCCTATTTAAAGGTTCTGATATTATACCATATGGTTCCCTAGATTAATCAAATCTAGTATAACCAATGTCATAAAAAAATTCCATAAGGTGAGCCCCCTAGTTATAAAAATTATTGACATGGAGAGGACTACCTGTGAGTTTGTGTGATAGCTACTAGTGAATGCAAACAGTGAGTAATGGCTACCTAGACAAACAGTAGGTATCTATATGGATTGCTAGTGTGAAAGCCCCTACTGTCATTAGAAAGAGCTACCTTCTCACTTGAGTGAAAGTCACCAGTGTGCTAAAAACTATATATGTGTACTCCAAAAAGAATTTTCACAATGAGTACAATTTGTCTGAAAAAGAAATGAAATAAATTTGTTAGTCAAATTTGGGGTAAAAATTGCTCATCATATAAATATGGATGATTATTGGTTTTAAAACTAGTTTTTGAAAATTTTAGAGTACCATTTGAACTATAATGTCAAAATCTAGATTAAGGAAGGAAACCAATTCAAAGAGTCAAGTAATGAATTTTGATTTCATACTCACATTACTTCTAATTGTATCTTGACTCTGATTGTGAATTTGATGCAAATACCATATTTAATCACCGGTGAAAATCAATTAATGTTTACATAATCCTTGTTTATGCCTATACTTGATATATCAATTCTTGGGTGATTATTATTTATGGTTTTTATGAAATCAAATGTTGCATATTTTTTGGTCAGTTGGTCATTTTGAGGTGAAAATGAGTTTTCAATGTTCCATTGGTTGAGGGGGAGAAAAGGTTTTAAATGTAAAATTTTTGAAAAATTTTCAGACCACCGATCGCTCGGTGCTAAAGACCGATCGATCGTTCTTTCGTGAACAGAGTTATAAAACCCTCATTTCTATTTTTTTTGTTCACTTGTTCTCCGATCTCCAGAGCGATCTCTCAGTTACCTCTCCTCCAAATCTTTCCTACGGTCATTCCATTCTATTCTAAAGGTTTCCCAAGCATCTAAAAGGTAAGATTTGTGCATTTTCTTCGATTTAGATTGATTTTCTCATCTAGGGCTTCGTTTTCTTGCATTTTCTTCCATGGCTTTCGTTTTGTCGTTAATCCTTCTTGCCTATCTCATGTCTGGGGTTCCCAAACGTCGGAGGTTGGTCCTCAACAACCAAGAGGATCCTCCTCAAGATGAGGAAAACCTAGAGCCATTTACTTTCACTCCAATAGGGCATGGTATTTCCATTGGGGACAGGCCAATTCGTAGAATGATTGATTCTACAATTGAGAATCGTCAAAAATATTTGGCTGATAAAACTCGAAAAAATAAAGGTAAAGCTTCATCTTCCCAGTCCAGTAAGTTATCCCAGTTTATCAGTCCTACTGCTGCTCAACTCTATAGTGAGTATTTTAGCAAGAAAGGTGTTATGGTTGAAAGGGACATACATATTTCTGATTTTGGTGATTATTATCTTCCTACACTCATTTCAGATCGTCAATGGGAAGGTATACTTACCTTATCCGGTCCTACATCTGTCCAGTTAGTTAGAGAATTTTACTCTAATTTTTCTGAAATCAACCAGAAAAAATGGTCATTCAAATTTCGAGCATTAGAACAATCTGTTGTCATAAATGCTGATTTGGTTTCTAAATTCCTTGGGTGTCCTCGAGTTCCAAATGCATATTATCCTTATATTTATAAGACTGATGAGGATAAAGACTCCATGGAACATGTTGTTACCTTTCTTAGTGGTACTCCTACGTTTTGGGTTGGGTCTCTTATTGAAGTGGCGAAACTCACTAAGGATGCTAGACTAGTAAACCTAGTTATGAGTGCAAATATCCATCCAAAGGTTCATACTGCGGACCTTAGGGAAGATAGAGCTAGATTTTTGTTTAGTCTTCTACATGGGCGTGATATTGATCTTGCCGCTCACATCATTGACTTGATGATCCAAGCCCATCAAACTAGTACAGCAGTTGGAGCCCTACCATTTGGTTCACTCATCACTAAACTTCTTGGTTCTCAAGGAGTTATCGCTCCTCCTGGTGTTCCTACTCGAGTTCCTAAGGGTCCAATCAACAAAAAGACCCTAGCTCAGAGTTTTTCACATGCCTCAGTTCGAGATACAGAGGAGGGAGCAGAAGTTGGTGCTGGGTCATCTCGTCCTCCTCCGACCACTATGGATGATCTTGGGAGGATGATGCGAGAGATGCAGATGGATCTCCGGACTCATGTTTCATCATACGAGGAGTTTACTACAGAGGTTCGTGGTAGACTTGGATCTCTCGATGCAGCCGTGCTAGGAGTACAAAGAGATGTTCGGGATTTTCGAGCTTACTATGAGTCCCAGCTCACTTCTGATGATGAACAGGAGGGATAGTTCGTGATTGGAGTTTATCTTAGTCGAGTGACAGTTTTTTATTTGACATTTTGATGTATTTTGTTTTGGTTGTACTTAGTACAAAACTACTTGGATATTATTGACTTGTTATGGATGTATATATTTGAATGGTTTATGCTCATTATCTTCTATCTCATCTCATTTCGATGGTTATACATTCCTTTTCTAGTCCACCTTTGGCATTTCGAGCCAAAAAGGGGGAGTATTATGTAATGTGTTTATGTGTTGGAATGCTTAACCTGTTATGGATATAGTATTGTGGAATTGTGGATGTTATGTTATACATATTTTCATTCTTCCAATATTTTATCCCATATTTTATTTCCCATGCTTCACAGGTTTTTGATTTAGCATGTGCAGGCAAACAGGTTCTAAGTTTGGTGAATCATGACAAGCTAACATGTCAAAAGTCCTGTAATTATATTTTTTTGAGTCATGTAAAGGTCAATTTTCCATTTTTGAATCAATTGGGAAAATTTGAACCTAGTATATGAATTAGTCTTGTTTTGTCCCGGAATTGCCAAAGGGGGAGATTGTAAATCCCTAAATAGGTGTTGGCAAATTCCATGATCATTAGATAGGTCATGTGAGTCGAGTCGTCGAGTCATGTTCAACTTGTCAGAAGAGAAGAGCTAAAGCTTAAAGAAGATTGAAGAAAGAGAAGAAAAAGCTTCTACTCTGGATCTAGACAGGTAATGGACTTAGAGACCCCTACCTAGGTTGGTTTTGGCTTAGATAACTCTAAACATACCTAGGAGGATAGTTTTAAACCTAACAAAGTTGTTTGATCTTAGTTGAATCAAATAAACATGAAAAGACATATGGTTTGAACAAAATTCTGTCTCAACCGATCGCTCGGTATTGGGACCGATCGATCGGTGGCCTACCGAGCGATCGGTGGCTATCGACTGGACCAAATTTTTGTATGGGGAAATTTTGCAGAGAGATGATTTATACCCGAGCGATCGGTCATTAGAACCGATCGATCCGTTTTGAACCGAGCGATCGGTAGTGAGCACCGATCGATCGGTCCCCGTAAAAAGAATTTTTCTTTTTCTGGATTCTTTTTTAAATCCTATATAAACAACTTTTGGGAGACCTAATTCGTGTCTTTGATATTTTTGAAAGAGTAGAGGTCTGAGAAACTCTTCTAGGGTTTTTCTTATTGCTTTTATTAGATCTTTGTTGATCCCTCCTCTTTCTTTGATCCTAGAGAATGCAAGTATAGATTTAAACCTTTGATCTTGCATTGTGTGATCTCAAATCTGTATGAGATCCCTCTAGGGTTTGAAATTTACTAAATTGATTCACAACCCTACACCTTGTGTGTGTGTCCGGTGTTTGATCCGGAGCCTTCGTGGAAGGAGATTGATCGTGTGTGATCGTGGTTTTGAAGTCGCTTGAAAAGATTTGGTCGGTGTGGAACCGAAGCTGCTAAGGCGGAGATCGAACCTACTGGTTCGTGGAAATCAAGAGTAAGAGTCTATACCTAGGAACGTCGTTTCTGTTTTGGTAAAGTCTTGTCTTGTACTTGATATCTTTTCATAGTGAAGTTTATTGCTGGACAAGGTCCCGTGGTTTTTTCCCGTTAGGGTTTTCCACGTAAAAATCTTCTGTGTTTGATTTGTGTGGATTGTCTGATTGAATTGTTCATTGATTTCTAAACATATTAATTGAAAAATTAAAAATTGGTTAGAAATTATTAGATAGACCTATTCACCCCCCTCTAGGTCTTAGAGATCATTGATCTGGATAAATTTCACTGTATTATCCGTGATCATCAGTACTCTAAGAGAAGGAGGATCCGTCTCTCGTCCCCCACTTTTTGATGGAAATAATTATACATACTGGAAATCTAGAATGAGAGCCTTTCTCAAATCTATTGACGAGAGAATTTGGATGTCAATACAGAATGGGTGGACTACGCCCATGAATACTGTAGGTGATTTGACTGTCGTCAAATATTATAATGAATGGACCAGAGAAGAGCTTGAGTCAAGTGGATGGAACACTAAAGGTCTCAATGCTATCTTTACTGCAGTCACTACTAAGGAATTCAGATGAATTTCTTCATGTGAAACAGCAAAGGAGGCTTGGGACATTCTTGAAATTACCCATGAGGGTACTACCACTGTTAAAATCTCAAAACTCCAAATGTTAACCACCAAATTTGAACATTTAAACATGGATTACAATGACACTTTTGATGAATTCGATGCAAAACTTAGTGACATTGTCGACGCTAGTTTCAATTTAGGTGAGAAAATATCTGAGTCCAAAATAGTTAGAAAAGTCCTTAGATCTCTCCCTGAGAGATTTCAACCCAAAGTCACTGCAATCGAAGAGAGTAAAAATGTTGACTCTCTGAAGATTGAGGAATTGGTTGGTTCACTCCAAACCTATGAACTCAATCTCCGTCCATCCAAGAAGAACAAATCTTTAGCCTTGAAATCCATCAAGGAAACTTTGGATGAGAATGACAGTGATGGAGATATGAATGAGGAAGAAATGGCTCTCTTCGTTAAAAAATTTTGAAAATTTTTTAGAACGAAAAAGAGGTTTAATCCCAAACAGGGTGGAAAATCTTTTGAGAAGTCAAAGTCTAAGCCCTGGGAAAACAAGAAAAATTCCAAGAGTGGTGACAAGAAATCCCAAGGTGTTCAATGTTATGAATGCCATGGCTTCGGTCATATTTCACCTAACTGTCCTAACAAGAAGAAGAGTAAGGGTAAGGTGATGAATGCCTGTTGGGATGACAGTGATTCCGAGAATGAAGAATCAGACAGTTCCTCTTCAAGTGAAGATACTGGAAATCATACGGCTTTCACTGTTTCCCTTTCTGGGATTCTTGAAACTACCTATGCGGTTGATGAAAAGGATAGAAGTGATGAGAGTGTTCATACTGAGTCTAGTGATGACATACAGAAGAGTCAAACTGACTCTGAAAGTGATGAAGATTTGAAAATAACTTATGATAAGTTGTATGCTGAAAGTTTGAAGCTGACTAAAACAAAAATCTCCTTGAGCAAAAAACTCAAAATCATTCAAAATGAAAGAGATATTTGTAAACTAGTAGCAGAAGAGAAGAGTGCTCTAGTTAGTCAGTTGGAAAATGAAAAAGAAGCATTTGTTATGAAAGTTCAATGTCTTTTGGAAGAGAATGTCTCATTGACTAATGTGATCAGAAAATTAGAAGTTGAAAGAGACACTTCCATGAAAGAAATTGAAGAGTTAAGAACTTTGCAAATGGAGCTGGAAACTTTTAAAGACTCTCTTGTTGATAAGGTGAAATTTCTTGAAAAAGAACATTAAATTACCCTTAAAAACAAGACTGACTTGATTCAGAAGGTCTATACTCTTGAAAAAGAAGTAAGAATGTTTGGTAACACTAGCTGCCTAGATGAATTAGTTAGAAAGTATGGGTCAAATTCGAGTAGATCTGGGATAGGACATGCTGACACACCAGCTGGTCCTTTAGCTGTTGGTACAATGGCTAGTGCAGTGTTTGAGCCAATACATTCTGATCCTAAAGTGAATCTACCTTCTACATCAAGTACTAAGGCTTATACAAATTTTGTAAAGCCTAGAAATACAGCTCCTAGAGTGAATGCTTTGAGGAATCAAATTCCTTTTAGAAGAAATCCTCCTCCTCTCCCAAGATTCATACCCACATGTCACTTTTGTGGTGTAAGAGGTCACATTCGACCAAATTGTAATGCTTTTAGGAGAGCTCCTCAAAATGGTTCATGGAACCAAAATCAATGTCAAGGGACTCTTCAAAGGCAGATTCAGGTTCTGGCTGAAAAATCTAGAATATTGAGCGAAGATGTTAATAGAATTGCTCAAATCTCTATGACAAGAACTGGTCAATTTATTCCAAATGATTATTCAAGAGGAAAGAATTTGACTAATCAAAAAGCTAGAACTGAACAAAACAGGAAAAGGTCAAGGAGGACAAAAAGGAAAAAGGTTTCTAATACACAGTTTAATGATCAAAGATCTAAACAAAGTTTAAAGACTGTGTATATAAGAAAGGATGACCTGAAGTGCTTCGTCATTCACACTGCCTTGAAAGCCCAAAACATAGAAATGTGGTACTTCGACAGTGGGTGTTCTCGGCATATGACAGGTAACAAGTCCTTATTTACTCAATTTGAGGACTGTCCAGATGGGACTGTTACTTTTGGTGATGGAACCAAGTCTTTAGTAAAGGGGAAAGGTATCATCGATTCACCAGGCATACCAAAATTGAAAGATGCCTTGTTTGTTGAAGGACTGAAAGCTAATTTAATCAGCATAAGTCAACTATGTGATGATAACCATGCTGTGCACTTTACCCAAAATAAATGCTTAGTCATTAATGGTAAAGGTAAGTGTGTTCTAGAAGGGTTGAGAACCACTGACAATTGTTACGGCTTAATTCCCAGTCCTAATCCCTCAAATGTCTGTTATAAGACTAAAATTGAGGAGGTTGATTTGTGGCACCGAAGACTAGGTCACATGAACTTCAAAGACCTTTGTAAAATCTCTAAGCAAGAGCTTGTAAGAGGAGTTTCCAAACTAGGAAAGCCTTCTACTGCTGTGTGTGGGCCATGCCAAATTGGTAAACAAATTAGAACCCCACATAAGAAGACTTCAAGTATTGCTACTTCATATCCACTGGAATTAATTCATATGGATCTAATGGGTCCTACAAGAACTGAAAGTCTAGGTGGAAAGCGATACATCCTAGTCATGGTTGATGATTTCTCAAGAATGTCATGGGTTGCATTTATAAGAGAGAAATCCGATGCTTTTGACAATTTCAAAAGTATTTGCTTGAAAATTCAAAATGAGAAAAGATGCCCAATCACTCGAATTCGAAGTGATCATGGAAAGGAGTTTGAAAACTCTAAGTACAACGACTTTTGTGATGAGTCGGGTATCAAACATTAATTTTCTACACCTATTACACCTCAGCAGAATGGTGTAGTAGAGAGGAAGAACAGGGTTCTCCAAGAGATGGCTAGAGTTATGCTTCATAGCATCAATCTAGCTTCTCATTTCTGGGCTGAGGCAGTTAACACTGCTTGCTATATAGTTAATAGAGTTTTTGTAAGACCTGGAACAAGAAAAACCCCATATGAGTTGTGGAATAACAAAAAACTCAGTGTCAAGTACTTTCGAGTATTCGGAAGTAAATGCTATATCCTTAAGGATAGAGAGCAACTGGGCAAATTTGAATCCCGGAGTGATGAAGGGATATTTCTTGGATATTCCACCAACAGTAGAGCTTATCGAGTGTATAACTTGAGAACCTCTACGATTATGGAGTCCATAAATGTAGTTGTGGATGACTCCGGTGTTGAAAATGTGCAACTTGAGGATGATGAAAGTGCTGAAAATGAAAATGTTGAAACTGTTTCAACTCCACCTATAAATAAGCAATCATCTCCATCAAAACCTACACATTCTAGGGTCATGAGTCCTCACACCCCCACTGACATAATTGGTGATCTTGAAAGTGGAGTGAGAACGAGGAAACAAATTGAAAATGAAGTTAGCTACATTTGCTATACTTCATCTTTTGAACCCAAGAATGTAGTTGAAGCTCTTGCAGATGATAATTGGATAAATGCAATGCAAGAAGAGTTACTTCAATTTACTAGGAATGATGTTTGGTATTTAGTACCTAGGCCTAACAATACAAATGTGATAGGTACCAAATGGATTTTCAAGAACAAATCTGATGAAAAAGGTACTATCATAAGAAATAAGGCTAGGTTAGTTGCACAATGATACACCCAAATTGAAGGTATTGACTTCGATTAAACGTTTGCTCCTGTAGCCAGGCTAGAATCAATAAGAATTCTTCTAGCTGTGGCTTGCCATATGAAATTCAAACTTTTTCAAATGGATGTTAAGAGTGCCTTTCTGAATGGCATTCTACATGAGGAAGTCTATGTGGAACAACCAAAAGGGTTTGAAGATCCACATCACCTTGATCAAGTCTATCGGCTAAAAAGGGCCCTCTATGGTTTAAAGCAAGCTCCAAGAGCTTGGTATGAGAGGCTGACTACTTATCTCTTGAAAAACGGATTTTCGAGAGGGGGAGTAGACAGAACCCTTTCCATAAAGAATGTGAAAGGTGATATTATCATCGCCCAGATATATGTTGATGACATAGTGTTTGGTTCCACATTAGACTTACATGCTCTTTCATTTGCTGAACAAATGAAAAATGAATTTGAAATGAGCATGGTTGGTGAGCTAAGTTTCTTCCTTGGTCTTCATATCAAGCAATTGGATTCTGGGATCTCAGTATCTCAAATCAAATATGCTAAAAATCTAGTGAAGAAATTTGGCATGAGCTCTGCTAAGCATGTAAGAAATCATATGAGTTCTACTGCAAAACTTAGTAAAGATGCTACAGGCAAAGATGTTGATCAAACTTCTTATAGAAGCATGATTGGTAGTTTACTCTACCTAACTGCTACTAGACCTGATATAGCCTTTAGTGTTGGTGCATGTGCCCGCTATCAAGCGAGCCCAAAAGAGTCTCACTTACTTGCAGTTAAGCGTATCATTTGATATGTGAGTGGAACTCTATCATTTGGACTCTTGTATTCTTTTGATACAAATGCCACGATAGTTGGATATTCCGATACCGATTGGGCCGGAAATGCTGATGATAGGAAAAGCACTGTAGCACCCCGGACTTTTTCATCCTAAATGAATAGCACCTTCGTAGCTAATTGGCCGTTTTTGTAGTCTAATTAATAAATAAGGGAGAAATTGGAAATTTTGAAATGTCAGAAATGTTCCTTTTCGAAGTACGAACCCAACGCAAGTTGAATCGTCAAAATCGGACGAACGAGTCAAAAGATATGGCCAAAACAGTCTGGACCTGCAGGCAATCGTAGCTCGAAAGGCACTAAGGACGTAGCTCGGAAGGCACTAAGGACATAGCTCTAGCTCTGATAACATATACGTTGTGCATCCGTTGTGCAACAAACAATGGATACGTCGTGCAGCAGACAACGTGTACGTTGTACAGCAAACAACGTGTACGTTGTACAGCAAACAACGTGGACGTTGTACAGCTCACAACGAGCACGTTGTACATAAGACAACGGACAACGAGCTCAGCACTATTCACAGCACAACGTGTTCATGCACAACACAACGTGACAACGGGTTCGGCACCCTTCACAGCACAACTTGTTCATGCACAACACAACGTGACAACGTGTTCATGCACAACACAACGTGACAACGAGTTCGGCACCCTTCACAGCACAACGTGTTCATGCACAACACAACGTGAAAACGGGTTCGGCACCCTTCACAGCACAACTTGTTCGGCACTATTCACAGCACAACGTGTTCATGCACAACACAACGTGACAACGGGTTCGGCACCCTTCACAACACAACGTGTTCGGCACTATTCACAGCACAATGTGTTCGGCACTATTCACAGCACAACGTGTTCGGCACTATGCACAACACAACGTGACAACGGGTTCGGCACCCTTCACAGCACAACGTGTTCATGCACAACACAACGTGACAACGGGTTCGGCACCCTTCACAACACAACGTGTTAGGCACTATTCACAGCACAATGTGTTCGGCACTATTCACAGCACAACGTGTTCGGCACTATGCACAACACAACGTGACAACGGGTTCGGCACCCTTCACAGCACAACCCGTTCGGCACTATTCACAGCACAACGTGTTCGGCACTATTCATAGCACAACGTGTTCGGCACTATTCACAGCACAACGTGTTTGGCACTATTCACAGCTCGACGTATTCAACACTCGTGTTTTTGTAGAAATTTCAATAAGGGTATTATGGTCTTTTGGTCGGTTCACTCTTACCTTAAGAGTTTAACCCGAGCCTTTAGGGCTCATTCTCAACACTTAGAGGATTTGGGGGATTAGAAGAGAGGAGAAAGGGTTTCCTAAGCTAGGGTTTTGCTTTTGGGGAAGAATCAAAGGGGTTTTGAGACCCTAGATCACTTCAAGTCTGGTTTTTCTCCAAGATCACGGCTCAAGCACTCGTGGAGAGCGTTCTCCAGGCTAGGGCAGCAACCCAAGCACGTTTTTGAAAGGGGTTTCTTCCCCAACTCAAGCTACATCACGGGCATGTAGCTTGCTTTGAGAAAATGGTACTCTTCAAGCCAGTAGAAGGGAAACCATTCCACTTTTGTGGGTTGAAAATTAGAGATATTGCTCGTTTTGCGGCGTTGAGCTTAGCTAACCCCGAGGCAAAGGACTCATCGACTATTCCGGTTGTGAGTGAATTCCTGGATGTGTTTCTAGAGGAGTTGCCGGGATTGCCTCCAGATAGGGAGATTGAGTTTGTGATCGAGCTTGCACCAGGCACAGCTCCTGTTTTCAGGGCTCCATATAGAATGGCCCCTATTGAACTCAAGGAGTTGAAGACTCAGTTGGAGGAATTGCAAGGCCTTGGTTTCATTCGACCAAGTGTCTCACCGTGGGGTGCCCCGGTGTTGTTTGTTAAGAAGAAAGATGGCTCGATGCGGATGTGCGTCGATTACAGGCAATTGAACAAAGTCACTATAAAGAATAGGTATCCCTTGCCTAGGATTGATGACTTGTTCGATCAGTTGAAGGGAGCAAGATTTTTCTCAAAGATAGACCTTCGATCGGGTTATCACCAGTTGAAGATTAAGGTGGAAGATGTTCCCAAAACTGCCTTTAGGACTCGGTATGGACACTACGAGTTCTTGGTGATGCCTTTTGGACTCACGAACGCGCCGGCAGCCTTTATGGATTTGATATACCGGGTGTTCCGGCCATATCTTGATAGGTGCGTGATTGTATTTGTTGATGAAATTTTGGTCTATTCCCAGACACGGGAAGATCACACACGCGACCTATGCCTTACTTTGGAAATGCTAAGAGAGCACAAGCTATACGCCAAACTTAGCAAGTGTGAGTTTTGGTTGGAAGAGGTGGCATTCCTAGGCCACGTTGTGTCTGCAGAAGGTATCTCGGTAGATCCAAAGAAGATCGAAGCAATTATGAGTTGGGCGAGGCCCAAAAGTGTTACCGAGATACGCAGCTTTCTTGAGTTGGCAGGCTACTACAGGAGATTCGTAGAGGGTTTCTCTAGCCTTGCAGCACCGCTCACTTACCTGACAAGGAAGAACGCCAAGTTTGTATGGAGTGATAAGTGCGAGATCAGTTTCACGGAACTGAAGAAGAGGCTTACTACAGCCCCTGTCCTTACTGTGCCATCTGGACCTTATGGGTATGAGGTGTATAGTGATGCCTCACACGTTGGACTTGGGTGTGTACTCATGCAGCACAAGAAATTCATTGCCTATGCATCAAGGCAATTGAAGGAGCATGAGAAGAATTATCCCATGCACGACTTGGAGCTTGCGGCGGTCGTGTTTGCACTTAAGATTTGGCGTCATTACCTTTATGGGGTCGAGTTCTATGTGTTCACCGATCACAAGAGTCTCAAGTATCTCTTTTCCCAAAAGGAGCTGAATCTAAGGCAACGGCGTTGGATGGAATTTTTGAAAGACTATGATTGTACCATTCAATACCACCCGGGTAAAGCAAATGTAGTGGCTGATGCTTTGAGTAGAAGACCTCCAGGATTATTAGTATGCATGTTGGTGCAAGAAGGGAAGCTACTTGAAGACTTGGCAAATCTGGACATTAGTGTGAATGACTCTGTTCGTGGTCCTATCTTGGCAAATGTCACGGTTCGGCCATACATTATAGATTTGATCCAAGAATACCAAGCCACGGATGCTGAATTGTTGGCTTATCGGGACAAGGAAGTTGCTAAGGGTAATGAGGACTTCTCTCTCACTAGTCGGGGTGCTATCACATTCAAGGGAAGGCTGTGCATCCCAGCCAATGCAGATCTTCGAAGAGAGATTTTGGATGAAGCACACCGTTCGAAGTACACAGTGCATCCAGGGGGTACAAAGATATACCGGAACCTCAAGAGTCACTTTTGGTGGCGGAATATGAAGAGGGAGGCTATGGAATATGTAGCACGGTGCTTGGTGTGTCAACAGGTAAAAGCAGAACACATGCGGCCCGCAGGTCTATTACAGTCCCTTCCGATTCCCGAGTGGAAATGGGAGAACATATCCATGGATTTCATAGTTGGCTTGCCAAAGACGGCAAGGGGCTCAGATGCGATATGGGTAGTAGTGGATCGTTTGACGAAGTCCGCTCACTTCTTACCTTACCGAACTACTTTCATTTCTAGTCAATTAGCCGCTTTGTACATCAAGGAAGTGGTGAGGTTGCACGGAGTGCCAGTTAGTATTGTGTCAGATCGGTATCCAAGATTCACATCACGATTCTGGAAAAGCTTCCTGGAGGCTATGGGTTCCCGACTTGATTTCAGCACCGCTTTTCATCTACAGACGGATGGACAAACCGAGAGAGTGAAACAGGTTATTGAAGATATGCTCCAAGCATGTATGCTAGACTTCAAGGGAAGTTGGGAAGATCACCTACCTTTGGTGGAATTCGCCTACAATAACAGTTATCAAGCAAGCATACAAATGGCACCTTTTGAAGCCTTATACGGAAGAAGTTGTAGATCCCCTTTGTATTGGGATGAAGTTGGAGAAAGAAAGATTTTGGGCCCCGAGTTGATTGAACGAACCGCGGATAGGGTCAAGCTTATCCGGGAGAGGTTTAAAGACCGCCCAAGATAGGCAGAAAAGCTATGTCGACAATCGAATGAGGGATCTTGAATTCCGAGTCGGTGATTTTGTATTTGTAAGGATTTCACCAACCAAGGGTGTTATGCGATTTGGGAAGAGAGGCAAGCTTAGCCCGAGATATGTGGGTCCGTTCGAGATCATTACTAGAGTCGGTGAGGTAGCTTACCGTTTTGCTTTACCCGCTCATATGACGGCGGTCCACAATGTATTCCATGTCTCTATGCTTCGAAAGTATGTCCCGGATCCTTCTCATGTCATCGAGTTGGATCCGATAGAGATTCGAGAGGACCTCACCCTAGTTGAACAACCGGTGCAGATCTTGGATAGGAGATGTCAAGTCTTGCGTAACAAGACCATTCCCTTGGTCTTAGTGAGATGGCAACACCATTCAAGGGAGGAAGCTACATGGGAACGAGAAGCCGAAGTGCGGGAAAAGTATCCCCAGTTATTTGTTTAAGGCCTTGGCACTCCCTTGTAATTTTTATGGTCTTGTGCATGTATGTATCGTCCAAATTTCGGGGATGAAATTTTTGTAAGGGGGGAAGAATGTAGCACCCCAGACTTTTTCATCCTAAATGAATAGCACCTTCGTAGCTAATTGGCCGTTTTTGTAGTCTAATTAATAAATAAGGGTGAAATTGGAAATTTTAAAACGTCAGAAATGTTCATTTTCGAAGTACGAACCCAACGCAAGTTGAATCGTCAAAATCGGACGAACGTGTCAAAAGATATGGCCAAAACAGTCTGGACCTGCAGGCAATCGTAGCTCGGAAGGCACTAAGGACGTAGCTCTAGCTCTGATAACGTATACGTTGTGCATCCGTTGTGCAACAGACAACGGGTACGTCGTGCAGCAGACAACGTGTACGTTGTACATGTAGAGACCTGAAATTTAATTTCTTGGTATTCGTATCAATTATTTTAATATTCTTGGTTGTCATGATTAATTTATTATATAAGTTTAAAATTGGAACACTTAAAGTAGCATGAGGATGTTTTATAAATTAATCAAGTGAAAAATAGACGAAATCTCCTTTATCATAAGAGGGGCATTCTGGTCATTTTGTGTAATCCAAAATTTATGAAAATTTTAATGTAGATTCTATATGACCTAAAGTAGCTATGATTCAAATTTCAGGTTAATCCGATAAGAATTGAGCTCTATAGAATTATTCAAAGTGCAGTGGCAAAACTGTAAATATGATGAACAGTAACCGCGTGAACAGTACCGCGTGAACAGTAACCGTGAATAGTATTTTAGCAGTTCTTATCACTTTCTAACTCTGGTATTGCCTATATAAAGACCCTAACTCATGGATTTTAGGTATTTCATCATTCTAAAACTTATTAGAGAGAAAAATAGAAGAAAAACCTATGAGTTCTCATTAAAGAGAGTGAGAGGAAAGGGTTTTGGAGAGATCCAAGAGGAGAAATCAAAGGTGTTGCAAGAAAAAAGTACAAAAAGGCTTAGATCCATCCCATTCGCAAACGTTTGATCGTAGGGAAGCGATCGTGAGAGGTAAATACGACTTCCTTCCTCTCAATATAGGGATTATTGATACAAATATGATGAAGAAATAGATCTAAAGTAAGAACGACAATAGTAAATATGTTTTTATTGTTTTAAACTATGATGAAAATTATATATGAAGATTTTATGATGTTTATACTCAGATTTTCTCATGGAAAATTATATATGATGATTTTTGTAATGTTCTAAATCAGGATTTTCCCTTGAAAAATCTATAGACAATGTTAGAAAATTTTAGATCTTGGTTATCTGATGGATAATATATATATGATGAATAGAGAACATTTTAGATGGTGATTTCCTTGTGATAATTATTTGAAAAAGATGTTGTTTATGATTTTTTTTTATTCTATATCAACAAGGGGAATGGGATTGATTTTGTGGTGTATGAATGATGAGAATGGAGGAAGTGGATGATGTTCAGAATTGATGAAATTATTATAAGTTTGTTTGAGATCATTATGTGTTGTGAAAACTAAGGCCCTGTGAGACTTATTTGATTATAGATGCGTATTAAAAATTTAGACGCGGTAAATAAAATTATCCCTTATTTTATTTGACAAATTATGCTTTATATTGATCACTTAGGAGAACCCTTGCATGTTTAAATCTATGCATGATTTACAAGTATTTTATTTCATTCACACGGATTCACAAAATCTATACATGAACAAGCATGAGAATAAACAAGATGACAAGTAATATGCAAGTACACAAGGACACAAGCATTATGCATGATTGAGTTTTGCACTGACCGAGTACCCACAGGCCTATGATCAAGGCAAAATCAGCTGTATGCACCGGCGAATGTGTAGACAAGCCGTATACACCGGAT
Organism: Tetracentron sinense; assembly: GCA_015143295.1. Taxonomy (NCBI): domain Eukaryota; kingdom Viridiplantae; phylum Streptophyta; class Magnoliopsida; order Trochodendrales; family Trochodendraceae; genus Tetracentron; species Tetracentron sinense. The sequence continues at coordinate 2,246,871 of CM026568.1, read as the reverse complement.
AATGTGTAGACAAGCCGTATACACCGGATAATGTGTAGACAAGCCGTGTACACCAGATAATGTGTATATTGTGTGGTACCTCGGAAAGTAGGGTATATGTTAGTCTCTACCCGATATATGGGGTAGAGTTATTTTAAGTTATTGCAATTGCATGTTGTTGAATAAATTCATGAACAAAAATAGGCAAGATAAATAAGAGAAATAAGCATAAGTAATCAGGTGTAAGAATCAAATTTAATTATGCTTCCGCACTTTGAAATATTGTGAGTTCACTTGTGATGTTGAATCTTAAAATATATTGTTATCAAATCTCGTATATTGTTAGGCAGGATTTTGTATATACGCTGGGTAACTTGTTACTCAGCCGATGACTGTTGTTGTCCGCAGGTGCTAGATTTGACATTTGTGCCCCAGGACCTTGGGAAGAGGAAGAATATGAGGAAGAGCAGGAAGAGCCAGCAGGTGACTATCCTGATGGAGAATGGAACTTGGATTGCTGGCCATACACAGGACACTAGATCACTAGTATATTTGGATTTTGAATTTTAGCGTTGTAATAGACAAATTATGGATTTATAGTTAGTTTGAGTTTATGACTGGAGATTCATAGAGGTTGATTTTAAATTGATTATGAGGTCTTAGTATTTATTTCAGATTATTGGACTTAATTGCATTTATTTAAAGAAAAAAAAAAAAAAAAAAATTGTGTCCATGTTTTTAGAATTGCCTTAAATGCTTATGATAAGAAGTTATGGAATTAATGATTAAGTCACGTGCCAAAGTCTCACATTAAGTTAGGTGGGATTTTGGGGCGCGACAGTACAGCAAACAACGTGGACGTTGTACAGCTCACAACGGGCATGTTGTACATAAGACAACGGACAACGAGCTCAGCACTATTCACAGCACAACGTGTTCATGCACAACACAACGTGACAACGGGTTTGGCACCCTTCACAGCACAACGTGTTCGGCACTATTCACAGCACAACGTGTTCATGCACAACACAACGTGACAACGGGTTCGGCACCCTTCACAGCACAACGTGTTCGGCACTATTCACAGCACAACGTGTTCGGCACTATTCACAGCACAACGTGTTCGGCACTATGCACAACACAACGTGACAATGGGTTCGGCACCCTTCACAGCACAACGTGCTCGGCACTATTCATAGCACAACGTGTTCGGCACTATTCACAGCTCGACGTATTCAGCACTCGTGTTTTTGCAGAAATTTCAATAAGGGTATTATGGTCTTTTGGTCGGTTCACTCTTACCTTAAGAGTTTAACCCGAGCCTTTAGGGCTCATTCTCAACACTTAGAGGATTTGGGGGATTAGAAGAGAGGAGAAAGGGTTTCCTAAGCTAGGGTTTTGCTTTTGGAGAAGAATCAAAGGGGTTTTGAGACCCTAGATCACTTCAAGTCCGGTTTTTCTCCAAGATCACGGCTCAAGCACTCGTGGAGAGCGTTCTCCAAGCTAGGGCAGCAACCCAAGCACGTTTTTGAAAGGGGTTTCTTCCCCAACTCAAGTCTCCTTCAAGCAAAGGTGTTCTTCTTTCAAGTTGGAGCTTCAATCAAGGTTTCCACCAAGGATCAAGCCTTGATCTAAGGTTAGTACACCCTACTAACTTACCCTAGCAAAGATCTAGGTTTTCTATATAAAAATGTGATTCTTTATATTATGTTTTCCTCCTTATGAAATGCGTTATCCCCCATTAAATATAAACAAGATAATGGAAAAGGTGTGGATGTGTGGATAGAATGTTGGAGGTGGTGATTGGATGCCGAGATGTATGTTGTGTGATGGAAATGGTGGATGGGTATTTTACCAATAATGAACTTACCTTGATGTTTGGATGGAAAATATGCGCTAAAAAGAATAAGATGAATTATTAAGAAACATTTCATGTGTTGTGTTTGACAAAATGCCTAAACTATGAATAAACGACTTAGATGAAGAAAATGGAAATAGGTTTTATGCATGTGTTCTTATAGACGATGAATTGATCCAATGTCATGTGAATTACTTAAGTTACCTATGCTAATATTATGAATTGAATTGTAATGCCATATCTCTTTTGTTAAGCGCATTCCCACGATTATTATTATTGGCAAGCACATGAGCACGCATGATAGCATGAACCGAGATTTCAATAGCATGTGCATATAATAAACAACAAGTGCATGTCATAACAAGGAGGTTGGTAGCCCAGGGACATTCGGGTGCTAGCCTCTGGCTCACAAGCGCATTGCATAACAAGGAGGTTGGTAGCCCAGGGACATTCGGGTACTAACCTCTGGCTCACAAGTGCATTGCATAACAAGGAGGTTGGTAGCCCAGGGACATTCGGGTACTAACCTCTGGCTCACAAGTGCATTTCATAACAAGGAGGTTGGTAGCCCAGGGACATTCGGGAGCTAGCCTCTGGCTCACAAGTGCATTGCATATCAAGGAGGTTGGCAGCCCAGGGAGATTCGGGTGCTAGCCTCTGGCTCACAAGTTACGAGATGGAGGTTTACAAGATGATGATCATGCATTCATACATGCACGCATACATGATTTCTACGAGGCATACCGGGACATGACATGGGTTTTCAAGCATGAGTTTTATCGGCGTTTTCGCATTCATGTACGCACGTCAGGATGCTTGTATTGTATCATGCCTTATACTGTTTCTTTTGTGATGTTTCTATTACTGCTTGTATGATATTACTATTGTGTGTTTTTATTATTGTTATGGTCTGCTAGTAGCTTGTACTCGCTGAGTATTCCATGCTCAGCCGTACTTTCATGTCAGCAGGTACTGAGGGAGCCCTCGACCCGGAGCCTTGGGTCGAGGAAGAGTATATAGAGGAGAGAGAGCCGGCTATTTCATTACAGTCTCAGGCGGACCGAGACCTCGATGTGTGGCCATACCTCGACTACTGTTGAGGGGAGAGTATGAGAGGGTCTTGTGTATTTTGATATTTTGATAGGTGGGCCTGTCCACCTTAGACTTAGACATGTCTTGTATTTATGTTAACTTGGAATACTATTTTGGATCATTAGAAGAAATGAAAATTTGTTTACGCTTCCGCATATATGTTAGCTTCCACGCTCTGATTATCGTTGTTAGTACTGTATTTTATCTTGTGCATTACAGGATGGTTTGATAGGTACGTAGTGTGACACCTAAAATATCCCTAAACTCCTAGGGGGTATTTCGGGGCGTTACAAGCACCTCTGGAAGATGTTTCTATATTGGAAACTGCTTAGTTGCTTGGCTTAGCAAAAAGCAAAATTCAATTTTATTGTCCACTGCAGAAGCTGAATACATAGCAGCTGGCAGTTGTTGCACTCAACTTCTGTGGATGAAGCAAATGTTGAATGATTACGGGATTGAACAGAGCACTAAGACTGTGTATTGTGATAATTCAAGTGCTATCAATATTTCCAAAAATCCCGTTCAACATTCTCGCACAAAACACATAGACATAAGACATCACTTCATCCATGATCTTGTTGAGCAAAAGATTGTGTCTATAGAGTATGTCCAAACAGAGAATCAATTTGCGGACATTCTAACAAAACCCTTAGATTCCCTTAGGTTTGAACTCCTTAGGAAATCCATAGGTTTGTGCGGAGTTGAGTAAAGATGTACTTGTTTCATAGCCTATGTGTTCTTCATGTTCTATTTATGTCATAGAGATATTTTTTTCTTTAATTAATAAAATTCAAAAACATTCAAAAAATTAAAAAAATAATAATAATAATGTGTATGTATGACCTTCTTTCCAATCATTTTGCTTAAAGTTATTTCTTTGAAATCATATTTGAACATATAATGCAAGGATAAATATTTCATAGGATTGGATAAATTAGGATAGGTCAACTGTTGGTTTGATCTTGTGATTGAATTTGGTCATGCTAACTAATCTCAGTTAGAGTTGAGTAAACAAAGATGTTATCTATTGCACATGCACTCTGACTGATTCTTTAGATGGTATTAGTTCCTATTTAAAGGTTCTGATATTATACCATATGGTTCCCTAGATTAATCAAATCTAGTATAACCAATGTCATAAAAAATTCCATAAGGTGAGCCCCCTAGTTATAAAAATTATTGACATGGAGAGGACTACCTGTGAGTTTGTGTGATAGCTACTAGTGAATGCAAACAGTGAGTAATGGCTACCTAGACAAACAGTAGGTATCTATATGGATTGCTAGTGTGAAAGCCCCCACTGTCATTAGAAAGAGCTACCTTCTCACTTGAGTGAAAGTCACCAATGTGCTAAAAACTATATATGTGTACTCCAAAAAGAATTTTCACAATGAGTACAATTTGACTGAAAAAGAAATGAAATAAATTTGTTAGTCAAATTTGGGGTAAAAATTGCTCATCATATAAGTATGGATGTTTATTGGTTTTAAAACTAGTTTTTGAAAATTTTAGAGTCCCATTTGAGCTATAATGTCAAAATCTAGCTTAAGGAAGGAAACCAATTCAAAGAGTCAAGTAATGAATTTTGATTTCACACTCACATTACTTCTAATTGTTCCTTGACTCTGATTGTGAATTTGATGCAAATACCATATTTAATCACCGGTGAAAATCAATTATTGTTTACATAATCCTTGTTTATGACTGTACTTGATATATCAATTCTTGGGTGATTATTTGTAGAGCCCCAGACTTTTTCATGCTTAATACATGGCACTTTCGTTGCCATTTTACCTTTAAAGAGGTATAATTAATAAATAAGGAAGAAATTGGAAATTCTGAAACGTCAGAAATTTTCCTTTTCGAAGTATGAACCCAACGCAAGTTGAATCTTCAAAATCGGACAAACGAGTCAAAAGATATGGCCAAAACAGTCTGGGCCTGCAAGCAATCGGTAGCTCGGAAGGCGCTAAGGACGTAGCTCGGTTATGCGCTAAGGACGTAGCTCGGTTATGCGCTATGGACGTAGCTCGGTTATGCGCTAAGGACGTAGCTCGGAAGGCGCTAAGGTCGTGCTCTGATAAGGCACAGACAACGCATAGACAACGTACTCTGAGAACGTAGCTCGAGCTTTGATAACGTATACGTTGTGCATCCATTGTGCAACAACAACAGCGGGTACGCTGTACAACAACAACGGGTACGTTGTACAGCTACAACAGGTACGTTGTGCAGCACGTCGGGCACGTTGTACATAAGACAACGGACAACGTGTTTGGCACTGTTCACAGCACAACGTGTTCAGCACTGTTCACAGCACAATGTGTTCGGCACTGTTCACAGCACAACGTGTTCAGCACTGTTCACAGCACAACGTGTTCGGCACTGTTCACAGCACAACGTGTTGCGTGTTCGTGTGTTTGCAGAAATTTCAGTAAGGGTGTTATGGTCTTTTGGTCGGTTCACTCTTACCTTAAGAGTTTAACCCGAGCCTTTAGGGCTTCATTTCGACACTTAGAGAGATTGGGAGATAAGAAGAGAAGAAAGGGCGATTCCTAAACCTAGGGTTTCCATTTTGGAGAGAAATCAAAGGGTTTTGAGACCCTAGATCACTTCCAGTCCGGGTTTTCTCCAAGATCTCGGCTCAAGCGCTCGTGGAGAGCGTTCTCCAAGCTAGGGCAGAAGCTACGCAGTCGTTTTGGAAAGGGGATTTCTTCCTCACTTGATCAAGGTCGGTACTTCTTACTACCCTCCTAGTTATAGTTCCTCTTTCCCCTTTATTTCTCTTTATTTTCCTTTATTACACGTGTTATGAGATGGATGGTTGTGAATGGCGAATGGAGATGGAATGGGCGACTGGATGCCAATGGTTGTGTTGTGATGATTATAACGGGGAGGGCATTGTTCCAATAATGAACATACATGTATGATTTGAGAAAAACCCATCTAGAAAAGCATGTTGTAGGGTAAATCGATAATGAACATAACATGTTTGATGAAATGCCAAGGTGAATAAAGTGAGTTGTAATTTAGGAAATGCATGCCTAATAAATTCTGAATATTGCTAGGGCCTATGATAGTGTGTTTTCTTGCTTTCCCTAAATGATATGAATATTACATTGCTCAATCATTGATGTTATATGTATCGTGAAATTACCCAAATGTGATATTTAAATTTAAATGCAAGTATGTACACGGTTCCCACGAGCACGGCATGCATGACATGATTTATCGAGGTTTTCAAGAACATGGTTAGAGGTGGGACATATCCTATGATATGTTTTACCTCGCTTTTCATAAGAAGACAAGAACCAACATTACACGAGGGGTCTCCCCTCACTCACAAGTGCATATCATGAAGAAGGGCCTCCCTTCCCTCGCAAGTACATACATATCATGAAGAAGGGTCTCCCTTCCCTCGCAAGTGCATTGCATAAAGAAGGGTCTCCCTTCCCTCTCAATGCATCTCTCAAGCGCATCTCACAAGGATAGCTCACAAGTGTATCTCACAAGTCACATGATCACAAGCAAGCACGCATGACATGACATGTACGACACAAGCAAGATAGACAAGACAAGCTTTCAAGTACGAAAAGATATTTCAAGCCAAGTCAAGTGCACGATGTTTTCAAGAGGTTTTATCGGTTTTCTACGAAATACAAGCATGATTATAAATTGCTTTACTTCCTTGTATGATATGAATTGCTTCTGTCTGACATATATGAATTGCTCCTGATTATGTATTGCCATTGTTATGCTATAATTGTTGGTTAGTATTTAGTACCCGCTGAGTATTCCATGCTCAGCCGTACTTCTTATGTCGGCAGGTTATGAGGGAGCTGCTGCTCCATTTGATGTTTGTGCTCCTGGTCCATGGGTGGAGGAGGAGTACGTCGAGGAGCCTTTGGAGGAACCTCCAGTAGAGGGTTACCATTAGGTGGTTGTAGATTCTGAGTGAATAGCTGTGGGTGAGATGAGAGATATACCTTCATGTATTTTGGCGGGTCTGTCCGCACTTTCTTTTGGATTCCTTTTGTGTAAACTTGGATTCGTATATACATAGAGGTTTTTAGACTTCCGCTGTGCTATGTTGGAGTATGTTTCCGCTGTTTATATCCTCTATTGTATATGCTCTGTGGGTTTTTGCAGGTTGTTTGTCAAGCAAGTCATGTAAGCCATGATTAGTCGTCCAAAGTTCACTCTAACTCCTAGGGTGGGTTTTGGGTCGCGACATTATTCTTTATGATTTTAATGAAATCAATTATTGTGAATTTTTTGGTGAATTGGTTATTTTGAGGTGAAAATGAGTTTTTAATGTATCGTTGGTTGAGGGGGAGAAATGGTTTTAAAAGTAAAATTTTTGAAAATTTTTCAGACCACCGATCGCTCGGTGTTAAAGACCGATCGATCGGTCTTTCGTGAACAAAGTTATAAAACCCTCATTTCTATTTTTTCTGTTCACTTCTTCTCTGAACTCTAGAGCGATCTCTCGGTTACCTCTCCTCCAAATCCTTCGTACGGTCATTCCATTCAACTCTAAGGGTTTCCCAAGCATCAAAAAGGTAAGCCTTGTATGTTTTCTTGCATATAGGTTGAATTTCTCATCTAGGGCTTCGACTGTTCGTCCATGGCTTTCCTTTTGTCCTTAATCCTTCTAGCCTATCTCATGTATGGCGTTCCCAAACGCCGGAGGTTGGTCCTCAACAACCAAGAGTACCCTCCTGAAGATGAGCAAAACCAAGAGCCTTTTACTTTCACTCCAATAGGGCATGGTATTTCAATTGGGGACAGGCCAATTCGTAGAATGATAGATTCTACAACTGAGAATCGACAAAAATCTTTGGCTGATAAAAGTCGGAAAAATAAAGGTAAAGCTTCATCTTCCCAGTCCAGTCAGTTATCCCAGTTCATAAGTCCTACTGCTGCTCAACTCTATAGTGAGTATTTTAGCAAGAAAGGTGTAATGGTTGAAAGGGACATTCAAATTACCGATTTTGGTGATTATTATCTTCCTAAACTCATTTCAGATCGTAAATGGGAAGGAATACTTACCTTATCCGGTCCTACTTCTGTCCAGTTAGTTAGGGAATTTTACTCTAATTTTTCTGAAATCAACCATAAAAAATGGTCATTCAAATCTCGAGCATTAGAACAATCTGTTGTCATAAATGCTGATTTGATTTCTAAATTCCTTGGCTGTCCTCGAGTTCCAAATGCATATTATCCTTATAATTATAAGAGTGATGAGGATAAAGACACCATGGAACATGTTGTTACCTTTCTTTGTGGTACTCCTACGTTTTGGGTTGGGTCTCTTATTGAAGTGGCGAAACTCACTAAGGATGCTAGACTAGTAAACCTAGTTATGAGTGCAAATATCCATCCAAAGGTTCATACTGCGGACCTTAGGGAAGATAGAGCTAGGTTTCTGTTTAGTCTTCTACGTGGGCATGATATTGATCTTGCCGCTCACATCATTGACTTGATGATCCAAGCCCATCAAACTGTTACAGCAGTTGGAGCCCTACCATTTGGTTCACTCATCACTAAACTTCTTGGTTCTCAAGGAGTTATCGCTCCTCCTGGTGTTCCTACTCGAGTTCCTAAGGGTCCAATCAACAAAAAGACCCTAGCTCAGAGTTTTTCACATGCCTCAGTTCGAGATACAGAGGAGGGAGCAGAAGTTGGTGCTGGGTCATCTCGTCCTCCTCCGGCCACTATGGATGATCTTGCCAGGATGATACGAGAGATGCAGATGGATCTCAGGACTCATGTTTCGTCATACGAGGAGTTTACTACAGAATTTCGTGGAAGACTTGGATCTCTCGATGCAGCAGTGCTGGGCGTACAGAGAGATGTTCGGGATTTTCGAGCTTACTATGAGTCCCAGCTCACTTCTGATGATGAGCAGGAGTGATAGTTAGATTGATGTACTAGGATAGAAACTCCTTCTGGTTCATGTGTATATTTTGGAGTTTATCTTAGTTCTAGTTTTTGTTTGACATTTCGATGCATTTTGTCTTGGTTGTACTTAGTACAAACCTATTTGGATGTTTTAACTTGTTATGGATTTCTGCATTTGAATGGTTTCTTATATCTCATCTCATTTGTGTTTATGCGTTAATTTTATTGTTAATAGTCCGCCTTTGGCATTTCGAGCCAAAAAGGGGGAGAGTGCATGATAACACATGGATATGATGATTTTGTGGACGTGGATGATAATTGTGTGGATGATGTTATGGAAACATACTTAACATGTTATGGATATTTCCCATATTTTATTTCTCATGCTTCACAGGTTTTTGATTTAGCATGTGCAGGCAAACAGGTTCTAAGTTTGGTGAATCATGACAAGCTAACATGTCAAAAGTCATGTAATTATTTTTGAGTCATGTAAAGGTCAATTTTCCATTTTTGAATCATTTGGGAAAATTTGAACCTAGTATATGAGTTAGTCTTGTTTTGTCCCGGAATTGCCAAAGGGGGAGATTGTAAATCCCTAAATAGGTGTTGGCAAATTCCGTGATCATTAGATAGGTCATGTGAGTCGAGTCGTCGAGTCATGTTCAACTTGTCAGAAGAGAAGAGCTAAAGCTTAAAGAAGATTGAAGAAAGTGAAGAAAAAGCTCCTACTCTGGATCTAGAAAGGTAATGGACTTAGAGACCCCTACCCAGGTTGGATTTGGCTTAGATAACTCTAAACATACCTAGGAGGATAGTTTTAAACCTAACAAAGTTGTTTGATCTTAGTTGAATCAAATAAACATGAAAAGACATATGGTTTGAAAAAATTTTGTCTCAACCGATCGCTCGGTATTGAGACCGATCGATCGGTGGCTATCGACTGGACAAAAATTTTGTATGGGGTATTTTTCCAGAGAGATGATTTTTAAACGAGCGATCGGTCATGAGAACTGAGCGATCCGTTTTGGACCGAGCGATCCGTTTTGGACCGAGCAATCGGTCCCCGTAAAAAGAATTTTTATTTTTCTGGATTCTTTTTTTAAACCTTATATAAACAACTTTTTGGAGACCTAATTCGTGTCTTTGATTTTTTTTGAAAGAGTAGAGGTCTGAGAAACTCCTCTAGGGTTTTTCCTATTGTTCTATTAGATCTTTGTTGATCCCTCCTCTTTCTTTGATCCTAGAGAATGCAAGTATAGATCTAAACCTTTGATCTTGCATTGTGTGATCTCAGATCTGTATGAGATCCCTCTAGGGTTTGAAACTTCCTAAATTGATTCACAACCCTACACCTTGTGTGTGTGTCCGGTGTTTGATCCGGAGCCTTCGTGGAAGGAGACCGATCGTGTGTGATCGTGGTTTTGAAGTAGCTTGAGAAGATTTGGTCGGTGTGGAACCGAAGCTGCTACGGCGGAGATCGAACCTGCTGGTTCGTGGAAATCAAGAGTAAGAGTCTATACCTAGGAACGTCGTTTCTGTTTTGGTAAGGTCTTGTCTTGTACTTGATATCTTTTCATAGTGAAGTTTATTGCTGGATAAGGTCCCGTGGTTTTTTTCCTGTTAGGGTTTTCCACGTAAAAATCTTCTGTGTTTGATTTGTGTGGATTGTTTGAGTGAATTGTTCATTGATTTCTAAACATATTAATTGAAAAATTAAAATTGGTTAGAAATTATTAGATAGACCTATTCACCCCCCCTCTAGGTCTTAGAGATCATTGATCTGGATAAATTTCACTTATCTAGGTAATCTTTGAGCAATTCTTTTCCAATGTCTTGAGGACTTTTACAAGGTCCTAGACATTTTAACTTAGACACTAGTCTTCATGAGAGGATGATCTTCAATCTTGATTTGAGAAACTCTACTCTTGATGGATCTTTATGAATTGACTTTGAGTTTTTGGTGCTTCTTAGAAGAACTAGCATTTGAACTTTGACCTTGATGACTTAAGTTCTTCAATTCTTCATATCTTGAAATTTGATCTTTATGGATTACTTCACTAAAATGTTACATACTTAATGGAAATATTAGTACATCAAGAGTCATTTAATTATTGTGTCATCATTGAAACTAGTAAGAGTACATAGAGTTGTAACCTTGCGGCTAACAAAATCCCCCTTTTTGATGATGACATAACAATGTGAATGGCCTTGGGATAAACTCCCCCTCACTATAAGTGTTCTTATAAAAAGTGAGAGCAGCTACCCCTCAACATGAGCAATATATGATAAGATTTCAAAATTCAAATTTTTGAGCATATATTACATCAGAAAAAGTTTGGTTTTGAATTATGGAATCAAAAGAAGTTCCATGATCAAAGATTTAACTTAAGTTACAACATATAAGGTTAGAGTTTTGAACCAAGAAAATTTTCACAAAGAGGTTTGTGGTATCAATGTTAATTTAACTTTGGAACCAAGAAAAGTTCCACAAATAATTGATTTGAAAACTTAATTGTGTTAAAAGCACAATATATACGCATACACACACAAGCATACACATTCACATTTTCTCCCCCTTGGCAACATCAAAAATAATAAAAAGATATGCAAAGAAAAGTGAATTTGATTTCATATATGAGAGTTAAGAGTAAAAATAGTCATTCACTACATATTTTCAGTCATTACAAGAACAAGTCACAAGACAAGACAAAACAAAACATGACAAGTCTTCATCAGATCTTCTGCCTTTTGGTAGGCCTGTCCGGCTTGGAGGTTGGCTGCTTTGGCTTGGCAGTCTTGGATAAGTCTTCTGAAGAGTCAGGCGAATCAGAAGATGAAATCACAGCAGGTGGCTGAGGAGGTTTCTGTTGGACATGATGCCCAGAAAAGTCATTTAGATTGTTAGAACCTTATTAATTTAATTAATGAAAGCTTCTTCTTAATCTATTGTGTATTCATTATGGGTAATTGACCATAATCATGAGATGATCTATACGATATGAGATATCAATAAAGGTCCATAGGATATATTGTAGGAAAGTTAAGTGATTAGATTACCACAGGTAGATATAACTTTCCGGTTCCTCATACCTTATATAGTCACAGCTGTGGGTGAAGCTAGGCATTTCACTTATATGGCTGCCAGAATACTAAGATGTTCTCAATAGTTGAGATGTAGTTCTATCTCGAACTATTGTAGTGGAGACTACACATCAGCATATGGATGCTTAAATGTACACTAACTGATTGCATTGAATGAGAGACCTCTTGCATAAACATACTATCAGATAGTTGGTCTCTCATTCACATTGAACGGTTTCGATGATCCTTAGATCTGATGAGTTCATCTATGACTGGGCAGTGATCTGACTGTTTTGATTCCACCAACGTATTTTCTAACTTAGGGAATACAATACAGTGACATTTGGATAGTCAAAAAGTTGTTCGAGTCATGATGAATTTCAAACAAGAAATCCATGCTCATTAATTTGAAAGATTATCCAAGTTCCGGATAAAACAGTTGATTAAGTTCAAATCCTGTGCAGGTGATTTTGAAAACAAAATAAGTTTTGAAATATACTTTTCTTAAAAGGTATTATACTTGTAAAATGATTTTTTCAAAATGTTTTTCATGAGAAATTGTTTCTCATGGCTTAATCATAAGTCTTGGAAACCCAGATGATTTGCAATGGGCTATGGGTTAGATAGTATGTCAATCTCGAATGCCCATTAGGGATAATATATTTGGAAGGATAAATCGAATTTAAAAGTTCATGTGACGGGATCCGTAATGGTTAATGTTCATACAGTGGGATTCATGTGCAACATGGATATCTCACGTCACTTGCAATTCTGATGTAATTCCCGTTTAGGGTCAATGGAATAACATTGGATAAGCCAGGGTAAGAATGTCTCAGAGTAATCTATGGAGGTGCTCACATAAGAAATATAAGCTCAATAATTGATTAAAAGTTAATCAATTATTTTAAGTGATTAAAAGTTAATCAATTATTTTAAGTGATTAAAAGTTAATCATTTAATTAAATAGATTAAAAGTTAATCTATTGTTTAAATTAATTGTTAATTTAAACTAAGGGATTATTTTAGTAATTATTTGATTAACATAATTAAAGGGGAAATGGGTTTGACCCATATCCATAAACCCATTAAAATGGACTTTAATATGGGCCAAAGCCCATGGATTTAAACCCTAGGGTGGGGTGCCTACTTGAGGAATCCTAATTGGATTAGGATTTATTTAATTGAATAATTATTGAAATATAATTCCTTTTATTATAGAATTAAAATCCAAGTGTTGGATTGCAATAAGGATTAAGATGTTATTGTAATTAGATTACAATAAGGAGTTTTAACTCCTCAAATCTCACGCCCCATAGAAGCTCACGCCCCCCCTTGTGGATTCCTAGTTTGACTAGGTTTCCTACTTTGGTGTAGGTTGTTGACTTATCCCTTTTAATTAAGGAATCCTCTTATAATAGGGACTCTTTAATTAATAGGATTACTATAACTAAAGTAGTTATAGATTAAGTAGGAGTTTATTTAATTAATAATAAGAGTTATTGTTAATTAATACATCCTACTAGATAAGATCAAGTTGGAGTAGGATTAGGATAAGATCCTAGTCTATAAATACCCCAACACCCTAGACCATTAAGTAGAATTCTCCAGAATTTTTTCTCTCCTCTCCTCTTTCTCTCCAAACCGTGAGCCCTAGGGGAGACCCCTAGGGATTTTCGTGAGCTATATTGGTGGTCCTAGTTGGGTTTTTGCAAATCTAGGATTTTGAACCTTAGTATTATTGGTGATAGAAGGTCTACACCATTGATCAATCTTCTTCCTCTTGCTTCTATAATTCCAAAGGAGATTTTAAAGCTTCGTGGGGATAGTGAAGAACAAGGATCGAGCTTCTAGTATTTTTTCGGAGAAATCTTTACAAAGAGTTCTGACGGTTCGAGTGAATTAAGCTTCACCGTTGAAAAACATTCACCGAGGTGATATGACTAAAACTCTTAGATAATTTTGATGCTTTTATGGTGTTAAGATCTAGGGGATCCAATATTCGCATAAATTTTTATCCGGATCCCCCTTCAGTTTCTCTGAAGGAGGAACTGAGGAGGAGGCTGGAGGTGGCTGAGGAGGGTAGTAAACCTCTATGGGGATAGGCACAAAACCAAGTTTATGAGAAGTGGAGGCAGATTCTACTGCAATTTGATCCACTTTAGCTGTCATCTCACCAATCACTGGGGCCTGGGAATCCAATAAGCCAGCCATGTTATGAAGATATCAAGCTTGGACATTTACTGCATTTCCAACACTAGTCAAGTCCGCACTCAGACGATCACTAGTTATACTGGCTTCAATAGTCTTCCTCTCTACCTATGAGATGATCGAGTCTACTCTGTTCTTCACAACCTCACTCTAGATAGCCAACTCATCAAACTTAGGTCGTAGCACAGCCTCTCTGGTATGGAACTCAGTCTAAAGTAGGTCTATCTTGGTCTCAAGAGAAGATAGCCTCGCCCTGTTCTCTTCCTCAAAGAGCAACTGGCTCTGTCTCATCTCAGTTTGAAATTGCTCCATGCTAGAAGCCATGGAAGCAATCTGAGCCCCCATCAAGCTCAGCTGCTCATTAGAAACAGGAGCAGTCCTGGGAGGAGACACAAACTGAAATCTTAGATCCTCAACCTGATCTGTTTTATGTCTCTGGGAGGTCTCAAGCACATCAACATCAATCTGGATATCTCCCCAGTTAGGCTCAGCCTCAGTCTCTGCAACTGGCTCATCCTCTGGATTTGCATGCTCTGGCTGATCTATAGTCTCAGTCTCAGTCACTATTTAAGCTGCCTCTAGCTGCACCACTGGCTCAAAAGTAGAGGATGGAAGGATAGGAGAAGAGTGTGGAACAGAGATGGGAGGAACAGAAGGAGTGGAGTGAGAAGGTAGAGGAATGGAGTAGGGATAGAGGTGTCAGGAATGTCAGAGGTATTGGAGGTAGGAAGGGTCTGGGATTTGGGAACCCAAACATTGCTAGATTCTATGTATGAGTATCCCATTCTCATAATAGTAGCCTTGGAGTAGACATAAGAATCAGAAATGGACTTTTTGTCCTGATAGGAATCAAAAGAAATTTTGAAATGTTTAAATAGTCTAGTGAGAGCAAGACCATATGGAAGTCTGCCAGAGGTCTTTTTGGCAGCATCTTTCATCACATTTGCAATAATGAAAGATAGGTCTATATGCTGAGTGGTTAAGATACACCAAATAAGAAATACATCAAAGAAAGTAATGAAATCCCTACCACCACCCGGGAATGATATCATAAGTAATGATGTGGTGAGCAAGGCAAGCATCAAGGGTAAGATCCTTGAGCTTAGGAGGAATGGGGTTAGTGATGTCTTTATTAACACTCATCACTTTCAATGCCTCAATGACATTGAATCCCTCATGGGAGACCCATTGATTTGTGGTATATTCTTGAAATGTGCCAGTAGGTAATTTCAAAATTGATCTAAGTTCAGCCACATTGAAATATATGAGTTTTCCATGTGCATAGGAGTGAAATTTTTGGGCGGTTTTGTCAAAAGTGAGATGGGAATAAAATTGTTTACACAATTCAGGATACATGGGTTCACGGAGTTCAAAAAACCTGTGCCATCTAAGAGTATGAAACTTTGAAGAAATGGAGTCAAGACCAATACACTTAAGGAAAACAAAATTAGGAACTTTATCGTAGACTGGTTCACACTTGATGAATTACCTCGCATAGTTTTCTTGTGTCGCCTAGGTCTTGAATAGTACGAGAGGTTCTTCTTGGGAAAGTGTTGTGGATTGGCTTTGAGATGATTCCCCTACTTTCTTCTTTCCTTTCTCAGCTTCCATGGTCTTCTTCTTTGGCAAAGAGAGGTTCTTCACACGTGGAGCCATTAGTATTGAGGTAGATTTTGAGGAGATTTGAAGGTTAGGGAAGAGGATTGGAGGGTTGAAAATTGCGAGGGAAATAGGATTTGAACAATGAAACAGTGAAATGAAAAGAAAATTAGGTTAGAATGTATAGTCTCGAGGGCACTTGTCAACGAGTAGGTCTGACTCGTCGTTGAGTGACTTCAAAACTCAGAAAATTTTTAAAGCACTCGTCGCCGAGTAGCTAAGACTCGTCTTCGAGTTGAGACAGAATCAAAAATTTTCAAAACCTGTATTTCACTCTTCGCCGAGTGGAGAGGACTCGTCAACGAGTCTAGGCAAAATTTTTGAAATGTCAAATTTTGTTAACTGAACAAATTTCTAAAGCATTAAAAACTTTTTATAAATTATTTTAAGAGATTTTAAAGCATGAGAAACCACATATCAAGTTAAGATATTGTTCTAACATAATCAATCAATTCACACATAGAATTTTTGTTTTGTTCTACTTTAGACATATTTTCAATTGATGTCATAAAGACTAGTTATGCCTAATTCTCTTCTAAAATTACTAAATCTTTCATAAGGGAGAGGTTTAGTAAATATGTCTGCAAGTTGGTTGTTAGTTTCAACAAATTCTACCATTATATCTCCATTTTGAACATGATCCCTTATAAAATGATATCTAATTTCAATATGTTTTGTTCTTGAATGTTGAATTGAATTCTTTATTATACATATTGCACTTGTGTTATCATATTTAATTGGAATCTTATCATAAAATAATTTGAAGTCTTCTAATTGTTGTTTCATGTATAATGTTTGAGCACAACAACTCTCAGCTGCAATATATTCAGCCTCAGCTGTTGATAGAGTTACAAAGTTTTGTTTCTTACATGACCATGAAACTAAAGAGTGTTCTAAGAAGTGACATGAGTCACTAGTGCTCTTCCGATCAACTTTGCAACCAGTAAAGTCTGCATCAGAATAACTAACTAATTCTAGTGATGTGTTCTTAGGGTACCATAGTCCTAGATCAATTGTTCCAATTAAGTATTTAAAGATTCTTTTGATTGCAATCATGTGTGATTCTTTAGGATGAGCTTGAAATCTAGCACATATGCAAACACTAAACATAATATCAGGCATACTAGCAGTCAAATATAATAAACTATAAATCATACCTCGATATTTTGTTTCTTCCACATTTAAGCCATTTTCATCTTTATCCAGTTTTGTGGTTAAACTCATTGGAATATCAACATTCTTTGAGTTGTCCATCCCAAACTTCTTGAGTAACTATCTAGTATACTTGGCTTGATTTATGAAGATGTCTTCCTTTGATTCTTTGATTTGAAATCCAATGAAGAAGTTTAATTCTCCCATTATGCTCATTTCAAATTCATCCTGCATGGACTTAACAAATTTTTGACAGAGAGTTTCATTAGTAGATCCAAAAATGATATCATCAACATAGATTTGAACTAAAAGCATATCATTATTTTTAGATTTTATAAACAAGGTAGTATCTATTTTACCTCTAATGAACTCTTTTTCAGGAAGAAGCCTACTAAGTCAATCATATCAAGCTCTAAGAGCTTGTTTTATACCATAAAGAGCTTTAATGAGTTTAAATACATGATTAGGCATTTTGTGATTTTTGAAACAAAGAGGTAGTTCTACATAAATTTCTTCATAAATAAATCAATTTAAGAAAGCATTTTTAACATCTATTTGATAATGTTTAAAATCTTTATAACAAGCATAATCAAGTAACATCCTAATAGCTTCAACTCCAGCAACAGGGGCAAAGGTTTCATCATAGTCAATCCCCTCTTCTTGGTTGTAACCTTGAGCTACTAGTCTAGTTTTATTTTTAACAATATTTCTTTCTTCATCTTTTTTTATTTCTAAAAACTCATTTAGTACCAATTATAGATTTGCTTTTAGGTTTAGACACTAAATTTTATACTTAATTTCTTTCAAATTGGTTTAATTTTTCTTGCATAGCAATTCCCCAAGATTTATCATTAATTGCTTCAAGAGCATTCTTAGGTTCAATTTGAGAAAAGAATGCAAGGTTATTACAAATGTTTCTTCTTGTTCTTACACCTTGTTCCATATTATTAAGTATTTGTTCTTTAGGATGATCTTTAATTAACCTCCATGCCTTAGGTAGATGAATTTCATTTTCTTCTAAGTTTTCATCTTCTAAGTTAATAGCATTATCTAGGTTTGTATTTTCTTCTTTGTTGATTTCCAAGTTTGCTATATCCTTAGATAAGTTATCTAATTTGTTAGTTTGATCATCATCTTCAAGATTTTTAGATTTAAAAGGATTATGTGAGTACCTGGATTTTACCCTCCCTTCACGATCAGGATAAATCTGATAAGGAATAGTGATAAATTGTAATTGGGTTGTGAGTCGTCACTTATCTAATTCTGAGGGAAATAGGTCCCTGAAATTGTTGGATAAGGCATGGTCTGGAAATCAGAGGTCAGGGTAAGGGATTCAGTTGAGTTAGGGGAAGGTGTTAGGCACCCCTAACTCCCATCCGGAGATGGTTACTTACTCCCTAAGTCTGAATTAAATAAAGGAAACCATAAAGAAGTTTACAATTCGATCTATATGCTGAGCAATATAATATTAAATGAAATAAATGAATTGAGATAGACAAGATAGAAACAGAATAGGGATTCTATCCTAGGGGAGCTGAACCCGATCAGGGTTGCCTACGTATCCACCGTTAGTAGAATCAAGCCACACGTAGTTCCGGAAGGATTGATGGTTTGAGTTGATTTGATTGGACTGGGTTATGGATGATTGAAAGCTTTGAGGGTTTTTGTTCCTATTTGATGAGCGAGGTGGCTTTTTAAGCTCGTGCTGAGGAGCAAAAGGTTGGAGGATTTGATTTGATGGATTTCGCTGATTTGGGAGCGAAATGGCCTTTTAATCTCGTGCTGAGGAGCGATGAGGCAGTTAAGCTAGTGCCGGGGAGCCTGGAAGTGGGTATTTGAACAGGGCTTGAATCGAGGTAGATAGGGGTTAACTAGAGTTTAACTAGGGTTTCGCTGGGGTCTACCTAGGGTTTAACTAGAGTTAAGTTGGGGTTTAATTAGGGTTTAACTAGGGTTAAGCTGGGGTTTAATTAGGGTTAAGCTGTGGTTTACCTAGGGTTTAACTAGGTTTAAGCTAGGATTTACCTAGGGTTTAACTAGGGTTAAGCTGGGATTTACCTAGGGTTTTAAATAGGATTTAACTAGGGTTTAACTAGGATTACCTAGGGTTTTTGGGCAGAGGTTCGACTAGACAAGGCTAGTTTTGAACAGGGATTTGGGTAGAGGTTTGACTAGACAAGGCTAGTTTTGAACAGGGATTTGGGTAAAGGTATGACTAGGTCGGGCTAGTTTTGAACTGGGATTTGGGCAGAGGTTTGACTAGGCGAGGCTATATTTGAACTGGAATTTGAACAGAGGTTCAACTAGGCGGGGTTATATTTGAATTGGGATTTGGGCAGAGGTTCGACTAGGCGAGGCTATATTTGAACTGGGATTTGGGCAGGGGTTCGACTAGGCGAGGCTATATTTGAACTGGGATTTGGGTAGGGGTTCAACTAAGCGAGACTATATTTGAACTGGGATTTGGGCAGGGGTTCAACTAGGTGAGGCTTAGCAGTCTAAACTAGAAATTAAAAACAAAACTAGAAATTAAGCAATTTAATAAAACTAAAAACTTGAAAGCAAGACTAGGGATAGAGGGATTACCTGCCCGAAAGTATGGCGAACTTTCAGACAAAGAGGGATTCTCCAAAAAACTAAAAACTTAGTGTTTCGGAAATGGAACTCGAAAAACCAAGTAGAGAGAAGTGAAAATGGATGATTTTTGAAGGAAGAGAGGGGGGGTATTTATAGGGTTTCGGAATAGTGGCCGTGCCTTTTTAAAGGGCGCGATTTACTATATTTTGATGAATAGTAAAGCGGTGTGAACAGTGAGTCGGCAACGCGGATATTACTAAATCTACGCCTTTTTAAAGGGCGAGATTTTAATATATTTTAATATGAACAAAAATAATAATAAAGAATGAAGTTTGCAGTGTAGGTGGGGCCCACATGGTCCCGCGCCTTTTAAAAAGGCGAGATTGCCCCTTAGGGCCTGTTTGGCCCTTCAATAACTGATTTTTTGGGTTTTTTTGTTTATACTCCTATTTGCCGAAAAATTGTTTTTATCGTTTTAAGCACATTTTGAGCCCAAAAATAGTCAAAATTGAACTGGTAAAATCCCGAATAATATTTTAGATAAAACATGAATTTTTCAGAATTTTTTAGGGGCATTTTGATCATTTTCTACCATTTTAAGTCCAATTTAATTCTAAAAATAGCCAAAATTCATCAAAAAAATTTTAAAATCATTTTGAACCAAATGACAACTTTTTAGCACATTTTCAGGGGTATTTTGGTCATTTTTCATCTTAGGGGCATTTTGGTCATTTTTCACCCTAGGGGTAGTTTTTAAAAATCGAAGCACCTGAAAAGAGGGTTTTAAAAGAGGGTTTTTAGAGGTGTGCAAATAGATTAAGGGGGTGCAAAATTGGAGTGTTTACAGATTAGATTCATCAAAAATAACATGCATAGATTATTCAACAATTAAAGAGGTTTTATTAAACACCCTATAAGCTTTACTATTAGCAGAGTAACCAAGAAAAATTCCTTCACTAGATTTTGGTTCAAATTTTTACAAGTTTGGTTTACTATTAAGAATAAAACATTTGCAACCTAATACTTTGAAGTAACCAATATTGGGTGATCTACCATGCCAAAGTTCATAGGGGGTTTTGTTTAATTTATTTCTAATAACCACTCTATTAATCACATAACAAGAAGTATTAATGGCTTCGGCTAAAAAATAGTTGGATAAATTATGTTTATTTAACATGGTTCTACCCATTTTTTACAATGATCTATTCTTTCTTTCAACTACTCCATTTTGTTGAGGAGTTCTAAGGGTGGAGAAGTTATGGTTAAAACTATTTTCTTCACAAAAGGATTCAAGCTCTTTATTCTTAAATTTTTCACATCTATCACTTCTAATAAAATTAATGGAGTAACATTTTTCATTTTGTACTCTTTTACAGAATTTTTCAAATAAAACATGCACTTCATTTTTATGAGATAGAAATAATACCCAAGTAAATCTAGAGTAGTCATCAACAATAACAAAACCATAAAGTTTACCGGCTAAACTAGCAACATCATTAGGTCCAAACAAATTCATATGCAATAATTCTAAAGGTCTAGAAGTAGATATTACTAGTTTCTTTTTTAAGACGATTTGATTTGTTTACCTAGTTGACAAGCATCACAAATTTTGTCTTTTAAAATCTTGGTTTTTGGTAAGCCTTTAACAAGATCTTTTCTAGACAATTTCGATAGTAAGTCCATACTTGCATGGCCTAACCTTCTATGTCATAACCAACTAGTTTCATTAATAGCTGAAAAACACATAAGGTTTTGAGAGATAAGTTCATCAAAATCAATTGTATATACATTTTCATGTTTATGAGTTATGAATAGGGTAGTAATGTTATCTTTATCCTTAATGATGCAAACTTTGGATTTGAAAAATACATTTAGTCCTTTGTCACACAATTAACTAATACTAATTAAATTATGTTTAAGGCCTTCAACAAGTAAGACATTTTCAATAAAAGTGGTAGAGTTCTTACCAACATTACTTATGCCGGTGATCCTCCCTTTCGCGTTGTCCCCGAAGGTCACATGTCCTCCATCATTTGGAGAGATTGAGATGAATAGATATTTGTTTCTTAACATATGCCTTGAGCATCCACTATCCAAGAACCATCTTGTCTTTGAGGAGTTAGATTTCAAACAAACCTACAAGACAAAGTTTAAGTAACTCCAATATATAATCCTTCCGAAACCCACACAGTTTTAGATGGAACCCAAATTGATTTTTGAATAGTCTTGGGAGGGTTAGTTCCTTTTGGGACCCAAACCATGTGTGGTCCTTTGTGGATGGTCTTGGGAGTGATTGATCCTTTTTGGACCCAAATTTTTTTAACTACTTTATTTCCATTAAATGTAAAGAATGCTTTAAAAGGTGGATTTAAAACATTTGTAGATTTTGAAAAGAAATTTTAATACTCTTTTTGTTTTGCAAAAGGGTTGTATCCATGACCGACTTTTCCAAAAACATATCTTTGTTGGCCCAAAAGTCTTTCAAGATTCTTTTCTCCCATAGATAGAGTGAGAGCAATTTTAGTCAAGTCAATAACTTTAGCTTTTAGCTCTTCACACTCACAAGTTACTCATTGGAGTGAATTTTGAAATTCTTTTATCTTTTCATTTAAAACATTGTTTTCTTTTTCAAGAATGAGTTTTTCATTTTGCAAATCATTTTTCTCCTTTAATAAAGTATCATTTGAATTTGAAAGAGAAATATTGTTTTTCTTAAGTTGTTTGTTCTTTGATCCTAATTTTATAAATTCAATATAAAGTTCATCAAATGCCTCTCTAATTTCTTCATAAGATAGAGATTCATTAGGTGAAGAATTTACCTCATCATCATCAAGAGCCATGAGGTAAAGGTTGGCAACTTCTTTCTCACTTGAGTTGTCATCCGACCCACTTCCTTCGGAGTCGTCCCAAGTATTTCATCGTCTTTTTCTTGAATCTTTGGCCTTTCTTTAGTAGGGGACACTCGGTCTTGATGTGTCCCAATTTCTTACATTCATAGCAAATGATTTATTCTTTCTAGCTTGGTTCTCCTTTAATTATCTGCTTTGAGAATTCTCTTTTATAGGGGCCTCTTCTTGAAGTTCTTCTTCTGCTTCAAGAATTTCTTGAACTTCCTTGCCGTTAGAGCGATGTCATCATCTTCATCACTCTCTTCGTCCTCACTTTCTTAAGTGGACTTCAAGGCAAGTCCCTTTTTCATTTTTGGTTCATCTTCTTGATCCTTCATTATGACTTCATGTGTCATGAGAGATCCAAGAAGCCCATCCATTGGAAGCATGGTCAAATCCTTATCATCTTGGATGACAGTGACTTTGGGACCTAAACTTTTTAGGAGTGAGCGAAAAACTTTCCTAACATTTTCTGCATTGGAATACACTTTACCAAGAGATTTTAGTCCATTCAAAATGTTAGTAAAGCGAGTAAACATATCACCTATTGATTCATCTTTTTCCATTTTGAAAAGTTCATATTTATGAACTAACATGCTTATTTTTTCTTCCTTAACTTGATTTGTGCCTTCATATGTGACTTGGAGTTTGTCCCATATTTCCTTGGCTGAATCACATCCAGAGATTCTATTAAACTCTTGTGGACTCAAAGCACAATACAAATTGCTAACAGTCTTAGCATTTGTTTGGATGAGTTTAATATCGACCTCATTCCATTCAACTTCTGTTTTAGGAATTCTAATACCATCAACTACTTTGTG
Source organism: Tetracentron sinense (assembly GCA_015143295.1). Classification (NCBI taxonomy): domain Eukaryota; kingdom Viridiplantae; phylum Streptophyta; class Magnoliopsida; order Trochodendrales; family Trochodendraceae; genus Tetracentron; species Tetracentron sinense. The sequence continues at coordinate 2,223,652 of CM026568.1, read as the reverse complement.
AGATAGATGAGGTCCTTTGATAATGACTTTCCAATAGTCATAGTTAAGAGCTTGGAGATAAACCATCATCCTGGTTTTCCAATAGTTATAGTTTTCTCCATTGAACAATGGAGGTCGGGTGGTCAATTGGCCCTCTCCTAAGTTGGTAGCAAATATGTTTGTCATAGGGGATCTTTAACTCAAGATGGTTAGATCTAAAATAGAGCACTAAGCTCTGATACCAATTGATGCCCAGATAATGGACCCTAGAGGGGGGGGGTGAATAGGGTTTATGGCAAATTAAAATTTTACTTTAAGTGATATTTACGGAAATTGAAATATAACACAACAACTACCAAATAAAATCAGAGATAGTAAAAGAGAGAGAGGGATAAAGATACCAGACACCAGAGATGTTATCGAGGTTCAGCAACTTGCCTACGTCCCCGCCTTTAAGCTTTCCCGCATCAAGGATATTCACACGATTCATTAATCGCACTCTTCTTTTGCGGCAAAGAGCAAGCCTTACAATCATTTTTCAGACTCAGGAAGAACCTATAGCAATCCTTTTAACAGGCTAAGGATTAAAGACTCTCTCTTGGATACAAGAAGACACTCTTCTTAACAAGGTATAAGAATCCCTGATTCTTGACTTTCAATAAATACAGAAATTGGTGGATATGAAATCCGAATTGAAAGCTTCTAATTTGAGCTAGATAAGAATTGAATACAAGGCTTACAATCTCTCAAGACTGATTGGAATTGAATGCTCAAGGAGATTGGGATTGGGATTCTAAGTATTCAATGAAAAAACAAAGTATTAATTGCTGGAAGTTTTTGAGTGATGAATGATCAATGGAACAATGTAATAATCTTTTGAAGCATGTCTTTTGATAATTAATCTACTCTATTTATAGTTGGGCAATCAATATGGCCGTTGGGGATAGCATTGAATGCGAACTAGCCGTTTAAAAATAGTCGTTGAAGGTTTTTCCTGCAGGCACTCGTCGACGAGTGAGTGCAATTTGGGCTTGAGTCATCGACGAGTGGAGATAGAAGCAATTGAGAATTTTTCAATCACCCATTCGTCGACGAGTCCCTTGTACTCGTTGACGAGTTCACTGAATTTTTTCAGTAAACTCATCTAAATGAGATCAAATCAATGGGAAACATGCTAGGACCCTTAGGCAATTAAATTATCAATATTTAAATCATTTTAGGGCATTAGAATGATGTCCAAATTATACTAGGTCACCTAGGGTCTAACTAGGTAATCTTTGAGCAATTCTTTTCCAATGTCTTAAAGACTTTTACAAAGTCCTAGACATTTTAACTTAGACACTAGTCTTCAAGAAAGGATGATCTTCAATCTTGATATGAGAAGCTCTACTCTTGATGGATCTTCATGAGTTTACTTTGAGCTTTTGGTGCTTCTTAAAAGAACTAGCATTTGAACTTTGACTTTGATGAATTAAGTTCTTCAATTCTTCATATCTTAAAATTTGATCTTCATGGATTACTTCACTGAAATTTTACATACTCCATGGAAATATTAGTACATCAAAAGTCATTCCATTATTGTGTCATCATTGAAACTAGTAAGGGTACATAGAGTTGTAACCTTGAGGCTAACAACTCCAACTCAGCCTTTTGGGCCAGTGATGCATCGTTAGGAATTTCGGGTTTAGTTGTCTTAAGACATAGGTCAAGGTTATCTACGGCAAATACAATTCTACTTTTTCTTTTCCTGTCAACATAGTTAGTTCCAACTAACTTTTCATCACAAAGAATTTTAGTTAATGGGTGAAGGCCTGTCATGATCTAATCAAATGACAAATAAAAATAGTATTAGGGATCTATTGAATTCCTTAATTACTATTAGATTATAGGTCTGTCTCTAATAGTATTGCCAATTTAGGAAGTATCAATTGGCATCGAATACCTAGACACTGGCTTAATGTAATCATGTCTTTGGGTACAATATCACATCACCTTGAATAGGCAGATAGAATCTATCTTCTCCATTTTCACAGATCTCATATTGTGAATCTTGGAGCATTCGATCTACTGTCTGATTTATAATGGATGTTATACTCAAGCTTTGGCATTATTGTATGACATCTCTTATTCATGTGCCCACCTACCATGAACCTAATAAACACTTAGCGAAAGTTCACGTTTTGGCGTTATTGCTCACACTATTTGCTTATAAAGTTTTCACCATGTTTTCACATAGGTGAGAGGGATTGGGCCCGGCTTTGGCCTGTCAGTTTACTCACACTCCCCACTATAAGATCACATAGTGTATGGTAGAAGATCAAAATACTTAGGGACTTGTCCCTAGTCTTATTTACACATGATATATTAGGGCAATTATTTAAACAAAATAATTAAACATAAATAAACAGATATCATCTCATGATAAAATAAACAAGTATCATCTCATGATAATTAAACAATAATATGAAAATTAAAATGCATGGATGCAAGAGAATGAGATAAGAATAAATGCAACTCGCATACTCCTTCGCGATCCCTTCCTTTATCTTCTTATCAAGATCATCATCGTAGCATCCTTCTTCTCAGCATCTCGACCAATGCATGATATGAAAATTAAATGGCATTAGGGAAACCAGATTTTCATTCACCCTTTATCAGGGAAACCGAATGAATCTACCCTTTAGAAATTTGCCAAAATCCTACTACATATTATCCTCTAATATGAATGCATAATAAACAATTCATCATAGATTATAATTGACCCATAACTTTAATCTCATACAATTAGACGCAACATGGTGATAGAGTAACTTTTCTGCTATTTCAAAAGATTAAAAAATTGATAAAAATTATCAATTTGCTCGATAAAAACTATATCTCATATAGATCAAAACCTGGAAAATAAAACAATTATATTTTCCATCAAACAATTTTCATAAAATTATTTTTAAAATATAAGATATGATTTTCTTAAATCTCTACAATATTTTATTATTTTCTTAAATGTAAGATCCTTTCATAAAGATTGGTTCTACTATTATTCAAGATTGGTTCTACTATTATTCAAGATTAAAATAAAAAATTAAGAGAATGAAAATCCTAAATATGATCTCATAAAAAAAATAGGGTTTTTAAAATTTTTTGAATAAAATCTATTTATAAGAAAATAATTCATTAATTATTTTAAACAATAATTAATAAATATATTTTAAATGATCAAAACATTTAAAAGGGAATTTCAAAATAAACTATTTATTTTGAAAATTAATTATAACAATTATAATACTAGTTTTTAAAATTATTTAATTACCATCATTATCAAATCTCATTCGATAATTTAATAAAAAATTATTATTTATTTATTCATCTCATGAACAAATAAATAATAAAACTACGAGTATAAATAAATAAATAAAATAAAATTTATCTCATGAATTAATTTATATATTTAATTATCTTTTAAAATAAACAAAAAATACTCCCTAACCATGAGCTCTGATACCACTTGAAGGGAATCCAAATAAACAAATATGCGGAAAACTGGATCTCAAAGATCTTTACACCATATAAAGCAAATAATATTAACTCTCGGAGAATGAAGTTCACTGGTGAAGCAAAAATCAACTTGAACCAGCAGAACTCTTTGTAGAGATTTCTTGAAGAAATACTCAAAGCTCGATCCTTGTTCTTCGTTATCCCCGCGAAGTTTTTGAATCTTTACTTGGTCTCAAAAGAAACAAAGAGAAGAAGATTGTTGTTGGAGTAGACTTTCTATCTTACAAATACTGAGGGTTCAAATCCCTAAGCTTCAAAACAACTTAGAATCACCCTAGGGGGCTCCCGAAAATTAGAGAGAAAGTTATTCTCTCTATAGCTCACGGTTTGGAAGGGGCAGAGAAAAAATTCTTGAATGATTTCTCCTTCCCACATTTTGGGTATATGGGTATTTATAGATTAGGAAACAATCCTAATCCTAATCCAATTTAGAAGTTATCCCTTAAAGAGAGTTACTAAATAATGATAACTCTTATCATTACTTATAACTAACTTTCTAATTTAGGATTCCTTTTCCTAAAAGGACTCCTTAATTAAAGGGGTATAACTAATTCTCTATATTCTAGGGATCCCAACAAACTCCTAACAATTAGGAATCCTAATTAAATTAGGAAACCTCACAAGGGGGGGTGTTAGCTATAGGGGGGAGTGAGCTAGGGAGTCTTGCACTCCAAGTTTTGAAAAACTTCTAATCTTAGGTGTAAGTCCATACTTTTGGTATTGGCATATTCCGGTGTCAAAACAAAGTGTCTAGTAGTGTCTTGTGTCATTGTCTACAAGCATCCATGTCCGTGAAAATGAAGACCGAAGAAGTTCGATTGAAGACATTCAAAGCGTCGCCTTCGTCTCACTCATAGGATGGTAAGTGACCTAGATACCTTAAACCCTAGGTGGAATTGACTTAGATAATAATTAATAAACCCTAGGTGGCTAGATACAAGCCTTAAGTCATAAGGAGTGTAAGTGAGATGCAAAACGACCCTTGTTCGGTGTTTGGAGCATAACTTTTGATCGTTGCTCTGATTTGGGTCCATAATATATCAAAACGACCGCATCAAAAAGAGCTACAACTTTCATTAAGGAAGTTTTGTCAAATTCCAAAGTTGACCGGTCGACTGAAGGTATGACCGGTCTACCGATGGTGCGAAATTTTGAATAGCAGAATTTTCCAGCAAACTGTTTTTTGACCGGTCGACCGGTCCTCATGAATTGAGTTTTCTACCTTACTTAGAACTCTATTTTTGACCCTATATATGTTGGGTTTGATCCTCATTCGAACCCAATGAGTTTAGAGAGAGCTTGTTAGAGAAATTTAGGGTTTTCCAAACTCATTCTCCTCTCCTCTTCCACCCTAGTCTATGCAAGACATTGTTTGTGAGTTCTTGACTCAAACATAGATTTGGGACTCACCGGGTCTTTTTCATTATCTCCTTAGTTTCTTGGTTTCCAAGATTGGAATCTAATCCCATGAAATAAGGATTAATTATACAATAACTATTTAATTAACAAAATCCTAATCTAATTAGGAAACTCCAAATGGACGCCCACCTTAGGGATTTAATCCCATGGGCTTGGGCCCACTAGTAAGGTCCAATTTTGTTGGGTTTTATGGATATGGGTCAAACCCATTTCCCCTTATTTTGTGTTAATTAAATAATCATTATTATTATCCTTTAATTTAGATTAACATTTAATCTAAATCATAGATTAACATTTAATCTAATTATTAATGATTAACATTTAATCAATTAAATTATAGATTAACATTTAATATATTATTTGACCTTATATTTCTTATGTGAGCATCTCTACAGATTGCTCTGGGACATTCTAACCTTGGCTTACCCAATGTTATCTCATTGACCCTTGAATAGGAATAACATCGGAATTGCAAGTGATGTGAGATATCCATGTTGCAATTGAACCCCAGTGTAAGAACATTAACCATTAAGGATCCCGACGTATGATTTTTTTAATTCAATTGATCATTCCAATAACATTATCCCTAATGGGCCTTCGAGATTAATATACTATCTAACTCATAGCCCATTGTACATCATCCGAGTTTCCAAGACATTTGATTAAGCCATGAGAAACCATTTCTCATGTAAAACATTTTGAGAAAAACTTCTATTATGTATAATATATTTTAATAAAAATATATTTCAAACTTATTTGATTTCAAAATCACCTACGCAGGATTTAAGCTTAATTGAATGTGTTACCCGGAACCTGGATAATCTCTCAATTTAATGAGTATGGATTTCTTGTTTGAAATTCATCATGACTCAAATAGCTTTCTGATTATCCAACTGTCACCTTATCGTAGTCCCTCAGTTAGAGATTACTTTGGTGGAATCAAAACAATAAGATTACTGTTCAGTTATCAATGAACTCATCAGATCTAAGGATCATTGAAACTATTCAATGTGAATGAGATACCAACTATCTGATAGTATGTTTATGCAAGAGGTCTCTCATTGCATGCAATCAGTCAGTGTACATTTAAGCACCCATGTCCTGATGTGTAGTCTCCACTACAATAGTTTGAGATAAAACTACATCTCAATCATTGAGAACATCTTAGCATTGTGGCAGCCATATAAGTGAAGTGCCCAGCTTCACCCATAGCTGTGACTATATAAGGTATAAGGAACTGAAAAGCTATATCTGCCTGTGATAGTCCCATCATATAGCTTTCCTACAATATATCATATGGACCTTTGTCGATATCTTATATCGTATAGATCATCTCATGATCATGGTCAATTACCCATAATGAATTCACAATAGATAAAGAAGATGTTTCTATTAATCTAGTTAATAAGAATCTTACAATCTAAATGACTTTTCTGGGCATCATGTCTAACAATAATTTAACCCGAACGCATTGAAGGATGAAGGAAGTGACTGCAGAACTGTGTCAACCTGAATGATGGCATCCATCTCTCCACCAAGAATTTCCAGTTCATTCAATAAGCTCATCATCTTTATGAAGTGCTCTCTGACTGGAGTTCCCTCAGTCATCTTGGTGTTAACCCTAGAGGCGGGGGGGGGGGTGAATAGGATCTATGACAATTTAAAATTCTTTCTACTTCCCTAAGTGAAATTTCAACTTAGACAAGTTAAAGGGAATAAAAATATACAATTCTACTTAATTAATTCAAACAAGAATATAAAGCGAGAAGAGTTAGAGAGAATGAAAACACTTGACACACGATTTTTTTCACAAGGTTCGTCAACCCCCCTACGTCCCCGCCTCAAGCTATACCCACTAGATGATTTACCACGATTTATTCCCAATTGTCAATCTTCTTCCGAATGAAGATTAAACTTTGCTAGAGAATAATCCTCCCGAGACTTAGTCCACTTTCCAGGTAGTGACTAGGCCTTCCCAATCTCTTTCCGGGTAGAGATCAAACCTTACAAAGCTTCCGACTTAATGGACAAGTGTCTCACAATATAACGACCCTAAATCCTACCTTGACCAAAATAGGACCTTGGGTTGCCACATTTCTTAAACCAGCTTAAATCCCATGACATACAAGGCATACAACATGAGTCTCCAAAATGAGAGTAATAAAATTTCGATATATAAAACTCAAACCATCTTTCTCAAGTGTATGGTCAACATAAACATAACCCACCATAAACAAAATAGTCTGGTACTCATCTATAATGTAATCTGATAAGCAACGTCATCTAAGTGTCTATTACAATTCTCTTAACCGAAACAAAGCACAAACTAATAGTGGTAACTATCAAAACCCCTGGCTCCTTCCTCAGAAGGCTCACCTTCTCCTCCTTCCTCGACGTAAGCCTCCTCAATCCACGACTCACCTACAAACTCAGGCTCCACACCTGCCAAGACGAAAGTCTGACTGAGTACAAAAGCACTCGGTGTATATAAATCCAATCAATAACATAATATCTCTGCACTTAGTTAGAATCATAATCAATATCATAATACCATAATCAGAGTGCGATAGAACATGTGCTCATATACATCATATCATCGCCTTGACTCGTGTACTTGTGAGAACCTTAGACTTAGGAGACAACATACTTATGAGATGCTTATGAGACCACGTGCTTGTGAGATGTTTATGCTTATGCACTTATTCAGATCATATACTTATTCAGATCCCTCATTGGACTTATTCAGTCTGTCAGGCGTATGCAATATTTATGCTTATGAGTTCTTGAGTAGCTTATTCAGAACATGCACTTATTCAGATCCTTCATTGAGCTTATTCAGTCAGTTAGGCGTATGCAATGCTTATGCTTGTGGTGCATATGTGTGACTTGTGAGACTCTTACCTTAACATACACTTGAATTTGTGCATAAGTGTCACAATTAACATTCGAGTTGGTAATCGCTTATATTCTGATCTCCCAGCATGAAAACTCCACTATACTGTCCCATACCATATAGTTAAAGAATTCCCGGTTTGAAAGATTTTCCTCTAAGTTCTTACCTTCCCGAATATCAATTACCATGCAATTAATTAGGCATAACTTAACAACAATCACATATATATACGTTATAAATATACCTTATAAATATCAATTACCAACAATTCCATAATGTCTTATTAATATTTATCATCTTAAGCATTTCCACAAACACCTTGGGTACGTACTTTATAAATACATTGCCCTTTCCCATTTCTAACATTTTCACATTACCATAATTCATCCATACAACGCAAACACAATCCACATCCATACATTCATCACATCCTCCATATTATTTTACATCCTTCATACCTTTCATCCATAGTATTAAACTATATTTCCATCTATAATAACTTAATTCATACAATATTAGGGAAAAACATATCCAATCTCTATTTCTATCATTTCTATCATACTAACATTCACAAAACATCATAATAGGGTTGATTTGGATAGTATATCGATCTTAGGGATCCTTCCCTTGGATCCAAATCGCACAAGAAGGCTTTGGGGATGATTTCCAAGCTTTTCTTGCAATCTCCTTCTTTTCCAAGCAATTTCTTCCTTAGACCCCTAGGTTTTCTCTCCCTCTTTACCAAATTAGGTTTAGAATCCTAAAATCCTTGAAATAGAATCTCTATTTATAATCTAGGAGTTTAAAACCCTGATTTCTGTAACCCTTTAAAAAAAATTTTGGGCGCGATTGCAATCGATCGTCATTTTGGGCGATCAATCGTTGAGTCTTCTGCGATCAATCGTCGAAGAAACAAAAGCTTCCCCAAATTTCCTGGTTTCGACAATCGATTGTCACGTTAGTGCGATCGATCGTCACACACAACAATGACTTAACTAGATTTTGGGTTCTAGACGATCGATCGTCGGCTCTGATTTACCACCTTATTAACACTTAAACATTTAAATTACACTGCACCACTTAGATATAATTAAATAAGCATAAAAATATGACAAAAGACTATTATACCCATATTAATTTTATTAAAGACGTTAAAAAATGATTCAGGTCTCTACACACAGACCAGTTGATTTAACAATCTCTTTGACAAGAGAAGATTTGTACTCAGATGATGCTCCTTACAACCTCTTTGACAAAAGAAGGACATTAATCTACCTTGTTAGCCTGCAATGAGAGAACTCGAATTGAAGAGCATTTGGAAGCTAGATCAGCTCTCCTCTCCTGCTATAGAATGAAAAATGAACAACCTCTCTTTAATGATTTCTCACAATTTTGTTCCTCTGCAACTACCCTTCATGATGGATTAAGAATATAGTAAATTAAACTACTCTCACAACTTTTAGAGAGAAGAACCAAGAAAACAATCAAAAATCTAAATTAACATCTTCACCCTTTTCTAACCACCTGTCTCTCTTGTGACCTTCCATATTTCTGTTAAAGCATCGAATGGGGATAAAATTGGGCATACCTGACCAAGGAGGAAACCGATTGGTTAACTGGGCTGCCGCCTCGCCCACAAAAAGGCTAGAATTTCGTCTGAGAGTTGTTTAGTTTACTAATGGACTCCAATTATCCTCTTCCCATAAATCACCCGAGGAAGGAACCAATCGCCTGAACCAACAAATGTGAACATGCCAATGAAAATCTCTTGGGCATTCACCTGTATATGTGAGAGGGGCCAGATGTATGTGAGAGAAGAGAGAAGAATGTGGTCAAGTGGGAGACGTGTTGCATGAGGGTGAGAGATATTAGAAAGATGGTGAATGAGGAGACTTGATATAAAGATAGAGAGAAAAGTGGGATGCAACATCTTAAATATTGTAATGTCATTTGAGACTCTAACCCTCTTCTCCTAATGACGTGGCATTGAGATGTGGGGTAGTTTAGCGGTACGTGAGGAGTGTGTCGTTTGGAAGAGTGGTGAGAGCAAAATGGGATTAGAGAGAGAAGATCAAACAGTTGCGATTAAATAAAGAGAAGGGGTAACGTGACACTTATTTCTTTATTATGTAGTATAGATTGATGTTCAATTGTTTATTTGTTTAACTTGTACAAAAATTAGTAAGTAAATCCAACAAAGCCTTATCTGTTACACGGATTTTAAAAACTGAATAAAAGAGAAAAATAAAGAAATTGGAAGAATATGCTATCATCAAAGGGATATATGACCTTTTGGTCTCATTGGAGGGAGATCAATACCTCTAAACCTCTCTAGAGAGAAATTACACCTCTTGATCTCAAGGAAGGAGATCAATATTTCTTAAGTTTCTTAAAAGATAGAAGCACTTTATGTCGCGACCCAAAACCCACCCTAGGAGTTAGAGTGAACTTTGGACGACTAATCATAACTTGCTTGACAACTAACCTGCAAAACCCACAGAGCATATACAATAGAGGATATAAACAGCGGAAACATACTCTAACATAGCACAGCAGAAGACTGCCAAACCTCTATGTATATACATACGCAAATCCAAGTTTATACAAAAGTCTCCAAAAGAAAGTGCGGACATGCCCGCCAAAATACATGAATCTAACTTTCATCTCACCCACAGCTACTCCACTCAAAAATCTACAACCACCTATTGGTAACCCTCTACTGGAGGTTCCTCCAAAGGCTCCTCGACGTACTCCTCTTCCACCCATGGACCAGGAGCACAAACATCAAATGAAGCAGCAGCTCCCTCAGAACCTGCCGACATAAGCAGTACGGCTGAGCATGGAATACTCAGCGGGTACTAAATACTAACCAACAATTATAGCATAAAAATGGCAATACATAATCAGGAGCAATTTATATATATCAAACGGAAACAGTTCATATCATACAAGGAAGTACAGCAGTTTATAATCATGCTTGTAATTCGTAGAAAACCGATAAATCCTCTTGAAAACATCGTGCACTTGACTTGACTTGAAATATCTTTTCGTACTTGAAACTTGTCATGTTTGTCTTATCTTGTCATATCATGCGTGTCATGCCATGTCATGCTTGCTTGGAAAGTAAACTACTTGTAAGGGAAGGGAGACCCTTCTTCCTAGAATGCTTATGCTTGTCATGCCATGTCTTGTCATGCTTGCTTGGAAGAGTAAACTACTTGTGAGGGAAGGGAGACCCTTCTTCCTAGAATGCTTATGCTTGTCATGTCATGTTTTGTCATGAACGAGGTAAAACATATCGGAAGATATGTCCCACCTCTAACCATGTTCTTGTAAACCTCGATAAATCATGTCATGCATGCCGTGCTCGTGGGAACCGTGTACATACTTGCATTTAAATTTAAACATGACATTTGGGAAATTTCACAACAGACATAACATTAAAGATTGAGCAATTCTATATTCATAGCATTTAGGGAAAGCAGGAAATACACTATCATAGTCCCTAGCAATATTCATAATTTATTAGGCATGCATTTCCAGATTTTCAGCTCACTGTGTTCACCTTGGCATTTCATCAAACATGGTGTGTTCATTATGGATTTACCCTACAACATGCTTTTCTAGATGGGTTTTTACTCAAATCATACATGTACGTTCATTATTGGAACAATGCCCTTCCCCATTTGTTCATCACACACAACCATTGGCATCCAATCGCCCATTCCATCTCCATTCACCATTCACCATTCACCATTCACCATTCACCATTTACCATTTACCATTCATCCATCTCATAGCACATGTGTAAATGAAAGAAAATGAAGAGAAAAGAAGGGGAAAGAGGAACTATAACTAGGAGGGTAGTAAGAAGCACCGACCTTGAAGAAATGAGGAAGAAACCCCTTTCCAAAACGACTGTGTAGCTGCTGCCCTAGTTCGAGGAGATGCTCCTCACGAGTTTGTGCCTTGATCTTGAAGAAAAATGGGCTGGAGGTTGATCTAGGGTCTCAAAACCCTTTGATTTCTCTCCAAAAATGGAAACCCTAAATTGGAATCGCCTTCTCCTCTTTCTTCTATTCTCTCAAACTCTCTAAGTGTTGAATGATGCCCTAAAGGCTCGGGTTAAACTCTTAAGGTAAGAGTGAACTGACAAAAGACCGTAATACCCTTACTGGGATTTCTGCAATGACGCGAGGACCGTGAATAGTGCTGAACACATTGTGCTGTGAATAGTGCCAACTCGTGGTGCCGTGAATAGTGCCAACTCGTGGTGCCGTGAATAGTGCAACTCGTGGTGCCGTGAATAGTGCCAACTCGTGGTGCCGTGAATAGTGCAACTCGTGGCGCCGTGAATAGTGCCAACTCGTGGTGCTGTGAATAGTGCAACTCGTGGTGCCATGAATAGTGCCAACTCGTGGTGCCATGAATAGTGCAACTCGTGGTGCCATGAATAGTGCTAACTCGTGGTGCCATGAATAGTGCAACTCGTGGTGCCATGAATAGTGCCAACTCGTGGTGCTGTGAATAGTGCAACTCGTGGTGCCATGAATAGTGCCAACTCGTGGTGCCATGAATAGTGCAACTCATGGTGCCATGAATAGTGCCAACTCGTGGTGCTGTGAATAGTGCAACTCGTGGTGCCATGAATAGTGCAACTCGTGGTGCCATGAATAGTGCCAACTCGTGGTGCCATGAATAGTGCAAATCGTGGTGCCATGAATAGTGCAACTCGTGGTGCCATGAATAGTGCCAACTCGTGGTGCTGTGAATAGTGCAACTCGTGGTGCCATGAATAGTGCAACTCGTGGTGAGTTGTACAACGGATGCACACAGTATACGTTATCCGAGTACGTTGTCTGTGCTACGATTTCCTACTGGTACAGACTGTTTTGGCCATATCTTTTGACTCGTTCGTCCGATTTTGACGATTCAACTTGCGTTGTGTTCGTACTTCGAAGAGGAACAATTCTGACATTTCGAAATTTCCAAATTCTTCCTCATTTATTAATCATACCTCTTAAAAGGCAAGATGATAACGAATGTGTCATGTATCAAGCCTGAAAAAGTCTGGGGCTCTACATCCTCCCCCCCTTATAGGAATTTCGTCCTCGAAATTAGGACGTTACTAAATCAATCGAGGATACTTCCCCATGCTTAACCTTTCCTACTGAACGATATGATAATCCTCTATTAATCAATATCCTAGGCACTCACTTATCGGCGAGGCACCTAGTTTTCTCATAAAACTCAACATCATTCTAAATAGCTGGGAAAACTTTCATAACATAAGGTAGCACAATTACATACAAGTGGCAACTGACTGTCCATGACAAAACACAAAATACATTCCCTTCTGCACACACAAAAAAAAGTTTCTTCTCCCTCTCACATCCTCATGCCATATCCTTTGGTGCCTGAGCATTCTATCCTGGAGTGGCAAAGGCTTGTCCCTGGTTAGCCTAGTAAGGGGGCTGTGTGGACTGCTGGGGGCTTAATGCTTGTGTAGAGCCCAGCGGAGGTGACCGCCTAACCGTGGGCCTACTTCCCCGAGAATAAGGTGGCATCTGACGGCTGGGACAATCCTCGATCAGGTGGCCCTGGCGACCACAGTGGAAACATCCACCGGAGATTCTCCTACACTCTCTGGCCACATGCCTCCTCCCACAATGGGTACATATCTCGTAAGAGTAGGTGGAGGGTGCATATCCTGTTGCCTGAGATACTGCGAGGCGGGGTGGCTGCACGGTAGCCGCATGCGATGCCGGTGGAGCAACCAAAAGAGAAGCCTGTGGTGCAGTGGGAGGACTCCGTACCAGCATATGTCTAGAGGACTGGTACTTAACCCATGCTTCTGCGACCAATGGGTCCATATCACCATAGAACACCGGAGGCCTCATCCTCCAAAGTGCCTCACTTCCTGCGGCATGATGTGTAGGGGTAGGTACAAGTACCGCCGTAGGAATGGGGGTAGTGGGCTGCCTAGTGGCAAGTATTGCTAGTGTTTCTGCTATGGATCCCAAGACCTGAGTGAGATCAAGCTGCTCATCCCTCAATGGAGGAGGAGATACTCCACCCCTCCTAGTGTGGTATCCACGACCCTGATCGCCACGTCTCATGGTTTACTCCTGAGGACGATAGCAAAGCATGAGTCTAACTTGAATCCCATCAAAATCCGATATTGCATTTTCATAATAGTAAGTATTTATCAAAGTCTAGAACATACATCAAGATACACATACCATAGCCTAATAATATACTCTAAGGTTCCTTAGCGAAGCCAAGATGCGATGTTAGTTGTGTTGCAACTGGTTATGGTCTAAGGCTAACTCCTTAGTTGCTTCTTAAGGGCAACGACTCCTCCTAAGCAGAAGTTGGACTCAAGCCCCCAACCTATGCGAGCACATCGTGTATATATTTAAGTACAATTATAATCGTACAATTATACAAGTAGTTTTTTTTTTTTGTTGTAAGACGAAGGAGAATTCTATTGTCTCACTCGGAAGGCTATTATTTACGAAGACCCCATAGTACAGGGTATGGCGAGGACCTACCACCATTTACCCACTCACACATAGTCTGAACTCCAGCCGGAGTATTACTCAACTCATAAGTCTAGCTGGGAATTAATTCCTAACACATTGGTTGTCACTTAGTACATGACATATAGCATGCACACCACATTTAATGCCCCGTAACAATACCACACATAATAGTATAAGTACATTGTACGCACACCATATAGCATATAACACCATATAACAATACTACATACAGAGTATAGTACCATCATATTCATCTCGTCAAGTCATCAGAGTAGTTGTAATATTATAACTTGGTGTTCTAGCGTTTCTAAGACCTGTGCTTGGTTGGAGCAACCATCTTAGATTAAGACTAACATTTAGTCTCACACTTAGAACAAGACTCACTTCCGACTTACTTCCATCCTAACTTGTTTCCCCACATATTCTCTTGTCAAGCCGTGGTATAAGATTCTAAGTGACCCTAGAGACCTAAAGCCTAAGCTCTGATACCACTTCTGTCGCGACCCAAAACCCACCCTAGGAGTTAGAGTGAACTTTGGACGACTAATCATGACTTGCTTGACAACTAACCTGCAAAACCCACAGAGCATATACAATAGAGGATATAAACAGCGGAAACATACTCTAACATAGCACAGCAGAAGACTGCCAAACCTCTATGTATATACATACGCAAATCCAAGTTTATACAAAAGTCTCCAAAAGAAAGTGCGGACATGCCCGCCAAAATACATGAATCTAACTCTCATCTCACCCACAGCTACTCCACTCAGAAATCTACAACCACCTATTGGTAACCCTCTACTGGAGGTTCCTCCAAAGGCTCCTCGACGTACTCCTCTTCCACCCATGGACCAGGAGCACAAACATCAAATGAAGCAGCAGCTCCCTCAGAACCTGCCGACATAAGCAGTACGGCTGAGCATGGAATACTCAGCGGGTACTAAATACTAACCAACAATTATAGCATAAAAATGGCAATACATAATCAGGAGCAATTTATATATGTCAAACGGAAACAGTTCATATCATACAAGGAAGTACTGCAGTTTATAATCATGCTTGTAATTCGTAGAAAACCGATAAATCCTCTTGAAAACATCGTGCACTTGACTTGACTTGAAATATCTTTTCGTACTTGAAACTTGTCATGTTTGTCTTATCTTGTCATATCATGCGTGTCATGCCATGTCATGCTTGCTTGGAAAGTAAACTACTTGTGAGGGAAGGGAGACCCTTCTTCCTAGAATGCTTATGCTTGTCATGCCATGTCTTGTCATGCTTGCTTGGAAGAGTAAACTACTTGTGAGGGAAGGGAGACCCTTCTTCCTAGAATGCTTATGCTTGTCATGTCATGTTTTGTCATGAACGAGGTAAAACATATCGGAAAATATGTCCCACCTCTAACCATGTTCTTGTAAACCTCGATAAATCATGTCATGCATGCCGTGCTCGTGGGAACCGTGTACATACTTGCATTTAAATTTAAACATGACATTTGGGAAATTTCACAACAGACATAACATTAAAGATTGAGCAATTCTATATTCATAGCATTTAGGGAAAGCAGGAAACACACTATCATAGTCCCTAGCAATATTCATAATTTATTAGGCATGCATTTCCAGATTTTCAGCTCACTGTGTTCACCTTGGCATTTCATCAAACATGGTGTGTTCATTATGGATTTACCCTACAACATGCTTTTCTAGATGGGTTTTTACTCAAATCATACATGTACGTTCATTATTGGAACAATGCCCTTCCCCATTTGTTCATCACACACAACCATTGGCATCCAATCGCCCATTCCATCTCCATTCACCATTCACCATTCACCATTCACCATTTACCATTTACCATTCATCCATCTCATAGCACATGTGTAAATGAAAGAAAATGAAGAGAAAAGAAGGGGAAAGAGGAACTATAACTAGGAGGGTAGTAAGAAGCACCGACCTTGAAGAAATGAGGAAGAAACCCATTTCCAAAACGACTGTGTAACTGCTGCCCTAGTTTGAGGAGATGCTCCTTACGAGTTTGTGCCTTGATCTTGAAGAAAAATGGGCTGGAGGTTGATCTAGGGTCTCAAAACCCTTTGATTTCTCTCCAAAAATGGAAACCCTAAATTGGAATCGCCTTCTCCTCTTTCTTCTATTCTCTCAAACTCTCTAAGTGTTGAATGATGCCCTAAAGGCTCGGGTTAAACTCTTAAGGTAAGAGTGAACTAACAAAAGACCGTAATACCCTTACTGGGATTTCTGCAATGACGCGAGGACCGTGAATAGTGCTGAACATATTGTGCTGTGAATAGTGCCAACTCGTGGTGCCGTGAATAGTGCCAACTCGTGGTGCCGTGAATAGTGCAACTCGTGGTGCCGTGAATAGTGCCAACTCGTGCTGCTGTGAATAGTGCAACTCGTGGCGCCGTGAATAGTGCCAACTCGTGGTGCCGTGAATAGTGCAACTCGTGGTGCCATGAATAGTGCCAACTCGTGG
This sequence comes from Tetracentron sinense, assembly GCA_015143295.1. Taxonomy (NCBI): domain Eukaryota; kingdom Viridiplantae; phylum Streptophyta; class Magnoliopsida; order Trochodendrales; family Trochodendraceae; genus Tetracentron; species Tetracentron sinense. The sequence goes on along the minus strand of CM026568.1, from coordinate 2,206,762 downwards.
TGCCATGAATAGTGCAACTCGTGGTGCCATGAATAGTGCCAACTCGTGGTGCTGTGAATAGTGCAACTCGTGGTGCCATAAATAGTGTCAACTCGTGGTGCCATGAATAGTGCAACTCGTGGTGCCATGAATAGTGCCAACTCGTGGTGCCATGAATAGTGCAACTCGTGGTGCCATGAATAGTGCAAATCGTGGTGCCATGAATAGTGCCAACTCGTGGTGCCATGAATAGTGCAACTCGTGGTGCCATGAATAGTGCCAACTCGTGGTGCTGTGAATAGTGCAACTCGTGGTGCCATGAATAGTGCAACTCGTGGTGAGTTGTACAACGGATACACACAGTATACGTTATCCGAGTACGTTGTCTGTGCTACGATTTCCTACAGGTACAGACTGTTTTGGCCATATCTTTTGACTCGTTCGTCCGATTTTGACGATTCAACTTGCGTTGTGTTCGTACTTCGAAGAGGAACAATTCTGACATTTCGAAATTTCCAAATTCTTCCTCATTTATTAATCATACCTCTTAAAAGGCAAGATGATAACGAATGTGTCATGTATCAAGCCTGAAAAAGTCTGGGGCTCTACACTTTAATTCTCATTAAAAAAACATATTACAAGCTTTTATAATTTGTTAAGAGTCATAACTTGGTAACTCTCCTAATTTAGCAAAATAATGTAGTAAAAATCCTAAACAAACTAACATTTGAGAAACAAGGTTCTCTTGTTTAACAAATATCTAATCTTAATTTACCCTATATGTAACTTAACATAGAAAGAGCAATAGTTCACTCCATGGGCGAGGAACGAACTATTGCTCCTCGCTCTCACTAAGCCGCCTTTTCAATTGCCATAAACTTGGGTTAAAATTTTTTTTTTAAACCATGTGATTAAAATTATTTTATTTTATTTTTCTAAAAACCAACGTAGATGGGTGAACCCTAGGGGTGAGTAAAATCTTAATCACAATTAAAGGAAGTTAAAAGGGAGACATGTGGCAGGAAAAGAGAGCCGATACGTCGTCTCTCTCGCATCACTGACCGAGGAGGTTCCGTATAAAAATCATAACTAAGGTGGTGTTTGATAAAACTTATCAAATCTAATAAGAGCTTTTAAATTCAGCTCTTAAAAATAAGAGCTATTTGTTTTAGGTCATTTCCTGAAAATAAGCTTGTTTGATAACTTTTAATAGCTAAGATAAAAAGTAATTATTTTTCATTAACATGTTTGATAATACATTAAATAAGAGCTTATTTTAAGGGCATTTGATGTCATTTTAAAATTTTCTTAATTTGAGTTTTACAAAGCCTATAGTTGGTTGCTTCCTTTGTTATAACGACCAAATTGGTATGAAATGTTGGTCGAAGGCTAAAATAAACAAAACATTGTAAATTTGGAAACACTACATGATGAAAGGTTCTATATCTTAGAATGTGTAGGCTGCTTTTATACATGGAATGAGGAAGTTATGATCTCCACTATGTGGTGCATGTAGATGTGGTGGTGTCCATCAGATGGTCCTCTTAAGGGCATTCCCCAAGCTACAACTTGACCTTATTGATTGCCAGATATACATTGGCTTCCACCACCAGAAAAATGACCTAAGATCCACAATGTCTCAAGTAGTTAGCTCATGATGCATCTGCTAAATGCAATAGCACATAAAACTCTGCAATGAACAAACGCGCATACATTTGAGCGGACTTGTCCTAATCTGATTATCATGTGGAGACCATGTCCAAGCACCAGTCAACCATGTCAACTATTGCTGATAGAAATGGCTTATATTGATCATTCATTTTACAAATAACAATCTCTGTAAGAATACCTCTAACAACTATTTTGGTGAAAAGATTGCAGAAGATATCAACTTGGTGCTACTAGGAGATCCTACCCATTTGGAAGGTGAAATCTTATTTAATTTAAACAGAAGGCCTTTTGTATTGGCATTCTAAATTCTGATTAGAGTATCCTTCTAAATTCTGATGAGATTATTTTTGAAACTGAATTATGTAGATGAAAATCGCAAGGATCATATAGACATGCATTGCAAAGAATCCCAACCAAAAGAAAAATAAAGAACAAAGACAACAACTATGAGACAAGATGTTTGGCTTCACTGGACAGAACACCACAAATTTAAATTGCCATTTCCTAACATGGTGCACATCATCCACAGTTGGCATAAAGTTTTGAAAGCATAAAATCATATTAAACCATTAAAAAAAATAAGTCAAGTATTCATGAGTGAATCAACAATAGCATCTCTGACGTGTGACATTTCTGCATGTTCAATATTATTCACGTCTTCATTTGTTGGGGGTGTAGTATGATCTACATCACTATCATCAGTTACCCTGTCTTCACCCTCATATAGGTAAAATAATGCATCTGCAATTGATTCTCTTCTAATGAAATTATGCACCGACATCGCTGCAACAACTATGCTTCGTTGGACCGGAAACGGGTATGGCGCCATTCTTTTCAAAATAGGAAATCGAGCTTTTAATACTCCAAAGCATCGCTCTATTACAGTCCTCAATGACGAATGAATGTAATTAAACATTTCTTCTTTGTTACGAGGACGAATACCACGAAAATCTAGTAACCAATATCGAACGTTTCTATATGGAGTAAGATATCCAAGCATATTGGTGTACCCAGCATTGACAACGTAATATTTATCTAAAAATATAAACAAAAGAAGCTTAACCCAAAGTATATGCAAATGTTTCTATATGATTCTAATGTGAAAAATTGATTACCGGGAGGAGCATGTGGGAAACCATTATGTGGATCACGAATGATATCTAGCAAAATACGTGAATCATGTGTTGTGCCTTCCCAACCAGCCATCACATAAGCAAACAACATATTACACGAACAAGCGGCCAACACATTTTGCACACATTCTCCCTTTCTCCCTCTATAAGGCACTTGTTTGTCAGTCGGAATCACTGCACTTATAAGCATGCCATCAATCGCTCCAATACAATCCTTCACAAGAAAATAGAACGTTTCACTAATATGTTTTGATAACATCAAGAAAAGACAAAAACAAATAACCTTTGGTAAATAAATTGATATATGTACCTTAAAATATGGGTAATATCTAGGGTTGTGCAATATTTCCTGCAGAGTATGTTGATAGGAAGGAGGCTTTATGATTTCCATCAAGAACTTCACCATCGCTATCAGTAAAATACGAAAGAAGCGATGTATTGTCTCGCTGGAATGCTGAAATCTATCTTGAAGAAATTGATTTCGTACGTTGTGGCTAATTGTCATAAGAAAAATGGTCATCTGCTCTTCCACATATACATATCGAGTATCTTGAAGAAATCCTTTCTCTCTAAAAAAAAGACACAATCGAAAGAAGACATGTTTCTCCATCCGGAGTAACTCCATGCATATAGTATGATGTCCATTTAATATCTCGTGCACAAAAGAGTGCCCTGACATAATTGAAGTTCTACATGGTTCTCTAGCTATGTGACTATCATTGTAATTCTTCAAAAGTTTGATGACTATAATGCAAAGTAATCTTTTCTGCTCTGGTGTCATAGATCTAATTACATAAAAGTGTTCTAAAATTATATTATATTTTAGAGCAAAGCAAAGCACAGTATCAAACTAGTAAAGAAAAGTATCAAACTAAACTAAAATATATGATATGCAAAATAAACCACAGTGTCAAACTAGTAAGCAAAAGTATCAAACTACTACAAGTATCAAACTACCACAGTGTCAAACTAGTAAGCAAAGGTATCAAAGTAAAAGTATCAAACTACTACAAGTATCAAACTACCAGAGTGTTAAACTAGTAAGCAAAAGTATCAAACTACTAGTATCTTTTGTGTGAATAAAATCAGACTCCATTCATGTTCATCTCTAACCACGCAGCACAAACAACATCATCTTTCTCTGACATCCAAATCTCCCTATTCTCCTTTAGTCATAATGCATTTAGAGCATATAGGTACAGTCTGCCCCCCTTCTGTATCTCTGTCACTAGTTGGAGAGATGCTATACATTCTGAAATGGAAGGCCCATCATTCCTGTTAGAGGCTTCAAGAGTTTCTAGTATGCGATCTAAATTGCCCTTAATCACATTGCTCCACGAATCTTTCTTACTACGAATTTGACATGGACGTTTACCTCTAACACTAGTCATGTGCTCATCAAGTCCAATCTCTCCCTCTCCATTTCCTCTTGTAGTCTATCTACTAGTGGATTCATGGATGATGTAGGAGTGTCAGAATTAGGGTTACTTTGTGGTGGTGTTAGGAGATCAGTGGGAAAGGTACATCCCCCTGGTGTCCAAGCTCCCAAACCTTTAGCAGTGGTTCCCCTAAAAAAGGAGTTGCATTTCTTGCGGGAACTGTAGTGGCTTTGATTGAAATATTATAGCATCTGGATTTACCTATATTAAAGGTAATAGTTTAGGGATATGCAAATGCATATAATATCTAAATTTAAAATTTGTGTTGTATCTAAGATGATATATTACCTTCAAATACGCTGTCCAGCTCTCTGGCTCCATTGAGATTGTGTGGCTAAACTCATTGTACCCAATACCTGTTTGCCCCTTTAACTTCTCCCAAGCTAGGTATTGTTTCTTTATAAATGCCCACTGGTTCTTGAATTGTTTTTGATCATACTTGAAACCGGTTTTTTTATGGAACTCTTCACTGAATTTTCTCCAAGCCGAGCCCTTTAAAGTTGAGCCTGGTCGTTGGCCAAGCTTCACTTGTTCGATACAAATATCGATCAATATTTTTTTGAATTCATTTGACCACGTTGCCCTATTCTTTTCAGATTCAGTCATCTCTTTCTACCTACATCCATATTGTAAAAAAAAGAAACACAATATTAAGAACATTAATCCATGTAACTAGGGAAACAACCCCAAGTTCCCCTATTTAATCTAAGCACACACAACAACTTATCAATCCAGATGAAATGCATGGAATGATTTCCCAACAATCCCCTCTCTAACCTTGCTAACACAAATCAATAGATCATGAATCAGACATTTAAGCTTGAATAGAGCAATAGAAAAAGTTCCGAAAAATGAGGGAGACTATAAATCCCCAATAAAGTCCATGACAAAACAAAACCCAAAACCCTAACCGTACTAATCTGCACTATCTCTACTCCCCATATAATCCATTGAAGCTGAAATGAACCAAATGATCCCAACCTCTATGCAACTATCTCTACTCTGTCACTTAGATATCCTTAGAGCATAAGGGATCTCACAAAATCCCAAGGCCAAAAAGAACCATCAACCAAAAAAAATAAGGAGCAAAAAAGAAGACACAATCGATGGGTTCATCTCAAAGAAGTAAAGCAATGGAAAAAGTAAAACAAACCCAAGTTCAAACCTTGTTTTTGCAACTACCCATTAAAGGAAATCATTCAAAGGAGTGAAGAAAATGCAGCAACTGGTGACAAAACTCAGATATGGAACTTGAGGTCAAAATATAACCATTCTAGTCTCGTGAGATTTGCAAAATGAGCTTCTGAAATAATACCCTCCCATTGATTCCCAGAGAGATCCAATTGAACCAACTCCGAAAGTTGCCCCATACTCTTCGGAACTGACGCATTCATTCCATTGTAAGAGAGGTCTAACTCTATCAAAGACCACAAGCTTCTGATAGATGTTGGAATCATCCCATTCATTCCATTGTAAGAAAGGTCTAACTCTATCAAGGACCACAAGCTTCCGATAGATGCTGGAATCGAACCCCATAATGAGTTATGCGAAAGATCAAGGCACCTCAAGTTCTTAAGGTGTCCTAATGAGTGGTAAATTTCCACTAAGTTCATTGGATGAGAAATCCAGTACTTCTATGCTACTATTAGAGTATTCAGACAAGCCGTTCACAAATTCAGCTATGCTACCCGTAATATAGTTACCCATGTAAATCTAATATTTGTAATTTGCAGAAATTTCAAAACTCGGCAACTGGTGAAGAAAATGCAACATCAATTAAGCATTAGGGTTCATTGTTTGGAACCTCTCGAATGTGCGTGATGAGAGCGAGAGAGATAGAGAGGGAAGAGAGAGAAGGAAAAGAGAGATTACTAGAGTTCAGAGGAGTTACATTCACCGGAGAGAAGCAATTGTTGCCGGACCGTGACTCCAGAGACTTCGGAAGAGAGGCGAGAGAGAGAGGAGAGTTTAACATAGGAAAAGAAAAACCATCGATCCCTTTAAATCATAAGAGGACAATATTGGTATTTAACAAATATTATGAGGACAAAGATGTCTCAAAATAGATGAAACTTTACGGTGATTAAGGGCCCGTTTGGCATCGTTCTGGATCAGAAACGATTTTGTTCCCCAGAACAGTCTGATTTTTTTGGAACGATTCTGTTCTTAAAACCCGTTTGGATTCAGTCACCCAGAATCTGTTCTGAGGAACAAAAACAACAGAATCTCGTTTGGATGACCAAAAACAAAAAAAGATCACTCTTCAATCTCCTTCTATTCAAATGCACTAGGAAATCCCACTCGGGAGCATTTTCCACATAACACTTATATTTATGCACCCAAAAATTTCATGCTACCTATTCATCCAGCCCAGTTTTTGGTATAGTTTATTTTTGTTTTAAATTGATGGTGTTGGGTTGTGATATCCTAAAGTTTAACAGTTTCATATCAACCTTTACTCGACTATTGTGGAGAAACAAATAACTCATTCTTTATTTTGCTAACTAATTTTCAGTTAATTACCATCATGTTATATTGATCCAAATCACGATATTCTTCTTGGGCATTTCACCAAACAGTTGATATGCAAGTTTTAAATTCCCCCTATCTCCATTCATACTCAACAACCCTACCTACAAAAATACAAAACATGTGCATAATAACCATGCAAAATGCAAAACAGATGCATAATATCAAGCCAAATTCCCCAAAAAAAAAAACCGTTCCTTAGAGCCTTCTAAACCTTACCCAACTTCCTGTAAATTCTGAATAACACCCTCCATTCATCACAAACTCATCAATTTCATTCAATATTGTTCCACCAAAAATAACAAACAGTATAGTTTCGGCTTGAATTGTTCTTGAAAAATAAAGAAATAGAAGAATATCGAAAACTAATAGATATTCTTAATGGGAAAAAGAAGATTACAATAACAAATAGTAAATAAAAATAAAATTCAGATTATATAGTTTGACCATTCTAAGATGAATGATGAATGATCCATTGACTCCTCGGAAAAAAATTGCTCAAAGATCTACAAAAAAAAAAAATTAGAAGAGGAATAAAAAAGAGGGCCCCAAAAAATTCATTAACAAAGATAAACCAAAAAAAAAATGTAAGCTACATGATAGATCTACAAGAGGAACCCTAAAAAAATCATTAGTAGAAGAGGAACCAGGAACCCCCAAAAACTTTGGTGAAACAAGAGATTAGATCTAGATTTAAATCCCATTAGATATGGCACCTGTGTTGAATTTGACGAGAGAGAGAGAGAGTGGCGTGGAAGAGAACCTAGAAAAAATCTAAGACATAACCCAAAAAAACCTGTTCAAATCAAAATATTTATAAGAGAACCCAAAAAACAAGATCAAGAGCAATGGCACCTGTGTTGAATTTGACAAGAGAGAGGCGTGGAAGAAAACCCAGAAACAATCCAAAACAGAACCCAAAAAAACCTGTTCAAATCAAAATATCTTTAAGAGAACCCAAAAGACAAGATCAAGAGAAATGGCACCTGTGTTGAATTTGGCGAGAGAGAGAGACAGAGAGAGAGAGTACCTCGCCGTTTGGATTCGTTACCGGCGATGATCGTCGTTGGATCTGGTTTTGTCTTCGTCGTCCCTGCTACTTGCTTCACCAGCGCACAAGGTGCCCACTCGTTTGCTTTTTTCTTTTTTATCGGGAACAAAAGAAATGCTTGAATGTTCCGGAACGAGAAGCTCCTTTGTTTTGTTCCGTGGAAATCATGCCCGTGCTGCTTCATTCCATGGTTCGGTTGAAAAAACAAAGCATGCCAAACGGGTTTCTGGGGTCCAGCCTGTTCCGGAACGTGGAATCATTCCGCCGGAACGATGCCAAACGGGCCCTAAGAGGCCGTTTGGCATCATTCTCGCGGAATGATTCCGCGTTCCGGAACAACCCGAGAGATGAGAAACGGGTTTGGGAAGGTTGATAAGTTCAACCCAAGTGAGAAACGGGTTCTAGCGGCACGAGTTTTCCGGACCAAAAAAAAATAACTCCTTGGAACGGCACAACTCGCACTCTATACTTGTTCCCGAAAAAAAAAAAAAGGAAACTTCAGTGGCTCTGGTGAAGGGAGTAACAGGAAGAAGAAGACATCTCCAACCATTGATCGCTGGTGAAGGGAGTAGCCGGGAAGACGAAGTGAAAATTATCATCTCCAACCACCGATCATCGCCGGTAACAACTCCTAACGGTACTCTCTCTCTCTGAAAATGGATGTTCGGTGAAGATCATTCTCTCTCCCTCTCTATCTCTCTAAAGTGTCAAATCTGCCAACGAACTTCATGAAATGGCAGATCTGGTGGTTCTTTCTCCCTCTCTCTCTCTCTCTAAAATGGCAGATCTGCCGATGATCTTCATGAAATGGCAGATCTGCCGGCGATCTTCATATTCTACCAGATCTGCCATTTTTTTTTTGTCTGGTTCTATTTTATTTGTTTACAGATCTTGATTTTATGTATTTGGGTTCTCTAGCAAGATCTAACATGACCTGTGAACATGACTAGCTGCAAGATCTTCCTCGTCTTGATCTGTGAATAATTTTCGTAGATCTTCCTCTTCTTGATTCTGCACATCCATGAAGCTAGTTTTAGAGCACATCTAAATGCACACACTCATCTCTATGTTTTAGAGCACATCTAATGCATCAATACCAAAAGATTCTGCACATCTAATGCACATCTATGTTTTAAGTTCTAGATCATATATGCGGAAGAGCACTATTTTGTACGTTTCGCAAGTCTATATAATCTTGAATAAACATTGCATGGCTTGTAATTCTCACCATAAATGTGATTTTTGTTCTAGGAGCTCACTGAGTAGATGGCATGGATTTATAAGAATGTGCACCACATACTGCGCTGCAGATGGTAATATTATAAATTTATAAGTATCATAGTATGGGGGTATCCCCTTTTTTCCACTACTTGTGATCAATTATCAGATAAAGTGACGAAAGTGCTTAGTTGTGGGAGACTTCTCTTTTAAGTACAAAAATGTCCTGTGTGAAACTTCTCTTTTAAGTATAAAAATGTCAGCCTTGAAACTATATGAGGAGCTAGCATGCGTGTTACTGTTTTTGTGATATTCATAAAAATGTGGCTATTAAAAGAGGGAAAATACAGTTATATTGTCGACAACATAGTTTAAAGGTGGACTAAATATTTGTGATATTAGAATTTCCTCTAATAGAGAGCTTATAACAAGATTGGAGGACAGGAGGAGTTAATTCTCCTTAATATATTTTCTATGATCATCTACTTGCTCTAGAAAATCCATTACAAAATACTTGAAATCTTGTAGTGGCTATTAAAAGAGATTGTAGGGTGTTCCAGACTTGTCTACAATAAATTGAATAGACAATGTATAATCTTAGCCATATTAACTAATGGTCTATAACTAACATAGCTATTGTACAAAATATAATCATATAAACCATGATTACCGTGTATTAGATGGAGCAGAACAACATGCCACACTTTTTACATCATACTGAAATGAATTTCTTCTTTGATTTCTTTGCATACTCTTTGGGTTTTGGACTGAGCAAATATGTCTGATATGGTTCTAATATTTCATATATATTTCTCTATGTATGCCAATACCCCTGTCATAACTCATAAGTAGATCCAGTAGGCACTCCTCTCGCCTCTTGGTTATGCTAGGCGTGGGTCAAACATTGACTAAATCTATGTTGTCACCTATGGAGGCTACAAATGGCAGCAATGAAGGAGAAGCTGCTCCAAGCTCAGAAAACACTCCAAGTGAAACCGCGCTGGAACCCGAAACTGAAGAAGAACCTACTACAGTGGCAAAGAGGCTTCAAAAACCATCACTGAAGCAGATGAAGACAAAGCCTCTCCCCTTGTCACTTCGTAACAAGGGTAGGAGAAGGATGCAGCCATGGATATGGGTCCTTATGGCACTGCTTGTTCTTGTCTTATTCTTGGTGGGAAATAGCGGCTAGTTTCTTACCCCAGCCACTGTTCTTGAATAAAGCATATCCACAGTCACTATTCTATACCTTAGAATACAATCAACACATATATCTCTCCATGTTATGAATTAGGAAGCACCTTATTATTCACCGGGATTATAGGAACACAATATCAGGTTGAGCATTCCCTGAATGTTCCGTTCTAGATTTAATGAAAGATGCATAGTCATGAGTGTAAATTTACTGTTCGAAGACCCAGTTCAGATTTCGGCAGGAAATTCACGTAGTTGGGAATTTGAGTCCTATTCCTAAGTGACTTGGGTGGGGCGTATAGGGTCATATTTTCTATCTTTTATGTTCATTTTCATTTCCAATTCGAAATTTAGTGCTTCTACTGTTTTTCGCTAAATGCTTATCTTGTGCATAAAAGAGGGAATGTTCGATTCTTCTACAGTTAACACCAAAATATATTCATGTTTATAGGAACGTGTATCAAACATTGCATACAATATAGTAAATGGTGTGTGCTATCCTGTCAACGACCAATCCGCACCTGTATACATTACCATCGGCGATGGAGGAAATCTAGAAGGACTAGCGACAAAGTAAGATTAGTTTAGAATTAATTTTCCTTCTTTTTGTAAGTATAAACAAAGAATTTGAATTTCTTTTATTGTGCAGCATGACAGAACCACAGTTTCAGAAGGTGGAGTGTCCTTGTTACACACCTTTGATAGGCCTGTGAATGCATGTGTCATTTTGGATGACCCACTCAGTTGTATTGAATGGCAAGGCATCAAGGGTTGAGGATTGCTTCATGTATCTCTTGTACACCACGGAGCTGTTCATGTCACAAGTAAACCATATTTACCTATTGGATTCACACTATATGACTAGTTTTATTGAAGTGATTTCCAGTTTTGGTTGTGGGCACAAGGAACCTCATCTATCTTTCACTGCATTATAGGGACTTGCAGGTACCTCTTTGATATGCTATTCGTGGCTATGGATGATTCAGTTCCTTGAACTTCGTTATGGTGAAATGAACCAGGGAAATATGGGAACTTTTTAAAGACAGTATTCGGCGTACCGTGAAGCTAGTTTTGGTCATGCCATTTTTGATATTAAGAACCGAACCCATGCCTATTACAGTTGGCACCGTAATCAAGATGGAAATGCTCTAGAGGCTGATTCTTTGTGGTTTTTCAACAGATACTGGAATCCATTTGATGAATCCACTTGAGACATGTCATGATACCCAAGTTTTCATTTCTTTTGCTCTAAATAAATACCAAATATCAATTCAGTAACAAGATCAGTTATCTCCTCCCTCTCCCCTTTCTGTTCCACTGTTTTCTGCTCATTTTATCTGTAATTGAGCATTCTCTTTCTTTGCTATGTATCTGGAATAAATACCAAACTTCAATGCAAGGAAACTATCAATCTTATTCTACAACTGCTTATTTCAATGTTAGTGAACAATATCAATCTTCTCTTCCCTCTCCCTGTTTACTTTGTAGATGCTGGAATTTTCCTTGGTTGTTTGATTTTGACTAGATTCTATTTTGGGTAAAATTCTATTTATGTGTAACAATAGATGAAAAAAACTCCAAAAAGTCCCCTACTTCCAATGAGAAAAGCATTTCTTTATATGTTTGTTGAAAGGGAAAACATCCCGAACATGCCACGCGTCTGTAGCTGCTCTGCTGGTAGAGGAATGATAGCCCAACTCCACCTGTGAATGAGCCTGAGGGGGCGGGTGTGCACCCTAAAACAAGCTCCGATGATAAAGTCAGTATAAGGCACAAGCACAGTATAAGGCACAAGACACAAGCACAATATAAGGCACAAAGCACAAGCACATGATAAGGCACAAGGCACAAGCACAGTATAGGGCACGAGGCACAAGCACATGATAAGGCACAAAGCACAAGCACATGATAAGGCACAAGGCACAAGCACAGTATAGGGCACGAGGTACAAGCACATGATAAGGCACAAAGCACAAGCACATGATAAGGCACAAGGCACAAGCACATGATAAGGCACAAGCACAGTATAGGGCACGAGGCACAAGCACATGATAAGGCACAAAGCACAAGCACATGATAAGGCACAAGGCACAAGCACAGTATAGGGCACGAGGCACAAGCACATGATAAGGCACAAGGCACAAGCACATGGTAGTATAGAGATACTTATCGTGAGGGCACTGGGCATATGCACTTGAGGACGAGCTCTGGTGAGGCACTGGGTATATGCACTGGAGATTGTAGCTCAAGAGGCACAAAGAATATGGCTCAGACAACGTAGCTCTGATAAGGCACAGACAACGTGCTCTGACAACGTACTCTGATAACGCAGCTCGAATGGGGCACATACATCGTAGCTCTGACCACACAGCTCGGATAGGACACCGATAACGTAGCACTGACCTCGTACCTCGGATAAGGCACTGACAACGTAGCACTGACCACATCACTCGGATAAGGCACTGGCGACGTAGCTCACATAGCTCGGACAAGGCACTGGCAACGTACTCACATAGCTCGGGCAAGGCACTGGCAACGTAGCTCACATAGCTCGGGCAAGGCACTGGCAACGTACTCACATAGCTCGGGCAAGGCACTGGCAACGTACTCTGATAACGTGCTCTGACAACGTGCTTTGATAAGGCACAGACAACGCATAGACAACGTACTCTGACAACGTAGCTCTAGTTCTGATAACGTATACGTTGTGCATCCGTTGTACAACAGACAACGGGTACGTCGTGTAGTAGACAACGTGTACGTTGTACAGCAAACAACGTGTACGTTGTACAGCAAACAACGTGTACGTTGTACAGCTCACGACGGGTACGTGGTACATCAGACAACGGACAACGAGCTCAGCACTATGCACAACACAACGTGACAACGTATTCGGCACCATTCACAACACAACGTATTGGGTACTATTCACAGCACAACGTATTCGGCACCATACACAACACAACGTCTTGGACACTATTCACAGCACAACGTATTGGGCACTATTCACAGCACAACGTATTCGGCACTATTCACAGCACAATGTATTCGGCACTAGCTCAGCACAATGTATTCGGCACTAGCTCAGCACTATTCACAGCGTCAGGCATAAGTTCAAGTGTGATTGCACTCATCAGATGGTCAACTGCAAGGCCGTGCAAGTGGCAGTGTGACCATTCATGGAGAGCATCGGGCCAACATGGCCTATCTGAGAGAATCTGACGGCCATAAACGCTTGAGAGGCCACCAAGAGCATCAAGTAGCCGGAGAACACCAAAGGATGATGAGAGAATCAGGGGAGTGGCCATCTACACAGCACTTCAGGGTAGGGGTGTGAATGACTCAAGCTTCTCAGATCTCCCTCTTCCTCTTCCTCTTACTCTTCCTCTTCCTCTTCTTCTTCTTCTCTTGATCTCCTCTCTTGCCTTTCGCACCATCCTCCTTGCCTTTAGCACCATCCTCCTTGCCTTAAGCACCATCCTCCTTGCCTTTCGCACCATCCTCCTTGCATTTAGCACCATACTCCTTGCCTTTCGCACCATCCTCCTTGCCTTTAGCACCATACTCCTTTCTTGCATATCATCCATCTCTCTAGCGCACCATCCATCTCTTCCCTCTGGTGATTCTTGCTTATTTACAGGCATTTGGAGTCATCATGACTTGTGCAGTCATGATAAGACCACCTGTCAGACAACACTCAAGTGAGCCAGCACATGGCCCAAGTGGGCTTATGACGGCTAAATTGTCAGAATTTCTGAGCATGAGAAATCACTATTTTACCCCTTCTTTTTACTCCTTTTTACGAATTTTATCCATTACAGTTGTCATAGAAAAGAAAAGAGAGTAAAGTTTAGGCCTTACTAAGCCCTGTCCTTACCTGTATAAGGGTGCCCTAGTCTGCCTTAGGCCTTGGAGAGCTTGAACTAGTTAGGCTGAAGCTCTACCCCAAGGGCCATGACCTAAAAGATGAGTAAAATTTTTATTATTTTTTCATACCACCGATTGTCAAACTAATGTCAATCTGCCTCCTTTAAATGGGTTTGGGACTGACACCACGGAAAGAGCAGCACGGGAATTATTTTTCTTTTTCTTTGCATCGAAATAGAAAATTTTCTTAAATTAAAAAACAAAATAAAATGACTATTATTCTCTTATTATAATGTTACATATAATATACTATAATTTTATAATGTTTCTGAATATATATGTACTATCTATATGTTTTTTTAATATATCTAACTTAGACATTTGTAGTGAATCACTACGTTGCCTCGAATAAATCAAATTTTGACCAACAAAATAAAACTTCTAAGGTCTCTCTAGTTATGAACAATTCCTAAACTGATCAACTACACTTTCTTTGGTGCTAAATGCGTACTAATAAGTAATTTCTGAAACTTAAATCCTTACAATATCACGAGTCATCAATAATTCAATTAGATACTTTGTCGAGTTGCTAAAATATCATGAGCCATAAGTAATAAAATTATATACTAGAACGAATTGTTATTCCACTAAAACAATATATTGAATTTTAGAGATCACATTGTCATTCTCAAGCACAATCTATCTGTTATGATGTCACTGAGAAATGTGAAGTTAACCCAACACCATTTCTATTTGATTTCGCTAAAAAAAAAAGAGAAAAATGCTAATCTCAAATGCAGGCTTCCAAACTCACCATAGTAGGGACATGTACCTTTAGAACCGATTGTAAAGTATAATTTCCTCCTTTTGGAAAAAATTGTTATTCTTAACTTGATGAAGAGATAGCAATGACAAGTGTCACTACCAGAGTGAGTTTAGAAGTCAGCATCTAGTGCTAGCACTCCTCAACCACAATATGGCAGTTGTCAAACACTTTTTTAAGTGCAAGACCATTTAAGGTTAATGAGACACATGACATAAAAATGTAAGTGTAGGAAGAAAATATTCTAATTCCGCTGTGTATGGGTGACAATCGGCTTAGACCGGGTCGAATTGAGGTAGCTCGAGCTCGACCTAAAGTTAAAACTCCCAACCCAAACTGAGCCCATCAGCCCATCAGCCCAAGCTCAACTCACAAAAAAAGAAAAAAAAGAAAAGGCCAAGTTGGGGTTTGCCTGAGTTAAACAACCCATGGTCTAGCTAGGGCTAGGCCCCAGTTAAACTTCTGCTATCAGTTTATTGATTGTTAATTATATACTTGAATAATATTATTACATTTTTAAAACATTACAACCTTTGCTTCGGTTATATAGTTTATTTATAGAGTTAGTACCGTTCTGTCGCCTTAAACCAAAAATATCACCATTTAGGGCATGATTTGAAAAGTTTTACCAATTAGTAAATGTATGGTTTCCTATTAACCTTGGTATATCTATGGTTCCCTATTAACCTTACCATACTCAAACTTGACACAAATCCTGGTTGTCAAATAGATTGGGCATTGCTCAAAATTTCACCATTTGGAAGATCCTAGTTGTCCATTTCAGTCTATGTCCTATGTGAAATGGCCTAAGTTTCAGTCTATGTCCTGAACCCAATGAGGCAACTCATTTGAATCTGGTCTAGCCCAAGAGAGAATTGTCTCTTCTGGACATGCTTGACCCTGACAGCCTCCTCGTTTGGTGACTGCAATGGCTTTGGCTTCGGCTTTGTTCACTTGACATGAATAAGTAACTCTATTAATTGATATGTTATTTAAAAGGGGTGGAAGTAGAAATTATGAGAGTATGATGATTATTTGCCTATTATTTGACCAATTTATAGTATATATAAGTGATTCTGTTTTTTTTTTTTTTTTTGTCATCCAAACGCGATTCTGATGTTTCTGTTCCCCGGAATAGAGTTTGGTTTACTGCATCCAAACGAGTTCTGAGAACAGAAACGTTCTAAAAAAATCAGACTGTTCCAGGAAATAGAATTGTTTCTAATCCGGAATGATGCCAAACGGCCCCTTGGTTACTCGATTTAGCATAATAATAGCTTTTAAAAAAAATAACCATGAGATTACTTTTTGAAGTAGACAAAAAACCACTAAAAGTTTAATAAATTTAAATAAAATCCTTAAATTATCAAACAGTCTATTTACCCCAAATCAACTTAATTAAATAGAATAAATGAATAAGTCCTATTTTAAGTTTTATCAAACCGCCTAAGCCAGAAACAAACTAGATGTATTACATGAATGCTAGACTCATATGCTTGTTTCGTAATTTTTTCAAACTCAGTATGGGTACAACTCGTGGCATTATACTCGTTCCACGTGTTCCCAATTATTTTTCTCCCACAAGAGGAAGCATGCTCCCAACTTATTATTATCAAGGTAGTGTGGCAAAGTAGCGACACATGTGATTTGCGTGATGCTAAAATTTCTCTTTTACTGATAGGATCTTGGCAGTACCGAAAATTTTAAGTTATCTTTGACTCTTATCAGTGAAACAGTAACAGTAAAAAGGGCAAGGAATCTGAGATGGGTTTTCACAATCATGTTTGAAACTTGAAAGCCTAGGAATGATGAAATGGGGTTTTCTGTTTGGGTTTGGTCACCAGAGATGAGATGTGGTTTCGCAATCGTGATTGAAAATCAAGGTTTCATGAAATAATCTTACTTTTAGGTGGATTTCTACTGTTAGGGTATCTGGTTTGCAGTTTTATGAGTCTTGAAGAGAAAATCCTTTTTGGCTTTTATGATTTGTATGCATGTGTTAGCAATTGAGGAAGGGGGTTTCTGTAAATGATCGACTATTTACCGTTTTGTTTAATCGGGAGAAGAAAACAAGGTATAAATGCCTATTTCAGTACCCTTTTTAACCATTAAGGACTCGTGGATTTTTTCCTTCTTTTTGTTTTTGTCTGCTTTCTCTCACACATCACACAATCCAAAACCCTAATTTTAATTCAAAGTCTTTATTAATTTCTGTTCCAAGCTGCCATTTATTACTTTATTGTTCTTTGGGAATCAGATATTTCTCATGATCTAACTGAATATTATTGCTTTTTCATCAATATGTCGACATTTCCAAGAAGTCTAATTTTTATATTGTAGAGCAAAGCACCATTGAATTCTTCTTCTTCTTCTCTGTTTCTGTAAATTTAAGCGTAGGTGGTCTTTGTTTGAGGTTTCTTGGCCTTTTGTGGGTCTGTTTTTTTCTTTGTGCTTACCCCTCTGTTCTGACACATCTGCTTCCCACTTTTGCATCCCTGAAAATAAAATTATTTTATAAAAATAATCCAATCTACCAGTTAACCATGAGGTATTGATTTCTCTCTCTGAAATAATTCAGATCCTTGTTCCAAGAGCTATACTAGAAAACCCCAGATGTTCATTTGCATTTGTTTTAGGTCATCTATCTAAAGGAAAAAAAAGAAGAAAAAAAAAAGGCTTTCAATTGTATGTGTTACTGTTTTTGAATTTGAGTCTGGGTTTTAGCCTTGATTTCAAAGTAGTTTGCTGGAATTATATTTGCAATTTGTGAGGTCCTCTTCCAAACTATCAGTCCACTGTGGGTGAAAACCTTCCGAACAAGACTAGATGACTGCAGATGAGGCGGGCAATAGCTCCTTGTGGAGTAGGGAGCAGGAGAAGGCATTTGAGAATGCCCTGGCAATCCATCCTGAGGATTCTACCGACCGGTGGGAGAAGATTGCGGAAGCTGTAACAGGAAAAAGCCTATCAGAAATCAAACATCATTATGAGCTCTTAGTTGAAGATATCAATAGGATTGAGTCCGGTCACGTTCCCTTGCCTTGCTATGCATCTTCTTCAGAGGGTTCAACTGAATATGCAGGTGAGGCCGGGACTGGCAAAAAGGCCGGCAATCTTGGGCACTTCCAGAGTGATTCCAGTTATGGAGGGAAGGCATCGAGGTCGGATCAAGAACGCCGCAAAGGTACAGCTTGGACAGAGGATGAGCACAGGTAAACTCAATAAATACTATTGCCATTCATTTGTTTCTAGACTATATATATATAGATAGACATCTCTTGCAAAAAATATCTGAAATAAGTCTTTTGGTTAAGGTTGATTGCTGTTTCATTAATTTATTGATTAGTGCTTCTATCTACTTTTAATTTAATATTATGCTTTTGAGAAAAGTTACTTCTTCCCATGTGGATTCTTTCACAGATACTGCTTATCTTAGATTTTAAATTTGCTCTAGTTTTTTTCATATTAAAGTTGCACCAAGCTTCCACTTGCTGCATGGATTTCTGCTTCCAAGTCTTTCTGTTTCCATGTCCAGTTGTTTTTGACAAAGTAATGACATAGGAACCAAAGACCAGGGACTCAGTCATCAAGTCCACATATTTTATATATATAGATGGAAGGATGGATAGATAGATAGATCAATTGTGTTTATGTCAGAAAAATAAAGGTTTATTTATTTTATGTTTTGTTCTTACTCTTCAACAGTTTTTACCAATTTCTTTAATGATTTCAAGAGAAGATTCAGTGTATAATTCACTCCTCGTTCAAGCGCAGGTCATTTTTTTCAGCTTGAACGCCTACACATGTGGAGTTGATAATGTTTTGAAGCCACTAGGATCTCATTTGGATTGTTTTGGTTTAGATTCCGTGACTGCTTGTTATAGTTAGCTTCTATGTCTTCTAGTGCTTCATCTTTCTGGGTTAAAAACTTAAAATCATAGATAAGAAATAGAACAGAAAGATCTGCACAAGGCAAAATCGGTAAAACTAAATCCTAAATACCTGTCTCACAGCAATGAAACAGTCTAGGACAGATCTCTCTGGATGATCTAATCTAGGTTTTTATAAGGATAATAATACGAAAGAATAAGATTTTCTCCTCTAGGTTTGCTTGTCTCAGATATGTGTAGTTGTTGTAGTGGTTCACCTGTTCAGTGAAACTCATCGCATTATAATATTATGATCTGGGTTATACTCCTTGCCTCAGTATATGTCTAATTGCACAAGTCAGGCTAGATTGAGGTAGGGATTGTGGAAGTGGCGGGTTTCAATTTAGGATTGGGAAGGAGTGACTGGGAACTCTGTCCAAAAAAATATATTGAGTTAATGCTACAACCTTATCCTATATGTGATAGGAAGTATCTTTTACCAATGGTTTTTTTGGTAGAAACTTAGAATCATAGATGACTAAAATCATAAAGAGAACTAATTGATTCAGTTGATGGTGGTTTAAAAATAGATGTGATATTAGTGTTTGGATGAGGAGCAAGAGCAGATTATGTACTAAGTTTAATTCTTCTACCACTTGCTCACTGAGAATCAATAAACACTAATACTCGAATTGTTGTAATGCAATTTTTATCAAAATCGACCAGGAGGTCGAATCAGATAGGAGGGCTGGTTTGATCTACTCTGTCGTACTGGCAGGTTGTAACTTGTAAGTTGTAACCAGTTGATCTGATGAAAAAATCACTTCATGTGAAAAAACAAACTAAAGTTTATATTTGTAGAAGAGAAGAATTCGATTTTGGGTTTTAAAATTAGAAAATAATTATAGGTCCAAAAGCAGGATTACTTAGGGTTTTAGTGAGAATGATTTTGACCCAGGCACACAACTTCCAGCAACTACAAAGAGTCCAAATGCATCTCTCTCTCTCTTCCCCTCCCATTCTCTCTCTGTCTTGGCCATTTTAGTGGCAATTTTGGACGAAAAAAATGAAAATAAAAAGACATTTCTTTTTTCATTGTCCAGCTCTATTCATGGAACTGTCTGGGTAGGCTGGTTTTGAGTATTTTCCCAGATCAGGTGTCCAACCAAACCGGGCCTCCCATACGGCCAGTCTGACCCAGATTTTAACACATTGGTTTGGTGCTTCATGGGTTTGGATCAGATTGAAAACATGTACATTTTTTCTTAATCATGAAGTAATCTACTGCAGTAATTTATTGTCATCATTCGGACCATAATTTTTGTATTAGAATGTTTGGCTATAGTTATCAGTAGAATTCCAAACCCTAGATGTAAGAATGAAAGAAGAAGAGAGAGAAGATGAGAAGAAGAATGAGAGTTACACCCATGTGGTGTACACTCATGTTTTATTAATAGATTAATGGTGAGGAAAAAAATATCCTTACTAGAGTTTAAATCATAGACACACTAAACCAATACAACATACTATGGGCTTATAGATTTTAGGCTCAACACAACACTCCCCTTCAAGCAAGGCGTAGATATATGACATGTCCAACTTGTTAATGATATCATGACATGTCCAAATTGTTACTGATATCATGATGTCAATTAGAAGCCATTGCTATTGTGAAATGTTAGCCAATTGATCTTCTAATTTGACAAATGGGGGCTAATCATTCTGGATGTCACTTTTGCTCGAATAAAATGCTTGTAAACCTTGATGAGTTTCATTTTGTCATATAGAATTAGATTGCGAGCAATACTAATAGCAGTCTTATTATCACAATACAACTTCATTTCTGACTGAACTAGAAATCTAAGTTCTGTCAGTAGAATTTTGTTCCATAGTAACTCACATGCCCCATGTGTCATCGCCCTGTATTCTACTTCAGCGCTAGAGCTTGCTACAATTGCCTATTTTTTGCTTCTTTGTGTGAAATTTTCACCAACAATAGCTTGATGTGGATCTTTGAACATGTCCAGTGACTAGTCAGTCTGCATTTTTATGGCATTCTACCCATAAGTTTCCATTTTAACGGAAGAGTAAACCTTTTTCAGGATTGATTTAAGATATTTCAGCACCCTTTCAGCTGCCTTTAGATGAGGAGTCCTTGGCTTATGCATAAACTGACTAATGACATTATCACAAGTAATGTATGGGTGTGTTAGGGATAAGTATATCAGCCTCCCAAATCCCAATTAGTCTCTAGAACATCCCAACATCCTCGAGATCAAGTCTAACATTTCTTCGATTGGTGTATCAACTGGGTCTTGCTCCGAGTTGTCTTGTTTCTCGTAACAAGTCTAGAACAAATTTCCTTTGGGAATAGAGATGCCTTTCTTGGACTTGACTACCAGTGTAGTCAAGGCGTCGCCTAGGCGACTTTGGGTCTGCGTCGCCTAGGCGGGCGACCCTATAAAAAAATTTTTTTTTTTTTTTTTTTTTGCTTAAAAAAAATCCAAAATTTCTCAATAAATAAATAAAAATATAAAAACATGTAATGAAGTAGTAATAAAATTCTAAATCGTTTTTTTCACTAAAAATATCAATTTTTTTCACTAAAAATATCGTTTTCGAAGCAATCTGGGCCTATTAGGCCCAGATTGCGGACGCACTTCGTGCGTCGCAGGGGGGCGCTGCCCCCCCTGCCACCCCCCCGGGCAATTGTAGGAGGCTCTGCCTAATATTATACATGGACGACACAAATTTGGGTATTTTGCCCAGATTTTGAAGTGTTTAATACTCCACTATGTTAACATGTCTTTGGTTATGTGAAGAATGCTTGTAATAGACTTTTTATTTTATGTTTTTGTGGAATGTGGGTGTGGAGTTTTGATCTTTTTGATGTTATATATATATATAATTATATATATATTTATATTAAATTTATCGCCTAGGCTACGCCTAGGCGTCGCCTCGCCTAGCCGGGGCTAATCGCCTAGGCATCGCCTAGACGCCTTGACTACACTGTTGACTACCTCAATTCCAAGGAAATTCCTTAAGGGTCCTAGATCTTTAATTTCAAACTCTTTAGCTAAGAATACCTTGAGTCTTTTGAACCTCCTGAGGGTTGTCACTTGTTACAACTATGTCATTCAAATATACAATTAAGGCCATAGTAGTACCCATTTAAGTGCCTCATAAACATAGTAACAAAATTCGGGTTCGGGAATTATTCGACGGGTTAAATTCGGAACAAATTGGCAAATTCGGAATAAGTTTGGGATAAGTTTGGAAAAATAAAAATTAATAATTATAAAAGAATAAGAACGTGATACTAACTAATCTATCTATCAATTTGGAATAAGTTGTGATAAGTTCGGGAGTTATTCGGGAATGGTTCGGCAGTTCGCGAATTATTCGCGAACAATTCGGCAGTTCAGTAATAATTCAGCAGTTCGGGAAAAATTCGCCGTTTAATACTTTTACACCTAAAAGGCTAAAAAACAAATTATTCGCGAATTATTCCCGATAATTCGCGAATTTTGTTACTAGGCTCATAAATAGGGTGTGATGAACTTAACTCTTTGTATACCTAAATCTTTTCACAGCTCAACTAAATATTTCTAATCAGGCCTTGAAGACTGTTTAAGCCTATATTTTACCTTATTTAACTGACATACTCTACCTTCTTGATTCTGAACCCAGAATCCTAGAAGAAGTGCCATATAACCATGTAGAAACACATTTTTCACATTTAACTGGTGAAGCGGTGAAGAGAAATTCACTGTAAGTGAGAGCAAGATTCAAACTAAATTCATCTTGGTGACTGGAGCAAACGTCTCCTGATAATCAATTTCATGGTTTTGGGTAAATCCTTTAGCCATCTGGTCTTGTATTGATCCATTGTTCCATCAGCTTTTATGCTTCACTATATTCACCCATCTATATCCCACCAGTTTCATCTCTTTGGGAGTATCAAGTTCCCAAATAAGAGCATTCATTTCTGCTCATATTGCTTCCTTTCACTACAGATGCTTCAAAGCTTCCAACACATTGGAGGAATAGACACTAAAGACACAGAGGAAACAAATGCTCTAAGAGGTGACGAAAATGAGTTTTAGGAAACAAAGTGGGAAATTGAATGAATAATCTTATACGCACATTTCCCTTTGCATAAGGCATTGGGAATTTGGGAACATCATCATCAAGAATACTAGAAGGAAGTGAAGACTTATTAGGAGGATTATGTTTTGGATTAACAGTTGCAGGCTAATATGGTTGTTCAGCTGATGTAGACTTCACCTTGGGTCATTTGGATTTTTCTAGCTACTTGTTCTCACCTCCAGTAGACTCAGATGAAGAAGGGAACACAAGTGGATGGTGGAAGGAATATTTTCTACAAGTGATAGAAGTGGAATCTCTTCATTACTACTCTCCTTGTAAAGAAAAAATCTGAGAAGAAAAGAATAGATTCAAAGCAGACATCCATAGCTACAACCCTAAAGCAAAGGGGGACAACAACTATGCTCAAAATTTGCAAATTAGAATTCATTGGAGTGACATTTCTATACAATTGATTTCCATACCCTATAGTATTTGAGGAATTCCTTCCATACCACTATTTTCAGATATTTTTCTACTTCCAGGATAGTAAAACACCAAGAAAACAACTCTAAAGCCTCTTCACCGTACAACCAACACCCGACTTGGGCAGTTGGGTGAAAGAGGGACTTTTTTATACAAATACAACACTCACACTGATTTCAAGGTGACTTGGGCAAAATAACTTGATGCAGTAGAAGTGTAGAACAGCAAATATCCAAAGAATGGGAAAAACAAAGGGGGACAACAACTATGCCCTTACTTTTTACTTGTAACTTCTCCAAATCCTTATAGAATATTGTGCCACTTGTTTCTAACATTTTAAAAATTGAATATGGATAAAACACTTGTAGTTTGGCTAGCTGAAAAACTCCCACTGATCACACCAAACAGATTTGCAAAACTATTTTTTTTAATTCATCACTCTTGGTGGCAAAATGACATCAAATACTCTTAAAAAAATTCGAAATACTACAATTTGCCCAAAGTAGAGATCTCTAAAAAACCAACATTTTCTGATTTAGGGAAGGAACCCTGTTCACGAACACTCCATTAAAAAAGAGACAAAGAACACAGGCCTTGTTTTCCTTCTTTGATACCAAGTAGTAATATGAAATCCTAGTTTTCTGTGTGAGGAAGAAGAAAGAAGAAAGAAGAGAGAAGACTTGTTTGGGAAATAATACGAATAGAGATTAGGGTTTTTTTGCACATCCTTTTTATATTATTATAAAGCATTGGTAAGGACATAAATAAACTTACTAATGTGTAAACAAGAGTATTGAGTATTCTATTAAGTAACATAAATGATTATGGACTTATTAACTCAGGCCATCACAATACCCTCCCTCAAATGGGGAGCATGCCCAACTTGCCAAAAAGATAATGATGCCAATTAGACGCAACCACCTTTGTGAGAATATTAGCCAACTGAACATCTGTCTTGACAAATGGAAGGCTGATTATTCTTGAATTCACTTTCTTTCGAATGAAATGTTTGTCCACTTCGATATACTTGGTTCTATCATGTTGAATTGGATTGTAAGCAATACTAATGGTTGCCTTATTATCACAAAATAGTCTTATCTCAGACTGAACTGGAAATCCAAGCTCTGTCATAAGAATCTTGATCCATAACAATTCACATGCTCTTTGTGTCATTGGCTTGCATTCTACGTCTGCATTTGCCTGTACAACAACTGTCTGTTTCTTGCACCTCTATAGGTGTATAAACTAGCTTGACACCTAACTTCTATGTCTCTTGTAACAAGTCCAACACATTTTCTTTTGGGATATGAAGATTCCTCTCTTAGATCTAGCAACCTGAATTCCAAGGAAGTACCTCAATACCCCTAAACCTTTAATCTCTAACTCCAATGCAAAATCTTTAATCTCTAACTCCAATGCAATAATTTTTTTAGAGTAGAAAGTTCTTAGTGACTATTACCTGTTACCAAAATATCGTCAATATAAACAATAAGAGTTGTAGTAGTGCCTCTCACATGCTCCACAAATAGCGTATTATCTGCATTACTGAACATAGCCAAAGTTCTTCATTGCATCATTGAATCTTTTAAACCATGCTCTAGGAGACTGTTTTAATCCGTAGATTGCCTTCTTCAACTTACAAAATTTACCTTCTTGACCCTGAGCTTGAAATCTTGAAGCAAGATCCATGTACACTTCTTGTTGCAAGTCACCATGTAGGAACACATTTTTCACATCCAACTAATGAAAAAATCAAGATAAATTCGGAACGAGAGAAAGTCTTGGCAACTGGTGCAAAGGTATCCCGGTAATCCCATGGGTTTGGGTGAACCTCTTTGCTACTAGTCTGGCCTTGTATTTGTTGGCTCTTACTTGGCTTGCTGCTCTAGTTGAACCCACATTCATGGAGGACGACACATTAGGGGATTTGGGGATAAGCACGGAGGGATCTAGAAAATGGGGGCTGACTACTGAGCCCACTTTGGCCTCGCAGGGCAGGTCCCTGTTGTTGCGAGTTGAAGCTGCCATAGCTTATGGCTAGAGCAACGAGAGGTGTTCCATTTGCTTTATGCTTTACAATGGACACCCACTTACACCCTACTAACCATAGTATTAAAACTCAGCGAGTCGACTCGACTAGGTTTCGAGTCGAGATTGAGGCAAAACTCGGGGTTGACACTGAAAACCGAGTAATTCGCCCCGACTCGCCTAAGTTTTTGCACTTTAAAAAAAAAACAAATTCGAGTAAACTGCCTGCCCAATTCATTACATTATGCTTTTTTCTTTTTTTTAACACACTCCACCCACTCTCAAGTATAAATTCAAAATAAAAGGGGGGTGCTTAGTATATATTGAACTATATATCTCATTTTAGGCATGATTTATCATTAATTTTGAATTTATACCATATATATAGTATTAGAAAATATTATATATGTCCAAGTTTTAGGTGTCATTACTCGGATGAGTTTTGCCCGAGTTTCCAAGTTGACTCTATTCGACAAGTTTCCGAGTCGAGTTTTTGGGTTTGAAAACACTGCTACTAACTTCTTGTCCTTGGGAGTGCCAACTAGTTCCCATGTATGGTTTTTAATAAGATCCTTCATTTTCTCCCATATAGCCTCTTTCCACTTGCTCTATTTTAAAGCCTCTGCAATACTAGTAGGAATAGACATAAAAGACAAGGAAGACAAATGCTAGAAGAGGAGGTGAAAGAGAATTATATGACACAAAGTTAGAAATAGGATGAAGAGTGGTACATGTATCGTGTACATGTCCCTTTGCGTAATGTAATGACAACATCATCATTAGAAATAGTTGGAACAAGTTCAGGAACAGACTTGGTGACTTACTCAAAGAAGTAGGCTCCAAATCTATAGTTGTAAACTGAAATGGTTGGTCAATTTATGTAACTTGTACTTTAAGGTGTTTGGAATACGTTTGCATCTTTTTTTTTTCACCTTCTGTTGATTTAGACAATGATAAAGGAATATCAGAAGGTATTGGAAGTGAAAAATGGACCTCTTCAATACTACTATTCTCCCCTAAAGAGTAACACCCCAAAATTAAGGAGTGGACTTGAAGAATGAGACATCTATAGAAACAGAACGTTTCGGTAACTGGATTAAACACATGAACAAAACAAGTGCATCCAAAGACTTTTAAAGGAAGACTGAATACCAGATAGCTAGGACATAACAACTGATGTGGAGATTTGTCCTCCAACACTTTGGATGACATGCAATTAATAAGGTACGACGCAGTGAGCATCGCACTAGCCCAGCATCTCTTTTTAGCTTCCCAATAGAAAATTTCTTGCTACTTAGTGTCTATTTTTCTATTTAGCAACACCATTTTGTTATGATGTATAAACACAACTGCTTTGATGTACCACACCAGTGTCTTCCAAATACGCTTTCAACTGGCCCCCTAGGTTTTCACGACCATTGTCGGATCTAAGTATTTGATATTTTTGTCAAACTACGTTCTTACCATCTTATAAAAGACACGGATGATATTTCGTACTTCATCCCTAGTCTTCATAAGGTAAATTCACATGTAGCTTGTGTAATTGTCCACAAAAGACATGAAATATAGGAAGCCGAACAAAGACAGTGTGTGGGAAGGTCGAAACATCATAATGCACAATATCAAATGAAATTCGATTCCTTTTAGTTCTAGGAGAAAAGAAAACACAACAATATTTCGCTAGTTCACACAGTTCACATTGTAAACTTAATGAACTGACAAATTTAAACAAATGAGGAAACACGACTTTTGAGGAAGGAAAAGACAAATGACCAAGTTGGTTATACCCATGGTTCAAAATATCGGTATCGGTTGTTGTATCGGTAAGTCCAAAATAGGATACGTATCGGCGTATCGGTTGGATACAGTGGAAAAATTCAGGATACGCTAAAAAAGCTTGAATACGCAAGGAAAAACTTGGATACCTTGCATAAAACCTCTTTTAATGCAAATATAAACTAAAAACAAACTAAATGAAAGCTTTCAACTACATTTATAATTATATATATGAGAGTTAACAAATTTATAAGTTAAAAAAGGCGTACACGCTGATAAATTTGTATGAAAATACAAATCATAGTTACTTAACCAAGTGATAGAATCTCACTTGCATTCATAAATCAAAAATAGAAAAATACATAGACCCTTGTATTCACAAATCAAGTTATATACATGATAGAAGCTTAATACCACATTGAGCTTCGTGCCGGCTCATACTCTTATCATTGTGGGATCAGGAATTGAATAGAGTGATACATTATAAGTGGTCCAGACATGATGACACCACTATCTATAAGTCATCATCGTGCGGTACATGTCCAGGTACATTTATACATATGCTTATTGCTGAGTCGTGATCAACATTTATACATAACTGTCAGTCGAAGACTGAGACTGAGCATCATAACCAGTGGCTCCTAATAAGTAGGGCCGGGTTGAGGCATCATAACCAAGTGGATAATCTTATTTACATATTAATATCTAAAAAAAAATGAAAGTAAAATTAAGTTAAAATCATTTACTTAAATAATATATTATGTAAATAAGTTGTGTATCAGATTTGTATTGTGGATCCTAGTGTAAATGGAAGGAGAAAAAAAAATTAATTGAAAAATCCCCGTATCGAGTATATCAGCCCGATACAGTGGAGTTTTTTTTTTCCAGCGTACCAGTGAATCGGGTAGCTCCAAATAGGATACGTATCGGTCGATACGTATCGATATTTTAAACTATGGTTATACCAAAGCAAAATTCGATCTTTATTAACACATGAGACTAAAGTGCACTAGGAGAAGTTGAATCTAGTAAGTACAACCCATCAACCTCACGACCACTCCCAATCTGCCGTTGTGTCTTCAGATCATGAAACACACAGTAGGTAGGAAAAAGGTTATACTGCAATTTAATTTTCTAGTTAGACTGCTAATAGAAAGAAGATTAACAGAGAAGCTAGGAACATGTAAAACAGATATAAGGAAAGATTTAGAGAAACATTGGTGGTTTATTGATGTAAGACTATGCAATGACCTAAAATCTAATGATCTGAGATAAAAAACACATCAAGTACCGTTAAAAAATATCTGAAAAAATCACCACAATTCCCAAAAAATGCAGATCTCTAAAAATCAACTTTTTCTGACCGGGAGGAACACTGCCCACCGCACTATTGAGACACTGTGCATGAATACTATTCATGAACACTCAATTAAAAAAGAGAAAACATGCTGTCTTTCTCTTCTTGCTCTGATACCAATGAAACCCTTGTTTTCTTGTGAGAAAGAAGAAAGAGGAGAGTAGACTTGTTTGGGGAAGAAGTTGAAAAGAGATTATAGTTTCTGTACAAATCATTTTTATATTATATAAAGCATTAGTAAGAACATAAATACACGGTTCAAATTGTTCTACTAAGCTTAGATCTCAACAAATTAGGTATGGGTAATGTTAGAAATATTCATTAACAAAGGTTTTAGTTCTTTGTAGGGGTAAGGTTTATGTCCCCCCAAGTTCCTTCTTATTAGTAAACATGTAGGGGTCTGCCAAACCCCCCACTCCTATGAAGGGACTTGAAAAAAAAACTAGTAATGCAGTAGTCGTACCTCTCGATGCTTCACAAACTATGTGAGAATGACATTGCGTATACCCAAACTTCTTAACAGCTCTGTTCGCATGGAATTTATTGTCTTTCCTTCCGGGCCTAGACCTTGCGGAGGAACGACGCTAAACTCATTTAGGAGTCGCCACCTATTTAATTATGAGAGAAATAGGAACCCGGATAAAGGTGGATAAGGGCCTACGGTCTGAGTCGAGATTCTAGGTAAGCAATTTGATGAAGTCTCGGGGAAGGTGTTTGGCACCCCGAGATCCCCATCCTAAGATGTTTGCCTACTCCCTAGGTCTAAGCCAAACAAAGCGAAATTGAAGAAAATTGCCTAAATGATTTAGATATGTTAATTAAGAAGGGGAAAGAGGAGGGCCTCTATCGTAGATGGAGGTTGGACCCTTGTCCGGCCTGCCTACATACCTGACTTGGCGGGGATCAAACCGGAGTAGTTCTTCCAATGGAGGGTGGTTATCGTGATTTAAGGCTCATTTAAGAGCAAGCGTAGTTTAGGACTCATTTCGGAGTCAAGGGCAATTTTAGGCTCATTCTGGAGTGGTGGAGTAGTTTAAGGCTTATTTCAGAGCACAGGTAATTTAGGTCTAATTTCAGAGCAAAAGGGGCGGTGTAGTTTAAGGCTCATTTTGGAGCAACGCAGGGTATGAAAATTAACCGGGGTTAATTTTTAGGTTTTAGATTATTTCAATGTTTTTGGATTTTTAATAGTAGTTTATGGCTCATTTCGGAGCATGAGAGGGGAGTTAAGTCTAACTTTGGTCAAGAATTAACTAAGGTAAGTCGAGTGGCTAAAACAGTGTTAGGGCCAAATCCAGTCGACCGAAATAGGACCTTGGTCGATCGGATTTGATTCTATGACACAAGGCGTTACTGGGTAAGTGGCTCTGGCGCTTCGGGGAGGAGGAGGGGAGCTTGTGGAAGGAGGTGATCCTAGCTAGGCATGGTTTTGTCAATCGGTGGCACCTAAAGGCCGGCCAGGGCCCCCTGGGAGTCGGGTGTGGAAGCCTATAATGCAAGGTTGGGAGGAATTCTCCTCTCACACACACCTTAAGGCGGGAATTAGGGATCAGGTTAGTTTTTGGAATGATCGTTGGTGTGGTGAATCAACGCTTAGGTAGTTGTTGCGGAATATGTTTCTCCTTGCGTCTAATAGAATGGCCTCCATAGCAGAATATCTGGATTGGCATAGCGGGGCTCTGGTATGGGCCCCTAAACTTCGTCGCAACCTTTTAGATTGGGAAATCCCGGAGTTCTTAGGTTTGTTAGCTCTTGTCTTGGAGGTCACCCCGTCTCCTTCCATCAGGGATAGTTGCGTTTGGTCCTTAGACAATAAGGGGAGATTCTCTGTGGGATCTTTTTGCGAGCCTTGCGTTCTAGTCCTTTGCTACCTTTTCCTCATCAGGCTGTATGGGTTCCAGGCATTCCATCGAAGGTATCATTTTTCTTATGGCTGATGGTATTGAATAAAATTTTGACAATTGATCATCTTATGCACAGAGGTTGGCAGCTAGCAAATAGATGTTTTATGTGCCTACTCGCAAAGGAATCAGTGGATCACCTTTTGCTTCATTGTCCGGTGTCGAGAGAGGTTTGGTCCTATTTCTTTATGTATCTAGACATTCCCTGGATCTTTCCCGGTTCCTTTCAGAGCTTCTTATCTTGTTGATTGTCAGGGGTTTTCCCATCGCTAGCAGGGGATGTATGGCCTCTCCTCCCTTGAGCAGTTGTTTGGTCCCTTTGGAATGAGAGGAATAGACGAGTATTCGAGGGCTCCGTCGCGGAGATCCCCTGCATTCAAGCTAGGGTGCGCAACTTAGTCTCAGCATAGGGATCCGTTGGGGGTGATTTAGAGGATCCGCGGGGGAATACATTTTCACTTTAATTGCCTGGATTCTCTTTTTATTTTTGTTTTTGTTTTGCTTTGTTTTGTCTACAACTGGTTTGTAATTTTCTCTCTTTTCCCAGGTTCACTATTGGTGATCCCAGGGATTCCCACCTTTATTTAATATATAGCTTTACCAATCAAAAAAAAATAAAAATGACAGACTGGTGGTCACAAAATCAAATCCGATTGATCGGGATGGAGCTCGGTTGACCGGTTTTGGTACCGTGACAAAGAACCTGGATTTTGGGTTTAGGGGATTTAAACTAGATTCTAACCATTCTAAGATGAGGTCAGCCTAGGTGAGGGTGAAATAAGCCAAAACCACACCAAGTAAAGGGTTTTGATTGTTGACATACCTCGAAAAGGAATGTAAAGACAGTGCGGAAACGGCAATGGAAAGCCAAGCGGGAAAGGAAATGGAAGGAGGCTTCAAAAGGGTCCTAGAAATGAACTAGGACCAAATAACAAAAGAAAAGAAAAGCTAAAAAGGAAATGTAGGATGGAGAGGGTGAGGTGAAAACCTACCCTTTTCCCTTTCTCTTCAATGCTCCAAAGCTCCAAGGTGTGTAGGAATGGTGGCCAAGGTAGGGTGTTCTAGCTTAGGCTATTGGGTTGGGATGTAGAGACCAAGGCAAATGGGAAGCTATCTCTCAAAAATTTGTAGGGTTTTTGAGTTGGGGGCTAGAGACTAGGGTTTGAGGGTTGGAGGCTAGGGATTAGGGTTTAGACTTGAGGATTTTTTGGATCAGGGTATTCTTAAAGGAATGAGAGGTATTTATAGGTTTTCTAAGGGGGTTTGGGGTATTTTGGGAATTAAAGGGACGAACTAGGGAGGTGTCTAGGGGTGATTGGGTAGCTTAATAGGGTTTGGAACCCTAAAAAATGAGAAAACACACAAGTCGATCGCCCGGAATGGGAGGTCGGTTGACCGACTTCAGGAAATAGGCAAAAAAGACCATAGCAGGGTGTAAAATAGCGGGCAAACCGGTTGATCAGACCCAGATCCGGTCGACCAAGCTCTCCAGAATTTGAAAAATGCATGTTTGGTGAGAAAACTCGCTATTTTTGGGGGAAAAACTCTGTTTTTGAAAAACTCATTTTTTGGGCCTCAGATTAATTTGAAAAGGCTTGGGAGGGTTTGGAAAGGGTATGAGATTTTCTTTGTGATGGTTCCCGGCAGACATGGTCTCTTGAGCTGGGCTTGGTCTTAAGCTTGGCTATGGGTGTAGGTTTGGGCCATGAGGAAGGGTGCTTGGGCTTGGATTGATGCCTTGGAGCATTGCAAGAAAGAGTGATCTTGAATATCAAACCATAAGTTGCCTTTCAGGAGACACACTTTACCCTTATGATCTTGAATATCGAACCCTTGAGATAAAGCCATATACACTTTTTCTCGGAGATCTCCACGAAGGAATGCGTTCTTCACATCCAGCTGAAACAATGGCCAAGAGTGATTTGCTGATACAGAAAGAAAAGTAATTACTATATTCGCCTTTGCCACGGGAACAAATGTTTCTTGATAGTCGATCCTAAATGTCTAAGTGAATCCCTTAGTCACCAACCTTTCTTTGTATCTTTCAACAATACCATCTGCATTGTATACACTTACTTGCACCAAATTAGTTTTTTGTCCCTAAGAGAATCAACTAGTTTCCAAGTATTATTTTTTATGAGCGCCTTTATTTCCTCCCACATAGCTTCCTTTTAATTAGGGTGCTACAATGCATTTGTTACACTAGATGAAATAGAGTTTGAAGACAAAGATGAGATGAATATATGATGTGGTTAAGAACAAGAATCATATGAAACAATGTTAGAGATAGGATGAGAAGTAAACAAACATTTCCCTTTGCGGAAGGCAATGAGAACATCAAGATTAGGAGTAATGGGTGAAGATAAAGAATTACCTGAATTGGGAGCAATCAGAGAAGTAGGATCGGGCTCCACAAAAAATGCTGAGAGGGTTGTTCAATTGATGGAGGCTTCACTTTGGATCACCTAGAATGTCTTTAGCTCATTTCCCTCTATAGTATCATTAAAAGAGGACACCAACGGTAAAGAAATACTATTAGAGTTAGCCAGAACAGGAAGGAGTATATCTTCATTAACATTCTCCTCCTCAAGAGGAACCCTAGTAAAAAAAAAAGAACCGACTCTAAAAGGAAACATCAAGGAATCAAAAATTTTGTATCCTTTATGTGTAGAGGAATAGTGTAGGAACACACATTTGGTGGACTTAAGATCTAACTCGGAACTGTTTGAACCTAAGATTTGAAGAAAACATGTACAACCAAAGGCACGAAGCGGAAGACTATAGAGTATAGAGAGGACTCTTGGGATATAATAACTGATGAGGGGACTGGAAGCCCAAAACACGAGAAGGCATCCGGTTGATTAAATATGCCGTAGTAAGCACAACATCACAACATCAAACCAAAATTTTTGTTCACTTACATCCATAGAAGCAAATTGCGAGCAACCTCGAGCAAAAGTATTTTCTTCTTTTTACAACTCTAGTTTGATAGCGCGTGTAAATACAGCTGTTTTGATGAATAATACCATGGTCATTAAAGTAAGCTCTGAGTGTGCCCTCAAGATATTCTCGTCCATGATTTTTGTCAAATTGAGTCTGGGCCATTATATGGAAGGTGCGAATGATTAGGGATGCAATCAAGCCACGCTAGATGCCAAGCTTTTATTTGAGATCGAATGTTTAAACAAGCCAAGCTCAAGCCAGACCCTATTTGATTCGGGCTAGTTTAGGGCTCGGTTCGGCTTAAGCTTGACTTGGCTTGAAATATATATATATATATATATACACACACACACAATATTTTTTTATATTAATACAAAATAATATATTAAACTTTTGTTTATTGGAGATAGTAATAATTTTGAATAAATAAGTTTAAGAGATAATAACAACAAAAAGGTTAAAGGATTGCTTCCAAATCTTCTTTTTGTATATGAATGTATTAATTTTTTGTAGTTTCTTCTATTATAAGTTATTAATAGACACTTTTATTATATGTAAAAGTAAACAAAATAATTTCGTGAATCAAGCTTGAGCCAACCTGAGTGAGCTTGGCTCGACTTGAATAAAGTTTAAGCTTGAACAGAGCTCGAGTTCGATCAAGTTTGTTCAAGCCTAAACATTCGTTCTCGAATCAAGCTCAAGCAGAGCTCGAGCATGTTCAAGCCAAGCTCAAACTTGGCCAAACTCAGCTCAAATACGAATGATGTTGGGCACCTCATTTTGAGTTTTTATCAAGTACAATTAAGTTCAGTGAGAGTAATCATCGATAAATGAAATAAAGCATCTATATCTGAACAAGGTTAAAGTGGGAGAAAGGTCCCATACGTTAGAATGCACAATTTCAATTGGAAAATAACTTTTATTGCGAGGAGGAAAAGAAATACGACCATGCATCACCCTGGCTTCCCGGGCGGGGGGGGGGGGGGGGGGGGGATCCATTCATTAGGTTCAAACTGGGGAATGAGGCTGAAATTTTGTTTTGGCATGATGTCTGGTGTGGCCAGTCTAGGCTTAAAGATGATTTTGGGTCTATCTTTGCTCTGGCCACTAATCAGGGGGCTTTCATCGCTAAGTGTACAGAGAGATTGGGTGGTGGTTTAGTCTGGTGTCTTAGGTTTACGAGGGATTTGAATGATTGGGAAATTGGGGTCATGCAGAGGCTTATGGGCCGGTTGGGTTCCTTTTCCCCTAGAATTCATATTAGTGATTGTAGGGTTTGGTCTCAAAGCAACAATGGTCGATTTTCAGTGAGATTATTCTTGCAGTCCTTTGACTCATCACCTTTGCATTTATTTCCTCATAAAGCTGTGTGGGTTAACCAGGTCCCCACGAAGGTATCCTTCTTCCTCTAGTCTACAGCTCTAAATAAGATTCTCACTATAGATCAGATAAAGAGGAGACGATAGAGTTTTGCGAATCGCTGCGATCTGTGCCTGAATGAAGAAGAAAGTGTGAATCATTTGCTCTTGCATTGCCTGAGAGTCTCTGATCTTTGAGATTTTTTCTTGGTTCGGTTGGGCGTGGAGTGGGTCTTCCCATTCTCCATTTTAAGCTTCTTATCTGGTTGGGGCTTGACAACTTTGGTGGGTGCTAAGAAAATAATCTGAACTTTTTTACCTAGTGCGATAGCATGACCTATTTAGAAAGAGAGGAATGGTCGCTTATTTGACAACTCTTCCTCTCCTTTTCATCGTATCCTGTCTCAGGTGCGTCAGTTGATTATGGATTGAAGTTCTTCTCTCCATTTGGATCAAGAAGTGAGAGATTCCCTGCATCCATGAGTAGTCAGTTGGTGGTTCTAGTGGGCCGTTATGATCCCCTCTTTCTTTAGTTTTTTGTTTTTTTTATCTCCTATTTTTAGTTTAAATCTCTATAAACTGTTGTTCTCTGCAAACTTTGTGTTTTTAGTTTACATCTCTGCAAACTTTTTGGAATGACAGACCCAATCAGATGAGGAAGCACAACTTTTAAAGACTAAAATGACAAATTACCTAAATGACGATATTAGATAAATATTTGGTATTTATTAAAAAAATTATGAGATTGAAATGCTTCAGAGATGAGTGCAGGAGCTTGATCCAAGATATAAAGTTCTTTCACTTCACGTATACTCCCAATCTGCTGTTGTCATGGTTTAAAATTTCAATACGTATTAGCCGATACGGGCCGATACATATCCTGTTTAGAGTTACTTGGTACATTGGTATACTGGAAAAAAAAAATTCCGTATAGGGCCGATACGGGACCAATACAAAGGATTTTTAGTCATTTTTTTTTCTCTACTATTTACACTAGGATCCATAGCATAGACCCGATGCACACAACTTATTTACATAAAACATTATTTAAGAAAATAATATTAAATTAATTTTACTTTCATTTACTAAAGATATTTATATATAAATAAGGTTATACCAGTGTTTTAAAACCCGAAAACTCGACTCGACTCGACTCAGAACCTTGCTGAGTAGAGTCAACTCGGAAACTCGGACAAAACTCGTCCGAGTAATGAGACCTAAAACTCGAACATAGATGATATTTTTCTAATACTACATATATAAATTCAAAATTAATAATAAAACATGCCTAAAATGAGATACATAATTCAATATATACTAAACACCCCATTTTGTTTCGTATTCATGGTTGTTAAATCCTTGCGATTTGCGATTCAAATCATACGATTCGATTCGATTCACAAGCAAAACGATTCAAATTGGGGGTGAAAATCTTAATTGGGTAAATCCCATTTGATTTGCAATTCAGATTACAATTTGCGATTCAAATCGCACGATTCAGGCGATTTGAGCATAAAACCCCTTTTTACGAACTATTACTTAAAAATATTATTCTTTTGATTTTCTAAAAATACTTTATGTCTTTTAAGAAGAAAGAAGAAACAGGAAAACCCCTGTTACGGACATGCCAAAACTCTTATTTGAGTTTTCTCTTTGTTGCTAACAGGTTGTGAAACAGAGAAAAAAAAGAAAAAAAAAAGAAAGGAGGAAGAAGAAAGATGAGGTTGGATTTTGGGAAAACTTGATAGTTTATTTTATTAGTCTTTTTAATTATACACGTCTTTTGATATTTGATCTCATACAACATGATTGTATGAGTTTACTTTTGTTGATTTATCTTTAATGATATTGGTTTTTTTTTTCATTTTATGGAGTTCATTCGCGTTTTTTTATAGTGTATGCAATAAAATGTTCATTACTTTCTTTTATTGATAGATATGAATGAAATCTTTTGGATAATAGATTATTCTATTTTTTTTATTAAGTTTTAAATTTTTTAAACAATTTTTTTTAAAATGGATTGAATATTACAATTACGATTTGAATCCGGATTTGAATTGATCGGTCTTAAAATGATTTTATGATTTGATTACGATTTAACAATCTTGTTCATATTTATACTAAGGGTGGGTGGGGTGTGTTAAAAAAAAAAAATCATAATTTTCACACTCGGGTAGGCTGGTTTAGTCGATTTTTTGTTGTACAAAAAAGTACATTACTCGGGTGAGTCGGGGCGAATTACTCGGTTTTCAGTCACTTCCGAGTTTTACTCGACTCGGCCGAGTTTCGGGTCGCCTCGCCGAGTTTTAATATATTGGGTTATACCCTTCATTTGAATTCAATAAACATTATCCTGGATCTAAATTCCTGAAGAATAAAAAGTCAACTTTCTAGTTCAAGAACAAAATCCTATTTTTAGCACATTTTAGAGATTATGTCAAAATTTCAACTTTAAAATAGTAAGGTATTTCAAATATTTAAATTTCATAAATTCTTCTATATCAAAACATTACCAAACCTCAAAAATCCGATAAAAAAAATCTCATATTTTAATCTTCAAAAATCTACAGGATCAAACGTCAACTAACAGTTTAACATAAAAAGACATACATTCAAGTTTATAATTTATGGTTATAATTCAATACATTCTTATTTAACTCATTGAATGTAAGGTTTTAATATCTAGTTTGTATGTCCTATATACTTGCCTAGATGACTATAGTTTGTATTTTCATATCTGTTTATCAGCACACACGTCTTGTTTAACTTGTAAAATTCTTAATTTTTATATGCATGGTTATAAACATAGTTGGAGCCTTCATTTAGTTGATTTTAAGCTTATGTTTGCATTAAAAAGGTTTTATGCATGGTGTCCAAATTTTTCCTTGAGTATCCAAGCGTTTCTTA
Organism: Tetracentron sinense; assembly: GCA_015143295.1. Taxonomy (NCBI): domain Eukaryota; kingdom Viridiplantae; phylum Streptophyta; class Magnoliopsida; order Trochodendrales; family Trochodendraceae; genus Tetracentron; species Tetracentron sinense. The sequence goes on along the minus strand of CM026568.1, from coordinate 2,169,144 downwards.
GCGCATCCTGATTTTTTCCATCGTATCCATCTGATATAGTCCGATGCATATCCTATTTTGGACTTTTCAATACGGCACCCGATACCGATCTTTTGAACCATAGCTGTTGTGTCACTAGATCCTGAAAAGATAATGAGATGGAAAAAGGTAGTACTACAATCAAATTTCTTAGTTCGGCTACTAACAGAAAGAACGTTAGTAGAGAAACCAGGAACATGTAACACAGAAGACAATGAGAGATTAGTAGTTGCACAAATGTTTCCTTTCCCAGATACTGAGGAAGAAGATCCCGATGCTATTTTAACTCTCAAAGAACTAGAGCAAGAATTATAGGACGAGAAGATGGAGCACATACTAGACATGTGATCTAAGGTTCCTAAATCAATGATCTGAGCAAAAGAAGTTGAGGATTCAATAGATATCTCCAGAAGATGACGAATGCGCTTAAGCTCCTTTCTTAGATACTTGCAGGGTGTCCTTATAGGACTACTGAAAATGGGGCGAAATAACAGAGGATTCCCTAGGAGAAGCTATACTAGTGGAAAAGGTCGGACTTGGTCGAGTGTACTTGACAGGCCTACCAACTAGGTTCCAGCATGTCTCCACAGTGTGAGGAATTCTGCCACAGTGGTCGCACTTGACAAATTGAGACAATTCTATGTAATTTCTTCCATCCATTTTTTCTGTTAATCTGCTTACTTGGATTGTTTGAGGAAGAAATCACAAAGGGAGTAGTCTTGGGAAGCCCATGCCTGAGGAATTATCCTCTATGCCACTAATCTCAGACATACATCAATTTTAAGGATTAAAAAACAACCAATGGATTCACCCGGGACACACAAATACTAAAAACACCTCAATTAGAGTGCCAATGCTGATTTGCACAAATCAGCAACCCAAACACCTCACAATTTTTTTTAAAAAAATTCCTTTCATACAAATAGGTAGAATAGCTGAATCATACCCAAACCTAGAAAAAACTTGTAATCTTGAAGAAAACTAATGTAGAATCTCCAAAATACAACCATAGAATCCCCAAAACATAATTAATCTTCATGAAACTTATTTCATAAATTTGCAATCATCAAATATTCACAGCAACTTTCATCAATGAACAACACCAAAATACCCCAAAACACATCCCTTCAGTTGTTTGATTATAAAACTGAAATCAAACAACTGGGTAAAACACCATCAAGAACTTGTCAAAAAGTTCTGACAATTCCCCAAAATACAAATCTCTAAAAAATGAACTTTTTCTGACCTAGGGGAGGAACACTGTTCACAACACTATTCACAAACACTATTCACAAACAGTCTATTAAAAAAGAAAAAAAAAGGAACGCAGGCCTTATCTTATTGCTCTGATACTAGGTAGAAAACTAGAGTTTAGAGAAGAATAGAAGAGGAGAAAGAATGAGAGAGGAATAGGCTGTGGAATAATGTCTCCAACCCCTTAAGACTCCTTTTATATCACTAATAAGATGAAATGATATAAGATGCCCATGCCCTTAAGTAAATGAAAGATAATAGACAACAATTAACAATAAAGTAACTAAGCAATAAGGAGGTAATGGGCTTATTTAGACGACCCATTACAACATAAAGCAAGATCCAGTCTTTATTGAATATTGACACTACTACTAGACTGGAGTGCACTAAAATAAGTTGGAGCAAAATCGAATTAGTAAAGACCATCAACTTCACAATCACTCCCATTTTGTCACTGTTTCCAGATCATAAAACACGCAATACAAGGGAAAAAATGCTACACTGCAATTTAAGATCTTAGTTAAACTACTAACATAAAGTAGATTAGCAGAGAAATCAGGTACATGTATATAGAGGGCAAAGTGAGACTAGGAGAAACTCGATGATTCCTTTTCTTGAACTGAAGAGAGGGATCCACCAGCTATCATAACTTTAATACTACTAGAAAACAAGTCATACAAAAAGAAAAATAAAAGAGGAGCAGACATATGATTAGAATCCCCTGATAATCTAGGAGAACCTGGATGAAGGTAAAGAGGAAACATGGTGAGCTGATGCATTAGTACCTGGCTGGAAAAGAAAAGTGAACGAAGAGGAACCAATGAAGTGAAGAGGCACTTGAGACTCAAGCTTTTCTCAGAGAACAGATAACATCTCACTTGGAGAAGATTGAGGAGGAAGTGATATCGAAGATGCGGTCTGGTAGATAAGGTACTATGTGCAGCAGAGGATTCAGGGTGAGTAAATTTTATTGGTCTTCCAATCAAGTCCCAACATGACTTCTTAGTGTGCCTTGTCCTTCCATAATGACCACACTTTAGTTTATCCTTTTCATCGAAACTCATACATCTTTTCTGTTTATGTGGGCCTCCCTTATTCCCTTTCTGAGGAAATGAAGCTGATACTAAAGTAGAACGCTCTGAGCTATTAGCAGGAATATGCATAGTTATCCGTCTGCACTCCTCACCTTGAACCGGAGCATATACTTGAATCGAAGCGGGCCATTTATCATTACTCAAAATTTTAACTCTTTAACAATTTAAAATCTAAGTTCAATCTTGCCAAAAACTCAAAGATTCTGTTGTGCTCTATCAATCTATACTGTTCCGTCATCAGTGATGCTCAATGACTAAAACATCAGATAATCCTCTAATTCCTCCAACATACTATGGAGTCGAGCAAAATATGCAGTGAAAGTTTTGTTCTCCTCTGCCTGAGATGTGATATCTCTTGGCATAATTGGTAGATCATAGCAATATTATGGGTTTAGGAATATGTTTGGACTGTTAAATCCCAAATTCCCTTGATTGTCCATAGGAAGGGAAATCCACGAGAAATCTGAGGTTGCACGAAAGGCATCAGCCATAACATGACAATGAGATTTTCAAGCTTCCACATGTTATACGAGGCATCTGATGGGCTGGGCTTTACTACTCTCCCAGTAATATATCCAATCTTGACATAACTACCGATAAACATTTTCTCAGACTGACAATTCCAAATAGTTCTGACCATCCAACTTCACAGCTATAATCTGCAAGCTAGGGTTCCCCAGTGGAGGAGCTATATATGATGGAAACCCTGCGCTATAGTGCTTGATGAACTTCCCTCTATACCACTCATCCCTGACATATTTCCAATGTTGGAACTATACGATACTGTGAGAACAGCCCGGAGCCCCCAAGAATATTTGAACTGATAAATAACTAGGCTGGTTTATGCAAAACATTGTTACTAATTTCCACAAAACAGTCACTCATCATATCATAGGACTTATCAGTCCAAACATGCTAAAAATCAAAGATCGGCAGTAAACATGTCCTAGAAAAATCTTTATAGAATCCTCAAATTCACCAAGAACTCGAAACTTATTTTAAACTTTCCAAAAATTTGAAACTGATAAATAACTAGGCTGATTTATACAAAACAATATTACTAATTTCCACAAATCAGTAACTCTTCATAGGATTTCACAGTCCAAACCATAGTTGTAGGGAAGCTATGTACAAGGTGGGAAGCTCACTTCCCCAGAAGCTTGTTTCTAGACTCACTTCCTGCTCGCTTACATCATGTCTTTTTTTTGTGGTAATCTGCTATAACATTAAACCAAGAAGCAAAATACAACGAGGGGGTCAGGGAACATGGACAGTTCGAATGACCCCTAGATCAAAAGGATAAGAGCAGTTTGGCCGAGAAAGGGGCCCTGGAACCCCCTTGATATGCCAGGAGAGGGCCCGCCTAGCAGGAAATGGGCCTCATAATTCGTGCTTCTTCGGATGGCTTGAGCTTTGGCTAGAGGAAATTGCCTCCAAAGGGTTTTGATGTCGTCCATGAGAGTCTGCACGTTCCAGTGTATGGAGTCTGAATGGCCTAGGAGGAAGGATATAAGTTCCTTTGCATCCCCTTCCAGAATAAAATGGGTCCAGTCATGTTGGCCCGCAATGCTAATGCATAGAAACATTGCCTTGGCTTCTGCTACCCGGGCACTACCAGGGTCCACTAGGAAAGAATTTCCAAAGATGGTGCAACCCTTGTGGTCACGGATAGAAATACCAGCTCCTGCTTTGTTGGTGTTGACATCCCAAGAGCCGTTGAAATTCAGTTTGAGCCAGCCAGAGGGGGGAGGGGACTAGATAGAAGGTTGAATAGTGGGAGCCGCCATGGGATTAGTGATCGCGAGATCCTGAATAGCCTTGATCACCTTGGAGAGGGAGCCAACTGAGTGAAGAATTCTAATGGGGCATGGCTAAATTCCGTCAAAAAATCGATCGTTTCCTGCCCGCCAGATTGCCCAAAGCAAGGCAATAACTTGTATCGAGATGGCATAGTTATCTGATCCAAACTCTGGTTGGGTAGTCCAAGCTATCCACCAAACACGAAATGAGGAGGGGGAGGGATTGGGAAGGCGCCAACTCAAAGGTGAACCAAACCATATACTTTTAGCGAAAGGGCACTGGAAGAAAAGGTGGGTAATGGTTTCAGTTGGGGATCCGCAAAGTAAACAGTGACGATCAACAGGAATATGTTTAGAGTAAAGGACTTCTGCCACCGAAAGGGACCCCTTGCAACAGCACCAAAGGAATGTTTGAATTTTTGGGGGAATGGGTATTTCCCATATTTTTTTCCAAATTGGATTAGGGGAGTAAGAGGCCGAAGAGCTTGGTTGGTGGAGGTTTGGGGGGGGGGGGGGTAGAATTGTGGGCCAGGTGGTAAGCGGATCTGACTTGGAATTTTCCATTTGTGGTATAGTGCCAAATCAATTTATCCACTTGATTTGTCTTGCTTGGATCCAAATTGGTGATGGTTTGGACTTCTACAGGTTGAAAGAGTTGGTTTAAAAGAGGAATATTCCAGTTACCAGAAGGTGCCACCACTAATTGAGAGACTCGGGTAATATGGGAATGGCCACCCTGGTGCGAGATAGGTCTGAATCGAGGAAGGGATGGCACCCAAGCATCTTCCTAGATAAGAATGGCCTTGCCTGAGTCGAGATTCCATCTGAGGCCTTGAACAAGAAGATCTCTACCATACAAAATGCTATGCCAACCCCATGAGGGACGGTTACTCATTGGCGCCTTTAACAAGGAAGATCGTGGCAAGTGAGTTCCCTTAAGGACCCAAGTCCAAAGAGCTTGGGGCTCTTGCACCAGCCACCAGGCTTGCTTGGCCAGTAACGCTTGGTTGAAGAGGGAAATGTTCCGGAATCCCATTCCTCCCGTATCCTTGAAAGCGCAAAGGCTATTCCAGCTATGCCAATGGATCTTGCATTTGTCGGTTCTTTGGTCCCACCAGAAATTTGCGAGGGCTGAGTTGATAGCTCGTGACCACCCGATGGGAAATTTGTAGCAACTCATGGCGTAGGATGGGAGCGCTTGAGCTACACTTTTGATTAGGATACCTCGCCTTGCTTGGGTAAGGAGAGAGCTTTTTCACCCCTGGAGTTTGAGCAAGATGCGAGTCTTTAGGTAATTGAAGGCCTGGATTTTTGATCCGGTGAGCTTGGAAGGGAGGCCGAGGTAATGCTCGGGGACTGAGAGGTGGCGAATGTGCATAGCCTTTGCGATGAGTCTCCTAAATTTCCATGGAGTGTTGGCATTGAACGAAATCCCCGATTTTTGGAAATTGACCATTTGGCCAGACTCCTTGCAAAATTTGTCTAGCAACTGCATCAAGCTATCAATCTCATGGAGGTTGGCTTTGATGAAGATCAAGCTATCATCTGCAAAAAAGAGGTAAGAGATAGTCGGGGTCGCTCGGGCCAGCCTGATTCCGCTAATACACTGTGAAGAGGTAGCTTGATGGAGTATGAAAGTTAGTGCTTTAGAACACAACAAAAAGAGGTAGGGGGATAAGGGATCACCCTACCGGAGGCCCCTCGTGGGCTTAATGTGACCATGAGGTTCACCATTAATAAAAATCGAGTAGGAAACCGTGCATACGCACTGCATGATAAGGTGACACCATCTCGAACTAAAGCCCAACCTTTGTTTAACCTTGAGTAGGAAGCTCCATTCAATGCGATCATAGGCTTTACTCATGTCTAGCTTTACTGCCACATTGAAGTGTTTGCTCCGTCTGGATTTTTTTAGGAATTGGGAACATCTCGTGCGCAATAAAAATGTTATCAGTAATTTGTTGGCCTGTTACAAAGGCAGCTTTTTCTGGGGAGATGATTGACGACATGATGTTCTTGAGTCAGTTGGCCAACGCTTTCGCCATGATTTTGAAGATGACATTGCAGAGGCTAATGGGGTGAAATTGGGTGATGTTCTGGGGCTGTTTAGTTTTAGGTACAAGGGTGATGAAAGTGTGGTTGAATTTTTTCAAGAGGAAGCCACCATTGAGGAAGCTTAGGGTTGCCGAGCAAACTTGGGGACCGACGATATCCCAGTTAGCTTGATAGAAATGGCCTGGAAGGCCGTCCGGTACTGGGGCTTTTAAGGCACCAAGTTGGAAAGCAGTTGTTTGGACCTTGAGGGGGGAGAATGATTGATTAAAGGATTCGTTCATGGCTTCCGTGACACGGGAGGGCATGTTATGAAGGAGATCGTCGGCTGGGATGGGATTAGAAGAGGTCTTGAAAATATTGGATGATGTGGTTCTGGAGGTGTGTGTTCTCTTGGATCCAGTCTCTAGTTTGATCTTGAAGATGAGTGATATGGTTGGAACAGCGACTTTGGAGGGTAGATTGATGGAAGAAGGTTGTATTCTTGTCACCCATCCGAAGCCATTTGATTCTAGATTTTTGAGCCTAGAACTCTTCTTGCACGCAGGCCAAATCCAACTTGGCTAGGATATGATTTTCTTGAAAAAGGGTTGCTTGGTAGTCTGGGCAACTTTGTATAGCACAGAGATCATGTTGAAGCAGTTTAATCCGGCTTTGAAGATTTCCAAAAACGCTTTGAAGATTTCCAAAAACCTCACGATTCCAAGATTTGAGGACCTTACAATGGAGGATCCGGTGATGGAGGGAGAACATGGCGGAGCCATAGTGAGGGGTAGCCCACGCATTCGCAATAGTGGACTTGAAAGATTCGTGGGTAGCCCACATAGCTTCTTACTTGAAGGGCCTTCTTTTGGGGGCACTGATCATGTTGGTTGCCACGAGGATTGGTCGGTGATCCAAACTTATATCCTCAAGGTTGAGAACCATGGTATCGGGGAACTGTGAACACCACTCCGGGTTAGCGAAAGCTCTGTCAAGCCAAGCCTGGATAAACTCGCCATCCGTGCGTCTATTGCACCAAGTGTAGGGAGGTCCTTGGGACAGGAGGTCAATCAGACGGGCTTGCGATGCCATAATCTGGAAGTGGATCATCTGATGAGGTTCACGAATCCGAGCACCACCTTTTTCTTAAGCATTCAAAATATTGTTAAAATCCCCCATCATTAGCCATGGAGAGTGAGTCCGAGCTCCCATCGCAGCCATCTGGTTCCACATTTGGTGCCTATGACGATAGTTTGTTGAACCGTACATCATGTCTCGTTTAGTGATAAAGAGGGCTATGTAGTAGGTGATTAGATAGTCCCGAGTTTAAAGCGTAGGAATGTAAGATGTAGATCCTGAGCAAGTATCGTTGAATTGAACCTAAGGCACCTAAGTCTCGACAAATATCTCGTGTAAGATAGGCACCTCATTCCCCACAAATATCTCGTGTAAGATAAAAATAAAGGTATGATTGGCCATCCTAATATAATGGGAATGAAGCACATATATCTCATTTCTCGCTTCCCATTTCTTAATTATTTTTTTTATCCTCGTTTCCTGCTTCTCGCTTTCACATCGCTTCTTGCTTTAGTAACTATGGACCAAACATACCAAAAAACAAAGGTTGGTTGTAAACATGCCCTAGAAAAGTCTTCATAGAATCCTCAAATCTTCACCAAAACCTCGAAACTTATTTTAACAAATACGAAATATATTAAACTTTACCAACTTGGCTCATCAAAAAAACCTCCAAGGATCCCAACCTTTTTGATTGATCGGAAACTGATTTTTTCTTGGATTCAATCAACTTGACATAACCGCATAAAAACATCTCAATAAATTCTGCAAAAATAACCAAAAATCCCCAAAAGTGATTTCCTCTCAAAATACTTTCTTATTCAAAAGCAAAATAATGAGGGCTGTTGGATCACCTGTAAATAGTTATTTGCATCTTTTTATATATAGAGTTTAAATTTCATGGCAAAAGAAGTAGAGAAAATTCATAAATTTGGTTTCTGTTAGAGTAGTGGGAATTCAATCTATTTTACTGAAGTGATATTTATGCTTTACTGCTTGCTCTTCAAGCAAACATTGCAATTGCAGAACATATATTGAATAAAAGAGAATTTCCAGATCAAAATACAGCTAAAGTACAAGAACTTTAGGACCCAGATAGCATGGAACTGCAGAGCCCATTCCAAGAGCATTGAAAAGATTATTAGCCGCCCCTTACTACATGCATGGCACCCCATGATTTTAAGCTGGATAACACAAAAGAAACAAAAGCAATGGAGTGAAAAAGTAGGTAGGGTTAGGGAACGTATAACAAATAAAAAATTAAAAAACAAAATAAAGAGTATTTTAAAAAGGAATGAAATAGGGGTATTTTAGGAAAAAGAAGTCTTGTACGACGGCGACTTTTACACAGCTGCTTTAGTTGGCAATGAAAGGGACATAGAAGGAATAAAAGTAAAAGAGGCTAGGAGAAAAAAATTGTGAGACACCAGATTTTGTATAATTGGTAAATATATGATATATCAAGCGATAAGGAAATCTCTCTCTATAATTATATATATATATATATATATATATATATATATATATATATATATATATATATTGTTTATTTGAATTGAACAACCAATGGTACATGTGTTGGAACATGGGTACTTTAAACTTTGCTAGAATCTATTCAAGTTAGATGTTTTTTTTTATCGGTATTCAAGTTAGGTGTGTTTCGGTGGTGTATGTGTGCATATCTCTGTATCTATACCCTCCCGCAACCCACTCACACGCATACATAAAAGGATATTTGAACATGCATGCCATCAATGACTAGCAATCTGGCATTGGGATTTTTTTTCCACTGAGGGTTTTAGAATTTGCTTATACATGAGGGAGTCATATCTTCTCTATTTTTGTGGATATAACTGAAAAATGTCAGTGGTCGCTTTTCTTTTTCTTTATTTTTTTTCCTTTTTTAAAAAGAAAATATGTAAAGGGGAAATTTGAATATCGATATAAATGTTACTTTTGTCTCAAAGAGGAAAGCATGGCTAAAAAAATAATTTGATTAATTGTGCCTTATAAATTACAAGAGGCCCTCTAGTTACTAATAATAATGGTGTAAAGAGAGTTTTTCAATTATTACTTATTAGGGATTGTTATTTATTAGTATAAGCCTATCATATAAATTTAAACAAACCACATTTGTGAAATAAATCAGATGACATAAAACAAAAGATCATTCTCAAAATCCATTTCAAAACCTTAAAATATAACATCATTAATAAAAAAAACTATAACAAAAATATAGCATAAGTGCATAACACTTACATTCACAAATTAACATAGGACGCATCTACATAAAAGACCATCATCAAAACCCATCTTCGAACCCTAACATCAAGCTCCTAAAAATTAATAGAAACAAGAAAGAGTAAAGACAAACCTCAGAGATGAAGGTTGTAGACACCCTATTTTGTACGATCAAGCTCCTCACAACTGGCTAGATGGCCCAGCTTCTTTGACTTCTTCAAGAGAGTTCAAGGCGCAACTCAACATCCAAGTGCCCCTATACTCCCTAGAAGCCCTCAGGAAACCTATATAGACCCTTTAAGACCAACACCTATTAAATCCAAATTGAGGGCGTTTTAAGTAAGTCAATCATTCCACCCTCAGAAGAAATGGTGAGTTGATTCAAATTGAGGGCTTTTTAAAAGACCCTCAATGAAATTCAACCAAGGGTCACTATCTCATCTTGCCATTTAAGGATAGATCTTGGTCATTCACCCAAAATTCTCCTTTAGGTTCTTGTAAAATCCTCATTTAAAGATGAATCTACGGTGTTCCATTATTCTAAAGATGATGGTTGAGAATTTTGCGTCCCTCAACCAAGAACCCCCCAAGTTTTAACATTAGAAAGTTCTTGGAGATTCAAGAAAACCTAAAGCTTAAAGCCCTGGGTCCTTGCTTTCAAGACTCCATTTAGAAGTTTGGAGAGGTGTTTGAAGGACGCTTGCGGAGCGGTTAAGGAGCTCGTCTTCTTTGGAGAAGTGCTCGAGGGACGCTTGTGGGGCGGTTAAGGAGGTCGTCTTCTACAACTAGGTATGGAATAAGCCATACCACTCTCTCTTTGCTTTAGTAGATTAGAAGGCTTTGTATGAGTTAGAAAACCCTGAAGGCTCCCTTTACAACTTAGAACCCTGTAATTATCTTAATTATTGTTGATATTGTTTCTTCTCTTGTGGAGGAGAAGGCCCTTATGAGGGTTTTCAATGCTCCTATTAGATAGTGTGTTGGACCTGCTATTATACTTGATAGATTCTGGAAGTGTACCGGTGCAGTTGTGGCACAAAAAGTAAAGGCTATTGTAGCCAGTGAGGTAATGCATTTGCTTATGATGGGTTATTGTGATGACCAGTTTTTATTGCTTATGTAAGCTCATAAGAAAAGTTAAAAAATTCCCGCATTTTTGCAGGTAAAATCTTCCGCATGCGTGGTTATGACGAATGAGCACGCGTCTCGGAATTTGATTCCCTAGGCGCGGGTTCGGGGCGTCACAGTATTAGTGTAATTACACAGACTTTATAATTAAAATACCAAGGAGCTATCCACACCCTAAACATAGGACTCTCTTCTCTTCTTTTCTTTTCTCTCTACGTTTCTTCTTCTCTTCAAACCCTAGACCTTAACAGGTTTTTATGGGGTTTTGTTGTTTTCTCATTTGTGAGTAGGAAAGTTCTCTCCTAAGCATTCTCCTCTTGGTCTCCAAAAGGACAAAAAGCAAGAACTTTCATATTCACTTTTGTCTAGTATCCCTTCCCTTGGTTCTTTTCTTTATTAAAAAAAAAATGTCTTGATGCCAATTTAATCAAATTTAATAGTAAAAGGGAATGAGAGAAGTCTAGGTATCCATCTTATGGATTGGGGTGCCTAACACCTCCCGCAATTCGTAATCGAACCTTCGAATCCAAGTCTTTATGATTTTTCGCAGATCTATGGAGTCGTTTACTAACTTTTTTTGATATATTGGTGACCAATCACACCAAGTCTTATGGTTGGTGGCGACTCCAATTTCCCATATTGATACATCAATGTTAATATTATTGGGGACAGACCGATAAAATGGCATTAGTCACATATGCTTTTCAATAAAAAGGGCAGCTCTAGTTCCACTGGAAATTTAAGGAATGGAATATTATATGTCGGATATTATTTATGGTTATATTTTTTCCTTGGCAATTGGCTTTCATGTTGACCTTATTGGCACACTTGGTTGTGTGGGTTCCTGAAGGTGGCTATAGTACTTACATTAATAGATAATTGCCTACTAATTGATTAACCAGCTTCTTGCAACCGACCTAATCCACCTGAATGAATGTATGAGAATTGAGGGATGGTGGAGGAGATGGGAAAGTAAAATTTTTTATTCTTTTATTTTTATGTTTTGAGGAGGGTGCTGGGGGTGGAAAGTAGAGACGGGTTACTAATTACCCTTTTCTAAACAAAAAGGATGAATTTGTCATTTTAGTACGAAACATCTCCACACACGTGGAGCTTTGAGCACCCTTAGTTTGATTGTTTCAACTCATAAATTGTTTATAATAATGTTTTGCTTAACCATATATGCACCTGTACTTGTATAAATAAATGACATTCTAATAACGAATATTGCACTGAAATATCCTTAAAATGTTACTATTTAGCAGTGTTACCTAGGCACGTGGTACGGGTGCCAAGTATTCATGTGTCTAGGAGTGTTCGGCACAGCAAGCTCTGAAAATCCCAATACGGCGGCACAGATGTACATATTTTTAAAAATGATTAAATATATATATTATTTATAACTCAAAATTTTTAAATAACAATAATAATAAAAGAGGGGGATCACCAGTCCCCAATGTTTTAAAAAAGTATATACTGAAGTTATAAATAATATTCATATAGGGAGTAGAAATAAGCAACAAGAGATAAGAGAAGAGAGAGATGTACATATTGATCGTTGTTATTGTCGCTGCTCTTCTAATAAAATTTCTAATAAAATTTCGTCTATGTTTCCAAAAAAACAATACAAATTGACAAAAAATTCCTTGCAATTGTATTTTTAAAATGACATGACATACTTGAAGCACCATGCGTCTAATCATAATGTTAATGTCACGATGACATGGTATAGGCACGTATTAAGGAGTGTCGTGTCATGGAGTGTAGTGTCGTGTACAAGTGTCGGCACGACAAAATTTGGGAAAACTAAAGTGCCTAGGTAACACTACTATTTAGTAGTTGAGAATATTAGTTATAAATTTTAATAAACTGTGGAGGCAATTTGGTTGTTACGTGACTAGAGTTAGTGGTCGGTTAGAGTTAGGATTGGTTAGAGTTAGTAGTTGGTTAGAGTTAGGGGTTAGTTAGAGGTGGTGGGTAGTTATGAGGATGAGTCCTCCCTATTTAAACTTTATGTAGTTATGTAAATGGACTCAAGCAATTGAAATCAAAAAGAGATTTATCTCAAGAAGGCTTGTTGTTACCCTCGAAGTAAATCAAGGAGGTTGGTTTCTCTCGAAGAAACTAGAAAGTTACGTTACATTAGTTCCTCACATATTATTTGATTTAGAGGTTATTATTGTTATAAAATATAATTTATAAAGGGCATACTGTGGTATAATACATGGGACATGATTTTTTTTAGTTTAATAATTTAGTGATGGCAATTTCATATTACATAATAAATCTAACAATAGTTGATTACAAGGTTTCCATGGTCTTTCTTATATACAAGATAACCTCATAAATGTCAAATAAAATAAAATGACCTCCTTGTACTGCGCAGTTGTAGTTTTTTAATGCAAGGTTATATTTTCAGGCCATTGCATTTGGATTGAGTAAAAGTGATAGTTTTGCTATGTATCTGTGTTTTCATTGCAAGTATTGTCTTCTTTTTCTTCCTCTTCTTTTCGTTCAGTGGTGCACATAAATCCCCAGTGAAGTTGTCCTTTTACTTTTGTTCAAGCTATCGGTATTTTTCACTTTCTGGATTAAAATTGAATCTTTTACCAATAAAAAAAAGATTTTAACAAAAATGTCCAGTGTATGATAACTCATAATCACATTTCCTTTTTGTGTATTTTAGCATTTTCCCAGTGCAATTTCGGACTATAAATTAAGTGCTAAATGCATTTTGGTCATTCTATAGTTTTTTGTTCTATTTCTATTTCTACTTCTCTTCTTGTGGCCTGCCCGCACTGATCATTCATTAGAACCGATAGAAATTTGGAGATTGTTTGCTGCTGCTTATCAGCTTCAAGAGCCTCGTGTGCAGTTTGGTTCTTCTTGTAACAAAAACCAATTATATATTATTTCAAATTTGAGTTGGGCTCTGTGAATGTCCATTTAAAGTGACTTAAATTCTTATTCAAGAAGTAATTTTTGTTGTTGTTCTGTTTGGTTGTGAAGGGCAAGAAGAGTTGTCCCATTTTAGAAGTTAATTTGATAGTGACTACCACATACAGAAGGATGAGCAAAATTTTCTATATTTATGTGAATAATCGCAGTTGTTTGACATGGATATGAGACCGTTCCAAACATTCTGGTAGCATAGACTGAAAGTTGTGTTCCATAAAACATGCCCTGGGGCTTCTGGAATGTGTTTCTGTTGTATACTGAGTTCTGGTATGTACAACTTTAGAAATATGTAAACCGTACTCTACATAGTGTGTTTGTATTTTCATTACTTGCCGTCTTTTAGATGTAATATTTAGCTTTGTTGTTAGTAGAGAATCTATAACCAGTAAGTTTTTTTTTTTTGGTTTAAGTTTTGTATTTTGACTCAATATCTGTGTTTTATTTTTATTTTTATGGAACAGGTTATTTCTTCTCGGATTAGATAAATATGGGAAAGGCGATTGGCGAAGTATAGCACGGAACTTTGTGATGACGAGAACGCCTACACAAGTGGCAAGTCACGCACAGAAGTATTTCATTCGCTTGAACTCGATGAACAAAGATAGGAGACGATCAAGCATCCATGATATCACTAGCGTGGGCAATGGAGACATATTGGCACCCCAAGTGCCAATCACTGGTCAAACAAATGGTGCCACTGCAGGAGCCTCTTCTAGTAAATCAATCAAACTACCTCAGCCCCCAGCTGCCCCCCCTGGAGTTGGCATGTATGGGCCTACCACTATAGGGCAACCAATAGGAGGACCTCTCGTTTCAGCAGTCGGCACTCCAGTGAATATTCCTGCCCCATCACACATGGCGTATGGTGTGAGAGCCTCCGTTCCTGGAGCCATGGTCCCTGGTGCCCCAATGAACATGGCTCCCATGGCATATCCAATGCCACATACATCTCATAGGTAGTAACAGGCTGTTGAATCCCCCATTATACAAAAAAAACAAGACTGCACACCTCGTGTTGGGTTCTTCTCTACTTCAGCTGGAATAAGATTTTCCAAGGCTCAATGATAAATTATCGAATGCCATTTATGTTGGAGTTGTGCCAATTCTAATCAGGTGGAATAAGTAAATAGGGAAATGGGCTATACGCATGCATTTGCATAGCCAAATGTGGAAGAAGAGGTGGCAGCAGTTTCTTTTGTATCTTACATGTTCATTCCTATTAGTATGCAGAATTAGGTGCTGAAAGAACAGGATGCTCCCCAAGGCAAAGTTGTAAAGAACTTTCATATATCGACTTTGTGAGTAGAATATGAGCACATATTGTGCCAAGCTCTGTAATATGCTCTGCTAAATTGTATGTTTTGTATGGAATTGGGGTAAATAATCTTTTGAAAACTGTTAGCTTCTTTCACTTGGGATTTATATGTAAGATAGGTGGTATTGGATGGCATAGGATATATTCTGTGAGATAGGAGATATTGGATGGCAGGTGGTTGATTAAGACAATGTTTGAAGTTTTTAAACTTTGGGTCTATTTGTCTATACGGCTACTGAGCGTGACTGTTTGAAATCTCTATAATGACATCAACTGCTTTGTAATAAGATGATGTACCAAAAATAGTTTTATAAAAAAAATTGTCTATTACTGTGTGCTGCCAATGGTTCTACTATTATAGATTTATCTTTTTGCCACATCTATTTTGGTTAGATAAGTCCTAAATAGAAGTTCTAAAAACTTAAATATGCAAAAGGGAGTGATTTTGAGAAACAAAGCTGACACAAGGATTAAGCCCCATCACTAACTTGAACAAAAGTTTAGGTAATAAGTGGAGAACAGGGACCCGACTGGAAGTTCCTGGCTCTGTGGAGGGTTTTCCGAAACAAATGCCCTGTGTAAGGAGCTACCACCGTAAAAAAAAAAAAAAAAAAAAATTGACTAAGATTTTGGGTCATTCAATCATACATTTCGAACAAATCTTATGTGTATTATTTCTCCTAGTTTTAGAGATAGCTATCCCCTGGCCCCATGGATATGCCCCGTTAAAAAATTAATTCAATTGTACTTTAGGAACGTTGCCCTCTGCCTCATGGCTATACCTATTAAACAATATAGTGTAATTTACCATAATTATGCCCAATAACATAACTAAACAACTTAGTATAAAAGAACCTCTTTTTTTTAAAGTTCAATGGCACCTATCGAGATCAGATCATAGTCAATTGCAATTGAACTTGGGGAGAGTTCAATTGCACATATAGGTCAATGCGTATCCTTTTTAACCTTTATTAATTGTGGTTAAGATTTACTAAGTCTTGGGGTTCAATAATATACCCTTGGTTTTTAGATGAAAAAATATAAGAAAAATATTTTACCTTGGTTAGGAAATTTAAATCTTAAAATTAATATTTTGTTTTAAAAATAAGGTTCTATTGTTAAACTCAAAAGAGTTAGTGAATTTTAACCACAGTTAACAAAGGTTAAAAGGGACATGTGTGATGTGTTGACTTATGGGTGTGATTGAACTCTCCCCAAGTTCAATCACAATTGAGTAATCCAATGTATGTCCCCTTCCCATGGCTATACCCAAAGAAAGGAAAAAAAAAAAAAAATTTCTTTAAAAATTTCAGTGGGGGCACGTGCCCCCACAGGCCTCCACCTAGCTCCGCCCCTGGGTGTCGGGGAATTAATATTTAGATCGTGCTAGCAGCTTACATAGGCTTAGGGTTGTGCAGAATTCGAATTAGATTAAAAGTTCAATTCGATAAGAAATTTTTTATACAAATAGTTTTCAAGAGGTATAACTTTGTGTCTATATCTTTTTCGATTGAAAGATTTAATCGGGCTCTAAAACGGGTGATTTTTTTTAAAAATCAATTTCTTGAGATTTGGCCGTTTTGAGGCAACTTTGTGTTTGTATTTTTTTGGTAGAAAGATTTATTCGGGATCTAAAAGACCTATTTGTATGAATTTCTTGAGATTTGGTCAATTTGAGACTCCAAAGGGGTGTTTTAAAAATAAAGGATGCTGCTGCGAGCACACCAACATTTGTTGATTATACACCAATTCTAAAATTTATATCATAAAATTATAAGGTTACCCGACAAAAGAAAAAAAAAACAGTGCTTTGTTTGATTTTTGTTCAATTGTTACCGGAAAATAGATGTTTTGGATGGGAAGATAACCTACGATTTTGTAAAAGAAACCCAAGAGAGGAGAGAGAAGGTGATAATGGAAATAAGCCAGTTATGGTAAGTTCTTTACTGAGAAATTCTGGAGGAAGCTTGGTTCATAAACAGAATTTGATTGTTCTATAGAAAAAAGAAAACAAAAAGACACTCACCGGAAAATCATGTACACCAATGATCCGATTGATCTCGTAGAATCAAGAATGCATGGTTACTTTATTAATAATATTTTAGGAATACCGTCTCCGAAAAAAGTGTTCATACTCTCTTCTTTGAATGTCCACTTTGTAAGAACCCAATTTTAACACCCCTTCCCTGATCATGGTTAAATAATCTTAACCATGGTTAATCCCCTCAACCCTAGGCAAACCCTAGTCAACCCTTAGTCAAATCCCAAGTCCAACCTAAGTAAGCCCTAGTTAAGCCCCTAGCTTGACCCATGAGCCCAAGGCTCATTTTCAGGCCCAAAGGCCAAAAACAACAACCTGACCACCCTGTGGGCCCAAGCAAGGGCCCACAAGCCTTAGTTGACCGTTGGTTGGGGTGTTGGGAGGGAGGGAGGGAAGGGGAGGGGAAGGGGGGCATGCTCAAAATTTGAAAAATCAGGTAATGTCGGTAATAACCATTATTGGTTTTGGCAAAAGCTACAATGTCCCAGGCCAAAAGCAACTGATTTAGGCCTATTTGAGCAAAAATTCCTAAATGGCGATAATCCTATTACTACCATTTCTATTTTGACCTATTTTAGGAATGACGGGACTGAAATTACCACAATTCTTGGAGAGTACGTAAAACAGGTCTGGCACCTTCCCTGGACCATCTGTTGCGCCTCCCTTGGGTCCTTCACCTTGTAGGTAATCCCTAAACTACCTGTAAAGTCCATGTTTTAGTGTTGGTTTATTCTCGTGTCAAAACAAGTGAGTCTAGTGTATCTTATGTCATTGCCTTCAAGCATCCACGACAAGTGAAGATGAAAACCGAAGATCGGTTGAAGACATTCCGATCATATCATTTGTTTCACTCATAGGATGGTAAGTGATCTAGATACTATGTTACCTTAGGTGAAAATTAACGTAGAATAGTCATACCATAATATCGTAGGTGGAAATTGACTTAAAATAATCATATGGACATTAGGTGACTAGATATGTAACCCGAAAAGTGTTAGAGGTTCTTAAAAACCAAGGTTCCTTGTAAGAGGCATATCTCTCAAATCGTAGCTTTGATTTTGCTCAATAATATATCAAATCGACCGTATCGAAAATATCTACATTTTTCATGAAGGAAGCAAGAGAAAATTCTGAATTTTTAAGAGTCGGTCAACTGAAATAGTGTTGGGTCGACCTAGTCCTTACAAGAAAATGTATGAGAAAAATGACCAGAGACCAACCAAGAGTTGGGTCAACCCAAAAGTGTAGTTGGGTCGACCCAAGTGTCACTTTGGGCCGACCCAAACCCCATTGGGTCGACACAATGCCTAAAAATCCTTCTAAAACCGTTTTAGCAACTTATATACACTTGGTTTTGGTTTCTCTATTTAATAGAACCCTTCTAGTCCGTGAATGAGGACTTTGAGAGAGTATTGAGAGGGTATTGGGCTATCTCTAGAGTTCATAAAATTTTGAAATTATTTTCTCTCATTCCCTTCATTAAGTTTTCTTCCATCCTAGAGTTTGCAAGTCATTGTTCAATTCTTGCTTGCTTGGACTTTCCCATTGATGGAATCCATCTAGGATTTGATTTTAATCAAACCATCAACCCGTTCTGGAAAGAACTAATTAGCCGGAGTGTTCCGAAGCCTTTACGAAGGAGATTGATCCGAGGAGGATCGTGGTTGTGTGATTTGGTCGATAGAATCCAAAGCCGTCATTGACAGAGATCGATCGTGGATATCGTGGTTTTCGAGACATAAGAGAAGAACAGGCTACTACGGTAGATTGCGAGTCTTGCGAGATAGTGATTACTTATTGAGGCGTAGAGGAATAGCTGTGGATCGAGGAAGTTGAGTCTTGTTTGGGTGAGGTTCGAGTCTGTAAGTATCTGGTACTTTGTCTTAATGGATTCTCATTACTGGATTAGGTCCCGTGGTTTTTCCCGGAAGGGTTTCCACGTAAAAATTGATTGTGTTGTGGTTTGCTTGTTTCCCTTATTCCGCACTTTAAGTTCATCATCCCTTAGTTAATAACTTAATTGTTAAATATTAAAAATGGTAGATAGATTTTGTAGGAAGACCTAGCTACCCCCTTGAATTTGTGAGTTCTCAACTCAAACATTAGATTTGAAGTTCATCGGAATTTTTCACTACCCTAAGTCGTCCCCAAGCTTATAAATACCCTCCCCTTCAAGCCTTCAAGGGATCCAGAAAAATCCCCCTGTTGAAACTCTAGCAATCTGAGTTCCTTGTTCCCAGCATCCGTCCTTCACCTCAAGTGAGACCAGGGGTTCCTAAAAGCACCCAAGGACTACCCCCAGGCCTCTCCCAGTCGTGCACCACTGAGCACCGCCACCTCCACCACCGTAGGAGTTGAGCCAGAAGGGTAGGGTCTTTCCCTATCCATTTTCATTATGTAAATAGCATTGTGAGCCCCTGGTCCTACTCTAGGGGCCTCTTTATTTCTGTTGTAAAGTTGCAAACCCAAGGACAGAGGTCCATTTGCCTCTTTATAGGCATAGGGACCCTCTTGAGGGAACAAGCTTCAGCCCCGTAGCCTCCTACGTGCATGGCCACTCTCCTGAGCTTCTCGGGGACCCTCAATCCATGAGGGATCCCCTGGAAGTAGCCTGGTTCAGTCCTAGGAGGAGAAAGTTTATATTATGGAAAAATTCAAAAATAGCGGTAAACACACTACCGCCATTTTTGGGCTTCCCGATTGCAGTGGCTCTAGGCCCATTTTGAGTGAGCACTGGTCCATTTTAGGGCTTGTTTCAGGTCCCTAGGATCTCCTTTCATCTTCCCTGGTCCTTCCATGCTCCCCTAGTTAGCTTAACCAGAGTTAAAATCAACCAATGTCGAAATTGTCCAGAAGGACGGTAAAGAGTTTACCGGCATTCTGGGCATTCAGCTTCTCACTGTAGTTGGCCTCTGTGGGCCCAATCCAGGCCAAGCATAGGGTCCAAACCAGGCCTAGGACTTAAAACAAGTCCCCTGGAACACCCTCATGGGTCCAGGATCCCTTGGGCATTGTCCTTACCATTCCCTTTTGGCTGCAAAGCTACTGTTGCAAAAACAACACTAGTGGCGGTAGTCATTCTACCGCTAATCTTATTCTGCAAAGAAATGAGATTGGCGGTAATTATTCTACCGCCAATCTTGCTGTTCACATAACAGTGGCTTTGCACAGGGCTCAGTCTAGGTAGGAGACTATTCTAGTCCTTGCTATACTGCTTGGGCCTACCTTAGACCAGACCAGACCCTTTAACTGGGATTAGCTCAACTCTGATTAATTTTTAACCATGGTTAAGACCATTTAACCTTGGAAAACTTAGAAAAATCCCCAAAAATCTAAAAAATGCAAAGGCCAAAAATCTGATTCTGGACTTTGTAAACCACGGTTAACAACCCTAACCATGGTTATCTCTCCCCTTAACTCCAGTTAAGTAACCTTTAGCCTACAGGGTTAACCCTTGGCCTCCGGGCCCCCAACCTTGGCCTACTGGGCCCAACCTTAGTTTACTAGACTAAACCCCTTAGCCTATCGGGCTAACCCTTGGCCTCTAGGCCCAATCCCGAGCTCTAGGCTTAAGCCTTAGCCTTTGGGTCCATACCCTAAGATCATGCACTTGACTAACCCGGTCAATCAAACCTTAGTGCCCAGACTAAGTCCTAGCCACCCTGGTGCACACACACACTCCCCTAACCTTGGCACGAGCTCATGTGCCAGAACTACGCTCGGTCTGATCTCACCCCATGTGGGTACGTAGGCAACTCTACACGGGTTCGACCCTAGTTAGCTTTTTCCTTTCTTGGATTAGTAGACTCTAAAACTTAGACATTTGAATAAAATTTGACATTAATTTGGCTTATACCTAGGGAGTAGGTAACCATTGTAAAATAGAGGTTCCAGGGTGTCTATACTCTTAAGTAGACCATAAGACCTTATCTATAACCCGGGACTTATCCCTCAGAATTAATAAGTGACGAATCATAATCTCAATCAAACCCGCAAAAAATGTGAGTACCGAGATCCGTGCTCACACTTTATTAACTGTCTGCCAAACACTTAACTCCACCATGCACCCTCCATAGGCCTCTAACAACATCCCGAAGCAGAAGTGGACCGATCCTAGTTTGGTAAACATGCCACTTGTGCACAAGATAGTAGTTGGCTTGATCACCCAAGGCATCGTTTCCACTGTTGGCAACCTTGCAGATGTCGCAATGGACTATCTACTAGATGACAACCGTATTCTTCTAACCTAGCCACCATAACCATAATAGCAGAATGGAAATCATTACCCAAAGTTGCCAAGAAGATGTTTGGTGAGACCAGAACGAAGAAGAAGGGGTATTATTGTCCATTGCCTTTTATTTTGGTGTTTAACTAGAAGTTAATGGTATAAATTTGAATTTGGTGTGCACTCAGCAAATGTTGGTGTGCTCATAGCACCACCCAAAATAAATCAGTATCAAAGGTAATGTCAAAAATTAGGTATCTAGATTATTTTTTTGTAAATCAAAAGAACAAAAAACAAAAAAGGAAAATAAGGGAAAACATAACTATTTCAATCATCTAAATATCCAAAAATGGGTGCTAATAAACTCCTTAACCCAATTACATGTTGTCCATAATAATTCAGTTGTTCAAGCCTATCAAGATCCATATTATAATTAAAGCACGTGTTATCAAATCTTTTCTTATTTACCTAAAGTAAAATTTGTTAAAAGTAGTATATTCTTCTTTATTTTTTGCTCTTATAATAGATCTTTTGTGGATTTTCTAACATTTGAAAATGAGAACGTCTTTCTTTATCTTTTTTTGATAAACTGTTTGAGCTGGATGAGACGATACTTTCATGCCCAATTTTGAGACCGAGACAACATCCCACTTTTATTGGTTTTTGGAAACTCGGGTTATACCCAACCTTTCAGGCCAGGACTAATCCTCGAGGGTGCGACGAGAACCCTCAACCCGCCACACCAAGAAAGTCCGGGAAAATCCCGTGCGGCCGGGTGGTCCTAAATGGGGAGTGAGAAGTCAAACCCAGGACCTCCTGCTTCATGAGGTGTAAGTCCTGGGACTGGAGTAGGTGCTATTTGAGAACTATTAGCTGATGTGGATTTGCTAATTATTACATATTATTCATTGGTGGAATAGAAAGAAATAGGGGAAGAAGGACCCACAGGTAATGGATGGGAAGATGGAACAATTGGAAGAAGAAATGATTTTTTTGGTTAGATGCATGAAATTAGCTAAGCATTTTATACGAACAAATGTAGAACTAGAACGTATCTGGTGTTGTGCCTATTACCAATTCTTCCTCTGGAGTTGATACCAATCATTCAGATAATGGGGATAAAGTAATGAGTTTGGATACGAATGAACTCGATCCATATAAGTTATCTATTGCACTATATATTTTTGCTAATCTATTAACAACAAGTAGATCTACGCCAGATGAATCGATAATGTGTCAAGAGAAATTGATACAAGAAGTCGTTGATACACTTCTTGATAATGGGATCCGTGGACAACTAATGAGGGACGGTCATAATAAAGTTTACAAGTCATTTTCAGATGTAATTAAAATTAAGGAGAGATTCTGTGAGACGTTCCGTCATTGTCGTGGATCCTTCGCTTTCATTACATTGATGTAGATTGCTTCATGAAATAGCAATAGAGCTTTTCTAAACATTTGTAATTTGTGGTCCAATTAGACATCATGTTACTTCCAACATAGGAGTTTCTAAAAGTATAATTCAAGAAAAATAACCAATTATATGGAAAATGCTTCAAGAAGTTAAGTGGGGGCATCCTTTATTGCTAAATAGAGCACCCAGTCAATCATAGATTAGACATAGAAGCAGTCCAATCCATTTTAGTGGAAGGATGTGCAATTTGTTTATATTCAGCAGTTTGGATTCAATGCAGATTTAATTTGATGGAGATCATCAAATGGCTGTTCATGTAACTTTATCTTTGGAGGCTCCAGCAGAGGCACATTTACTTGTGTTTTTTCATATGAAGCTGTTGCCTCTATTTTATTAGAGATCTCATTTTATTCGAGATCTCATTTTTTTTACCAACTCAAGATACGCTTATTAATTAGACTCTATGTATTAGTAATCGGGAATCATTGAAGTATTTGTGCAAATAGGTATTATCCATGTAGTCATAGAAACTATGAAAATGAAAGAATTGACGATAATAACGTTCAATTTTTTGAAAGCGTTTAAGGTATGTCGACTTTATTTTTTTTCAAAATTTTTATTATCATCGGATTTTTGATTTTCTAACCCAATGATCAGGGGAGTGGAATCCACATGGATCCCATTCATATGTTTATGGAGCACAGAGAGAGAGAGATAGATAATTTTATTAAAAAATATGCTACCAATATATACTTGGAACTTTCATGGTTGCTAATGGCTCAATTATTGAGAAATCATGCATATCTAATGTACTCTCAACACTAATTGGTTTTGCCTTTGTGACATTCCCACTAACTACTCTCTGCTACTTTTATATCCAATCAGTTTTGTTTGCTCCTGTCGTATTTACGCGCACCAACACATATTTATTTATTTCAACACCATTATACCATATCTTATTTATTTTGAAAAGAGTCCCCTATATTTTAAGCTACCCAGTACCCACGCCCTCCCTTAGATATTTATCCCATTCTTTATTTAGTCAAGTCATTCCTTCAGTAATGTAGTATCCTCTCACGACATTAAGTGGTGAGCCATCCTACACATTGGAAAAGGAGTAATTTTCTAAATTTTTTTTGTGTACATGTCGTGCGATTAGGCTTGGTTAGTATCTATTCTAGTTAGGTTAGTAGGCCTTTCAACAATCATATCTGAAGGGACTTGAGACTGAGTCCACCTCTATAACTGTAAGAATACACTGCCCACCACTGGAGCAACCACGGGGATATGAACACTTTACTATTCAAAACTAGACAAATGGGGATGATTATTATTTTTATTTATTTTTAGTGAGGGAGAAAGATCTCTTGAAATACTCAAATTTTATAATTTGAGAGTTGAGTAGCTATTAGTTTAAGTGGATCTCAATCTCCCATTTAAATGAGTTACAATTCGTTAATTAAGAGATATTGACCAACATGGGCTCTAATATGGTGTGTAACTCACTAGAATGAATTGAACAAAATCAGTGATATCCTTTACTTAGACCTCAAATGATGTCTAGCATTATCCTTATATTGGCACAGGTGATTATATTCATTTGAAGGATCATCAAATCAAGTTGGTTTTTGGCGTCGATAGATCAACTACTAGGCCAAATGCTAGACCATCCCAGTATTTTTTTCTTGAAAATAACTCAGTTTAAGTTTATTTATTTATTTATTATAATCTCTTATTCAAATCTCAATTAAGCTGTTAACATCAATGGAGGATTCTAGCAAAAGAAGAAGAAGTAAGCTGCCACTAATCATGTTGAAATATCAGATTTCGGAAATCTTAGCTTTTTAACTAACCCTTTCCACTCATTAAGTGGAAAAGGTGGTATGATTTTTTTATTATTATAAGCACTGGGTATCTGATGTAGTTAACAAAAGAAACAAAGCTTTCTCTAAGACCTGGACTCCCCCACCCACATTAGAAAAGACTAATAATTAATGTACGAAACCTATTGTTTGATGATGTATACTATATGAAAACATGGGCGGCCCCCATGCCCTTCAGCACACGGACATCCACACACGCGCACGCACACGCACTTCTTTTTCTTTTTTTTACTTTTTTTTTTTCGTTTATGATTTTCTATGAACCTACTTTTGGATTAGGTCTAGATTTATATGTAAGCATGAGTATCTTTTTTAATTCTGATTTATGAAGTTGATTTCCTATCTACCAAAACAAAAGATGCATGGAGAACAAGATGTGAAAGTTTTGAGTTTAAATATGAGGAAAATGCTAACGGGCTCCAATGGTTTCGTCAACCCTTAAGTGCCCTCATAAAGAAGAGTATTTGTCGTCTCACCAAAATTGATTTGACTTACTCTTTTTTAGGGTGATTAAGAATTGATGCGATTACTATTAGCACTGTCCTAAATATAAAGAATGGGCACAACATTAAAAAGACATGAAATCTTTAAAAATATGCCTAATTATAAGGGTTTTTGGGAAATTTATAGAGATTAAGGGGGAGTTTGCTAAAACTTAAAATACAAACTTATTATCTTATTCGACTAAATTAAACTCTTATTTGGTAATAAGATTGTTTGATAATATTTTAATGATTTTTAAATATTTTAGCGATAAGAGATTTTAATTACCACTTATTCAATAAGTAATCTAATACTACTTTTTGAAAAAAAATTATTTTACTTATACTGACAACGTTGATTTTTGAACCATTATATTATTAAAAATTGCTTTTAATTTTTAGAGCTTAACTTCCTTAGATAAATTTTATTAAACGCCCCCTAACTATGAAATTGAGCTCTAGCTAAAGAGAAAACGGAGCAACCTAAAAAATATGTCTTATGACAAGAGAAATATGGTAATTACAAATTTAAAAGAGAGATATTTGTGTTAACTAAACTTTATTTATAATTCCTAAATTATCCGTCAAGGCATCTTTTGGATTGTTGCAGTTCTCTCTTCAACAGACAACAGGAGCTCCAGTTCATAGTGAATCTCAAATTTACATTTAAATATTTATATATTTCTCAGAATACCTCTATAATTAGGCATATCGTGAGAGGCCCTGATATCTTTTGAGTAGAAGCTACCTTCATAAGATTGGCTTCCCAGTCAGAGTAGCTCATCTTTTTTTTTAGGTTACCTAGTGTTGGGGTGCGATGCCATTTATCTACAATCTACTCTAAGGAATTAGGAACCATTTTATAACAGGGAAAGGGAAAGTGGTGTTAAACCCACCCCCCAAAAAAAATAAAAAAATAAAAGAAAAAAAAGAGTAAGGGGTGGTTTCTCTGTAAACCAATTCCTCAATAATATATATTTTCTACCAATCCCTCACAATTGTCTTTTACAATTTGTACGATTTTTGTTTTTTGACTTGGTAAATAAAAAATAATTTATGATTCTACCTAGAACAAAAAATAAATAAAAAATTGGGCTTCTCTCAAGTTATAACCCGGATAGAATTTGGTCTAGTCCTTTTAACCTTGTTAACTTTTCTTAACTCTTGTGGTTAATTTTTTTCTGTTTTTTTTTTTTTTTTTCTAAAAACCAATGTTACATGAATGACCACTAAGGTAAGTACCCCCCCTCTTGCGTGAGTGGTATGGCCTTCCTGGAGAAGATCTAGGATCTAATTCCCTTAGGGTAAGGGTTGCAAGAGCCTCAATGCCCCCAGCTACCTACTGACTCTAAATCAAGCATGCCGATACCAAAAAAAAAAAACTATGGTAAGTGAAACTTAACCACGGTTGATCAGGAATGTCAAAAGGGACACATGGCAGCCTATAGATTGAGGGTAAGACGGTTTGGTCTGGCGAGGGCTAGACGAAATCCATTCCCGTTATAACCCGTCTCAAACTGTTCCCAGGGGTTACCGTATGGATGGAGAAGAGATATGTTGGGCTGCCTGAGAGAATCTCAAGTTCTATTATTTTTTTTTTCAAAAAAAATATAGAACGTTGCGTCTTTGCGGGTTTCTAGTTTCAAGATCTCAAGTCACACTCACAACGATGTTCAAGCCTATCCGAAATTCGTGGCCACTCATCCCAAGGGCACTCTCGGTCACCGGCGTCTGGCTAAATCGGTCTCATTCAAAGCATCATTCGGGCATGAAAGCCAATTCGCTCTCTCCAGCATCTCTCGCCCCCATTGCCAGAAAATTACCTCCGTAGCCTCAAGCCCACAAAGTTTATGTCCTCCGTTATCTTTTCCTTGCCAACCAAACGAGTACCAGAACATCAATTTTCTTTTTCTTTCAATTTTATATTTTCTCAGAGTTTATTTTCTAGGACCCATTCTCTTGGTAACGATCGAAAAAGATCCTTTTTCTGTTAGTGATTAAATTACACCCCGGGTTGAGGTGGGCCCTCCGGCCAAGTCACCAAAGAGGAGCTTCTCCTTAGGACCAGGATTTTCTAAGTAGTGGGGGCACATAATGGTTAATTGAAAATTTTAGTAATTATTGATCGATATGTGGGAATTATTAGGTGGGCATGAAATATTTTGGGTCTAGGGGTTTGGAGGTATAACCCTCAATTTTTTATTTGTTTATGACTAAGTTCTTGGATTATTTCATCCTCACACTTTTTGTATATGTTGTATAGGTATTGTTTCTCCTTGTTTATAAGACAATTGTTAACCCCCGCCTTTTGCGTGAATGGTAGGGGTGTGGCTTTTCAAGGGTGGAGGTCTGGGGATCTAATCCCCTCAAGGGGTAAGAGTTGCAAGAGCTCCACTGCCCCAGCTAACTTCTGATCGATTGACCCTACTGATGTAGGTAAATGATATCTGGTTCCTGAGGGGCCCCTAAAAAAAAAAAAAAACTAACTGTTCCCTTGATTTATAACTATGCCATATTAAATATCATGTTATAAAGGATATATTTTATTTTCAAAATGTAGAGGAAAAATGTCTCCTAACCTCATGATTATACCATATTAAATAATTAAATAATACAATATAATTTTTTAAGAGGGCAATTACCTCTTGTTCATGATTATGCCCAGTTAAATAATTAATCAACTTAGTATGCACGATACTGTTTTTTTAAAAAAAGAATTAAGGAGTTGGGATCATAGTCAATTGCGATTAAACTTGGGAGAGTTCAATCGCACCCACACCCATAGGCCAACACATGTCCCTTTTAACCTCCATTATTTGTAGATAAGATTCACTAACCCTTAGGGTTCAACAATCTAACCTTAGTTTTTTAAAAATTAACCGTACCACTTCGATTCCCGCCTCATTGTGAGTGCAATCTCACGTTCAATTAGGACATATTCGGACTCAAAGCTCAGGGAGCGCACCACAGGTCTAGTTCGAATCATAACCAATTGCAATTGAACTCAAGGAGAGTTCAATCACACCCACATGCCAACACGTGTTCCTTTTAACTTCTATTAAATGTGGTTAAGATTTACTAACCCTTGGGTTCAACAATATAACTTTGGTTTTTAGAAAAAAAATTATTAGAAAAATATTTAACCCTAAATTTTAATATTTATTTTAAAAAATTAAAGTTATATTAATGAACCTAGAGGTTGATAAATCTTAACGACAATTACCACAATTAATAGGGATTGAAAGGGACACGTGTTGGCCTGCGGGTGCGATTGAACTATCATTCGAAGCAATTACATCCTTTCGATAAATCCCTGAAAGAGCCACTTCAAGTAATGATTATTATTCGGATTTCGATATGAAAGAACTCCTCTTAGATCAAATATTTCGAAAAGTTTCATTGGCTACCCCATAAACTAGGAATAATTGAGAGAAATTTATGAAGAATAGTAATGTGATGATCAAATAAAAAATGGGTAGAGTTCAATTTCAATTGGCTGTTATTTCATCCCCATTCCGATGACTATATTCAAAGAAAAAAAAAAAATTTAAACAAAATTTCTCAGTGGGGGCACGTGCCCCCACCTGGTTCCGCCTTATGTAATCAATTTATGGGAGTTGCTTTCTTTGTGATCATCTCAACTCAATATATATTATATGAAAACTAGGATTTGTACAGTTCATTGAATAGATAGATACAAGAGATTTTCTTTCTAAGAAAAGGTTCTGAGAGCTGCTAGAATTGTCTTTCCTTCTTAGCTGTAGTGACTACAGCTGGGGAAGATATTCTTTCCTTGTTTTAAGCAGATTTGTGATCTAATATGCTTTACCTTGCCAGAAATTCCATATCCGATTGCATAACAAAGAGATACACAACAACTAATATAGATTCAGTGGTCTCTCTTGTCTGACATTAGTCAACTGAATTTGACATTTTTTTCTCTTTTGTACAGAGTGAAACTTATTATTGTAGCTCCGGACTAAAAACAAGTGAACAACTAATGCCTTCTCAATTCATATAAAAATGTGTCAATTACAAACTTTTAATTATAAAAAGAATTAGATAAAAAATTTAACACAATTGTAAAAAATCTGATATATTTAATATGTCTAGAGGGTATTTGTTGTTTGTAGCCTGATCTACAATGATCATTGTTGCTAAGTTTCACTCAAAGGGAGTGAAAGCGGAACTTACAAGCAGGGGTGGAGCCAAGATTTTCTAGTAGTGGGGGCACGCGATCGATGGTTCATAAAAAAAAATGGTAATTATTGTCGATGGATTTGTGAAAAATGATTAGTTTGGTACAAAATATTCTGAATCTAAGAGGATGGGGTTCGGGTCTGTAGGTCTCGGAATTTTTTTTTATGACCAAGTGTTGGGCCATTTAGCCCATACATTTCGTACATATACTGTTATTGTTTCTTCTTGTTTATAGGAATAACTATCCTCTTGCCCCAAGGCTATGTCTCATCAAATAATTAAATAACATGTTATAAAAGATATATTATATTTTCAATAGTTCAGGAACGTTGCCCACTTGCCTCATGGTTAAATTTATTAAATAGTTGAATAATATAGTATAATTATTTCTTTGGTTAATAATTTTAAATCTTAGGGTTAATATATTTTATTATTATTTTTTGAAGTAAGGCTATATAATTAAACCCCAAGGTTTGTGAATCCTAACCCCACTTAATAGAGGTCAAAGGGCCATGTCTTGACTTGTGGGAGCGACTGAACTCTCCTAAGTTCATGTCCCCATTCCCAAGGCGAGATTGAATCACAGCCAATTGCGATTGGATTTGGGGGGCAATTCAATCACACCCAAAGGTCAACACATGTCTTTTTTTTAATCCCTTTTAACCATGATTAAGATTCACTAACCCTTAAGGGTTATCAATCTAACCTTGGTTATTTATACAAAAAATTTAAACCGTAGGGTTAAAATTTCAAAACCTCAAAGTTGATTTTTTTAATATCTTATTATAAAACAAATATTATATTGTTGAATCCTAAGGATTAATGATTCTTAACTATGGTTAATGGTTAATGGGGGTTAAAAGGGACACGTGTTGACCTATGGGTGCGATTGAACTATCCCCGAGTTCTCAATTGCAAACGGTTGTGATTTGATCCACTACAAGAAAATTACCGTGCAGCGACGGAATAGTAGTGACGGAAAATTTTCCGTCACTAATAAGTCACTTATATTGACGGAAACACATGCCGTTACTAATGGTCTATCTCTAATTACTTAAAAAGTTTTTTTTAATTAAAATAGTTAGTAACGACGGAATAATTACCATCACTAATACTGTCATCTCATTAGTGACTGAAATATTTCCTTCACCAATGAACTATTAGCGACGGAAATATTACCGTCTCTACTAGTGGCGGAAATATCTCCGTCGCTACTAACTTAGTAGAAACGGAAATATTTTTGTCTCTACTAGTTTATTAGCGACGGAAATATTTCCGTCACTATTAGAGGCGAAAAAATTTCTGTCGCTAGTAACTTAGTAGAAACGGAAATATTTTCGTCTCTACTAGTTCATTAGCGACGGAAATTTTTCCACCTCTAATAGTGACGGAAATAATTCCGTCGCTAATATATTTCCGTTACTAAATTTGTTATTCAATATACCATTAGGAGCGAAGGATAATTGCCGTCACTATTAGCGACGGAAATATAGTTCCGTCACAAAAAACCTTTAGCCACAGAAGCAATAGTAACGGATTAGCGATGAATATTTTTCCGTCGATAATAGTAATAGTGACGGAAAATTATGTATTAGGGACGGAAAAGTTCCGTCGCTGCGCGGTAAATTTCTTGTAGTGATCTCTCCCATGGCTATGCATGTGTTAAATTTTTTTTTCAAAAGTTGAGTGGGGGCAGGTGCGCCCACAGGCCCCCACCAGGTCCGGCCCTGCTTACAACAATGGTCATTGTAGGCCATGGATTGTCTCTGGCGAAGCCAGGAAGGGCTCTCGGGGTTCCATACATTGTGCGACAGTTGGTGTAAAAATGGGGAGAAGTCATTTCTTTTTCTCCTTATAATTTTGACTTCTCTCCATTTGATTTCTCTCACCCTTATTCTCACACATATCGCACGTCTTATTATGGGTGGAGAAGTCAAAATGATGGCCCCATGATTTTGACTTCTCCACCACTTGTCACCTACTCTATGGAACCCCGAGACAAGCCTTTTCTGGCTTCGCCAGAGACAATCCAAGGCCGTCATTGTAACCCAGGCAACAAACAAGTGAACAAGTAATGCTTTGGACTTCAACAATGCCATAGGCCCATAGTCATCCACTTGGACATGGCCATAATTGTGCCATTCAAAAGCATTTGGGGGTGTCCATGTTGAGACCCAACTTATAATGATTTTGCATCCTCAGAACATAATGAAGGTTGCACATCGCATATATGTCACCCATCACGCGTGCTTCCAAGTTCCAACAACTACACTGCAGCTATGACGAGGAAAAATTATAGGATCTTCCCGGTAGACAATCTACAATCCATACAGCTGCTCATATGCTGAAGATCATGTGATTGTCTCTACCATTTTATGGGTCCTGTAAAGAAGATCATCAGCTGGGTCTAAAATTGTCCCTGTTGGATGACCATGATCCGTAGCACTTGCAGAGTTAGGATGAAAGGTCACCAATCACCATAATCTTTCTTCTTCCTGATTCCAAAAGAATATGATAGATCAAATGGATAGGGTCATTGGATCCGCTTCCTTTTGTATCACCTACTTGGGACCCCTTAAATGAAGGGTTGTATCCATGATTTATATGTGCACGAATGAGGCATTAGACAATGCTTTGTATATATCCTTTTGAGAGCAAGCATTAGGTTATAAAAGAGTAGCTTTAAGTTTGTGTAACAAAACACCCCTCGGTTTGAGCAGCAAGAGCTCCACTGCCCATGCTAATTCTAACCGGGCTGACTCTACTGACGTAGGTAAATGATATTGACTACCAAAAAAAAAAAAAAAAAGTTGGTCTCATGACGGTCTTAAAAGCTTTATTATAAATTGAAAGCTCTAAAAGAAAACGAATAAATTAAAAATTAATAATTGAAAAAAGGTAATTGAAAAAGATACGATATCACACATTTTCTAGACTTTTGATAAAATGGAATGAAAAAAGATGATTTGGGTTGTCAACTCAAAGTTAAACCACTCCTGATTAAATTCGGGGAGAATTCAATAGCTTCCACAAGTCACCATGTGTCCTTGTTAACTCATATTATCCGTGGTTAAGATTCACTAACCCTTATGCTATATTTGGTTGTTGAGAAAATATGTGAAAACATGGAAAAGAAAAGAAAATTCTGAATTTGTAATACGAATTTTAGTTGTGTTTTGCCGAATTTTCTTTTCTTTTCCATGTTTTTACTCATTTTCTCAGCAACCAAACATAGGGTTAGGGTTCAACAATCCAACTTTGCTTTTTAGAAAAAAAAATATTAACCTTGAGAATTAAATTTATTTTTAACTAGAGTTAAAAGTTATTTTAAAGATTTTTTCTAAAAATCACAATTAGATTATTTAATCTTAAGGGTTGGTGAATCTTAACCATGATTAATAGGGACACGTGGAATTTATTTTTAACTAGAGTTAATAGTTATTTTAAAGATTTTTCTAAAAATCACAATTAGATTATTGAAGCTTAAGGGTTAGTGAATCTTAACCATGATTAATAGGGACACGTGGTGACTTGTGGGTGCTATTGAACTCTCCCCGAATTCATTCACATTTGGCTATGATTCGAATTCGATTTCCATAGCAACACCACCTCGTGTTACACCCACATCTGCATCTTTGGAAAAACTTTGACTTAGTGCCTTCGGGGCTAGCACTCCTCTAAGTTTTATGTGCATGAGTTGATTAATTAGAGCATGCAAAGCGCACACACTTCTTATTTAAACTAGGTATAAAACCTCGAGTTACTATCTCATTAAGTAAAAGATGGATCTTTAGAGAAAGAAAAGAATAGTGCTTTATCTAACGCTCAAACTCTAATTAAAAAAAAAAAAAAACTCCTTATTTAAATCTAAAAAAGCTTACAAGGTTTAAATAGAAAGGCAATCACTAAACCAATGTTTTTTATTAAGCAAAAAAAAAAACAGTTCTTTTTATATTTTCATTATAATAGATTTTCTTCGCCTTTTGAAACTCCACTAACTCAGCTCAAGGAGAGTGTAGAGAGAGTGTTTGTCTTTAGTAAGGTCACATGCCGCTTTAAAAGTAGAGAAAAATCAAGAAAAAAGAGAAATTTACCGCCATTAGAAAGAAAGAAATACAAAACCACTTCTCTCTCAATCAATCAAAAACAAAAACATAAAAACAAACAGAACCCATCACTCAATAATTCTCCTCCTCTCTCTCTCCCATCTCAAAACCCAAGCCAAATAAATCTTCCCCAAACCCCTTTGAACCAGTTCTAGCAAAGCCAAAAGAGAGAGAGAACAAAAAAAAAAAAAACAATGGTGGCCTTAGAAGCTCTAGCCATGGTGATGATGCTACACCTCCTAGGCGGCGCTACCACCGGCATCTCCGCGGCCTCTAAGGCACCGGCCATCGACTTTCAACAATTGAACGTGCGAGAAACAATCGCAAGCACCAAAATCCATCCCTCTGATGCAAGGGGTTATCGGGAATCCCTGGCAAAGGATGATGAAAGTGGAGGTGAAGGAAAGTGGAAGCTGAAGCTACTTCACAGGGATGCAATCTCCTCTGGCAACTCCTCTAATCACGGGCACGGGCACCGTCTCAATGCACGCCTAAAAAGAGATATAAAAAGAGTCGCTAGCCTGACTCGGAGCCTGACCGGCGGTGGAGCTGCCGGAGTTAGTTATGGAGTGCAGGATTTTGGGTCAGAGGTAGTTTCAGGAATGGAACAAGGCAGTGGAGAGTATTTTGTACGGATCGGTGTAGGAAGTCCGCCAAGGAATCAATACATGGTGATTGATTCAGGAAGCGACATAGTATGGGTGCAATGTGAGCCTTGTAATCTCTGTTACCGCCAGTCTGACCCAGTCTTTAACCCTGCCGACTCTGCATCATTCGCCGGAGTGGCCTGCAGCTCCACCGTCTGCGATCGCCTCGAGAACGCCGGTTGTCACGCCGGCCACTGCCGCTACGAGGTTTCCTACGGCGATGGCTCATACACTAAGGGCACACTTGCCCTGGAGACCATTTCCTTTGGGGGCACTGTGGTCAGGGATGTAGCCATCGGGTGCGGCCACAGGAACCGTGGGATGTTCGTGGGAGCAGCAGGACTACTAGGTCTTGGAGGTGGATCCATGTCCTTTGTCGGGCAGCTCGGAGGCCAGACTGGTGGGGCGTTCAGTTACTGCCTGGTCAGCCGTGGAACAGCCTCATACGGGTCCTTGATATTCGGGCGTGCCACAATGCCAGTCGGGGCAGCATGGGTACCATTACTTCGCAACCCACGGGCCCCTAGCTTCTATTATGTTGGACTCTCTGGACTTGGAGTGGGTGGCTTGCGTGTGCCGGTATCAGAGGATGTGTTCCGGCTATCGGAAGAGGGGAATGGGGGTGTTGTGATGGACACTGGGACTGCAGTGACTAGGCTTCCCAGTGTGGCTTATGAGGCATTACGTGACTCGTTTATTGCAGGCACACTAGGCCTCCCTCGGGCCTCTGGGGTGTCCATCTTCGATACATGTTATGACCTTTTCGGGTTCGAGATGGTGCGAGTGCCAACTGTGTCGTTTTACTTCTCCGGTGGGCCGATACTGACTCTTCCGGCCAGGAATTTTCTCATTCCAGTGGATGAAGTGGGGACATTCTGTTTTGCATTTGCTCCCTCTCCTGCCGACCTTTCCATAATTGGGAACATTCAACAAGAGGGGATCCAGATTTCTTTTGATGGAGCAAATGGGTTTGCTGGATTTGGGCCCAATACTTGCTAATAAATGTTGAGAATACCGTAGCTTTTACTAGTATTTTGCTAGTCTTAGTATTATTAGTAGTGGTGATGTGTTAGTAAATGAGGCTAATGAATTAAGATGCTGTGTCTATTTAATAATTAGTTTATAAGAGTAAAGTAATGTATCAAGATGTTGTGGCTACCTAACTAGTGTATAATAGTATATAATGATTTTCTCCTTATATGAAAGATGGAGAGTTGTAAACATAATAAAAAGGTAATCAGATCAGTCCATATTTTCTTGGAGAGGCTCATACACATACACATACACATACACATACACATACACATACAGAGAGTAGGTAAGAATCAGCTGACACAAGAGGTGACTATTAAACTAAGGGAAGATAATTAAGGTTGGGATTCTATGAAATATGTTTTGTTTTTTTATATGTTTGTGTAGACCTGCAATGTTTCTTGCTGAAATATTTCTGAAAATAAACTTGTCACTTGTGATGTGGTATGTGAAAATATGTTTTTGGGCCCACTAAAAAAGCCTTTTTGTGGGCCTTTTGTTTGCTCAAAAGATGTGAGTGGGATAAAAATGAGCCCAACGCAAGGTTTTTTGTCTCTCTCAAAACCGGCAAAAAAGAAAAAGAAAATAAAACGTTACGATTTTCCTTTCCATTCACTTAAATCTCTTTCATTTCATCTATTGTTTCTTGTCTTTACTCTCTCTTTCTTAATAGTGTAGACTACTACCTACCATTCGGTGTGTTTTCGGTACATGTGCCCTTTTATTGAAGGTTGTTTGAGCTTTTCTTAGAGTTGCAAGGCACTTTCACTATACAAGCCAGCTAGCATGCCCCTAATGGTAAAAAATTTCCCCTTTACAGATAATGGGTCGTTAGTACTCTTGACCAATTGAAAAGAAAATTTGATGTAGTTGAGATAACTAAATTTTTCTTGTTTGGGCAAGTAAAGAAACATACATAGATAGAGAGTAGGTAAGTGTCAGCTAACACAAGAGGTGGCTAAAATTAAACTAAGGGAAGATAACTAAGGTTGTGATTCTTTGATATATGATTTTGTAGACCTGCAATGTTTCTTGCTGCAATATTTCTGAAAAATAAACTTTGTTTGGATGTAGTCTGTGAGAAAATGTTATTTGGCCCAATAAAAACCTTTTTGTGGGCTTAAAAGATGTGATTGGGATAAAAATGAGCCCAACGCATAAAATATATATATATATATATATATTGAAACGTTTTCACTTTTCATCCTTTGATTTTCCCTTCCATTCCATCACACGAATCAATCTCTTCCATTTCATCTTATTATTTCCAGAGCGAGAAATGCGCTACTCAAGCTCTCTTAACTCGCTAAAAGTGAGTTTACTCTCTTTACGATGAAGGGGTACTGTTATTCTTGACCAATTTGAAAGATAATTTGATGTAGTTGAGATAACTAAAGATTTTCTTGTTCGGGCAAGTAAGGAATCATTTCGTTGAATTTTGTGTCGCATGGCGATTCTGTTTTTATAACAAGAATTTTTTTTCTTACTTTCCCATGAAAGTGCCAAACTAAAGCTAAATAAGGACACCGAAAATAATATCATTTTCATGAAGTAAAAATTCAAAAACAGGTTCCCGAATAATACCATCAATATCTACTACAGGTGATAATAATAAATCCAGAAACAGGAAAAATAGGTAAGACTTGTTACCGTGTTTTGTTTTTATTTTTGCAAATAAACATTTAACTAGTTTTTGGTTTCGAGAAACGTTTTTAAGCCTAAAAGCCTTTTTACGAAATGCAACTAAAGTAAGAGTCAAATATTCTTAAAGAGAAAGCTAAGTCAGTCAAAAACCCCACAGAAAATATGAAAGGTCTTACCATGGGAAGTGGAGCACCTTTGAATGTGTGTAACAGCTGAATCCAAGAGACAACTTTACCCCTAATTGGACTCTGTGGATTGGTGTGACCCTGTCCCTGACACAATACATTGCTCTCTCTCTCTCAAGCTGTAAGTGTTTGAATAATGAGAAAGGGAGCCACCATCTTGGTGGACATGTGAAGCCATCACTTAGGGCCTTGGTCTACCTTTACTGTAACCAAAGTTGGAATTCATTCAAGCAATGACTTTTACAAAGGCATTCACTTTTGCCTCTTTTCGGGGAGAGAGAGTGAGAGCTTTTACTTCTTTTGAAATTATGAGAGCTAGAGAGAAAGGCTAGTTGGTAATAGCAGATCTCTGAATCCAAATAGGTTTTTGTGTGGTGGGTACTACTATTTCCTACCCCATTCTCCTAGGTTTATGTAGACACTTTAGGGGCCCACAAAAGTTGAACCTGCCGAAATTAGAGAAAAGATTAGAATCACCAAAACAAACTAGTCTTTGCTTAGCAATTAGAATCACTATGTAAGGGGATATACAGTACTTTCTTTTTGAGTAGTTAGCCAAAGTTAAAACCTAACATCCAATGCCCGGATAGTGCTTGTCTTGGCACTTGGACTACTCATTATGGAGTGTAGTGACTGAATGTAATAAAAAGAATCCAATCAATTGTTTACTATACCCCTTTGATATACTGGTATCAGTATAGTCAAAGCGTCTAGGCGATGCCTAAGCGATAGGGGGATTCCCTAAGCGAGGCGATGCCTAGGCAACCAAATTTTTTTTATTTTATTTACATTAAATCATATAAGAATTAATGAGTGCCCGCCTAGATCATGAACTAAACGATAGGGTCCTGGCTAGGCGAGGCGGTGGCCTAGACATTGTCTAGACGACATTTTGACTACATTGACTTGTATCTTTATGCTGCCTTTTCTATAAATTTTTATTTTTTTTAGAACAGTGATTTGTGTTACAGAAAAGGGATTTAGTTTTGTTGAGAATAATTAAAAGCTTGTTTTCTTATAATTTCCACTCAGAGAGAGAGACTTATGTCATGAACAGCTATGATGATTCCAGTTTTTGTGTTCCCTCAAATTGAAAAAAAGACCTACTATAAGTTACAGACAATCAAGGGCATTATAGTCACTGAGAAAGCTAAGAAGTAAGGACATATGTTGCAGGGCTATCTGCCCTACCTTTCTTTAACTTTAGTGGTGGGACCAACCAAAGGTGAGGTTCATTCCGGACGGCCCACTAACCCAGCCTCTCAGATATCCAGGCTCTTCTTTTCCCTTACTGTATTTTCTTGGCTTCCCGCTAATGTGTGAGGGATCCTTTAAAGTTGGGGAAATAGAATTTCATAAGAAAATAGTTAACGTACCTGTCTTTCCCATTTTGTAACTGAATGGCCGGTACTCATTGGTCCATGCCCCCAGTTTTAAATACTTACTGTAGTTAAGATTTACTCACCCCTAGGGTTAAGCAATCCAACCAGGGTTAAAGGGGTGTTAAAAGGGACATGAGGACACGGGGGCTAAGATATGAAACGGATCCATGGGTCTGCTAAGCAGTGCCCAATTTTCCCTGAATTCCTCTTTTCATAACTTTAAATATGAGATTGAATTCCATGGTTTTACACCTTATCTTTTAGAAGATTATTAACTTGTTTTTAGGTCTTTAATCATATTTTTAATTGGGTCTTAAGGAACCTAAGGTCATTCTAAGTAATTGAACTTTTTCAGCAATCAACTATTGAGGACTTCTTTCAAAAAGTCCTACGCACTCTCTCAAACTAAAAATTAAGATTCTTAAACCTTTTTGTGTAACGACCCCAAAATCCTACCTTGACCAAAATAAGACCTTGGGTCGACACATTTCTTAAACTTGTTTAAATCCCATGACATACATGGCATACAACACGAGTCTCCAAAAATAAGAATAATAAAATTCGATATATAAAACCCAAACCATCCTGTACAAATATAATTTGTCTAATATAACCCACTATAATCGGGATAGCCTAAAACCACGAATAAAAAGTAAGACAGTCTAAGCAACATCTTGAAACACATAAGTCTATTACAATCAATTTCAAAATATAAAACAAGGCTTAATAATGTGGTTACCTAACCAACTCTCGAGCTTCCTCAACCGGAGGCTCATCTTCTTCTTCTATTTCGATGTAGAAATCTTCAACCATGGCTCAACAATCAACTCGCTCTAGACCTGACAGCAATAAAAGGTCGACTGAGCATTGACAACGCTCAGCGGATATCCAGCCTAACTAACATTAGCAATAACTCATGTTCATAACCAATATCAGATTCATGCGACAGTTACAAAATCAATAATAGTTTCATATGATATTTGCATAATTCATGACAGGTTCATATGATGTAATCAATACAAGTTTCATAAAACATTTACATAATCCATGACAAGTTCATATGACATAATCAATGACAAGTTCATATGGCATTTACATAATCAATATCTCAATTCAATGCGTAATCCTATAATCAGAGTGCGGAAGAACATGTAGACCTATCATATCATGTTTCATTATCCTTGTAATTCAGTGTTCATGATTCAGTACTTGTAAGTAACTGAAATTTTGCTCGAAAGTAGACACGGACTATGCCCATGCAATAACTTAATTGACATGCCGCTCTTGAGGATACGGATCATGCCCATGCAGTACTTAACTGACATGCCACTCTTGAGGATACAGACCATGCCCATGCAATAACTTAATTGACATGCCGCTCTTGAGGATACGGACCATGCTTATGCAGTACTTAACTGACATGCCGCTCTTGAGGAAACGGATCATGTCCATGCAATAACTTAATTGACATGCCGTTCTTGAGGATATGGACCATGCCCATGCAGTACTTAACTGACATGTTGCTCTTGAGGATACGGACCATGCCCATGCTATGCTTATATACCCATGAGACTTGTAAAACCACCATACATGTGAACTTGTGCTTGAGTGTCGTGATTAACATCCGAGCTCGATCGTTACTTAGATTCCAATCTCTCACCATGGAAACTCCACCATACTGTCCCATACCATATGGTTAGAAAATTCTCGGTTTGGAAGACCTTCCTTTAAAATTTGGCCTACCCGAATATCAATCATCATATGATATAGATAAGCATAATTTAAGATTCGTGATTAATATTCGAACTCGGTCATCGCCTAGACATCAGTCTTCCGCCAAGAAACTTCGCTAGGTTACATCTCCCTAATTAGAGAATTCCAGACCTGGAGGACTTCCTCTAGGCTTTGGCCTATCCAAATGTCAATAACCATACAAGTATAATTAGAGCATAATTTAGCATATGAGTGTTTAGGGCATAATTTACATAGTCATAGTAAACAATACATTATCATGTTTTCACGATTCTCTTAACCAACTTTATAAATAGTAAACCTTATCCCCTTCCCCTCATTCATAGGACATCATAATAGTAGAATCATAATTAATAGAATTTGCATCCCCAAGTAAAACCCTTATGTTATATAAATAGCACATAATTTAGCATGATAAACCATAATATGTCCTTAGCTTAGTTTCTCAATAACATCATATTTAACATTGAAAATACTCTCAAGCATTTAAACAAACACATTATGTGTACATTGCCATTTACCATTTTTCCATCATACAATAGTCATTCACATAATTCATGAGCACCCAATTCAAGCTCAATCCCACTCCATGCATCCATAATCCATCCCTTTACAATTTTAGCCCATCCACCAACATTTCCATACTTCCATAACCCATAAAGCATAACCCATAATCCAATTTAAGCTTTTAACATACAAATCCATCTATATCCTTACTTAAACATGCAATGTCCCATACAAATTCATTGTTTATTATACTTAATCAATAAATATACTAATGAAAGGTTTAGATTAGAGGAGATATCGACCATTCATACATAATGGAGCTTGTAGCACATGCAAAACCCTTATTTCAAGAGTAAAATCTATCATTCATGCTTATTACCTACTCATTTTTGTATAATCATGTAATACCCTTGATAACCCATAAACATTTTTATTTAAACATGCAAAACATTTACTAAAGTTAGATTAGAAAGGATATCGACCTTAGGGATCCTTCCCCTGGATCCAAATCGCAAGATGAAGTTCCTTGAAGCTTTGGGGTTGACCTCTAAGTTAAGCTTCTTCTCCTCTAAGTAAAAACCATTCTTCTCCAAGCCAAAACTTTCTTAAAACTTTAAGTTTTCTCTCTTCTTTAACCAAATTAGGTTAGAAATAGTTAAAATACTCTAAAACCTCGAAATAGGACCCCTATTTGTAGTCCCAAGGGTTAAAAACCCATATTTCGCACCTTTAAACAAAACAGGGTCGAGCGCTGACGATCGATCCTTAGTCTGAACGATCAATTGTCCAAATTCCAGTGAGTTATCCAAAATTCTAGGTTCTGGGCGGTCGATCGTCCAACATTTAACTTAATTTTAACTCAAAATTTGGAAAAATGATCAACATGAACATTGAAGAGAGTTTTGATATATTTCTAATGGCTCAAGAATCACTCGATTTTGATCAGTGGTGAGGAAACTAGGACTTCCTAAATTTGAGGGTATGTTAAAGCATCCCTCTCCTTTACAACTTTGATTACGCCTGATCATACCACACCATTTATGTATAATTAAATAAGCATTAAAATATCACAAAGACTATTATACCCATATTACTTGTATTAAAGGCATGAAAAAAATATTCAGGTCTCTACATCCTCCCCCCCTTAAAAAAAATTTCGTCCTCGAGATTAGGACTTTCACACGGATAAACGGGGATACTATTCCCACACTCCACCTTACTCTACTGAGCATACGACTTGATAACCCTAGACATGACACAATGATGTGTCAATCCAATTTAGACTAACACATGTACTAGGCACTCACTTACTAGCAAGGTGCCTTTGATATTAAAACAAAATAATGCTCTAATTTGCATCCAACATGTATAAATTCGTACCTCACAATATATTCACATATAGTTATATGGTAGCATGTTCGTACATGTATAACAACCACATCAATTTCTATCACTAATTTATAACTTAACAACTTTGACGGGAGTGTAGGCTGCTCATTGTTAAATGGAGTATCACCTTCATTCCCTCTAGTCTAGTAAATCCTACCTCAGTTTCCACGCCTCATGATCAAGTCTTGAGAGCAATAACATAACTTGAGTATAACTTGAAATCAAGCTCATAACAATTCCATGAGCATAAATTACCTATATAAGTATATCGTATACATCCAAGTACACACATAATAGTATAATCATACAACTGGTTTTCCTAGCAAAGCTAAGTTCTCACACTCGGTTATGGTATTAACCGATTACATACTTAAGACATTAATCGACTTAAGACTAAGACTAATGATTTGTTTATACATTTGAGTTCTTTAAGCAAAATCCTTTGAAACTTTGAGACATACATGATGCTCTTAAGATCTGCAGGATGCATATGATGCTTAAGAAATGTGCATGATGCTTATGCTATGTATGAAGCTTATGCTATGTATGATGCTTATGAGATGTATGATGCTTATGATATGTGTATAATATTTTTGTACTTTGAGACCAAACTATTCTTGGAGTTTATAATATATTTATCATTTTGGACAGAGTACTGGGTCTAGAACATACTGCAGAATTAACGCGCATCTGTATCTAGAATTTTTGGGCTGAGCATTGAGTCTAGAACGTGCTACAGATAATGCGCATCTATATCTAGAAACGTGCATCAACATCTATGAGTTTGTCCAAAATTATAGATATATTTATATATTTATTTATTATTATTTTCTTCTCGGGTTTCTACTAGTCATGGGTATACATGAACTCATATAGACTTATCATCACACCATGATATGCAACTTGTGTTTGTTTGGGATAAAAGAAGCATTAAGCATAATTTAACCAATGAAATTACACAGGATACACATAATAACATATATATCGAAACCTAAGTCCTTAGTTCTGCAACAACTCTAAATCTACTAGACTTGCAAGACGAAAGAGAATCCTATAGTCTCACTCAGAAGACAAATCCCTACACAGACCTAATAACACAATGCATGACAAAGGACATACGAATCCCTTGTCAACCAACACATAAGCTAGACTTTAGTCTGAGTATCACCACAACTCGTGAGTCAAATTGGGAAACCACAATTATATTGGAATCCTATGCTTGATGAACTTGTTTCCAATAATTTATAACATATAGTACGCACACAACATCTAGCGTATAGTAACATCCAACAACATAGTACCTATAGTATACACACAATAAGGATTCATAGATAACTCAGCGAAGCTAGGAATCAAGTCGGTTGAAGTATGAACCGGTTTAAGATGAAGACTATTAAGTAGTCTATACTTGGAATACGACTCTTTTCTTAAACCTAATGCCTAGTTTTAATCACGATATCAAATACTAAGTGACCCTAAGGAAATCTAATGCTTAGGATCAGATACCACTTCTGTAACGACCCCAAAATCCTACCTTGACCAAAATAAGACCTTGAGTCACCATATTTTTTAAACCTACTTAAATCCCATGACATACAAGGTATACAATACGAGTCTCCAAAAATAAGAATAATAAAATTTGACATATAAAGCCTAAACCATCCTGTACAAATGTAATCTGTCTGACATAACCTACCATAATCGGGATAGTCTAAAACCATCAACAAAAGTAAGAAAGTCTAAGCAACATCCTGAAACACATAAGTCTATTACAATCCCTTTCAAAATGTAAAACAAGGCCTAATAATGTGGCCACCTAACCAAGTCTCAAGCTTCCTTAACTGGAGGCTCACCTTCTTCTTCTATCTCGATGTAGAAATCCTCAACCATGGCTCCGCAATCAACTCACTCTAGACCTGATGACAATAATAGGTCGACTGAGCAATGACAATGCTCAACGGATATCCAATCTAATTAACAATAGCAATAGCTCATGTTCATAACCAATATCAGATTCATGCGACAGTTACAAAATCAATAATAGTTTCATATGATATTTGCATAATCCATGACAGGTTCATATGATGTAATTAATAGAAGTTTCATAAAACATTTATATAATCCATGACAAGTTCATATGGCATAATCAATGACAAGTTCATATGGCATTTTCATAATCAATATCTCAATTCAATGCGTAATCCTATAATCAGAGTGCGGAAGAACATGTAGACCTATCATATCATGTTTCATTATCCTTGTAATTCAGTGTATTCAGTACTTGTAAGTAACTGGCATTTCGCTCGAAGTAGACACAGACC
The DNA here is from genome assembly GCA_015143295.1 of Tetracentron sinense. NCBI lineage: Eukaryota > Viridiplantae > Streptophyta > Magnoliopsida > Trochodendrales > Trochodendraceae > Tetracentron > Tetracentron sinense. The sequence continues at coordinate 2,125,016 of CM026568.1, read as the reverse complement.
ATGCCCATATAATAACTTAATTGACATGCCACTCTTGAGGATACGGACCATGCCCATGTAGTACTTAACTGACATGCCGCTCTTAAGGATATGGACCATGCCCATGCAATAACTTAATTGACATGCCGCTTTTGAGGATACAGACAATGCCCATGTAATACTTAACTAACATGCTCTTGAGGATACAGACCATGCCCATGCAATAACTTATTGACATGCCGCTCTTGAGGATACGAACTATGCCCATGCAGTACTTAACTGACTTGCCACTCTTGAGGATACGGACCATGCCCATGCAATAACTTAATTGACATGCCGCTCTTGAGGATATGGACCATGCCCATGCAATACTTAACTGACATGCCACTCTTGAGGATACGAACCATACCCATGCAATGTCCATGCCATGCTTATATACCCATGAGACTTGTAAACAAACCACCATACATGTGAACTTGTGCTTGAGTGTCGTGATTAACATTCGAGCTCGGTCGTTACTTAGATTCCAATCTCCCACCATGGAAACTCCACCATACTGTCTCATACCATATAGTTAGAGAATTCTCAGTGTGGAAGACCATCCTCTAAGCTTTGGCTTACCTGAATATCAATCACCATACGATATAGATAAGCATAATTTAACATTCGTGTTTAATATTCGAACTCGGTCTGTTAGACAACCCACGAAAGTCATTCCGGAATTATATTAGTCTACTTAATCAATAAAAGCATATTTTACATTCATACATTGTCTTCTACATTGGGTAACATATTAAAAGTATCTCATTAGATGAGACTACTTTGTCCCTTAGGTAACATTGTAGGAAAACTATCCAATTAATGATTAACTAATTGCTAAAGAGATATGGTTTTCCGGTTTCTTGTAGACTTAGAATTGTTCTAAGTTATTTAGGATACATTTGGACAATGTATTCCTACTAACTTATACATTGTTAGTTCCAAATGATGGAGTGATGAATCTCAATCACTGAGAGAAGGGTCTCTTGACTAAGATGTGGATATAAGTAAGAAGTACTTATATTGCAACTGGATCACTTAGTGGATACCCTTAGAAATATATTGTCTATATATTTAGGGTAGTCCATTTGACAGATTGTCCTTAACCTGAGAGGTGGACATCTTCTCTAGTATTTGTCTATATAGCTTTGATGTAGCCAATCGTCAATGTCCAACACACCGGACTGAATACGGGCTCGTTGGGTTATGTACGCAATATTAGAAGAAGTGTGTGTATGCTCAACAAGGATTCTACTACTCTTCTAGAATAATTAATATTGAGTTGATACTTGTCAAAACCGGACATGAAAAACCCAATGCTGGTATTTATCAATGAAATGGTTTTATCGAGGAGTTTATTTTCTATTCGAAAGAAATATAATAATAATTATTATTTCTTTTAAATAATTTCTAAAATGTTTTTGTAAGTCCAAGTTTGACTAAAAGTATCAAAGAGAATGGGTTCTTAATATAAGCTAGGGGATTAAAGAAAGTATAAGATATTGTCCCGTAAGCTTATAACAATATTGGAAGTGGAGGGACATATCTGTAAATAAATCTTGTGATGGAAATACTTGCAAGTAATTCTCTATTTTCTGGAGGTTAGTCACATTGTGTTAATGGACATTATTGTGATTTTGGGAAGTCCAGGGATATAGATAAAATTCTATAATCCTAATGGAATTATAGGAAAGTGTTTCTTAGTAACAATGCTTTAACCTAGAAGGTTAAGCACTTGGTCCCACAACCAGAAATGGGAGATCCCTTTAGATCCCACACACTAGGACCTTCTTAAAGCTTTTAATTTAATTATTAATTAAATTAATTAATTTCTCTAAGTAATCACTATATGGTATAATGAAGCTCTAATAGGTTAAATCACATTGGATGTGATTAACCAAATGGGTAGGACCCAATGGAAATTTTGATAAAAGATCAATTGATAACCTAAGGGTTTGTGAACCCTTAAAGGGGCATGTGGAAGTGGGGCCCACCTAGGGTGGGACGCCCACCTCAAGATGTGGACTTTTGTTTAATTAGTTACTAATTAATAAATTCCTTATTAGATAAGGATAAGGTTAGTTAGTTATTAATTAAAGATTCCCTATTAATTGGGATTCCATTAGTTTGTTACTAATCAATAATTAGTTAGTTACTAATTAAAGATTCCTTATTGGATAAGGATAAGAATAGTTTGTTACTAATGGATAAGGTTAGTTTCTTTTAATGATAAATCCTAATTAATTAGAAGTAATCAATTAAGGAAAGTTTTGAGGAAATCCTAATTGGATTAGGATAAGGAGTCTTGGATTAAGCAATCCCAGAGGGAGCCTATTAATAGGAGTGGATGCCCATCCCTTTGGGTATTCTATTCTCGACGTTTTTCTCCCTCTCCTCTCCTCTAATCTCACACGCACCTCTCTCCTCCTTGGATTGTGTAAGGTCATCTTCTCTTTCTCTCTTGGTTTGAGTTTTTCTCTTGAACAAAAGCAGAACCAATCTTGTTAAATCAAGAAAGGATCTTGAGATTCAAGAAAAGTACAAAGATCATATAGTTGGAATTTGAAAGGGCAATTAGCTTCCATTAGAGAAAGCTTTAAAGAAAAAGAAGAAGGCTCTTGTGGATTACGAAGGAGACTTGACACTTGTGAAGTTTTTGTCAAGACCCAAAACCCACCCTAGGAGTTAGATTGAATCTTGGACGACTTATCATGACTCACATGACTTGCTTGACCAAACCAACTTGCAAAATACCTGGAGCGTATACAATAGAGGACAATAATAGCGGAAGCACAACTAACATAGTACAGTGGAAGACTAACCAAACCTCTAAGTATATATATATATGATCCAAGTTTTGTACAACATGATGTCACAAAAGAAAGTGTGGACAGGCCCGCCAAAATACATGAATACAATCTCTCACGCTCTCCCACAATCACCTAGAATCTACCACCTAGTAGTAGCCCTCTACAGGAGGTTCCTCCACAGGTTCCTCAACATACTCCTCCTCCACCCATGGGCTAGGAGCACAGATGTCGAAAGGAGCGGCAGCTCTCTCAGTACCTGCCGACATAAATGTAGGGCTGAGCATGGAATACTCAGCGTGTACCAAATGCTAACCAACAGTCACAACATAACAACAATGATATATAAAACAAGAAGCAATTCATATAATAACAGGAAAGTGTAACTATTTATATTCATGCTTGCATCATATAAAAGCCGATAAAACTCTAGAACTCATCGTGCACTTGGCTTGACTTAAAATACTCTTTCGTGCTTGAAAACTTGTCTTGTCATGTTCTTTTTTTCTTGCCTTATCGTACCATGCATGTCATGCTTATCTTGTGTGTCATGCCATGTCATGTCATGCTTGCTTGGAATAAAATGCACTTGTGAGGGAGGGGAGACCCCTCTTATGCGCTTGTGAGGGAAGGGAGACCCTTCTTCAATGAGATGCACTTGTGAGGGAAGGGAGACCCTTCTTCAATGAGATGCAACATATGAGGGAAGGGAGACTCTTCTTTAATGAGATGCAACGTGTGAGGGAAGGGAGATCCTTCTTTAATGAGATACACTTAATCTTGTCAAAAGCGAGGCATAACATATCGTAAGAAATGTCCTACCTCTAAAGTCTTTATTCGTGGAAAACCCCGGTAAACCAATTCATGCATGCCGTGCTCGTGGAATGTGTACATACTTTCACTTGGAATTAAATATGACAATTGGGATTTCAACAACACATAGAATAACATTAATTTCAATAAGTAATTATTCATGCCGTTAAAGAAAGTAATTAATCACACTATCATAAACCCTAGTAATTTCCATATACTTTAAATCATGCCTTTCTTAGTTTATAATTCATTTTTCTTCACCTTGGCATTTCATCAAACATGTGGTGGGTACATTATTGGTTAAAGCCTATACCATGCTTTTCTAGATGGGTTGATATTCACAACATACACGTGTGTTCATTATTGGTACAATACCCTTCTCATTTCATTCATCACAACACAAGATCCATATAACATTTTATTCACTAAATCCATCTTAAATTGTTTAATTTATTCTTGAGAGCCCCGGGCTGGAATAAAATAATATGCATAATATTAATGTAGAGCCCCGGAACTTTTGGTGCATGCCTTGGAATGCGTGTTAAGACATGATGCATTGTAATCTCCATTTTCATAAAATGAGAATTGAAAATTTTGAGAATTTTGTAAGAATGATATAATTAATTAAATAAATAAATTAATAATGTCTATAAGCCTTGAAAGGGTCCTAGGCATGTTTAGAAGAGGTCAAAAGGGAAGTAGGATAAGTTTAGGTAGGAGGAATGGGTGAAAAAATGGACTTGGTGTCAAAACCTGCAGAGAACCGATCGCTCGGTCCATAATGGCGATCGATCGGTCCACAACCGATCGATCGGTAGCTATCGACTGGTTAACTTTTTTGTATGGAAAAAAATTCCAGAGAGCATGTTTTTGACCGATTGCTCGGTCAAGAACACCGGTCGCTCGGTAGGTGACCGATCGCTCGGTATTAACCACCGATCGATAGGTATATCGCGTTTTGTAGAAATTTTATTAAGGGATTTTTCGTCTTTTGGGCGTTAAACCCTTGCCTATAAGGGCTTGCTCGAGCAATTAGGTCCCCATACACCATCCTTAGAACATTTAGAGAGAAAGGGAGAGGGACGAAGAAGGTTTTCTCCTAGGGCATCTTTGGTGAAGAAAATCAATGGTTTTGAAGACCCAAGATCATCCCACTGGCTTGAACTCATCAAATCCACCCTCAAGCTCGTGGGGGAGTCCTTCTTCAAGCTAGGGCAGCATTTTCCAAGGTATTCCTCAAAGGGTCTCCTTCCCACTCAAGCATCTTCTAAGGTTTTTCTATTGTGAATGATGATTCTTGATCTCATGTTTTATTCCTTTTGAAATATGCTATTTCCCTACAATGTAAACAAGATAATAATGAATGTTGTGATGTGTGGATGGATGAGGGGTTGAGGCGATTGGATGTCGGGTTGTATGGATGTTGTGTGATGTGTGAAATGGAAAATGGTGGAAGACACTCTACAAATAATGAACTTACCTTGATGATTTGATGGAAAATATGCACTAAAAAGAGTAAAATGAACTACTAAGGAAATGTTATATGCTATGTGTTTGATAAAATGCCTAAATTAGGGGTAAATGAATTAAATGAAGAAAATGGAAGTAGGCCTTATGCAATTGTTCTTATAAATGATGAATTGACCAAATGCTATGTAGGTTTCCCAAATTCTCACATGTTTATACAATGAATTGAAATGTGATGTACTATCATTCATGTCATACTTATCATCATGGTTTTCACTATTGATACGCACACAAGCACGCATGCATGCATGAACCGGGTTTTTCAGAGTATATGTATATGATAAATCAAACAAGAAAACAAGTACATGTCAAGGAGGTTGGTAGCCTAAGTGAAAGGGTGCTAGCCTTTGACTCATAAGCAAATGAAACAATTATATGTCAAGGAGGTTGGTAGTCCAAGTGAAGGGTGCTAGCCTCTAGCTCACAAGTGAAAGGACATAAGCAAATGAAACAAGTATATGTCAAGGAGGTTGGTAGCCCAGGGATGTACGGGTGCTAGCCTCTGGCTCACAAGTATACAAGGCAAAACAAGACACACATACATGATTTTCACAAGTAAGACCGAGACATGAAAAAAAGGTTTCCAAACATGAGTTTTACCGGAGTTTTTGCATTCATGCATGCATGTCAAGATATCTATTTTACTTCATGTTCAATACTATTTATCTTATGTTGCTAGGATTGCTTTAACTCGATATTTTGTATGGTGTTCCTTGTTGTTGTGCTTTTGTTATTGTTATGGTAGCTAGTAGTTTGTACTCGCTGAGTATTCCATGCTCAGCTGTACTTTAATGTCGGCAAGTACCGTGGATGTCCTCGACCCTGAGCCTTGGGTCAAGGAAGAGTACGTAGAGGAGAGGGAGCCACCTATCCCATTGCAGTCTCAGGAGGATAGGGATTTGGACGTGTGGCCATACCTCGACTACTATTGAGAGGAGAGTGTGAGAGAGTTCCTTTTTGTATTTTGATAGGTAGGCATGTCTACCTTTACTTTGATTATATTTTGTACATATACTTGGAATACTATTTCGAAGTTATAGAAGGAAAGAAAAAGTTAGTTTCCGTTTCTACATTCATGTTATAGTTTTCGCACTCTGATTATTATTGTATTATATCATGTGTAGCCTTGTTCATTATAGGATGGCTTAGCAGGGATGTATAGTCATACCTAAAATATCCCTCAACTCCTACGGGGTATTTTGGGGCGCGATAATTTATCATGATAAATAATTATTATTATATGTGCTGGATGAGTTCCACAAATTATACCTCCTTCTCTTTCCCCTCCTCTCCCCTCCCCCTTTTTCTATTTTTTTAGAATAAGGTTGCTGATTTATGGTGGACTAAATCAACCGAAAGGAGATACTCGGAGAACCATTGCAGATAGAAGATCTTCAATAGTTATAGGGTTTTATTTAATTCCCTTATTGTAATTAAATAAGGTGGTATGATTTTTGTGAACCCATTGTGAGATTATAATATAATTATAATTATAATATTATTATTCATGTGATGATTAATAATATTTTTTTCAGCTCGGAAGCTTTCATAATTGTGATTATCGCTTTTTATGATAATTTAGGATAATTGGATTATACCCTGATTACTGAGTTGTGTTTAATTGGAAATTGTTTATATTTAGACACAACATATTACTAGTATTCTTTTGGACGTAGATTTTGTGACCCATGCGTAGATTTTTACGTAAAACCTTTGCTTACGAGATTATAGGATAATCATGTCTGAAAAGACATTAATCGTTATAAAAGGTTGATGGATCACTAAAGTGACATCCAAATAACCTAAGGTTACAGGGATGAGTAGGTTTTTATCATAAGGTGAAAACCCTAATGATCAAAACCCCCTGTGAGGGCTAGTGGGAGTTTATCACTCCTTTAATAATCCTGTTATCGATTTCATAATTCATATGATGAATATTTGTTTGATATGATCATGCGTATTTATTTTGTTCAATTCAAGAAAAATATTAAGTGATAATAAATGAGATTATTAATCCTAAGGCCTTCCATTATCAATAAGACTAGAAATTAATTAGCCTGAGTCTTGTCTCTCTGATAGGAGTTCGACATATTTCAGTCTAAATTAAACTCCTAGTGCATTATTTTTATTGTAGATAGGTCTGTATATGGTCTGATAGGGAGTGTCAACTAGCATGGGGGCACATCTCTACTTGATCATATGACAACCGAGAATAATGGGTTTCACTTAAAGAAGGAAATATGACGGCTGACAGGTGACAGTCATGTTGTCCTTGGAGGTCACAAAAAAATTGAGAATCACTGATTTACATAAGGAGTTATGCATGAGATGCTCAGTTTGATGGATAGCTACTATCCACCTTATGGGGCATGTGTAATACTATCCTAGCATGGAAGATTACATGTGTATTATAAGGATCCCAATACTTATCTGAAATAAAAAGTTTATTTCCTAATTTTATATAACGAAGGGAAGTATGAAATTTGAAGAAAGATGAGAGGATCATCGCAGATTTAAAAATCTTAAAAATCCGATGAATATAATTTATGCTTATTTTATTGTGTAGATAGCTATGAATCCCCTTTCCAAGATTCTAGAAGAGAATTGTTTGACTGGTCCTAATTTTGTAGACTGGAAAAGAAACCTTGACTTGTGTTTATCTCTCAGAAGATAGCTTATGTTCTCACTTCCGATTATCCGGAATTCGATGAGGTAATTCAGACCCCAGAGGTGGTTGAGAAAGCCTCAAAGTGGCATGAGTCAAATAGTTTGGCCAAATGCTACATGCTTGCATCTATGTCGAATGTCCTTCAGCAACAACATGATGGTTTTGCTACAGCTAAGGACATATTGACTAATCTCAGGGAGATGTTTGGGGAACAGAATAGGACTGCTAGCCAGTTAGCAATAAAAGGACTAATGAGAACCAAGATGTCTGATGGTAGCCCAGTCTGGGAGTATGTCATCAAGATGATGAGGTTCATTAATGAACTCTTTACTCTTGATGCACTACAAAACTATAGGGATATAGTGGCGTTTAGAGTAAAACGCCGCTTAATATAACTAATAACGGCGTTTGTTGTAATACACCGCTAAAGACCATGTATAGCGGCGTTATATCACAAAAACACTGGTATTAGTCAATTATTTACAGTGATTTTTAAAATAACATCGTTACAGAAATTGGCGGAATCCGCGATGCTCTATTTGGGGTTTAGGGCCCCGATCCTTTTCTCTTTCCCTCCTTCTTCCTCTTTCCCTCTCCTCCTTGCTCCTGCTCCCTGCTTCGGCCACCTTCTCCGGCGCTGCTCCGGCCTGCTCGTGCTCCCTGCTCCTGCTCTTGCTCTTGCTTGGTCTGCTCTCAGGTTCCTCTCTCTCTCTCTCCCCATCTGGTCTCTCTCTCTACTCTAACTCTATCACTCCGCCAATCAGGCTCTGGTGACCTGTTCTTGCCCTACTCCAGCCACCTTCTCCTGCGCTGCTCCGACCACCTGCTCCAGCACACTCTCCGGTGACCTCTGCACTCTCCAATCACTGGTAAGAAATATTTTCCATGATCCATCGGGAACTAGGGCCCCGATGTTTGTTTTTTTTTGGTTGAAATATGATTTATATGGTCTATTGATAAAGATCCATTTGTAAATCGTTTGAAATATGATTTATAAGGTCTGTTGATAATGTTCTCTTTTACTGTTTTTTTTTTTTTTTTCAACAACCTTGTTTCTGATTTTTTTTTGTTCATTCTACTGTCCCAATTGAGTTGTAGCCAATATTGTTCATAATTTTTTTTTCCTATTTGATTTATATGGTCTGTTGATAATGTTCTCTTTTACTGTTCCACATAAAAATCTTTTTTTGTTTCTTGCTAATTCAACCAAGTTCTTCTATTACTGTTCACTAGTGGGTGGCCCATGCGTTGCACGTAAGAGCGAGGGGAAGGAGTTAACCATAGTTAATAGGAGTTAAAAGGGACACGTGTTTTCACCACTTACAGTGTTAACCCGCGGGTGTGATTGAACTTGGGGATTGAACTCAATCGTGATTGACTGTGATTCTATTCTTTAAATAGATAGATGAGGGTAGTTTTGGAATTAAAGTAGAACATTAAAATTTTGTTTTATATAAGGGTAGTTTAGGAATTTCAGAAAATTCAGGCTACGCCTGCCTCTCCCATTATAATAGTAAAGATAGTTTGATGGTTCTCTGAAGATCTGTTATGGCTTGTACGGATGTGTGTAAAACATGGTCAGTGTTGCGAAACTTGTGGAACCATATCAGAGATAAATGGGAGAAAACGGTGATATCGGAATGCTGATTCACTGTGGTATCAATTCATCCCATTTCTGCATCTTCTTATAGAAAAGTTCAAAATATTTTCTCTGTTCCCTCTCCTCACCAGACTTTCTCTTGAACTCCAAGGTAGGGTGGTGGCCTAATGAACTAGGGAGAGAATGGCCATACAAGGAAGAAATGCCAATGCAATTCCTTCGACCCTACTCTCACTCCTAAGTCAGGCTAAGGGATAGTTAAACTTTGGAACGTCTCCCCCCCTCTCCAATGGGACTTGAAAGCTGGTATTTTATAGGTATAAGAGAGGGTGGTATATTGGTCATTAACAAGGGATTAGTTGGGAGAGTAGGAAGTCATTGGAGGTTTAAAATGGGAGTTCAGGTGCTGTACAGGTCCTCTGCGCAACTGTGGTGTGCTGGGCTGTTTTTCACATGAAAAGAGGGCTGGCTATGCTGAGCAAGTTTGGGTTCTCTGCCCTTTACCTCAAAGGGGAAACTAGGCCTGGTTTTAGCTTGGTTTTACACTGTTTTTTAGGTGTGCATGCATGAGAGATTTCAAAATATGGGCTAGCCGCATGGTGACTACACTACTAGTGTGTGGGTGTTGTAGGAGTTTACTAGTTACATGGTAACAAAGATAACCACGTGTGTGCATGTGGGCTATGTGTGTGACTCACATGACAACATTTCTCAAGAAACAACATGTGTGCATGTGTGTGCTCGAGTGGGACAGGGTGTGTTGATTCGGACAGTGGACAGTGGGCTTGGGCCTAGGTAGTAATGGGCCTGCGGTTTAGGGTCATAGGTTTGGGGTTTTGACATTGGTTTGCGGGTAAGCCTATGACAGGTTAATCATGGTTAGGGTTATTAACCATGATTTATAAAGGGGTGTAAAAATAGGGTGCTTGCAATGCCTTTGTGAGGACTATTATGATCTAGGTGTTGATGGTTACTTTTATAACCAAAGTGAAGGGTGCAGCTCAATCTTGATTGAGAAGATGATTTTTTTTAGGGTGTAGCTCAATCAAGATTGAGAAGATGATTTTTCTCAAAAGAGGGGCTACTTGTCTTTAAAATATCTTGATTTGGGAGAGTGTCTTTTAAAAGAAAAGTATTTCAAAATGAGTGTTGTGATCATTATAGACCAAGGGGTAGAATATTAGATTTTGGGATTACCAAATATATATATATTAGATTTTGAAGTCTCATGGTGATCACGGGTTTATCTTATCTCGATTTCCCTATTTTCAACTAATTTTTAGGCATCCAAATATAAAAACCAACTCCAAGTATAAAATTCATACAGAAACCAACTCATACATAAAGCACTTTACTGGTTTTTTTTCTACTTTTGACTTACACTATTGCAATAATAAAATTCATACAGAAACCAACTCCAAGTATAAAAACCTGTTGATTTTCATTTCTTAATTCTCATGAACAAAATAAACATAAAGCAGAGCCTCTTCATTCATTTTTGTCGATATGCTATTGAGTTATTGTAAAATCCTTATTACATCTAATGAAAGTAATATTTGAAGAGGAGCTTTCCAATTTCTATCCATCCAAGAGGTAGCTATTTCCTTTCTTTGTTTTTATTTTTTATATAATATGCACTATCATTTCTCTTGCTGATTGTCAATTTTTATCGCTAATGGTTCTTGTTAGTTATATGATCATGAAATGTGATTGTGATTTGTAAACACTTAGAGAACAAGAAGAATATATAAATGGCATGAATAGTATATGTGTAGGAACATAAAGCATCAATTTCTAATAGAACATAGGTATTGAACAACTATTTTGCAATGTATAAAGTATAAAATGACTGTCTCAAGGTATATATATTACACAAATGTGAGGAGTGTCTGAGTTTTCATGCAAATATTTATAACATCCTGAGCAAGACTTATTAATTGCTTAACACTGAACTTCTCTTTTTCCCTTGTGTTGTCACCAATTCAAGAACCCCAAGAACCAAACTTACCCAATATGTAACCATCACCACCCAACACTTCCAACACCAAACACTAGAAGTTGTGGCTTCTGGTGGTACTTTACACCGTCTTCTTTCTGATCAATCCACCAAAATTGGCCGCCTAATACACTGTTAAATAGACAAGCAAAGAATTGTAGGAAATATGAATATATAAGTTTAGGAAATGTTCTATAAATTTCTAATGTGGCACTAAATTAAGTATGTTTTTATAGGAAATAACATTAATTCAAACTAAACGATTTCCAAGTAAACTGTTTAAGAGAAACCAATGATCTTTTGAAAATTCTCCAACACTTTCATCACTATCCTTGTTTTCATTTATGTCTCACTTTCCCTACTTGTGCCTGCCAACCAATTCCCTTATTTGCACAACCCAATTTCCTTTTAACGTTCTCTTCTTTCTTATATTCACTACTGTGGTTTGGCTGTAGTCTCTTTTATTGGATCAGTGGGGTTGATATTTGAGGTATCTCCATTATTTTGTAATGCCCTAAGTACAGTGTCTCTGCCTATTTTCTAGTCTTTACTTTTTTTTTTCAAATGACAATATGGATGGATAGAATGTGGTGGTCATGTTGTTGCCAATTTGTGGGGTTTATTTCTTACACCTGTTAAGATATTGTTGATCATTTACTAGCTCTAAGACTTTTGGTACTTAAGCTAGTTAGATTCTTAGGTCGATGATTTTAAAACCCAATCTTAGAGTCAAATGACCTGAGCCCATTACCCGAGCTGACCCTTTCCTAGGCCTGGGCTCAAGTCTTAAACCAAATCCACAACCAAGATTCAAGTGTGGATGCATATGCAACGAACTCCCAATGAAACTGCTCTTGAACTTTTTCAACTTCTTTAGATGTTCAACTGTATGTTTCTATTTGGTGTTGAGATTAAGAAGTACTGTGAAGTCAACCAGCCCAACTAGAGGACTTCAATTTGTTGATAAGGAACCTGGTATTCAATTAATCCAGGTGGTTGTATCCTGGTCCATGCTCCAGGCTGTGCTGCGGAAGACATTTATTGTAGAGACCCGAATCTTTTTCTTGTCTTTATTACAAGTATTAGGGGTATTATAGTCCTTGTGATGTTTTAATTTTTATGTATTTATATCTAATTGGTATAGTGTGATTAAGGCTTAATCAAACTTGTAAACGGAGGGATGTCATATCACACCCTGAACTTTAAGAAGCTCTAGTTTTAGCACCGTTTATCAGAAGTGAATGATTCTTGAACCATTAGAAAGGTATTGGAACCCTCTTCGAGGTTCTTGTGTAATGTTTTTCCATATTTTAATCTAAGCTAAGTCAAAAGTGGATTTCCCAATGTTTTGTCTGATGGAATTACAGATCAGTCAACTTTGAGAACATTTTGGTCCATAAATAAAGGGAAATTTGGAAATTCTAATGCCAGAAATGTTCCTTTTTGGAAGACGAATCCAACGCAAGTTGAATCGTCGAAATCCGTCAAACGAGTCAAAAGTTATGGCTAAAACAGTATAATGGGTCAGAAATCTGCAAAGCAACGATCGATAGGGATCGATCGATACAAAACCGATCGCTCGGTCAGAAGTAGTGATCGATCGGTCCAAAACCGATCAATCGGTATCTATCGATTGGTCCAAAATTTTGTATGGGGAAAATTTCCAGAGAGTGTTTTTGACCGAGAGCTCGGTCAAGAGCATCGGTCGATCGGTAGGCGACCGATCGCTCGGTCATAACCACCAATCGCTCGGTCTTTCGTGTTTTTGCAGAATTTTAGTAAGGGCTTTTTTGGTCTTTTGGTTCTCAGACCTTGGGGCTATAAATAGGGATCCTATTTCGGGGTATTAGAATACTCTACCTATTTTTAACCTAATTTGGCAAAAATGGAGATAAAATCTAGGGTTTTGAGAGAGGGATTTCTTTGAGAAGAATGAGATAGCTTGGATTTTGCAAAGAGAGCTTGGAAAGCTTCCCCAAATCACCTTGGGAGTGTTTTGAATCTAAGGGAAGGATTCTTAAGGTCGATATACTATCCTAATCAACTCTATTTTAATGTTTTGTGAATGTTAATATGATAGGAATGATAGAATAGAGATTAGATGTATTTTTTCCCAAATTCTCTATGAAGTAAGCTAATTATGGATGGAAATGTGGATGGAAATGTGGATTAGAATGTAGATAGAATATATGGAGGATGAGAAATGTATGGAGGATGGGATTAATATGTGGATGTGGATGATATTTGGATTGTATAGATGGTTTATGGCTTGATAGAATGTTGGAAATGTAGAAGGGCAATGGACTCATAATATGCGTACCCAAGGTGTTTGTGAAAATGCTTGAGAGGATAAATACTATTATACTCTTATGAAATAGTGGTAAATTGATTATGAATTGTGATATGAATTATGATAAGATATGTATATGTGATTGTTTGATAAGTATGTCTAATTACTTGCATGGAAATTGGCAGTCGGGAAGGTAAGAACTTAGAGGAAAATCTCTCAAACCGGGAATTCTCTAACTATTTGGTATGGGACAGTATAGTGGAGTTTCCATAGTGGGAGATCGGAATGTAAGCAATTACCAACTCGAATGTTAATTTCGACACTTAAGCACATATGCACGTGTATGTTAAGATAAGAGTCTCACAAGTCACACATGTGGACCACAAGCATGAGCATGACATACGTATGACATTCTGAATAAGCATAAGCATGACATGGTCCGTGTCCGCCAAGAACGGCATGTCAACCACTTGATTCTTAAGCATGGTCCATATCCGCCAAGAATGGCATGTCAACCATTTGATTCTTAAGCATGGTCCGTATCCGCCAAGAACGGCATGCCAACCATATGATTTCTTAGACATGGTCCGTATCCGCTAAGAACGGCATGTCACATCATTGTATGATCTGAATAAGTGCATAAGCATAAGCATCTCACAAGCACGTGGTCTCATAAGTATAAGCAGCTCATAAGTGTATTGTCTTCTAAGTCTAAGATTCTCACAAGTACACGAGTCAAGGTGATGATATGATGTATATGCGCACACATTCCTCCGTACTCTGATTATGTTATTATGCTATTGGATATGTTCTAACTAAGTGCAGGTATATTATTATTGTTGGTTGGATTTTATATACACCGAGTACTTTTGTACTCAGCCAAACTTTGTCTTGGCAGGTTTAGAGCAGGAGCACACGGCGGAGCCGTAGATTGAGGAGGCATACGTCGAAGAAGGAGGAGAGGGTGAGCCTTCTGAGGAGGGGGCCAGGGGTTTTGACAGTTACCCCTATTAGTTTATGTTTTGTTTGGTTGTAATAGACTTTTAGATGATGTTGCTCATTTGATTACTTTACAGTTGGGTTTTAGACATTTTGTTTATGTTGGATTTTATTATATTAGGCAGATGACCGTTGTACAGGATGGTTTGAGTTTGATGAAATCAGAATTTTATTACTCTCATTTTGGAGACTCGTGTAGTAAGTCTTGTATGCATGAATTTTAAGTAAGTTTAAGTAATGTGGCGATTTCCAAAGTCCTATTTTAGCCTTGTGGGATTTTGGGGTCGTTACATTTATGGTATGGTCGTAAGCTTTCTTCATATTTACGAGATTCCGTTTGGCCATAAAAGTCTTCCTAGATCCTGGGGCATGGCCCAGGATACAACCACCTGGATTATGTGATACAGGCTCCTTATCAACAAATTGAAGCCCATAAACATACACTTCCCAGATCCTGGTACTATTGAGCCCTGGAGAAAATGACGAAATTAAGATTCAACTCAATATATAATAACAATGTACGCAGATTTACGAGATTCCTCTTGGCCATAAAAGTACTCCGATATTCAGACATGTAAGTTCTGATAGTTGTGTTCATAATAGTGAGCGCAAAGAGTATCTATATATGTTAATTGTTTAAACTGGTTAGGGGTGTTTAAACTTTGTGTTTATGATGGTTGGATTTCTGTATTAGTTTAAGTTCATACACATGAATGCATTGAACCATAGATCTCCCGTTCAAGAATCATTGTCTAAGAAGTGCATTTTTGTTATCACCTATATGGACGGATCAGTTGTAAATATGACGTTTAGTTCTCTCATGTGGCTAAATGCAGTTTAACAACTTCTCGGTCTTGTTTGTGATAGTGTATTTTTCTGTTTATGATTCTTGAATTGTTTGATTGGATAGTTTGGGAATGCATAATCTCCAGTACAGTCAATTACTCATGATTTTTCTAGATTGAGGAAATTGGAGTCAGCTGTTTCTCTTGTTCTCTGGGTAACATATTTAGACAACGTGGTATGCTTGCCCCTACTCTAAGTCGTGTACTTGAAGAACCATTGGGAAATGCTGCCGAAATTTCCTTGAAATGGATCAAAGCACTTGAGCTGGTGACTTTTGGGGATTATGCATTCTTGAATGGGATAGGAACACCCCACCCATTAGAAGAGGAGTTGATGACGATAGGAAGCATGCATGCATACATATTGTGTAGACAGTAAGTCAGTTGACACATGTGTTATTGTAATTGACTAATGTGATAAAATTTTGCTATTTCTTAGAATAGCTAATGAAGAAGGTTCTATAAAACAGTAATGGCATACATCATGGATAGGAGTTGGATTGGAATGTCAAGGTAGTTTTGATGCCCATAAGTTTTTATTAAGCACCGATTGATAAAGTGTTAGTACTTAAGCAATTGTGAATGCATTTTTTGTATGAAATAGGGTGTCAAAGGAATATATAGAAGGGGTGAAGCATTTATAGAGTTTGCATTAGCTCGTGGAGCGACTGATAACAATGGTGGTATAAGGTGTCCATGTCCCAAATGCAACAATGTCATTTATCAAGAGAGGTATAACGTACGACCATATGATCTGTTATGGATTCGACCTGAATTATAAAATCTGGTTTTATCACAGGGAAGACATATTACAACACACATCCGTTGGGCAAGTGCTTCAAAGTCCTGATGTGCAAGACAAACAGAATGAGATGGAGGATTTGGTGCATGATTTGTTCGGGATACCAAACGAAAATGAGGGTACCAGTAGTCGGGATCCTAATACTGAATCTGATAGATTTTTCTAATTGGTAAGGGATGCAGGACAACCTTTGTATCCAGGATGTATGAATCACACGAAGTTGTCTTTCATCGTAAGATTGTACCAGATTAAGTGTCTTAATGGATGGAGCAACAAATCATTCACCTTGTTGCTTGAGTTATTGAGGGAGATACTCCCCGAGGGGTCAACACTACCTAATACTTACTTTTAGACAAAAAAGGTGATGTCCAACTTGGGGCTTAATTATGACAGAATCGATGCATGTCCCAATGAGTGCATGCTGTATTGGAAAGATTCTGCAAAGAAGCAAGTATGTGACATATGTGGTGCATCAAGATGGATGACAGTGGATGATCAATCGGGAGGCAAAATGAAGAAAACTCTAACAAAGATTTTGCGTCACTTCCTATTGAAACCTAGGTTACAAAGATTGTTCATGTCGTCCAAGACTGCTTTTAAAATGAGATGACATGATGAGGATCGAACTAAGGATAGGAGGTTAAGGCATCTTGTGGACTCACCGGCTTGGGAAAATTTGGATAAAAAGTATCATTTGTTCGCTTCAGAGCCGTACAATGTCAGGCTTGGGTTGGCGAGTGATGACTTCAACCCATTTCGGACGATGAGTATTGCTTACAGCACATGGCCTGTTGTTCTTATTCCCTACAACATACCACCATGGTTGTGCATGAAGCATTCGAACTTTATTCTGTCTTTGCTTATTCCAGGTCCCTTCGGGCCAGGAAATGCCATTGATGTCTACATGAGGCCCCTAGTTGAGGAGTTGAAGGACTTGTGGGAGAATGGGTTGTCAACTTATGATGCGTCGAAAAATGAGACATTTATAATGTGTGCGGAATTACTCTGGACAATTAGCGACTTCCCAGGGAGTGCCATGTTGTCAGGTTGGAGCACGAAAGGAAAGTTGGTATGCTCTTCATGCCACAAGGACACTTGCCACTTATACTTGTCTAAAAGCAGGAAGCATTGCTACATGGGGCACCGTCGTTTCTTAGCGGCGGATCACTGGTTTTTGGAAAAATAGAAATTCTTTTGATGGCACCGTACAGTCCGGTTGTGCTCCAACTGCAATGTCTGGGTCTGATGTGTTGTGTCAGTTGGAGGGTATTACCTTCTCCCTTGGAAAGCAGACTAGGAACAAACGACCAAGGCAGACGGGCCAGGTGGATATGCAGTATAATTCGAAGAAGACGAGTATATTCTTTGAGTTGCCATATTAGGAGCACAATTTGTTGAGGCACAACCTTGATGTAATGCATATCGAGAAAAATGTGTGCGACAATGTGGCTCGGGACTTTGTTGGGTTTGGAAGGGAAATCCAAGGATGACTTAAAAGCTCGGCTAGACTTGGTTGATATGGGCATGAGACGTGCACTTCACCCTCAGTTGCAGCCTAGCACAAGCAAAGTTTATTTGCCCCCTGCATGCTTTTCAATGGACAAGAATGAGAAAGAGCTGTTTTGCAAAGTGTTGAAGAGTGTGAAGGTTCCAGATGGTAACTTGTCAAATATTGGTAGACATGTCAATATCAAAGAGCGTAAAACTTATGGACTGAAGAGTCACGGCTGTCATGTCATAATGCAACAATTCCTACCATTGGCTGTGAGGAAGGCATTACCGAAGAATGTAACTTCAGTCCTAATCGAGTTGAGCAACTTCTTTATGACATTGTGTTCCAAAGTTTGTCAGGTCGAGGATTTGAGACGGTTAGAGGAAAAAATTACACTTACGCTTTGTCATTTAGAGAAAATTTTTCTGCCGTCATTTTTTGATGTTATGGTGCACTTGCCTATACATCTAGCGGCAGAGGCAAGGCTAGGTGGACATGTACAATTCCGGTGGATGTATCCCATCGAAAGGTATGCCATTGAATTATAATTTTTTAGATGTTTAGGCTTTTTGTTATGGTTTTTTCCTTGTCTTACGAAAATTTAATTCACATAGGTACCTATATACACTGAAGTCTTATATGTTCTATCGGGCTCGACCAGAGGGTTGCATTGCAGAAGGGTACTTGGCGGAAGAATGCTTGACATTCTGCTCAAGATACCTAAATAATATGGAATCAAGATTGAACAGGCTAGTAAGGAATGACGATGAAAGTGTGATAGGTGGTGTAGAGCTATTTGCTCTAAGTGAATTAGAATGGCAACAGACACATCGTTATGTGTTGTTCAACTGCGATGAAGTCAGAAAATATACAGAGTAAGAACACAATTATCATATATTTTGTTATTTCATTGTAGTTTCTTTTTAACTTAAAATTATTGGGAAATGATTTATTCTTTGTAGGCAGCACATGAATTTAATTAAAATGACACATCCAAGACTTCCAAAGTCCCCCCATGAACTCCAGAATAAGCACAACGAGTAGTTTGTTGAATGGTTTAGGGGTTACGTTAGTCTTACATTTTGATTTCCGGGCAACTCATTAATTAGTTATGTTTTGATATATATATATATATATATATTAATCATATTTTGTCTTCAAATAGGTTCAAAGGTTGCGAGATTTACAAACTTCGGTTTCTGATTAGATCACATGGCTTGCATACGGTCCACAAAAAGTCGCAAAACGGTTTAAGGGCTACATCATAAATGGATATAGGTTTTGTACTAAGGATAGAGAGCGAGGATGCAAAAGCTACAATAGTGGTGTTGCAGTCGTTGCAAATACTATAAGTTATTCAACTTCTAGGGACAAGACCCCCATTGCAGACCCTATAACCTATTACAGGAGCTTAACGGACGTAGTCGAATTAACGTACTCTAACAGCCTAAAATTTGTATTATTCAAGTGTGATTGGGTTGCTTCGGATAGAGGAATAAAGACTGATCCATATGGGTTTACGCTTGTCAACTTTACACGTGTACTACCGGCAGATGCTGACTCTCATGAACCATATGTTATGGCATCTCAGGCAGAACAAGTATTTTATGTCGAAGATCCAACGGAAGGAGATTGAAATGTTGTCATCAAAACTAAACCACGAGACTTCTTCGACATGAATAAGGATTATAACGATTATGCATTCAGGGAGAATGAGGCCTTTGGTGACCAACAATTAGATGACACTAAACATGACGATGATGGAGGTGTAGGTTGGGTGAGATTTGGAATTACCGGTGCAACTGTTGATGCGCCTCCCGAAGTGCTACAACAACAAGCTCCTTCTAGCGAATCTAGTGATGATAACGTTGAATCAGAATATAACGATGAAACAGAATGATCCTTCTTGTTGTACTGATTAGATTTTGTTTGTTAAAATATGAGAATGGACTTGTTCAACACTTCCATGAAATCAACAAATGTATTTTGTTTTCCATCCTCAAGTTTGGATTATTGTAGCAGTTGACTATTGATTATCTCCTAGTTTCAAAATATAATTTTTTTTCGGGCTTTTGCTTGGCATATTCAACCCTTGGTAATAGGTGACCAGACATATTGAAAAAAAGTGGGCCTTTCACTTTAATCCATCATAATGGCATACTCTTGTTTTTTGGGCCTCAAACGATATAATCACTAACAATAGTTATTGCAGAGAAAGTTGTCACAAGGACTGGGACATGTTCTTACAAATGGTAAGAGTATTAATGTGTAAAAAGAAAATCTTACTTTCATTTATTACTGATAGAGTGCATAGTAGATTTTGGAAAATATTACACAAATATCAAATTTGCATTGTTATTTGTATATGCAGTGGAATACCCATGTTAGTTTGTCAATATTAATGTCAAAGTACAGCTAGAATAAGAATGGACACACAATTTACATTCCATCTTCATTCCGTTAATAATTTACAGGAGAACCTTTAGTACTTTTTTGATTAAATACCCCTTGTGCACTTTGATTTTCCTTTTATCAACGCAATGGACAAATTGGATCCTGGTTGATATTCCTTTTCGATTAATGAAAATTCAGTTGCAAATTTAGATGAAATTTTGGCAAGCACGTTGATGCTATTTATTTGCCCGAGAACACTGAAACATGGCACAAAATCCATTATTAAAGTTAAGTACACCAAATGGGCAGTTAATGTATCTTTCATCTGTTTATGTTCTTGATATTCTTATCTTAGTTCATATATGTAATCTAAATGTAATCCTTATAATGGCATACTCTTGTTTCTCATTACTAACAATATAGATCAATGTTGACACTTTTTCTGTTTCAGTTATCTTAGAAGCTAATATCAATATTTTGCAGATGGATCCTACACGTACTCCCCCATCTAGTGCGGGGACTTCCACACCCGCCCAGGTGGTGCCTAGGAAGGTACGAGGGAAGGCCAAATGTAAAGAGGTGTACAAGATGCACCCTGGAGAGAAAAAAAATGAAGAAGGGCAGCCAGTGGGGATTGAGGTTGGCTTTATGGCTAGGTGGGTGGGCAATATTGCACGAGATGCCCATTTATTTCGAGTAGAAGTGCAAAATTGGAAGGAAATCAGCGATGATGACAAAAAACGAGCTTTGGGTATGATACGGGTAAGAACAAAAAAAGTTGGTTATTTAGTATTAAAATTCACTAATGTAGCTTCTTCACAAGTATTAATAATTTAATAACGGTTTTGCAGGAGAAGTTCGACTACCCACCTTTCCTAGATGACTACCTTTTGATGTCTCTAAATAAGAAATGGCGGGACAATAAGCATGATATGGGGAACAAACATTTTGTTTTCGCTGACCCTCCTGCTGAGAACTATGCCCGGTGCTCGTCTGATATCCTCGGGAACAATGGAATGTACTCGTCGACTTCTGGTACTCTGAGGAGGACCAGGTATATTTGATAATTGAAATCAATTATGGTTAATACAGTTTTGATTTTATTTAGCTCGTTTGACTGATTTATGCAACAATATTGTAGAAACGGAAGGCCACGAATAAAAGGAGTCGCGAGTGCCAAACGATTCCCCATACGGCGGGCACAAAGAGCTTCGCCAGAATTAGAGAGGAAGAGGTATGTTCGGTTTAATTGTAAGAATTTATTTAAGAATTTGATGCATATGGGTTAAATATTTGTTGTTCTACTATTGTTACTACCATAGCAATTGGCAAGTCCCTCTTTGGTCGCTCCAGGCCGTGTTGTGGTTTGGATAAAGATGCACATGAAGAAGAATGACCTCCCGGTCAACGATCAGGCAAGAGTGCAAATTGTAAGTAATTTAAATATTTCATTATATCAGATATATATCACTTTAATTGGAATTAAAGATAGTAAATGTTTCAAAATGTTTGCAGTACCAAATCAGGGAACTCCTCGACCAGGTACTGGATGGCTCGCAAGATAGCACAAGCTGAGATGATATTTTATGTCAGGTCTTGGGGCCTGATCATCCTGGACGGGTCTGTGGATATGGAATGGGCCTGACTCCCACCAGGTTATGGGGGTCATCTTCGAGGAGTTCCAGTGCTAGTGGTAGTGGTGGTGCCGAGACCCATAGGTTGCGTTCTGCACTTGAGGAGACGAAGACCCAGTTGGCATCCCAACAAGCTCAGATGGAGGCCCAACAATCTCAAATCAATGACATGCAGCGGCTTATCCAACAGATGTTGCATGGGTAGGTATATATTCTAACAAGCATTAATAAATCATTTTTAAAATTTAGATATTCCCACATTTATTTATTATAAATCTTGACAACAGATTACTGTTGGACCTGCTACGGGGCCAGAAACGCCGAACGAGGTAATTTAGCATTGGATTAAGCTTAACCAAATTCAAATATATGTTACTGTTCGCGGGTACTGTTCACAACAACTATGCTCTCTTTTTTTCTTCTTTATTTGTTATCCAAATGCAGTTTTTCCCTAACCCTAGATCTATTCCCCATCACTGTTTTTCAGTTTTTCCCTAACCCTAGGGCTGCCCCCAGCCCTTCTCCTGATTTGCCTTGAATCCCTGCACTAACAACCTCTCCTCTTCACCCTACAACCCCCTATACCCTGTTCCCAGCACCCAGTCCCCATCCCTTTCCTGTCACAAAATCACAAAATCCCTGCAGCCTTCATACTGTTGTAACAGAACCCCAACAGCCCTATTCTCTGTCCCTAGACCTGTCCTAGCCTTATTACCACATTGTCATAACTTGTCATAAGAGGCCTGAAGTATTTCAGATTATGAGACCACAAACAACAATTGTAACTATTGGTTTTGTAGACTTAGTACACTGTACACAAGATCATAGGAGAGCCCGATGAAATTGAATCACAAAATTGGAGTGGAAATGTAATAATTTAAGATCTACATATAAATTAAGAGTCAGTCTATGGGTACTCCCAAATATACTCCTAAATCTACTCCCTAATCCTAACCGTTTATAACCAACCACTAAAGGTCAGAATTTGAGTCGGCTTATTTTGTCTTTTCTAATGCCACATCAGCTCTAATCCTAACCGTTTAACAACTATGATAAATGGTTAAGATTTGGGAGTACATTTTGGGAGTATCCCTAGACTAATTCAAAAATTAATAAAAGCACAACTAATTCATATAAATACATAAATGGATATATCAATAAATTTATCACATTCGGCATCTAATTTCAATCACTCTATAATATCTCAAGCCATTATAATCTGGAAGTGAACTATATTTTTTCCAGACCATAGTTGCTAGGTTGAGATTTGGGCAAAATAAACAATATAAATTAGTAAGGCAATGCCTTGTTTAACAAAAGTTTCTCAAGAGATTACCCTAGTGCAAGAAGTTTCTTACAGAGAGATTAGGTTAACTTAAGTTCTTTCAATTCATATTTTGTCTCTGTAAATGATAAGAATTATTCACTGGTTATGGAGGTCAATTCAACTCAACAGAAGTTCAATATTTTCTTCTTTAATTGAAAAGTAAGAAAGTAGCAAGAAGTTTCTAAAAGGCTAAAAAGATCTCAACAATGTCAGATGAGATCATCCAAAGTCAACATAAGCTCCTCATTGATCCTTAGGATAAATGAAAATTTCCTCTAATTACAGGATGAATGAAAATATGAACTTCACAAAACTTCTGAGATTGTGAGATATGGAATATAAAAAAAATGTCCGATTGCTACATGGTGAAGCCTAGTTTCCAGATGTTTCAAGTGCATGTGGCATTCAGTTGAGACCTAATACTAATTCTAACAGTAATATTAAGAATTGGCATAAGCCTGTCACTTAAACTGTTAGCGAACTGCACCTCAACCCAGAGGTTGCAGGATCAAGTCCAGCTTACCCACCAAAAGGAGAGAAGGGAAGAAAAGAAAGAAAGTAGTGTTACAAATAAAAATGATGAAACCTTGGATGTTAGATATCTTCTTTAAAAAAACTTGGAACAATTAGATAGCAGGGACTATGGGTAGTCGACCAAAGCATATTTTTATAGGTTCGAGCAGCTTGTACCTTCATTGCATCAACTTGAGAGATAAAAGATCAATCTATTTGGTTAGGCAAAATTTTGGGAAAAAATTTGGCAAAAGACAAAAAAATGTTGGAAATAAATAAAACAAAGATTAATAAGATACTAATATAAAAAAAATTATAGAGAGATATATTCCATATATTTAGTGTTTATTTGGGGCTTTTTGAAATATATTAAGTGTTTATTTGGGGCTTTTTGAAAAAGTAACGAATAATTCGTAATCAATCGTTTGATGAAAAAGTCACGATTTATTCACGACTTTTGGAAATAAGCGCAGAAATTTGCTCCTATGCATACTACATCTTAGATTTTAATCATCCACGTTAGTGTGTGGCTGGCATTACTACCTTACTGCAGTGTACAATTTCCTTATTTTCCACATTTTCTTTTTAATTGCACCTCTTTGCTCTCTTCCCCGATACAAAAACATTATGGATTGTGACATACATACGAGTAGAATACAATTTTACTTCACCAAATATACATAATACATATTTGCAAACATCAATTATGAATAAGAAGCATGCTGGATAAGTGTCACCTTGTCTGGTGAATAGACCTCACCAAGTCCAAATGATTTTTGTTTACTTAGAACATATAATAAACACCTGTGTGGAATTACTAGTCCCTTGCCTATGTGGCATTAAGAGATAAAGTCATACTAAAAGCTAACAGATAAATGAGACATACATGGAATCTAAAATTGAAGAGAACTATCAAATGTTATAGGGCACAATACCTTCAACAAATCCAAATGGAATACTGGCATCCTCAAGACCTATGTAAGCAAAACCAGTCAAGCAGTTTACAAAATTGATAGCAATGCCTATAAATAAAAGCAACAGATTCCGTTAATGCTACTCAGAATTTTCTTTTTCAACCATAAAGGACAACTTCAGGTTTCCCAAGACAATAAAAAGTTAAGCAAGTGAAATTTCCAGAAGGAGTGATTTAATATCACAAGTACTATTCTTGTGGAGTGAATTGTGTAGGTAGAACCGTGTGAGCAAATAACGTCTGATGTAGGTAGAATATGTAACATCAGATACATAGAATCAAGCAAAAAATACACGGCATCGAAGTAATTGTCTAGTCAATGCTTAGCCTAGGCATAAGTTTTATCTGCTCAATGGATAGTGTAAAAGGAATCTTCTGATTCTGAACATGTTTCTAAGGTAGTTTATTTTATTGTTGACAACTTCGTGTACTTTATTGTGGATAGCATTTGTTCTCAGAATTGTATCATATGGGCTCTATATCTGGTTGTTTGTGCTGTGTTGTTCTGGTTTAATTAGTGAGATATAGATTGCAGTCAATCTCATAGAAAATAATTGTCCAATGATATCATAGCCTGCTGGTTTTTCAGTTAATACCAAAGGTATATGCGCCATTATTCCCTTTTCCAGTGGCTTCCATTTAAGTGGTAGTATATCAACTCACCACCAGGGCTATGACATTAGTGTCGCTAAACTATTTTTGGTTTGTAAGTATTTTGCAGGTGGGTTTTCACTTTTCACCCAAGCCTTGTTGACCTTTGAATTCAAAAATGAATAAAGAAAAATTAGGACTGACATTTAGGATTATATTATAATAATTATAACCCTTTTTGGTCAAGGGTTTCAAACGCAAATCTGTTTGAATTCGACCAATTGGTATTCCACAAAGTATGGATTCCGGGATTCTCGTTGCCCAAATCGGGCAAACAACCTTGGAATCCAGCGAAACGAATTCCCACACTTCGGTTGGATCGAAATACACGCGCTAGAAGAAACGGCATCGAAATCCGACCCCCGGTTTGGATTTGGTGGAGGTTTAGGCCAAACCTAAGTTTCAAAGTATGGATTTCAAGCCTCTCGCTGCCCAAATCGGGCAAACGACCTCGGAATCCAGTGAAACGAATTCCCACACCTCGGTTGAGTCGAAATACATGCGTTAGAAGAAATGGCATCGAAATCCGACCTCCGGTTTGGATTTGGTGGGGGTTTGTAGGTTTGGGCCAAACCTAAATTTCAAAGTATGGATTTCGGGCTTCTCATTGCCCAAATCGGGCAAACGATCTCGGAATCCAGCGAAACGAATTCCCACACTTTATTTGGGTCGAAATACACGCGTTAGAAGACACGACATTGAAATCCGACCCTTGGTTTGGATTTGGTGGGGGTTTGTAGGTTTAGGCCAAAGTATGTTAGAGCTACGAATTCGGCCTTGTTAGTGATGAAATTTCTACACTTTTATGTGTTTAATAATTAAACTTTATTAGTATAAGAAATCTGAGATAAATTTGGATGTATGTTGATGAAATTCTACACTTCTATGTGTTTGAACTCTATATGTATGAAATATATGAGATGACCTTATTTCTTTGCATATTAATTTTATGAAATCCTTAAATTTTTTCTGTTCGATATATTCTAATCATCAATTGTATTTTATTGCCTTTATAAGAGGGAGCCAGCACACACCTCTCGGGTTTTAGACAAGCCGGAGGGAGCCAGCCAAAGGGAGGAGAGACTTAGGATTTATATTTTCTCTTTCCGATACTTTTATATGGACATGTATATTTATATGGTTGTTATCACATTTTTGTGATGTGTACATACTACAACTATTTGGATGAATTTCTTTTTATCTTATATAGATTGGATGGTAGAATTTTTTTTTTGTGATGAATTTCTTTTGTCTGGATAAATAGTGCTGCTGATAGGTACAAAATATTACAGGTAAAAAAAAAAAACAATCTGCATAATTAAATTGTTTTTTTTTAAAATATCACTATTATCGGCGGTTTTATAACGCCGGAAAAGAATGTACAGTTCATAACGGTGTTCTTTTTCATGCTATAACTGATATACTCTATAACGGCGTTGATTTCACGCCGTTAAATAATTTATTTAATATGACGGTATATATCGGTTAATTAACGACAAATAAAAGAGGTCATTATTTATTTATCAATACTGTGATGTAATATAACGCCGGTATTGATGTAATCAATAATGGCGTGTTATATAAGCCGTTATTAATAGATAAATTGTTGCGACCCATAATACCCCGGGAGTTAAGGATACTTTGGCTCGTGATGTGCCATATCCGATATTAAACATCCTGTAAATATTACCCAAGGCATAACATAATAGAATCATGGATGTTAGCCTTAAGGTTATAAGCATATGTCCCTCAATTAATTTTAATGATGACATATATAATGAAATGAATCTTGAATACTAATATTTTCCATGAGCAATTTATTTTATAGCATTCATGAATTAGAAAAGGGACTTCAAGCGTACTTAAGAACTGTCAATGAAAAGACCAAGTCAAGACATGATGAAAATTCCAAATCAAAGCTTCAAGAAAATTTTCAACTATCAACAAAAAGGATTTTGGAAGATTGCCTAGAAGACATTGCTGCTGAAGACCATTGAAGCACAAAGATCATCTCCATCAAGGTCTTAGTCTAGGTAGTTAGTGTCATGCCCCAAAATAGCCCCTAGGAGTTTAGGGATAATTTAGGCGTGACACTTCGTACCTGCCGAACCATCCTGTAGTAAACAAGATAAATAAAGTACTAAACAATGATAATCAGAGTGCGGAAGCTAAACATAATTTGCAGAAGCGAAAACTAAAATTTTCTTTTCTTTATAATGATCCAAAATGTAGTTTTCCAAGTTAACATAAATACAAAACACGTCTAAGTCTAAGGTGGACAGGCCCACCTATCAAAATATCAAAATACATAAGACCCAACACTATCTCGCTCAATAGTCACCCCTGTGGGGTCAATGGTCTAAGTCTCTCGCCTCCGCCCGAGGCTCGACTACTAGATCCTCATACGGTTCTTCTTCCCCGTAGTCCTCCTCTATCTAAGGACCCTGATCACAGATGTCAAGAGGGGCTCGTGCACCTGCCGACATGAAAGTACGGCTGAGCATGGAATACTCAGCGAGTACAAGCTACTAGCTAGCCATAACAATAATAACACACGTAATAGTAATACCATATAAAGCAGTAATAGAAGTATCACAAACTAAACAGTGTTTGGCATGGTACAATACAATCATCTAGAAGTGCGTGCATGAATGCAAAACACCGATAAAACCCATGCTTGAAAACCCACGTCATGTCTCGGTATGCCTCGTAGAAATCATGTATGCGTGCATGCATGAATGCATGATCATCATCTTGTAAATTTCCATCTTGTAACTTGTGAGCCAGAGGCTAGCACCCGAATCTCCCTGGGCTGCCAACCTCCTTGATATCTAATGCACTTGTGAGCCAGAGGTTAGTACCCGAATGTCCCTGGGCTACCAACCTCCTTGATATGCAATGTTTGGTTTTCTTGTGAGCCAGAGGCTAGTACCCGAATGTCTCTGGGCTACCAACCTCCTTGACAATAGGTGATTTTTATTACTTGTTTAGTTTTCTTGTGAGCCAGAGGTTAGCACCCGAATCTCCCTGGGCTATCAACCTCCTTGACAATAGGTGATTTAGGGGTTATCTTGTGAGCCAGAGGCTAGTACCCGAATTCTCCCTAGGCTACCAACCTCCTTGACATGCAATATTTTCTTGTTGTTTATTATATGCACATGCTCTTGAAATCTCGGTTCATGCTATCATGCGTGCTTATGTGCGTGCCAATAATAACAATCGTGGGAATGCGCTTAACAAAAGAGATATGGCATTACAATTCAATTCATAATATTAGCGTAGGTAACTTAAGTAATTCACATGACATTGGATCAATTCATCGTCTATAAGAACACATGCATAAAACCTATTTCCATTTTCTTCATCTAAGTCGTTTATTCATAGTTTAGGCATTTTGTCAAACACAACACATGCAATGTTTCTTAATAATTCATCTTGTTCTTTTTAGCGCATATTTTCCATCCAAACATCAAGGTAAGTTCATTATTGGTAAAATACCCATCCACCATTTCCATCACACACATCACACAACATACATCTCGGCATCCAATCGCCACATCCAACATTTCATCCACACATCCACACCTTTTCCATTATCTTGTTTATATTTAATGGGGGGATAACACATTTCATAAGGAGGAAAACATAATATAAAGAATCACATTTTTATATAGAAAACCTAGATTCTTGCTAGGGTAAGTTAGTAGGGTGTACTAACCTTGAATCAAGGCTTGATCCTTGGTAGAAACCTTGATTGAAGCTCCAACTTGCAAGAAGAAAGATCCTTGCTTGAAGAAGGCTTGGTGTGGGCAAGAAACCCTTGAAGTTGCCATGGAAAACGCTGCTCCACCTTGGAGAAGGAGTCCCACACGAGCTTGAGGTTGGATTTTCGAAATCCAAGCTTTTAGGGATGCTCTTGGGTGCTTGAACCCTTGATCTTACTCTCAAATGGAAAGGGGGATTTGGAACCCTAGTTTCTTCTCCCTCTCTCTCAAATATCCCTAAGTGTTGTGAATGAGGGCTCAAAGGGTCGAGCAAGCCCTTATGGGTAAGGGTTTAACGCCCAAAAGACGAAAAAGCCCTTACTGAAATTTCTGCAAAAACGCGAAGACCGAGCGATCGGTGGTTATGACCGATCGATCGGTTGCCTACCGAGCGATCGGTGTTATTGACCGATCGACCGGTCAAAAACTCACTCTCTGGAAAATTTCTCCATACAAATTTTTCGACCAGTCGATAGCCTCCGATCGATCGGTTTTGGACCGATCGATCGCTCCGTGGACCGAGCGATCGGTGCTCTACTGGTCCCGCCTGTTTTGGCCATATCTTTTGACTCGTTCGTCCGATTTGGACGATTCAACTTGCGTTGGATTCGTCTCTCGAAAACGCACATTTCTAATGTTTCAAAATTTCTAATTTCTCCCCTATTTATTAATTAGACTACGCGGAAGGCCATTCAACTACGAAATACTCATTCATTTAAAGATGGAAAAGTCTGGGGTGCTACAGTTAGTGTGGTCTATCTAGGATTTCTTGTAAAAATCCTCAAGTGGTTGATTTGGTGAAAAAAAGCTCAAAATACCTTAGATTGACCATAGGTCCTTTGAAAAAATATGATTAAGGACCTTAAAACATGTTAATTATACTCATAAAGGTTAAGAACAAAACCTTAGAATCAAATCATACCTTAAAGGTTTTGAAAATGGATTCTGCAAATAAAATTAGCCTATCCAGTCGATCAGATAGGCCATCCAGCCGATTGGGCAGACCATCCAGTCGATCAGGCAAGCCCTGTGATCGACTGGATGGAACAATTTTTTTCAAAATTTGTCTGCATTTGCTGATTTTGTTGGTTCTCTTTGCTAATCTATCTTAAATCATTCTAAAGACCGATATGAGTTGTTAATCTTGTTTTACTAATATAATTAGAAACTTTGGAATTTGTGTAAATCATTAAAGTTAAGGAAAAAACATTAAAAATCAGATAATTCCAGCCGATCAGGAGTGTAACGACCCCAAAATCCTACAAGGCTAAAATAGGACTTTGGGATCGCCACATTACTTAAACCTGCTTAAAATCCATGACATGCAAGGCACACTAACACGAGTCTCCAAAAATGAGAATAATAAAATTTTCGATATATCAACTGTAACCAACTAAATAGCACGAGTCTATAGTCAACAAATACAACCCACTAAAACCAAAGAGCCTGATACACAACTATAAAAGTCTACTAAGCAACATCTACTCAAGTTTAATACAACTCTCTCAATCAAATGAAATAAAAACTAAGAGGTGTAGCCACCCAAGTCTCTAGCTCCCTCATCAGAAGGCTCACCTTCACCTCCTTCCTCTGCGTATGTTTCCTCAACCCACGGCTCCGCCGTGTACTCCTGCTCTAAACCTGCCAAGACAAAGTCTGGCTGAGTACAAAGGTACTCAGCGTATATAAAATCCAACCAACAATAATAATATACCTGCACTTAGTCAGAAACATATCCAATAACATAATCAGAGTGCGGAAGAACGTGTGCGCATATACATCATATCATCACCTTGACTCGTGTACTTGTGAGAATCTTAGACTTGGAAGACAATACACTTATGAGTTGCTTATGCTTATGAGACCACGTGCTTGTGAGATGCTTATGCACTTATTCAGATCATACAATGATGTGACATGCCGTTCTTGGCGGATACGGACCATGCCTATGAATCAAATGTAATTGACATGCCGTTCTTGGCGGATACGGACCATGCCATGCTTATGCTTATTCAGAATGTCATACGTATGCCATGCTCATGCTTGTGGTCCACATGTGTGACTTGTGAGACTCTTATCTTAACATACACGTGCATATGTGCTTAAGTGTCGAAATTAACATTCGAGTTGGTAATTGCTTAGATTCCGATCTCCCACCATGGAAACTCCACTATACTGTCCCATACCAAATAGTTAGAGAATTCCCGGTTTGAGAGATGTTCCTCTAAGTTCTTACCTTCCCGACTATCAATTTCCATGCAAATAATTAGAGATACTTAACAAACCATTCACATATACATATCTTATCATAATTCATATCGCAATTCATAATCAATTTACCACCATTTCATAAGAGTATAATAGCATTTATCCTTTCAAGCATTTTCACAAACACCTTGTGTACGCATAATATGAATCCATTTCCCCTCTATATTTTCAAGCATTCATCAAACCATAATTCATCCATACAATCAATTCACTATTCACATCCACATATTAATCCCATCATCCATACATTTCCCATCCGCCATATATTCTATCCACATCCAATCCACATTTCCATCCACATTTCCATCAATAATTAGCTTACTTCATAGAAAATTTGGGGAAAATGCATTTAATCTCTATTCTATCATTTCTATCAAATTAATATTCACAAAACATTAAAATAGAGTTGATTAGGATAGTATATCGACCTTAGGAATCCTTCCCTTGGATTCAAAATGCTCCCGAGGAGATTTGGAGAAGCTTTGAGGACGATCTCCAAGCTTTCCTCTCAATCTTCTAGCAACCTCCTTCTTGTCCAAGCAACCCTCTCCCTCAAACCCTAGGTTTTCTCACCCTTTTTGCCAAATTAGGTTAGAAATAGGTAGAGTATTTTAATATTTCGAGTAGGA
Source organism: Tetracentron sinense (assembly GCA_015143295.1). NCBI lineage: Eukaryota > Viridiplantae > Streptophyta > Magnoliopsida > Trochodendrales > Trochodendraceae > Tetracentron > Tetracentron sinense. The sequence continues at coordinate 2,093,006 of CM026568.1, read as the reverse complement.
CCCCCTATTTATAGCCCCAAGGTCTGAGAACAAAAAGACCAAAACGCCCATACTAAAATTCTGTAAAAATCACGAAAGACCGAGCGATCAGTGGTTATGACCGATCGATCGGTTCTCAACCGAGCGATCGGTGCTCTTGACCGGGCGATCGGTCAAAAAGCACTCTCTGGAAATTTTCCCCATACAAAATTCTGGGCCAGTCGATAGATACCGATCGATCGGTTTTGGACCGATCGATCGCTACTTCTGACCGAGCGATTGGTGCTCTATTTCGACTCATTTTACTGTTTTGGCCATAACTTTTGACTCGTTCGTCGGATTTTGACTATTCAACTTGCGTTAGATTCCTCTTTCGAAAACGAACATTTCTGGCCTGTTAGAATTTCTAAATTCCACTTAATTAATAGACTAAATTGTCCCCAAAGTTGACTGATCTGCAATTCCATTAGATAAAACTCACCATTGACTTGGCTTAAACTCAAAATAAGGAAAAACATTAAACATTAACTTCGAAGAGGGTTCCAACACCTTTCTAATGGTTCAAGAATCACTCAATTCCAGTAAACGGTGCCATAACTAGAGCTTCCTAAAGTTTAGGGTGTGATATGACATCCCTCCGTTACAAGTTTGATTAAGCCTAGTTCACACCACACCAAATAAATATATAATACAATAAACATCAAAACATCATAAGGACTATAATACCCCTAATACAATGAAGTAAAAACATGAAAAAGATTCGGGGTCTCTACAAGGAGGACCATCTAGTCGATTAGATGGTCCATTCAGCCGATCACTCCTTCCTCTAATCGACTGGACAAAACAAAACTCCATAAAACGTGTTTTTATGATCCAGCCGATTAGGTAACCATCCAGCTGATTAGAAGGCTCATCTAATCGACTGGATAGTTCAGAAAAATTCTGAAAAACAGTTCTTTATTGCCAACAGCTATATTTATAACGGGTATTTCACATTTAATGATCATCAAACAGTAATAAATTTCAGATCACTATAAATATAAGTGATCTTTGAATGATCCAACAACGATTACACTCACTCCCACACTATTTCATTGAAAATCACTCTCTTGAGCTAAAAATCCCAAATCTGCAAAACGATACTCTGTTTTTCTCCTTGAGCTAAAATCCAATGTTCTACTTGAGCGATTTTATAGAGCTTGATATTTCATTCATATCTAACTCTTAAAGGAGTTTATCTTTCGGATCTAAGATCCAAAATCTGTTATCATCATTCAATAACTTGCGTGTTCTGTGAAGCTGTTGCTTCATGTAAACCAGAGAGGGTTGTGCTTTAAGTGTTGTACGGTTCAGCTCAACCGGAAGAGAGTGTAAGGGGCTTAGGCTTCACCAGATTAAGAAGTCTGTGCTGTCGCGCCCCAAAATCCCACCTAACTTAATGTGAGACTTTGGCACGTGACTTAATCATTAACTTCCATAACTTCCTGTCAGAAAGCATTTAAGACAATTCTAAAACATGAACGTAAAAATTTTTCTCTTCAAATAAATATTGATCAAGTCTAATATCTGAAATAAATACTAAAACATCAAAATTAATTAGAATCATCCTCTATGATTCCCAATCGTCAATTTCAAACTAACTATAAATCTAAAATTAGTCTATTACAATATCTAAAACTTGAATCAAAATACTAGTAATCTAATTTCCAGTATACGGCCAACGGTCCAAATTCCATTCACCCTCAGGGTAATCACCCCCTGGCTCTTCCTCTTCCTCCTCATACTCTTCCTCTTTCCAAGGTCTTGGAGCACAGATGTCAAATCTAGAACCTGCTGACAACAACAGTCATCGGTTGAGTAATAAGTTACCCAACGTATTTATAAAATCCTACCTAACAATATAACAATATTTAATATAAACATAATTTAAAATTCAACATAACATGTAAACATCTAATAATTCAGAGTGCGGAAACATAATTCAATTTCAATTCTTACACATGATCACTTGTACTTGTTTTCCTTGTTTATTTTACTTATTTTTCTTATTCATGAATGTATCCAACAACATACAAATGCAATAACTTAATATAACTCTACCCCATATATTGGGTAAAGACTAACATATACCCTACTTTCCGAGATACCACACGGTTTACACATTATCTGGTGCATACGGCTTGTCTACACATTATCTGGTGTATACGGCTTGTCTACATATTATCCGGTGTATACAGCTTGTCTACACATTCGCCAGTGTATACGGCTGGTCTTGCCTTGATCTTAGGCTTGTGGGTACTCGGTCAGTGCAAAACTTAATCATACATCATGCTCGTGTCCTTGTGTACTTGCATAATACTTATCATCTTGTTTATTCTCATGCTTATTCATATTTAAATTTCATGAATCAGTGTGAGTGAAATAATGATGATTGTAAATCATGCATAAATTTAAACATGTAGAATTTCTCATAAATTGATCAATATAGAACATAGATCTATCAAGTTTTCAATAATAAATTAAGAAACCATTATATCTATCATGCCTAATTTTCAATAGATAATCTTAATAAAATTAATCTCGCCAAACCCTAGTTTCGTGACACATCGAAATCTAAAGGCAAGCTCATAATTGTTTCATCAATTTCAACCATTATTCCTTCCTCCATTCTCCATCATCCACACACTACAAGATAATTCACTTTCCTCTTGTTGATATGAGAAATAAAAATCATAGAAACATCTTTAAACATCACATTCATCTTTTATAACAAAATCACCATTTAGAATATTTTCTAGTCATCATATATATTTTTCCATAAGAAAATCATCACTTAAAATACTCTCTAAACATCAGGTATATTTTCCATAAGAGAATCATAATTTAAAACACTATCAAATCATCACATGTATTTATTCCATGAGAAAATCATGATTTGAAGCATTCTCTAACATCATATATATTTTTCATAAGGGAATCATGGTTCAAAACATTCTCTAACATCATATATATTTTTCATAAAAGATTGAAACATCCTAATCATGCTTGATCTTGATTGTTCTTGCTTTAGATCTATCACGTTCATAATGTTCCTATTAAAATCACTATATTGATAGTAAGGAAGTTATATTTACCTCTCCCGATCACTTCCCTACGATTACACGCTTACGAATGGGATGGATCTAAGCTTTTTGACCATTCTTCCCAAAACCTTTGATCATTCTTCTTGGATCTTTCAAAATGTCATTCTCTCACTCTCTTTTAGGTTTAGAAAGCTTTAGAAACCCTCAACCACGAGTATAAGGGGATATTTATAACATTGGGAGCCCTAGGGACTCAAAACACACGAGATCGCCCAAACCACCACCGGAATGGCGTTTTGGGCGATCGATCGTCAATGCCGAAATTTTTTATTTATTTTTAATTCTTTTGCTACTTTTTGTCATTCTTTCTTTTCATGCAATTAAAACTCCAAAACGACTTAATTTGGGTGTTTTATTTGGGTTTTAAAATCGATACTTTTCACATAAAATTTATAAGTTCATACTCCTTAAAATTTAAGAACAGTTTTCCATAGAATTTAATAATTATTGCGAATATTAAGAATAATAAATTCGGGGCTCTACATGTGCAGTCATGGACTGTAGTAGAATCCTCCAAGCTGGTGTTGCTTGAGGCGGGGAGTAGGATGGGTTTGCCGAACTTCGAAAATAATTCTGTGTTTGCACTCCTTTACTCTTTCTCCTTCTTGTGCATTTAAATTATTTGATCTAGTTTGTGCTTAGTTGCATTCCTTTTAGCTTTTATTTTCTTCATTTAAAAGGAATAATTTTTAATTTTGCCACTGACCCTATTCACCCCCCCTCTAGGGTCATTATCTGGGCAATAATGGTATCAAAGCTTGTAACTCTTAGCTGATCTAAAAAATCTTAGAGTTTAAAGATCTTAATGGAAAATAATAGTTTTTTAGCTGGCCTAGAAGAAGGACAATCTACAACTAGACCACCCCTATTTAATGGATAACACTATAATTATTGGAAGACCAGAATGATGTATTACCTTCAATCCTTAGACTATCAATGCTGGAAGGTGATCATCAACGGTCTCCATCTTCCTTACAAGACCATTAATGATGTTAGAGTTCCTAAGGTTGAGAAAGGATGGGGTGAAAATGATATTAAATTAATCTAGATAAATGCTAAAGCTATTAGAAACCTCTATTGTGCCCTTAGTCCCCAAGAGTTCAACCGTGTTTCTGGCTGTGATTCAGCCAAAGAGATTTAGGATAAACTACAGGTTACATATGAGGGAACTAATCAAGTAAAAGATGAGAAAATAAATATGTTAGTTCACAAATATGAATTGTTCAAAATGGAAAAGGATGAATCCATTGCTGATATGTTTACAAGTTTTACTAACATTACTAATGGTTTAAAATCTCTTGGTAAAACGTATACAAATGTAGAAACAATAAGGAAGATACTGAGATCTCTGCCAAGGGACTGGTCTCCAAAGGTAACGGTCATTCAAGAAGCCGAAGACCTCACTAAGCTAACAATGGATGAGCTACTAGGTTCATTGATGACTCATGAAGTCATTATGAAGGAGCATCAATCAGATGAACCTAGACCAAAAAGAGGACTGGCACTGAAAGCCTCTCAACTTATTGAAAGTGAGGAAGAAGAGGAAAGTGAAGAAGATGAAGACTTCTCACTAATGGCCAGGAAGTTCAAAAAATTCCTAAAACACAACAAGAACTTCAAGAAAATGTCATTTAAGAAGGAATTCTCCAAAGAAATAGCTAAGGGAGAATCAAGCAAAAAGGATCCGATCACCTGCTTTGAATGCAAGAAACCAGGCCACATCAGATCGGAGTGTCCTCAACTTGCCAAGAGCAAGAAATACAAGAAGAGAGCCATGAAGGTCACTTGGGATGACTCAGAAGATAGCGACTCTGAAGCATCAAGTGATGAAGAGACAGCCAATCTATGCCTCATGGCATTCGACAATGATGAGGTAAACCCTAACCCCATTGACTCTCTTTCCTATGATGAAATAAGGGAAGCTTTTGATGATTTATATTCTGAATTTAGAAAACTTGCTTCTAAAAATAAGTCTCTTAAAAAGGAAAATTTGTTACTTCTCAAATCACAAGAAAACCTTCAAAAGGAAATTGATGAATTGAAGGTGAAAGAAAAGGATCAATCATCTTCCATTCACACTTGCAATTGTAATGAGAATGAGGCAAAGATTAAGGATTTAACTGAAATCGCTTTTAAACTTTCAACTGGAGAAAATAATTTAGCAAGAATTTTGAGACAACAAACTTATGTTCTTGGAAAAGCTGGTTTGGGGTATAACCCTCTATCAAAACAAAAAGACTATCAAAAATTCTTTTCAAAACCCCCTAGTAGTTCAACTACACCTTCAACTGCTTTTTATAATTTCAATAAAAAAGTTGTAGTTAAACAAGTTTGGGTTCCAAAAGAGACTTCCCCTCCCAAAACTAACTATGGAGGACCCAAGATGATTTGGGTACCAAAGAAAGTTACTTGAACTTATCTTGTAGGTATGCTTCAAGTCAAATTCCTCTAAAATAGTATGGTTTTTGGATAGTGGCTGCTCGAGGCACATGAGTGGGAACAAAGATCTATTCATTTCTATCTCTCCCAAGGATGGAGGGCATGTAACCTTCGGGGACAACGCAAAGAGGAAGATCATTGGCATCGGAAATACTGGTAAGAATTCTTCTACTCTATTTGAAAATGTTTTATTAGTTCAAGGACTTAAACATAATCTAATTAGTATAAGCCAACTTTGCGATAAAGGTTTAAATATTTGTTTTAAATCAAATCTACGCATGATTAATGATAAGGATAATGTTAATACCTTGTTTATTGCTCATAGAAATCAGAATGGTTATACTCTTGAATTTGATGATTTAACCGCTCAAAACATGATGTGTTTATCTATTGTTAGTGAAGCCAGTTGGCTGTGGCATAGAAGTTTAGGTCATGCTATTATGGAGTTGCTCTCTAAACTATCTAAAAATGACTTAGTAAAGGGTCTCCCAAAGACCACTTTTATAAAAGATAAAATATGTGATGCATGCCAACTTGGAAAACAAATAAAATCCTCATTTAAGAATAAGAAATTTATCTCAACCGCTAGGCCCTTAGAACTTCTTCATATGGACCTATTTGGACCCAATGAAGTAGTTAGCCTAGGTGGTAAAACATATACCTTTGTGATTATTGATGATTATTCTAGATATACTTGGGTATTGTTTTTATCACACAAAAGTGAAGAACCTAATCTATTTAAAAAATTCTGCAACAGAGTACAAAATGAAAAATGATATACTATCAATAATATAAGAAGTGATAGAGGTGGTGAATTAAAAAACAAGGAGCTTGAGCTTTATTGTGAAGAAAATGGTTTTAACCATAACTTCTCAGCTCCAAGAACTCCTCAACAAAATGGAGTTGTTGAAAGGAAGAATAGATCTCTTCAAGAAATGACTAGAACAATGCTAAATGAGCATAAACTTCCTAACTATTTTTGGGCTGAAGCCATCAATACCTCTTGTTATGTTATTAATAGGGTAATAATAAGAAATAAATTAATAAAAACACCTTATGAACTTTGGAAAGGAAGATCCCCTAATATTTGTTACTTTAAAGTGTTTGGATGTAAATATTTTATTTTAAATGACAAACACCATTTAAAGAAATTTGATCCTAAAGCTAATGAAGGAATCTTCCTAGGGTACTCTAATAATAGCAAAGCTTATAGAGTTTATAATAAAAAATCTTTAAATGTTGAAGAATCAATACATGTAGTCTTTGATGAAGCTAATCCATTTGAAAAGACTAAACCAATTGAAGAAGATGAAGATACAAATGTTGAGAAAATTTCTAAAGGAATATCTAATATTGAATTAACTAATTAAGAAAAAGAGAAACAAGAATCAAATTAAACTTTACATGAAAATCTTGTTGAAAATAAAGATGAAGAAGAAATTGATATTGAAGAATCAATCAATTTACCTAAATCTTGAAGATTAAATAAAGATCATCCTAAAGACCTAATTCTTGGTGACATAGAAAAGGGAGTTAGAACAAGAAGAAATATATGTAATAATCTAGCTTTCCTTTCTCAAATTGAACCTAAAAATGTCATTGAAGATGAATCTTGGGGTATTGCAATGCAAGAAGAACTTAACCAATTTGAAAGAAACAAAGTATGAGATTTAGTACCTAGACTAAAAGATAAATCTGTTATTGGTACTAAATGGGTATTTAGAAATAAAAAGGATGGATCCGAAAATATAATTAAAAACAAAGCTAGGTTGATAGCTCAAGGTTACAACCAAGAAGATGTGATAGATTATGATGAAACCTTTACCCCGATTGCTAGACTTGAAGCCATTAGAATGCTACTTGCTTTTGCAAGTCATAAAGACTTTAAACTATTCCAAATGCATGTAAAAAGTGCATTTATAAATGAATTTATTTCTGAAGAAGTCTATGTAGAGCAACCTCCTTGTTTTGAAAATCATAATCTACCTAATCATGTGTTTAAATTGACAAAAGCTTTGTATGAATTAAAACAGGCTCCTAGAGCTTGGTATGAAAGATTAAGTAACTTTTTGATTGATAGTGAGTTTATAAGAGGAAAACTTGATACAACTCTGTTTGTGAAAACAAAATCACATGATATGCTATTAGTTCAAATATATGTTGATAATATTGTGTTCGGTTCCACCAATGAATGTTTGTGTAATGAGTTTGCTAATATTATGCAAAACGAATTTGAAATGAGCATGATAGGAGAATTGACATTCTTTCTTGGACTTCAAATAAAGCAAACTAAGCAAGGAACCTTCATAAATCAAAGCAAATATACTAAAGAAGTTCTTAAGAAATTTGGTATGGAAAACACTAAGATAATGAATACACCTATAAGACCATCAATCAAACTAGATAAAGATGAAAATGGTAAATGTGTTGAGGAAAAGAAGTATAGAGGCATGATTGGAAGTCTACTGTACCTAACTGCTAGCAGACCTGACATAATGTTCAGTGTATGCTTATGTACTAGATTTCAATCTTGTTCAAAAGAATCTCACCTAACTGCTGTTAAAAGAATCTTTAGATACTTGTTAGGTTCAACTAATCTAGGACTTTGGTATCCAAAGAATATATTTTTAGAATTAATAAGTTACTCAGATGCTGATTTTGCCGGATGTAAAATTGATAGAAAAAGTACTAGTGACACTTGTCATTTCTTAGGGTGTTTCCTTGTTTCATGGTTTAGTAAGAAACAAAATTCTGTAGCCTTGTCCACAGTTGAGGCTGAATACATAGCTGCTGGAAGCTGTTATGCTCAAAATCTTTATATGAAACAACTCTTTAGATGTGACAATACTAGTGTCATCTGTATGACCAAAAATCCTATTCAACACTTAAGAACTAAACATATAGAAATTAGATATCATTTCATTAGAGATCATGTACAGAATGAGGATGTTGTGTTGGAGTTTGTAGATACAAACAACCAACTTGCTGATATTTTCACAAAACCCCTTCAACATAATAGGTTTTGTACCTTGAGAAGAGAACTAGGATTAAGTAAGCTATCTGAAATTTTATAATCTCAAAATGTTCAAAATCTGAGCTTAAAACTTGAAAGAATTCACCTTAAAAGTTAAAACTTAATAATCTGCAAAATTTAGTAAAAATTGTTAAAATATATTTTCTTTTGATAAAAAATGATTTATATTGGTTTGCAATGATTAATTGATGTTTTGAATTAAATATGTTATGATCATTGTGTAGAAAATTGGTTTTTAAAGAAATTTGCAAATTTTCAGATTTTTCCTTCTATCCAATCGATCACCCTAGTGATCTAATCGACTGGATGATGGATCCAGTCGATCAGACAAGGTTTCGAATTGACTGGATAGTGTTAAAATGAATGTTATGTTGAATATTTTTTAATTTGCGTTTTTCTTCTATCTAACCGATCACATGACTGTCCTAATCGATTAGATGGACAATCCAGCCGATTAGACCATTCATGTAATCGACTGGATAGTGAAAAACTTTAAAAATCTTTTCTTTAAAACCCGAAATCCCCAAATTCCTATTCACTTTTTAAACTTTTCATATTCACTGTTCCCTTCCATCTCTTCCCTCCAAAAACAAATTTCTCTTCATTTCTCTTCTCCAAGCCTTGGAACCTCATCAAATCCTTCTGCAATCCAATCATTTTCACACCCTATTCAAGATAGTGAGGACGAAGAACGCAGAAGAAGGCTCAAGCCCTAAGAGACTGTAAGATCTGAGAAAGCCCCCGTTGAGGTTGAAGAAGCTCTGGCCTCGTGTTTCAAGACCAGGAAGGCTGCCAAAAAGTATAGAGACATCATTCATTCCAGACCCATCGTCTATGGTAAGATCTTAGACTCCTCTGTTCTTTCTGAGTGGAGTCTAGGTCACATCTGCAAGCTCTTTAAAGCTCTAGGATGACTCCAACTCCTTCAATTCAAGGAACCCATGTTTCTTGAATTAGTTAAACTTTTCTACTTCCACCTTCACTTCAGCCCCTCCACTAACACTTTCATCTCCTTTTTCTGTGGCAAGGACATTACTTTGTCTATAAAAATTCTAACTTCCATTCTTTTTGTCCCTGCTGGAAGCATAGAAATGTTTGCTTCCAAAGATTGGCCAAATTATCCTGGATTTGAGCCAATTGAAGCTCTCAATCTCATCTGTACCAAAGAAATCACCCAAGTTTTTATACCCACTCTAAACAGTCTAACTTTGGATGCTAGACTAGTTCATCACATCATCTCTTATAACATATTACCTGGAAAAGGTAGCAGAAATTACCTTTCATACTTTGATGTTTTTCTCATTTGGTGTGTTCTCACCACCCAACCTTTTGATCTCTGCTATCTAATTTTTCACAAAATGGTAGAGTGTGTTCCCAAAAAGAATGCTTATCTTCCTTATGGACAGGTTCTTAACAAAATTTTTAAACATTTTGAACTTTCTTTTGACTCCACCCTCGAAGTAATCCAACCTGCCCACTATGATATCTACAACACAACCACACTAGTTCGAATGAGATATCAGTGGAATCAAGATCTCTAGAAATGGTGTCCAAAAATTTCTGGCACTCAGCCTTCCTCCTCCTCTGCTCAACCCTCTTCATCAGCTGAACCAGCACCTCCTTTTACTCCCTCCACTTCTGATCCTCCTACTGATCCACCTCTTGATCAGCCCTTCCATTCTCCATCTCCTACTCCATCCCCTGGCAGAACTACTTTCTCTCCTCCCACTTCTCCACTCAAAGCCCCTACTCCTCATTTTGAGGTTGGTGGTTCTTCTGCTCAACCTGAGCACCCATTCAGACCCTTTTTTTTTTATGATACTCTTAGCCTCCTATTAGGAAAATTGGATTCTCTGAGTACTGGATTGATTGGCTTCCAAACTGAAATAAGAGAAAGATTGGAGATTCAAGAAGCTCAATCCCTTGGTCTGCAGATAGAAGTCAGAGACAGGCTTGCATTCCTTGAAGGATCCACAGCTAACTTCAGAGCTGAAATCAGAGAAAGGATGACCTTGACTGAAGCCTCCATTGCTGCTGTACATGAAGACTTGAAGGAAAGAATAGATGCAGCCTATTCAGTCTTAGGAACTGTAGAGCCCCGGACCTTTTCACATTTAATGCATGACACTTTCATAGCCATTTTGCCTTTAAAGTAGTACAATTAATAAATAAGGAAGAAATTGAAAATTATGAAATGTTAGAAATGTTCCTTTTCGAAGTACGAACCCAACGCAAGTTGAATCGTCAAAATCGGACGAACGAGTCAAAAGTTATGGCCAAAACAGTCTGGACTTGCAGGCAACCGATCGCTCGGTCCATAGAGCGATCGATCGGTCCAAAACCGATCGATCGGTAGCTATCGACTGGTCAAGATTTTTGTATGGGGAAATTTTCCAGAGAGTTTATTTTTGGTCGAGAGCTCGGTCAACACACCGATCGCTCGGTAGGCAACCGATCGATCGGTCATTAACACCGATCGCTCGGTACTCGTGTTTTTGCAGAAATTTCAGTAAGGGTATTATGCTCTTTTGGTCGGTTCACTCTTACCTTAAGAGTTTAACCCGAGCCTTTAGGGCTCATTCTCAACACTTAGAGAGATTGGGAGATAAGAAGAGAGGAGAGGGTGATTCCTAAACCTAGGGTTTCCATTTTGGAGAGAAATCAAGGGGTTTGTGAACCCACACTCAACTCAAGCCCATTTTTCTTCAAGATCAAGGCACAAGCTCGTGAGGAGCATCTCCTCAAGCTAGGGCAGCAACTCACGGTCTTTTTTGGAAGGGGATTTCTTCCTCACTTGATCAAGGTCGGTACTTCTTGCTACCCTCCTAGTTATAGTTCTTCTTTTCCTTTATTTTCTTTGTGTTCCTTTATACATCCATGTATTATGAAATGGGTTGTGAATGGTGAATGGTGAATGATGAATGGGGATGAGTGTGGGCGATTGGATGCCGTGTGTATTGATGTGATGGATGAACGGGGAGGGCATTGTATCCATAATAAACACACATTTATGATGTGAGTAAACTCACCTAGAAAAGCATGATTTAGGTTTAAATGAATTATGAATAATGAACACACCATGTTTGATGAAATGCCAAGGTGAATAAAGTGAGTTGTAAATTAGGAAATGCATGCCTAATAAATTATGGATATTGCTAGGGCCTATGATAGTGTGTTTTCTTGCTTTCCCTAAATGATGTGAATATTACATTGCTCAATTATTGATGTTATATGTGTTTGTGAATTACCCAAATGTCATATTTAAATTTAAATGCAAGTATGTACACGATCCCCACGAGCACGGCATGCATGACATGATTTACCGAGGTTTTCAAGAACATGGTTAGAGGTGGGACATATCCTACGATATGTTTTACCTCGCTTTTCACAAGAAAACAAGAACCAACATTCCACGAGGGGTCTCCCCTCACTCACAAGTGCATATCATGAAGAAGGGCCTCCCTTCCCTCGCAAGTACATACATATCATGAAGAAGGGTCTCCCTTCCCTCTCAAGGCATCTCTCAAGCGCATCTCACAAGGATATCTCACAAGTTACATGATCACAAGCAAGCACGCATGACATGCATGACTGGAGACGTACGACACACTCGACAAGATCAAGCAAGACAAACACGACAAGCTTTCAAGTACGAAAAGATATTTCAAGCCAAGTCAAGTGCACGATGTTTTCAAGAGGTTTTATCGGCTTTCTACGAAATACAAGCATGATTATAAATTGCCTTGTATGACATGATTGTTCCCGCTTAACATATATGAATTGCTCCTGATTTATGTATTGCCATTTTTATGCTATGACTATTGGTTAGTATTTGGTACCCGCTGAGTATTCCATGCTCAGCCGTACTTCTTATGTCGGCAGGTTCTGAGGGAGCTGCTGCTCCATTTGATGTTTGTGCTCCTGGTCCATGGGTGGAGGAGGAGTACGTCGAGGAGCCTTTGGAGGAACCTCCCATAGAGGGTTATCAGTAGGTGGTGTTAGATTCTGAGTGGATTAGTTGTGGGTGAGCATGAGTGATTATATCCATGTATTTTGGCGGGCATGTCCGCACTTTCTTTGTTTTGATTTCTTTGTATTAAACTCGGACCATGTGTATATACTTAGAGGTTGTTAGACTTCCGCTGTGTTTTATAGTTATGTTTCCGCTGTCATCCTTTATTGTATATGCTCTGTGGGTTTTTGCAGGTTGGTTTGTTAAGCAAGTCATGTAAGCCATGATTAGTCGTCCAAAGTTCACTCTAACTCCTAGGGTGGGTTTTGGGTTGCGACAGGAACTGTGAACATGGACTGTTCTGTCACTAAAAATAGAGTGGACACAGTGACATCTTTGCTCCATAGGCTGGAAGGAGATCAAATGGAAGAGTTTATAAAGTTGGACAAAGTGACAAAAGTGATTCAAGGCCAACTAGACTCTTCAGTACTTCAGTTGAAGACTCATGGGAAGCTGCTCCTGGACATAGTTGAACATGATTCTCTATCTGCTACCATCACCCTTCGAGCCACTGATGAGCTGAAAAAGATCAATAACTTCCTAGTCAGTTTGGCTTCTAGAGCCCCTTCCTCTCCGCCCTCTACTTCAGCCCCTTCCCTCTCAAAAGGCAAGAGGCTAATGAAATAAACACCTTCCAGAAGGGGTTAGCCCAAGAATGATCCTATCATATCCCATCCCTCATCTAATGAAGACTCAGCTCAGTCCTCATCTTCTGACTATCCTGATGACCCCCAAGCTCCCTCCTCCAGTGAAGAAGACCCCAAGACTCTAGCTCCTGAAGATGCAGCTCCTCAAGAAGACTTTTTTTCCAAGGTTGCTGATCTTATCAAGAAACAAAAGAAGGATGGATTGTAGCTTATGTGTTTTTCTTGTTCTTGTTTTTTTTTTATGTTGACAAGGGGGAGAAGACATATGAAATGTAGTAGGAACTTGATTCTTTTCATGATTGTGTATGTATGGATGTTTTTGAAAACATATGAAATACATGAGATTTTTTTGCTATATTGCTTGAATTAAATTAAGAATGTCATAGAACTTCTCTTGATTTTTGAAATTAAAATAAATTCTCTTATGAAACTTTTCTTGGTATTAAATAGAAAATTCTTTAGAATCCTTTTTTTAGAACCCCAGACTTTTTCGTTCGTGCTTAATGCTTAGCACTTTCATAGCTAATTTGCCTTTAACGTAGTACAATTAATAAATAAGGGAGAAATTAAAAATTTTGAAATGTCAAAAATGTTCATTTTCGAAGTACGAATCCAATGTAAGTTGAATCGTTAAAATCCGATGAACGAGTCAAAAGATATGGCCAAAACAGTTTGGACCTGCAGAGCACCGATCGCTCGGTCCACAACAGAGATCGATCGGTCCACAACCGATCGATCGGTAGCTATCGACTGATTAACTTTTTTGTATGGGAAAATTTTTCAGAGAGTATGTTTTTGACCGATCGCTCGGTAGGTAACCGATCGATCGGTCATAACCACCGATCGCTCGGTCCCCTGCGTTTTACAGAAATTTCAGTAAGGGCGTTTTCATCTTTTGGGCGTTAAACCCTTTCCTATTAAGGCTTGCCTGAGCCTTTAGGGCTTCATTCACTACACTTAGAGTATTTGAGAGCTAAGGAGAGAAGAGAAAGGAGATTCTAACCTAGGGTATGCTTTTGGGGAGAAATCAAAGGGTTTTAAGAATCCTAGATCATCACAAGCTCGTTCTTCTTCAAGTTCTCGGCTCAAGCTCGTGAGGAGCACTTTCCCCAACTAGGGCAACGACTCACGCACGTTTTTGCAAAGGGTTTCTTCCCTCATTTGTCAAGGTCGGTACTTTTTACTACCCTCCTAGTTCATACCTCTTTTCTTTCCTTCTTTATAGTTTCCCTAATGTAGGAACCTAATGGGATGAATGGATGGTTGTTGGATGTGAATGGGCGATTGGATGCCGTGTGTGTGGTTGTGATGAATGAAAGGGGAGGGCATTGTACCCATAATGAACATACATGTGTGATGTGAGCATCAACCCACCTAGAAAAGCATGATGTAGGTTTAATAAATAATGAACACACCCCATGTTTGATGAAATGTCAAGGTGAATAAAATGAGTTATAAATTAAGAAATGCATGCTTAATTAATTATGAAACTTGCTAGGGCCTATGATAGTGTGCTTTCTTGTTTTCCCTAAATTGCATGAGTATTGACTTACTCAAATTATTGATGTTATATGTATTGTGAATTACCCAATTGTCATATTTAAATTCAAATGCAAGTATGCACAGGATTCCACGAGCACGACATGCATGACATGATTTATCGAGGTTTTTCAAGAACGAGAATTAGAGGTGGGACATATCATACGATATGTTTTACCTCGCTTTTGACAAGAACAAGACAAGCATATCATAAAGAAGGGTCTCCCTTCTCTCTCAAGTGCATATCATAAAGAAGGGTCTCCCTTCCCTCTCAAGGCATATCATGAAAGAAGGGTCTCCCTTCCCTCTCAAGTGCACATTACAAGCTCATCTCATAAGCAAGCACGCATGACATGGCACGCTCGACAGATCAAGCAATATAAACATGACAAGTTTTCAAGCACGCAACGGGTATTTCAAGTTAAGTCAAGTCAAGTGCACAAAGATTTCAAGAGTTTTATCGGCTTTTATGTGATGCAAGCATGAATATAAACTGCTTTACTTCCTTGATTGTTATATGAATTGTTTCCTACATTACAATATAAATCATTTTCTGCTTTATATATTGTTATTGTTATCCTATGACTGTTGGTTAGTATTTGGTACCCACTGAGTCTTCCATGCTCAGTCGTACTTTTTATGTCAGCAGGTGATAGCGGAGCGGCTGCTTTTTTTGATATCTGTGCTCTGAGCCCTTGGGTGGAGGAGGAGTATGTCGAGGAACCCGTGGGGAACCTCCGGTAGAGGGTTACTATTAGGTGGTGATAGATTTTGAGTGAGTGGCTGTGGGTGAGCTTGAGAGTTATATTCATGTATTTTGGCGGGCCTGTCCACACTTTCTTTGTTTAAATTTCTTTTTTTTATCAAACTTAGATCACTGTATATACATAGAGGTTTGTGGACTTCAGCTGTGCCATGTTTGAGTATGTGTTCGCTATTTTGTCCTCTTTGTATATGCTCCAAGTGTTTTTACAGGTTTGTTTGTCAAGCAAGTCATGTAAGTCATGATTAGTTGTCCAAAGTTCACTCTAACTCCTAGGGTGAGTTTTGGGTCGCGACAGAAGTGGTATCAGAGCTTAAGTTTTAGGTCTCTAGGGTCACTAGAATCTAATACCACGGCTTGACAAGAGCATATGTTTTGAAATAAGTTAGGAAGGAAGTAAGTCGGAAGCGAGTCATGTTCCAAGTGTAAGACTAAACTTTAATCTTAGTCAAAATGGTTGCTTCAACCAAGTATGAATCTTAGGAACGCTAGAACACCAAGGTATAATATTATAAATACACTGATGGTTGTGATGCGATGTATATTAGTATTATACAATTAATACAAATTGAATTATTGTGAACTGGAACTGAGATAAATTGTGGTTTCAAGTGAGACTCATGTGGTGCTATTGTTCTCAGGGCTTTAGTCATAAGGCGGGGCACACGGGGTCGTGGACCACACACCAGAGCTTCATCTTCTTCTAGAGATGAGGATGAGCAACCGGACCTCTCTCAGGTCTTAGGATTTATTGCTGAGACACTCGCCATACTGGCGGCTCGGCATGCTATACCATTGTTGGCGGCACCTACTCCACCGCCCGCAGCTCTAGTACATCGTACCGTTGGAGTTGAAGCATTCAGGAGATTGAGGCCTTCATCATTCTATGGGAGTGTGGACCCTCTTTCCGTGGAGGCTTGGATCCTCCAGTTGGAAAAGATCTTTGCGGTCCTCTCGCCTTTAGAGGAGGATAGAGTAGCATGGGCAGTTTTTATGCTTGAAGGTGAGGCACACCATTGGTGGTTGTCTGCTTTGAGGACTCGAGATTTGACCATACAGGGTCAACCTTGGACTTGGGAGGAGTTCAGGATACTTTTTATAAGAAGTACTTTCCTGTTGGAGCACGGGAAAAGAAAGAAAGAGAGTTCATCAACCTAGTGCAAGGCTCGATGACTGTGGCCGCTTATGAGGCTAAGTTCTCGGAGCTCTTTAGATTTGTGCCTCACATGGTTGCTACTGAAGCAAGGAAGGCGAGGAGATTTGAGCAAGGGCTCAAGGATGTCATTATGAAGAAAGTATCGGCTTTCAGGCACGCTACTTATCCGGAAGTAGTAGACAAGGCTTTATTGATGGAGGTAAATTCGGAGGTGGTGTCCAAGAAGAGGGAGTTGGCGAGAGGCCAACCTAGTAGTTCAGCACCTCCAGAGAGGTGGGCTCGTACTGGTCCTTATCAGTACACGTGGCCAGCACCACCTCAGTATGCATGGCCATCACCACCGATGAGGCCATCTTATGCGCCCCCAGTTCCACTGTCGTATGTGCCTCAGGCACCACGGCCTCAGGCTCTTCCAGCTCCATGGTCAGTTGCGCCTCAGATGGTGAGGTATGCTCCACCTCCGGCCTCTCCGACCTATACACACGAGGTCTGCACTTCGTGCGGCCGAAGGCACCCGGCAGGAGATTACCGAAGGGCATCGGGTGGATGTTAACATTATGGTCGCCAGGGCCATGTGATCAGGGATTGCCCGAGTCGGCATTTGCCTGGCCAGTCCTAGGGGATTAAGCCCCCAGCACGCCCAACAGGATCACACCAGGCATCATCCCAGCCCACACCTCCGCCTCGCCAGGCAAACTAGGGGCGAGTCTTTGCCTTGATAGAGGGCGATGCACTTGCATTGGATGATGTGGTACAAGGTACGCATTTAGAGTTATTCATTGTCCATGATTTCATGTTATGCCTTATTCCTTGTGTACATATATGACATGTTATATATCTATGTATCTATATGTATACGCTATGGATGCATGGATTGACTTAGCTAGTTAAAATTTCAGGAACCTTACTAGTCAATGAATGTTTGGCTCGAGTATTGATCGACACCAGGTCTACTCATTCATTCGTATCGCCGAGTTTCTCTCAAGGTTTTTCCTCCGAGCCTAGCGAGTTAGATCAACATTTTGAAATTTCGACTCCTCTTGGCAAGACAGTAGTGGCAAACAAAGCGTATAGAAATAGTGTGGTTCAAGTGCGGAGCAACGAGTTGGCGGTTGATCTAATCATCCTCGGATTTCAAGACTTTGATGTCATCTTGGGAATGGATTGGTTAGCAACACATCATGGGCATGTGGCTTGTTTTGAAAAGATGGTACTCTTTCGGCCAGTAGAAGGCAAGCCATTTCATTTTCGGGGGTTGAGAAGTAGAGATATTGGCCATTTTACGGCATTGAGCCTAGTGAACCCCGAGGTGAAGGACTCTTCGACTATCCCGGTCGTGAGTGAATTCTTGAATGTATTTCCAAAGGAGTTGTCAGGGTTGCCTCCAGACAGGGAGATTGAGTTTGTAATCGAGCTTGCACCAGGCACAGCTCCCATTTTTCGGGCTCCGTATAGAATGGCCCCGATTGAACTCAAGGAGTTGAAGACTCAGTTGGAGGAATTGCAAGGCCTTGATTTCATTCCACCAAGTGTCTCACCGTGGGGTGCCCCGGTGTTATTTGTTAAGAAGAAGGATGGCTCGATGCGGATGTGCGTCGATTACCGACAATTGAACAAAGTCACTATCAAGAATGGGTACCCATTGCCTAGGATTGATGACTCGTTTGATCAGTTGAAGGGAGCAAAATTTTCCTTTAAGATCGATCTTTGGTCCAGTTACCACCGGTTGAAGATCAAGGCCGAGGATGTGCCCAAAACTGCTTTTCGGACTCGATACGGACACTACGAGTTCTTGGTGATGCCTTTTGGTCTCACAAATGCGCCAGTAGCCTTTATAGATTTAATGAACCGGGTGTTTCGGCCATACCTGGATCGATGCGTGATCGTGTTTGTCGACGATATCTTGGTGTATTCCCAGACACGGGAAGATCACATGCGAGACCTTCGTCTTGCTTTGGAGTTGCTGAGAGAGCACAAGCTGTACGCCAAGCTTAGCAAGTGTGAGTTTTGGTTGGAAGAGGTGGCATTCCTAGGCCACGTTGTATTTCGCAGAAGGTATTTCGGTATATCCGAAGAAGATAGAGGCAGTCATGAGTTGGGCGAGGCCCAAGAGTGTCACAAAGATACGCAATTTCCTTGGGTTGGCAGGCTATTATCGGAGATTCGTAAAGGGTTTCTCTAGCCTTGCTGCACCGCTCACTTACCTGACAAGGAAGAACACCAAGTTTGTATGGAGTAATAAGTGCGAGATCAGTTTCACGGAACTGAATAAGAGGCTTACCACGGCCCCCGTCCTTACTGTGCCATCTGGACATGGGGGGTATGAGGTGTATAGTGATGCCTCACACGTTGGACTTGGGTGCATTCTCATGCAGCACAAGAAGGTCATTGCCTATGCATCAAGGCAATTGAAAGAGCATGAAAAGAATTACCCCACGCACGACTTGGAACTTACGGCAGTCGTGTTTGCACTTAAGATTTGGCGTCATTACCTTTACGGGGTAGAATTCTATGTGTTCACGGATCACAAGAGCCTTACGTATCTCTTTTCCCAAAAGGAGCTAAATCTAAGGCAACGGCGTTGGATGAAATTTTTGAAAGACTATGATTGCACCATCCAATACCACCCGGGCAAAGCGAACGTAGTGGCTGAAGCTTTGAGTAGAAGACCTCCAGGGTTGTTGGCCCATATGTTAGTGCGAAAATGGAGACTATTGGAAGATTTGGCAAATCTGGACATCAGTCTGAATGATTCTGTCCGCAGTCCTATTTTGGCAAATCTCACGGTCCGGCCGTACATTATAGATTTGATCCAAGAGTATCAAGCCACGAATGCTGACTTGTTGGCTTTCCGGGACAAGGAAGTTGCCAAGGGTAGTGAAGACTTTTCTCTCACTAGCCGTGGTGCTATTACATTCAAGGGAAGACTTTGTGTACCAGCCAATGTGGATCTTCGGAGGGAGATTATAGATGAAGCACACCGTTCGAAGTACACTGTGCATCCTGGGGGTACAAAGATGTACCGAAACCTCAAGAATCACTTTTGGTGGCGGAATATAAAGAGGGATGTTGCGGAGTATATGGCACGACACTTGGTGTGCCAACAGGTGAAGGCAGAGCATTTGAGACCGGCGGGTCTATTGCAGTCTCTCCCTATTCCCGAGTGGAAATGGGAGCACATATCCATGGACTTCATTGTTGGGTTACCAAAAAGGGCTAGGAACTCAGTTGCGATATGGGTTGTGGTGGACCGTTTGACAAAGTCCGCGCATTTCTTATCTTACCAGACCACGTTCAATTCTAGTCAGTTGGCCACTCTGTACATCAAGGAAGTGGTTAGACTACACGGGGTGCCAGTCAGTATTGTGTCAGATCGGGATCCAAGATTCACATCAAGATTCTGGAAGAGTTTTCAGGAAGTTATGGGTTCCCGACTTGATTTCAGCACCGCTTTTCATCTACAGACGGATGGACAAACCAAGAGAGAACCAAATCATCGAAGACATGCTTCGAGCTTGTATGCTAGATTTCAAGGGCAGTTGGGAAGAACACTTGCCTTTAGTTGAATTCGCCTACAATAACAGCTACCAGGCGAGCATCCAAATGGCTCCGTTTGAGGCCTTGTATGGGCGAAGCTGCAGGTCTCCTCTCTACTGGGATGAGGTAGGAGAAAGAAAGGTGTTAGGTCCGAAGTTGATCGAGCAAACTGTGAGTATAGTCAAGATCATCCGGGAACGGTTGAAAGCCGCTCAAGATCGTCAAAAGAGCTATGCGGACACACCGCAGGGACTTGGAATTCCAGGTTGGGGATCAAGTCTTTGTGAAAGTATCTCCTAGCAAAGGAGTTATGAGATTTGGCAGGCGAGGCAAGCTTAGTCCTTGATATGTTGGCCCATTCGAGATCATCACGCGAGTTGGTGAAGTTGCTTATAGGATAGCTCTTCCACCTCACAAAGCCGCTCAAGTTGCCTTCTTCTTTATAGTTTCCCTAATGGGATGAATTGATGGTTGTATGTGAATGGGCGATTGGATGCCGTGTGTATGGTTGTGATGAATGAAAGGGGGAGGGCATTGTACCCATAATGAACATACATGTGTGATGTGAGCATCAACCCACCTAGAAAAGCATGATGTAGGTTTAATAAATAATGAACACACCCCATGTTTGATGAAATGCCAAGGTGAATAAAATGAGTTATAAATTAAGATATGCATGCTTAATTAATTATGAAACTTGCTAGGGCCTATGATAGTGTGCTTTCTTGTTTTCCCTAAATTGCATGAGTATTGACTTACTCAAATTATTGATGTTATATGTATTGTGAATTACCCAATTGTCATATTTAAATTCAAATGCAAGTATGCACACGATTCCACGAGCACGACATGATTTACCGAGGTTTTTCAAGAACGAGAATTAGAGGTGGGACATATCCTACGATATGTTTTACCTCGCTTTTAACAAGAATAAGACAAGCATATCATAAAAAAGGGTCTCCCTTCCCTCTCAAGGCATATCATGAAAGAAGGGTCTCCCTTCCCTCTCAAGTGCATCTTACAAGCACATCTCACAAGCAAGCACGCATGACACGCATGATATGGCACGCTCGACAAGATCAAGCAATATAAGCATGACAAGTTTTCAAGCACGCAACGGGTATTTCAAGTCAAGTCAAGTCAAGTCAAGTGCATGAAGATTTCAAGAGTTTTATCGGCTTTTATGTGATGCAAGCATGAATATAAACTGCTTTACTTCCTTGATTTTTATATGAATTGTTTCCTACGTTACAATATGAATTGTTTTCTGCTTTATATATTGCTATTGTTATGTTATGACTGTTGGTTAGTATTTGGTACCCACTGAGTATTCCATGTTCAGTCGTACTTCTTATGTCGGCAGGTGATAGTGGAGCAGCAGCTCCTTTTGATATCTGTGCTCTGAGCCCTTGGGTGGAGGAGGAGTATGTCGAGGAACCCGTGAAGGAACCTCTGGTAGAGGGTTACTATTAGGTGGTGATAGATTCTGAGTGAGTGGCTGTGGGTGAGCTTGAGAGTTATATTCATGTATTTTGGTGGGCCTGTCCGCACTTTCTTTGTTTAAATTTCCTTTTTGAATCAAACTTGGATCACTATGTATACATAGAGGTTTGTAGACTTACGCTGTGCCACGTTTGATTATGTGTCCGCTATTTTGTCCTCTTTGTATATGCTCCAGGTGTTTTTAGAAGTTTGTTTGTCAAGCAAGTCATGTAAGTCATGATTAGTCGTCCAAAGTTCACTCTAACTCCTAGGGTGGGTTTTGGGTCGCGACACTTTTTGTGGAACTTTTCTTGATAATAACTTTTTCTTTTATGTACTTACTTCGGGGGAGCTCTCCTCAAATTTTTTTATCAAAAGTATATGTTGAGGGGGAGTTCAACCCATTTCATTCCATTATATGTGTCATCATCAAATAGGGGGAGATTGTTAGCCCTAAGGTTACAACCATATGTCCCTCAATTAATTTTAATGATGACATATATAATGAAATGAATCTTGAATACTAATATCTTCCATGAGCAATTTATTTTACAGCATTCATGAATTAGAAAAGGGACTTCAAGTATATTCAAGAACTTTCAATGAAAAGACCAAGTCAAAACATGATGAAAATTCCAAATCAAAGCTTCAAGAAGATTTTCAACTATCAACAAAAAAGATTTTGGAAGATTGCCTAGAAGACACTACTGTTGAAGACCATTGAAGCACAAAGATCATCTCCATCAAGGTCTTAGTCTAGGTAGTTAGTGTGGTCTGTCTAGGATTTCCTGTAAAAATTCTCAAGTGGTTGATTTGGTGAAAAATGCTCAAAATACCTTAGATTGACCATAGGTCCCTTCTACAAATATTAAACTATGATTAAGGACCTTAAAAAATGTAAATTATACTCATAAAGGTTAAGAACAAAACCTTGGAATCAAATCATACCTTAAAGATTTTGAAAATAGATTCTACAAATAAAATTAGCCTATCCAGTCGATCAGATAGGCCATCTAGCCGATTAGGCAGATCATCTACTTGATCAAGCAAGCCCTGTGATCGACTGGATGGAACAAATTTTTTCAAAATTTGTCTGCATGTGCTGTTCGTGTTGGTTCTCTTTACTAATCCATCTTAAATCATTCTAAAGACCAATATGAGTTGTTAATCATGTTTTACTAACATAATTAAAGACTTTGGAATTCGTGCAAATCATTAAAGTTAAGGAAAAAACATTAAAAATCAGCTGAACCAAAAATCTGGAAATTTTTGGTCTATCCAGCCGATCAGGAGGACCATCCAGTCGATTAGATGGTCCATCCAGTCAATCACTCCTTCCTCTAATCAACTGGATAGAACAAAACTCCATAAAATGTGTTTTTATGATCCAGTCGATCAGGAAACTGATCCAGTCGATCTAGTAACCATCCAACTGATTAGGAGGCTCCTCTAATCGACTGGATAGTTTAGAAAAATTCTGAAAAACCGTTCTTTATTGCCAATGACTATATTTATAATGGGTATTTCACATTTAATGATCATCAAATGGTAATAAATTTTAGATCACTATAAATATAAGTGATCTTTGAATGATCCAACAACGATTACACTCACTCCCACACTGTTTCATTGAAAATCACTCTCTTGAGCTAAAAATCCCAAATCTGCAAAACGATACTCTATTTTTGTCCTTGAACTAAAATCCAATCTTCTACTTGAGAGATTTCATAGAGCTTGATATTCCATTCATATCTAACTCTTAAAGGAGTTTATCTTTTAGATCTAAGATCCAAAATCTGTTATCATCATCTAAGAACCTGCTTATGTAAACCAGAGAGGGTTGTGCTCTGAGTGTTGTATGGTTCACCTCAACCAGAAGAGAGGTTGCAAAGGGTTTAGGCTTCACTAGATTAAGAAGTATGTGCAGTCGTAGACTGTAGTGAAATCCTCCAAGCTAGTGTTGCTTGAGGTTGGGAGTAGGTTGGGTTTGTCGAACCTCGAAAACAATTCTATGTTTGCACTGTTGGACATGATACCCAGAAAAGTCATTTAGATTTTTAGAACCTTATTAATTTGATTGATAAATACTTCTTCTTAATCTATTGTGTATTCATTATGGGTAATTGACCGTGATCATGAGATGATCTATACGATATGAGATATTGATAAAGGTCCATAGGATATATTATAGGAAAGTTATGTGATTAGATTATCACAGGTAGATATAACTTTCCGGTTCCTTATACCTTATATAGTCACAGCTGTGGGTGAAGTTGGGCACTCCACTTATATGGTTGCCAGAATGCTAAGATGTTCTCAATAGTTGAGATGTAGTTTTATCTCGAACTATTGTAGTGGAGACTACACATCAGCATATGGGTGCTTAAATGTACACTGACTAATTGTATTCAATGAGAGACCTCTTGCATAAGCATACTATCAGATAGTTGGTCTCTGATTAACATTGAACGGTTTCGATGATCTTTAGATCTGATGAGTTCATCTGTGACTGGGCAGTGATCTGACTATTTTGATTCCACCAACATGTTTTCTAACTTAGGGAATACAATACAGTGACAGTTGGATAGTCAGAAATTTTTTCGAGTCATGATGAATTTCAAACAAGAAATCCATGCTCATTAATTTGAGAGATTATCCAAGTTCCGGGTGAGACAGTTGATTAAGTTCAAATCCTGCGCAGGTGATTTTGAAAACAAAATAAGTTTTGAAATATACTTTTATTAAAAGGTATTATACTTATAAAAGGATTTTTTCAAAATGTTTTTCATGAGAAATTGTTTCTCATGGCTTAATCATAACTCTTGGAAACCCGGATGATTTGCAATGGGCTATGGGTTAGATAGTATGTCAATCTCGAAGGCCCATTAGGGATAATGTATTTGGAAGGATAAATAGAATTTAAAAGTTTATGTGGCGGGATCCATAATGGTTAATGTTCATACACTGGGATTAAATTGCAACATGAATATCTCACGTCACTTGCAATTCCGATGTAATTC
Source organism: Tetracentron sinense (assembly GCA_015143295.1). Taxonomy (NCBI): domain Eukaryota; kingdom Viridiplantae; phylum Streptophyta; class Magnoliopsida; order Trochodendrales; family Trochodendraceae; genus Tetracentron; species Tetracentron sinense. Next base: position 2,068,255 of record CM026568.1, on the reverse strand, counting down.
CCATTTAGGGTCAATGGGATAACATTTGATAAGCCAGGGTAAGAATGTCCCAGAGCAATCTGTGGAGGTGCTCACATAAGAAATACAAGCTCAATAATTGATTAAAAGTTAATCAATTATTTTAAGTGATTAAAATTTAATCATTTAATTAAATAGATTAATAGTTAATCTATTGTTTAAATTAATTGTTAATTTAAACTAAGGGATTATTTTAGTAATTATTTGGTTAACATAATTAAAGGGGAAATGGGTTTGACCCATATCCATAAACCCATTAAAATGAACCTTTAATATGGGCCAAAGCTCATGGGTTTAAACCCTAGGGTGGGGCACCCACTTAAGGAATCCTAATTGGATTAGGATTTGTTTAATTGAATAATTATTGAAATATAATTCCTTTTATTATGGAATTAAAAATCAAGTGTTGGATTGCAATTAGGATTAAGATGTTATTGTAATTAGATTACCATAAGGAGTTTTAACTCCTCAAATCCCACGCCCCATAGAAGCTCACGCCCCCCTTGTGGATTCCCAGTTTGACTAGGTTTTCTACTTTGATGTAGGATGTTGACTTATCCCTTTTAATTAAGGAATCCTCTTATAATAGAAACTCTTTAATTAATAGGATTACTATAACTAAAGTAGTTATAGATTAAGTAGGAGTTTATTTAATTAATAATAAGAGATTGTTAATTAATAAATCATACTAGATAAGATCAAGTTGGAGTAGGATTAGGATAAGATCCTAGTCTATAGATACCCCAACACCCTAGACCATTAAGTAGAATTCTCCAGAATTTTTTCTCTCCTCTCCTCTCTCTCTCTAAACCGTGAGCCCTAGGGGAGACCCCTAGGGATTTTCGTGAGGAAAGTCGTTTCGATCCAATCCATTCTTGGGGTGAGGTCCTAGTTGGGTTTTGCAAATCTAGGGTTTTGAACCTTAGTATTATTGGTGATAGAAGGTCTAAACCATTGATCCATCTTCTTCCTCTTGCTTCCATAATTCCAAAGGAGATTCTAAAGCTTCGTGGGGATAGCGAAGAACAAGGAGCAAGTTTCTAGTATTTTTTCGGAGAAATCTCTATAAAGAGTTCTGACGGTTCGAGTGGATTAAGCTTCATCGGTGAAAAACATTCACCGAGGTGATATGACTAAAACTCTTAGATAATTTTGATGCTTTTTATGCTATTAAGATCTAGGGGATCCAGTTTCCGCATAAATTTTTATCCGGATCCCCCTTCATGCACTCCTTTACTCTTTCTCCTTCTTCTTGTGCATTTAAATTATTTTATCTAGTTTGTGCTTGGTTGTATTTCTTTTAGCTTTTATTTTCCGCATTTAAAAGGAATAATTTTTAATTTTGCCACTGACCCTATTCACCCCCCCTCTAGGGTCCTTATCTGGGCAACAATGGATAGTGTGGAAGCTTGAATCAAGGTGCGGAAGTGTAACCCAAAATTTATTTTCTATATAAATCATTTGTATTCCAAGTTTGTACATACATAACAAAAGTAAAGGTGGACATGCCCACCTATCAAAATTCAAAAAGAAACCTCACAGTCTCTCCACTCAGCAGTAGTCTAGATAGGGCCACCTATCTAGGTCTCTGTCCTCCTGTGGCTGCATTGGGATAGGCAGATCCTTTTCTTCCTCGCACTCTTCTTGAACCCATGGCTCTGGGTTGGGGATGTCGAACTGACCTGCCGACATAACATGTACGGCTGAGCATGGAATACTCAGTGTGTAACGCCCCAAAATCCCCCTTAGGAGTTACGGGGTTTGGCGACGTCACTTACACTTAAAACCATCCTGCAAGAAGTATACAAGGCAAGGTAAATGGTGAACTAAAAATTTCTTTAATAACTTAACTGTATTCCAAGTACAACTGTTTACAATAACTGAATATAAACTAAAACATGTACAATCACTCCTTCACTTGAGTTACAAACTCAAGTGATACAATATCCCCAGACATAAAACCTAAAATACATGTCTCTCTCACTCAACCCCAACATAGGGCCACATCTCTAAACCCCTCATATTTGGGTGACAATCCGAGCAATCTCCTGCTCTCCACGAACCGCCTCGATCCAAGAAAATGGAGTATAGATATCGTATAGTGTACCTGCCAACATAAATATACGGCTGAGCATGGAATACTCAGCAGGTACAAGCTACTAGCTAACAATAGTAATAACGAGCATGCATGTTATCCTAAAAAGTTAATCAAGAGAATACAATTTATAATTCAACTTACGAGTTCTAGTGAGCTTATGAGTCTTGTGAGATTTCTTACGAGTTCTTGTGAGCTTACGAGTTCTTATAAACTTTCTTGTGACCATACGAGTTCTTACAAGTTCTTGTGAGCATATGAGTTCTTATAAGTTCTTGTGAGATTTCTTGTGAGCTTTCTCGTGAGATTTCTTATGAGCCTTGTGAGATTTCTTGTGAGCTTATTCTTGTGAGCTTGTGAGCTTCTTGTGAGCTTATGATCCTTGGAGACATATGCAAGATCTTAGACTTGTAAGTTCTTATGAGTTCTTGAAAAGCTTTGCGAGACTTATGATCCTTGGAGTTTATGCAAGATCTTAGACTTGATCCTTGTGAGCATAAGGTAACCGATCTTTGACTTATGATCTGTAGAGACATGGTAACCGATCTTAGACTTTGCTAACCCAAAGTTTGGCCTTGTCACATGTTATGAGTTCATTATTTTTCCTTGTGAGGTCTCTTTTAATACCTTTCTTATGCATTCTCAAACATCGTGGTTAGGAGAGTCATTGATCATACAAAACATGTAGTGCTTGCGGTGCTTGTGAGCATCATCTTGGATGAAAATACTTAGACGAATAACAAGTATCATTTCATAGATTTGAGAGAATTTAAATAAAACATATGGAGGCATATTAGCAACATTTACCAATTTGGAAAAATTCCCTAAATCATAGTTCAACCATATAGAGCAATATATTGCATTTCAATTCTTATTATAGTCATGTGAGAATTTAACAATCATATAGAGCATTTGAACAAAATCACCATTTAAGGGAAAACAACATAAATCATGCTTTCATAACTCTTCTTTTAATTCATTGCATTCTCATTCATGCATTTTATCAAACAAGTGATATTCAACATCTCTTTATAGCCTTTTGTTCATGTTTCTATGTTTCAAGCATTCCATCAACCGCATTGAGTACGTGTATTATTGATACATTACCCTTTCACCATTTTCGTCACAACACATTCATCACACTACTTGGCATCCAATCGCCTCAACACCCAATATCACCCATACATTCCATCCACTCTTTCATCATTTGGTTATCTTGTATAAGTTTTAGGAATCATTGGTCTTAAAGGAGAATAGGGTTACATATTATCAAATCATAATCCATTTCAAGAGAAAACCTAGGTTAATACTAAGTTAGCTAGTAAGGGTGTACTAACCTTGGAAAACCCAAATATCTTTGGTTGCGAGCCTAGAAAGCTTGAGGAGACTTGAAGACGTAAGATCCGAGCTTCTAGGAAGGAGATCCAAGCTTGAAAGGCCTTGGAGAAGAGGATTTGAGCTCTTCTTGATCTTCTCACGAAATCCCCTTTGTGATCGTTTCCTCGTAGCTTAGCTCATGACAAAGCCTTGGCTTGCACGATACTTGCTCCCCTTTTTAGTTTTGAGAAACTTGAAGATTGAATTTGGGGGTTTCCTTGATCTTGAGAGAAACCCCCCTTTTGGAAACCTAAGTTTCCCCCTTTTTCTCTCCAAAATCCATTCTCTAAGTGTTAGAAACTTTGGTCCCCTGAAAATGGGGTTTATATAGGTGTTTGGGTTGAGAAAAACCCTAAAAAAAACATTTCTGGGCAATCTCGCTTGAGCAGGCTTCCATCTCGCTCGAGTGGGTTGCACGCGGGACTCAAAAATTGCATTTTGGTCAATCTCACTCGAGCGGGTTTGGATCTCGCTCGAGCGAGTTTGTTTGCAAAAACGCACTTTCGTATTTTAGCCATAAATTTTGACTCAATGGTCCGATTTTGACGATTCAAATTGTGTTGGATTTTTATTTCAAAGGGGAACAACTTTCATGTTTTGGAAAACGCCAAATTTTAAGTTTTACTCTATCAAAAATGGCTCTAAAGTCAACTAGTCCGAAATTGGGTTTCGACAGTCCAGATTTTCAACAGACCCGGTTTTGGAAATCCAACTTTCAACTCAACACAGACTCAAAATCAAGAAAAATGGTAAACATGAACCTCAAAGAGGGTTCCAATACATTTCCCAAACTTTAAGAGTCACTCGATTCCGGTGAGTGGTCACCAGAATATGGCTTCTACAAGTTGAGGGAATGTCAAGACTTACCTCTTTGACACTTAGAATATTTCGAGTGCTTTCACACTCTTTTCACTTGGGTTCAACAACCCGAATCACACCTCATGAATTGTTCTCCATAGGTTTTTAACCCACCTCGGTGATCATTGAAATCACACCAATATGCATGAGAGGCCTCGGCTTCTTTATGCCTCGCGCACTAGCACTATTCACCATTCACTGTTCACTTACAAACAATCAAACACTTAGGGTATTTTATACCCTTGCTTTTACCCACTTAGAGTATTTTTATACCCTCTCTTTAAGCCTCAAAACACGTACCTAAGCCCTCACTTGACTCACCATGATACCAAGAACACGAAGGAAGGTCTTAGGTCTTTACACATACCTTACAAGGGCACTTTTCACTTGTACTATTCATAGTATGGTGAACTCGAATTTCCGGGGTTCTACACAGTGAGCCAAAACTACTAGCTAACAGTACTATTATAATATAATATCACATACAAGTGCGTAAGGAAATACTAATCACAAGTTCATGCTTAAAAAACTCCGTAATGGAAAATCTTTCATAAAACTTGTTCTTTTCATGGAAAACAAACCATCTTATGCGTGCTTATGAATTCTTATGAATGCTTATGAGTCTTGTGTTTTCTTATGAGTTCTTGTGAGCTTTCGAGTTCTTATAGCCTTTCTTGTGAGCTTACGAGTTCTTATGAGCTTTTTGTGAGCTTATGATCCTTGGAGACATATGCAAGATCTTAGACTAATGAAATTCTTATGAGTTCTTGGAAGCCTTGCGAGACTTATGATTTTTGGAGTTTATGTAAGATCTTAGACTTGATCCTTGTGAGCATGAAGTAACCGATCTTAGAATACCAACTCAAAGTTTGGCTTTGTCAATGGTTATGCTTCTTTCTTATGAATTACCTTGGAAAAACCTTGTTTATGATTCATTAAATACATGCTCATGCGAAAACCTCGGTTATGCAAAACTTATCGTGCGTGGAGTGCTTGTGAGCATCATAGTGTATATATGGAAAGCCTTAACAATTCATGTAAATTCATACAAGACATGTTATCATTATAGTATACTTGAATAATTCTAGAAACATAGCATGTTTTCATTCCTCACATTACATCATCAAGATCATGTCATTTTCATCACATCATATTTAAAATCATGATTTAATTAGAGATATTAACATTCACTTGCAAATATAGCTATATTCACCCTCTTATTGAAAAACCCCAAAATCTTAACCCCTATTTACTCATTTGATCGTAGTGTAGTTCACCCCAAAATCCCACATTTATTATTTGCATCACATTAAAGCTAAAATCACCCATTTAATCATCTTTTACCATCTTGGTATGATAACAAAGTTAGATAGTAGGTTTACTTACTTGCAAGGATTAAATCCTAGCTTGGAAGGATGATTGAACATGAGCTTGAGCTTGGAAATGGAGATCCATGCTCGAGGAAGGAAATTCAAGCTCGTGGCAGCTTTGAGAAGTGATGATTCGAGCTCCTCCTTGGTCTCCAACAAAATCCCTCTTTGGAAACCTAGGTTTCCTTCTTTTTCTCTCAAAAAGTCCATCTCTAAGTGTTGGAACCCTTGGACCCCCGAAAATTGGGTATATATAGTGTTAGGTTAGTAAAAACCCAAAAAAAAGCATTTTTGTGTGATCTCGCTCGAGCGGGCTGCTCCCTGGACTCAAAAAACGCATTTTTGGTTGATCTCACTCGAGTAGACTTGGAGCTCGCTCGAGCGGGTTTTTCTAAAAAAATGTACTTCGGTATTTTGACCATAACTTTTGAATCCCTTATCGGATTTTGACAATTCAACTTTTGATAAATTAATCATTTAAGGGGAAACAATTTTTTCTCTAATAGACAAAACTCAATTCTGAGTTTTTAATTACCGAATTGGGTTCTAAAGCCAACTAGTCTGAAAATGGATTTCAGCAGCCTAGTTTTTCAGCAATCCAACTTTTAAGTCAACCCCGGCCCAAGAATCTGGAAAAGTGATCAACATGAACCTCGAAGAGGGTTCCAATACCTTTCAAAAAATTCAAGAATCGCTCGATTCCAATCAGCGGTGAGATAACTAGGGCTACTTAAAGCTGAGGGTATGCAAAGGCATAGCCCTTGTTGATACTTAAGAGTATTCTATACTTTTACTTTCTTCATTCCAAACACCATTTACTAAAAATATATTCTTAAAGCTTTTAATACCTGTCATCATTCATTATACCAAGCCATCAAGATCTGGGGTTCCACATCCTCCCCCCTTACCAAAATTTAGAACGATACATAGGGATAATAAAAACAAAATTTACATAAAATTCAATCATACGAATAAATGGGGATACTTTTCCCTCACTTCTATTTCACGCTCCCATGTAGCTTCTTCCCTAGAGTGATGTTTCCATCGAACGAGAACCAAGGGAATAACCTTGTTGTGCAAAACTTGATCTCTACGGTCCAGAATCTGAACCGGCTCTTCCACCAAGGTGAGATCCTCTCGGATTTTCAACGGATCTAAGTTAATCACGAGAGAAGGATCCGGAATGTATTTCCGAAGCATGGACACATGGAATATGTTGTGAACCGCCACCATGTGAGTGAGTAGTGCAACCCGATATGCAACTTCACCGACTCGGGTAACGATTTCAAACGGACCCATATACCTCAGGCTGAGCTTTCCTTTTTTACCAAACCTTATAACACCCTTTGTCTGCGAAACCTTCACAAATACCATATTGCCAACACAGAACTCAAGATCTCGTCTACGGGTGTCGGCATAGCTCTTTTACATGTCCTGAGCCGTCTTCATTCTCTCCTTGATGATCTTGACCTTATTCGCGGTTTGCTCAAACAACTCGAGACCCAATATCTTTCTCTCTCCAACTTCATCCCAATATAGGGGAGATTTACAGCTATGACCATACAAGGCTTCAAAAGGTGCCATTTGGATACTCGCCTGATAACTGTTATTGTAGGCGAACTCACCCAGTAGCAAATGGTCCTCCCAACTACCCTTGAAATCCAACATGCAAGCTCAAAGTATGTCATTTATAACTTGGTTCACCCTCTCAGTCTGTCCATTTGTTTGAGGATGAAAGGTGGTGCTAAAGTCCAAACGGGAACCCATAGCACTCTGAAAGCTCTTCTAGAACCTAGAAGTGAATCTTGGATCCCTATCTAAAACAATGCTCACTGGCACTCTGTGTAACCAAACCAGTTCCTTGATATATAATGCCACTAGCTGGTTCGCGTTGAACGTAGTTCGATAAGGCAAGAAATGGGTGAACTTTGTCAAACGATCCACCACTACCCATATCGCATCAGAGTTCTTCACCGTCATTGGCAACTCAACGATGAAATCCATGGAGATGTTATCCCATTTCCACTCTGGAATTGGAAGGGATTGCAAAAGCCCTGTTGGCCTCATGTGCTCGGCCTTCACTTATTGGCACACTATGCATCTTAACACATACTCGACGACTTCCCTCTTCATGTTCCGCCACCAATAGTGTTTCTTCAGATTCTGGTACATCTTAGTACCACTAGGATGCACAGTGTACTTAGACCGGTGAGCTTCATCTAAGATTTTGCTCTTTAACTCCGCATCTGTAAGAACACACAACCTCCCTTTAAATGTGATTGCTCCATTACTGTTCAAGGAGAACTCATCACTCCCCTTGCTAATCGTCTTATCTCTATAAGCAAGTAGCTCCGCATCCGAATCCTACAACTCTCGGATCCAAACTAATATATAAGGCTTGACTATAAGATTAGCCATGACTGGCCTATAGGTGGGAATACTGAAACTGGTATTGAGGTTTGCCATGACCTCCAACATTTTCCACTTGTGAATCATCATGTGAGCTACATGTCCAGTAGGTTTCCTGCTCAATGTGTCAACCACCACGTTAGCCTTACCCAGGTGGTACTGGATAGAATACTCATAGTCCTTCAAGAATTCCATCCATCGACGCTGTCGCATATTCAACTCCTTTTGAGAAAACAGGTATTTTAAGCTTTTATGGTCCGTGAAAACATCATAAAGGTAATGCCGCCAAATTTTTAAAGCAAATACCACCGCGGCCAACTCCAAGTCGTGACTAGGATAGTTCTTTTCATGATCCTTCAACTGCCAGAAAGTGTAGGCGATGACATTCCCACACTACATAAGAACACATCCTAGCCCAATATTCAAGGCATCACTGTAAACCACAAAACCTCCACTCCTAGATGGATCTGTGAGAATGGGGGCCGTAGTACGCCTCTTCTTCAATTCTATAAAACTCGCTTTGCATTTGTCACTCCAAGCGAACTTGGCATTCTTCCACATTAAGTACGTGAGCGGTGCCTCTAAGCTGGAGAATCCCTTTACAAATCTCCTGTAGTATCCCACCAAACCGATGAAGCTACGTATCTTGGTAACACTCCTGGGTCTCTCCCATTTCATCACTGTTTCTATCTTTGTTGCGTCTACTGAAATACCCTCGGCAGACACCACGTGGCCAAGGAATGCCACTTTCTCCAACCAAAATTCGCACTTACTCAACTTGGCATATAGTTTATGCTCTCGAAAAGTCTCAAGTGTAAGGCAAAGGTATCAATCATGATCCTCCCATGTCGGGGAATACACTAAAATATCATCAACAAAGACGATAACACATCTGTCGAGACAAGGCTGGAACACCCGGTTCATCAAATCCATGAACGTCGTCTGTGCATTCAATAGCCCAAAAGGCATAACTAGGAACTCGTAGTGCCCGTACTGAGTTCTAAAGGCAGTCTTCGGAACATCTTCGGCCTTGATCTTCAACTGATGATAGCCTGATCAATCGTGGAGAAGAACCTTGCTCCCTTCAATTGGTCGAACAATCGTTTATCCGAGGTAATGGATAACGATCCTTGATCGTGACCTTGTTCAACTGTCTATAGTTGATGCACATCCGTAATGACCCATCCTTCTTCTTTACAAAGAGTATCGGGGCTCCCCATGGTGATACACTTGGTTGGATGAGACCAGGTTGTTGCAACTCTTCAATTTGCTCCTTCAATTCTTTAAGTTCAATTGGGGCTATTCTGTATGGAGCCTTACAGATTGGAGCCATTCTTGGAGCAAGCTTTATTGTAAACTCTATCTCTCTATCTGGAGGCAATTCTGGCAAGTCCTCGGGAAATACGTCCAAATACTCACTCACAACCGACATGGTCGAGGAGTCTCGTACCTCCATATTCGCAAGACTTAGAGCCGCTAGACGAGCTATATCTCTCCTTCGAAGTCCACGAAAGTGGAATGGCTTGACGTCCTCCGGCTTAACTTTCACCATCTTTTCAAAACAAGCTACGTGCCCATGGTGTGCAGCTAGCCAATCCACCTCGAGAATAACATCGAAGTCTAAGTCTTGGAACTCAAGGATGATCAAATCAATCGGTAATTCATATTGCCCGACTTGAGCTATATAATTTCGGTATCCTCGGTTTGTATCCACCGACTTGCCAAGCGGAGTCGGAATGGTTAACTCGTGACGTAGGCGACTCGGCTCAGACGCGAAACCTTTGGCGAAGCTAGGTGACACAAAGGAATGTCTCGATCCCATGTCGATCAATACATGAGCTAAACACTCGTTTACTAGCAAAATGCCTTTGCATTATAATTAGCTACATCAATAAATTTCAAGCAAAACATACATAGAGCTTAAGTAATATAATATACACATATGCAACCACATACTATCTACCACATCCATCCATACTTGAAAAATTTATAATTTTTGCGTACCTTGCACAACATCATCAAATGCCTCTGCGTCTCTCTCAATGAAGGTGAACACCTTACCCTGGTTCGCCTTGCGAGGCTGCTGTGTGGTCTGTGTGGGCCGTGCGAGTCTAGATGCAGAAGCTTGTGAAGACCTGTGCTGAAAAGTTTGCCGAATTGGGGGCCTAATCCCCTGAGATTGGACCCGTGACTATCGGCGTGGGCAATCTTTAATCATGTGGCCCTGCTCGCCACAATGGAAACATCCTCCAGATGCTCTTCGACACTCTCTAGTTGGGTGTCTCCGGCCACAATAATCACACTCCTCAAAAGATGATGAGAATGCAGGCGACACGTATCTGGTGCCCTGAGAAAAAGCGGGGCGAGGTGCCTGTGAAGTAGTAGGACGAGGCTCTGGTGGTGCAAAAGGAGGCCTCTGTGTCGATGTAGGCCTAGGAATCGGATAAGGGAAATCCTGGCTCTCTTCTCTGGTGGTGCTGAGCCACTGGACTGACCCCTATGCATAGCTCTCCCAAAGCCGCTTTCTCTTCTCTTAAGAAACTCCTCCGAGTTCCTCTCGACGATCCTTGCCTTTCCCACAATCTCCCTCCAAGTTTCCACTTGGAGTATAGAAACTCGATCCTTGATGAAGGACTTCAACCCATTCTCAAATTTCCTAATTCGCATCTCCTCCATTGCGATTAAGTGTGGTGCGAATCGGGACAACTCTATAAACTTGGCCTCATACTCGGCCACACTCATATCCCCTTGTACTAGGGACATGAACTCCATCTCCTTCTGTTGCCTGAAAATCTTGGGGAAGTACTGCCTATAGAAGGCATCAAGAAATTCACCCCAAGACCATGGCTCTCCCACCTTAGCAGTGTCTCTCTGCCTCAATGCTGCTCTCCACCAATGATCGGCTTCTCCTTCTATCATGAAGGCAACCCAGTCTACTCTTTGCTCATCGGTGCAGTGAAGACCACATAATATTTTCTCTAGTTGCATAATCCACGCCTCTGCTACCATGGGGTCTATAGTCCCATAGAAAGTAGGTGGATATAGCCTTCAGAATGCCTCGAGTCCTGAAATATGATGTGGAGTAGGTGGATGTGCTAATGCAGTAGTAGCAGCAAGCTGTCGGGCTGCTAGCATGGTGATGGTTTCCACCATAGTATTTAGGAACTGAGATATGTCGGGTTGTTCATCACCCAATGGAGGGTCTGCTCCATTTCCGTTGTTTTGAGTCTAGTAACTGCGACTCTGACTGCCACGTCTCATGACTTAGTCTTGAGAACAATAGCAGAACATGAGTTTAACTTGGAAACCAATTTCATTTCGATCATAACTTCAAGCTCATTCCATATTCATATGATACATAACAGTGATACATAATGGTATACATTGCAATAGATAAGCATACAATTTGTGGTTCTAGCATAAGGTACTAAGTTCGGTTGGGTTTCAACCGGTTATAGACTAAGACTAAATGATTGGTCTATACTTGGAATACGACTCTTTTCCTAAAGCCTAATGCCTTGTTTAAATCATGATATCGGACTCTAAGTGACCCTAAAGCTAAAGCCTAGGCTCTGATACCACCTCTGTCGTGACCCAAAACACCCCCTAGGAGTTAGGAATACTTTGGCTCATGATGTGCTATATCCGATATCAAACATCTTGTAAATATTACCCAAGGCATAACATAATAGAATCATGGATAGTCTGGAAGCTTAAATCAATGTGCGGAAGAGTAACCCAAAATTTCTTTTCTAAATATATCATTTGTATTCCAAGTTTGTACATACATAACAAAAGGAAAGGTAGACATGCCCACTTATGAAAATACAAAAAGAAACCTCACAGTCTCTCCACTCAGTAGTAGTTTAGATAGGGCCACCTATCTAGGTCTTTGTCCTCCTGTGACTGCATTGGGATAGGTGGATCCCTTTCTTCCTCATACTCTTCTTCAACCCATGGCTCCGGGTTGGGGATGTCGAACCGACTTGCCGGCATAACATGTATGCTGAGCATGGAATACTCAGTGAGCCAAAACTACTAGCTAACAGTACTATCATAACATAATATTACATACAAGTACGTAAGGAAATACTAATCACAAGTTCATGCTTAAAAACCCCGTCATGAAAAATATTTCATAAAACTTGTTCTTTTCATGGAAAACAAACCGTCTTATGTGTGCTTATGAATTCCTAAGAATGCTTATGAGCCTCGTGTTTTCTTATGAGTTCTTGTGAGCTTTCGAGTTCTTATAGCCTTTCTTGTGAGCTTATGAGTTCTTATGAGCTTCTTGTGAGCTTACGAGTCCTTGTGAGCTTGATCTTGTGAGCTTATGATCCTAGGAGACATATACAAGATCTTAGACTTAGGAAATTCTTACAAGTTCTTGGAAGCCTTATGAGACTTATGATCCTTGGAGTTTATACAAGATCTTGGACTTGATCCTTGTGAGCATGAAGTAACCGATCTTAGAATACCAACCCAAAGTTTGGCTTTGTCAATGGTTATGCTTCTTTCTTATGAATTACCTTGGAAAAACCTTGTTTATGATTCATTAAATACATGCTCATGCGAAAACTTTGGTCATACAAAACTTATCGTGCGTGGAGTGCTTGTGAGCATCATAGTGTATATATGGAAAGCCTTAACAATTCATGTAAATTCATACAAGACATGTTATCATTATAGTATACTTGAATAATTCTAGAAACATAGCATGTTTTCATTCCTTGCATTACATCATCAAGATCATGTCATTTTCATCACATCATATTTAAAATCATGATTTACTTAGAGATATTAACATTCACTTGCAAATATAGTTATATTCACCCTCTTATTGAAAAACCCTCAAATCTTAACCCCTATTTACTCATTTGATCGTAGTGTAGTTCACTCCAAAATCCCACATTTATTATTTGCATCACATTAAAGCTAAAATCACCCATTTAATCATCTTGTATCATCTTGGTATGATAACAAAGTTAGATAGTAGGTTTAGTTACTTGAAAGGATTAAATCCTAACTTGGAAGGATGATTGAACACGAGCTTGAGCTTGGAAATGGAGATCCACACTCGAGGAAGGAGATTCAAGCTCGTGGAAGCTTTGAGAAGTGATGATTTGAGCTCCTCCTTTCCTTCTTTTTCTCTCAAAAAGTCCCTCTCTAAGTGTTGGAACCCTTGGACTCCTGAAAATTGGGTATATATAGTGTTAGGTTAGTGAAAAATCTAAAAAAAAGCTTTTCTGTGCAATCTCGCTTGAGCGGGCTGCTCCCTGGACTCAAAAAACGCATTTTTGGTTGATCTCGCTTGAGCGGACTTGGAGCTCGCTCGAGCGGGTTTTTCTGCAAAAACGCACTTCGGTATTTCAGCCATAAATTGACTCTCTTATCGGATTTTGACGATTCAACTTGAGTTGGATTCATCATTCAAAGGGAGAAATTTGTCTCTAATAGAAAAAACCCAATTCTGAGTTTTTAATTACCTAATTGGGTTCTAAAGCCAACTAGTCTGAAAATGGATTTTAGCAGTTCAGCAATCCAACTTTGGAAATCCAACTTTTAAGTCAACCCCAACCAAAAAATCTGGAAAGGTGATCAACATGGGTTCCAATACCTTTCCAAAACTTCAAGAATCGCTCGATTTAGATCAGCGGTGAGATAACTACTGCTACTTAAAGTTGAGGGTATGCAAAGGCATAACCCTTGTTAATACTTAAGAGTATTCTATACTCTTACTTTCTTCATTCCAAACACCCATATACTAAAAATATATTCTTGAAGCTTTTAATACATGTCATCATTCATTATACCAAGCCATCAAGATCCGGGGTTCTACATAAATAACGGTGTATACTATAACGCTAGTATTAATGTAATCCATACTGGCATTAGAAAAAAACCGCCAGTATAGTAATTTCCGACGTAGGTTTTACTGGCGTTTAAAGTAATACACTGGTAATACTAGTAACGTCATTTTTTTGGCCTTTACCGACGATGTTGAGATGCCGCTAAAAACCTTAAATTTTGTAGTGATGCTGATCTTGATCAACATAGCCAAACGGATGCGATCCTGAACTCTCTCTCGGAATCCTTTTCTGCGTTTGTGTTGAATTACAACATGAACAAAGTGGAGACTGCTTTGCCAGAGCTCCTAAACATGTTGCAAGGAGTTGAGGACTTTATGAAGCGTACTAAGCTCTATGCAAATGTGGCAGAGGGAGTTGGATCTTCGAGGCCTAGGCCTAAGGGCAAAGGCAAGAAAAAGAAGAAGTCCAATTTCTCTAAGTTACTCAAAGGCAAGAAAGGAAAGAACAAGAAAGCAACTTCAGAGAAGAAGGACAAGATGTCTTGGATCTTCAACAGTGGTTCCATTCTTGAGATCTTCTAAGATGTCTTTTTTTCATCCTTTTGTAGAGTTTGGCATGAACTTCATTTTTGGTCTTCTAGGTCGCTTGAAGCTTATTTTGACTTTGACTCCTTTGTTCTTGTTTCATTTCGCTTAGATGACAATTCCATGACAATTGAATTGAATAGACACTATTTTGCATAAGTGTTGTACCCAGTTTTGCATAAGCACTAAAAGAGAACATTAGTCATATAAAAGTGATTTCAGTATTTAAGTTATCATCAAAATCAATTAGGGTCCTTAAGGTTGTAACCTTTCAGCTAATGCAGTCTACTAGCTAACAATAATATACTCAGCAATATTATATGAAAATTAAGCAACAAATGATAATACCTGTTTTAAACCAACATAGAAAATCAACGTCAAAAAATTAACTTAACCGTGCACATCTTTTCAAAATCATTATCTTATGAACTTTCGTAAAACCAACACATATCTTATAAGATTTCTTTTCTTATGAGTTACTTATGAGCTTATGAGTCTTATGAGCCTTGTAACTAATCTTAGACTTGATCCTTGGAGAATTGTAATCGATCTTAGATATGATCCTTAGAGATTTGTAACCGATCTTAGATGTGGTCCTTGTGAGCCTTATGAGCACTTATGAGCCTTATGAGCACTTGTGAGCCTTGTAAAAGCCTTATGAGCTTATGATCCTTAGATACTTGTAATTGATCTTAGACGTTTTCCTTGTGAGAATTGTAACTGATTTTAGAAAATACCAACCCAAATTTTGGCTTTGTCAATTCTTGTGGCTTATGCGTTTCCTTGTGAAATTTTCCTTAAAACCCTTTCTTATGAACTTTGAAATATCATGCTTATGAGAAAACCGATTATCCGAGAATTGAGAGTGCATATTGTACTTGTGAGCATCATCGTATGTTCGGAAAACGTTAAACATTCGAGGTACACTTACATAGATCATAGAAGTATCATGACATACTTAGAAAACCTTTAAACATTCCAAACATGTTGATATAGAACTTATGAGTATCATAATAGACTTAGAAACTATTAAACATGGTACACAATCCCTTATGAGCATTATAGAAATCATAAAATGCCTTTAAACATAGACTCATTATCATAGGATATCATTGATGGACATAGCATAGCAAGATCGTGGCTACTTAGCCTATTTCATTGAGAACATGTTTGAAAATCATTGTTTCTCTAGAAAAATTATAACAAAGCTAGAGAGTAGAAGGTCTCTACTCAATATCATCACATACATGCTTTTAAAATCTTACTTATAGTGTTTAGATCATAACCTAGCCAACTAGTAGAGTGTATTTACCTCTTTGAGCTTGAATCCTTGTGGTCTTGTGTTTGAGAAGTTTTGGAGGCAAGATTTGGGCCTCACCTTTGATCCTTGTGGAAATCCCTTCCAAAACCCTAACTCCCTCTCCTTTATTTCCCAAAATCTCTCTTAGATTTAGTCTTAATCTAAAAGCCCCCAAAAATGGCCTCTATTTATAGCCCAAAGGGTTGGAACCCTAAAAATCCCGTATTTGGGTTTTTTTTTTCGACTTAACTAGTCATGACCGTTCGAACAGTCTTTTGATTCTTTCGAATGGTGGTGTGATTGTTCGAATGATGTCCAACCGTTCGAACGGCTAAGCCTACTATTTTTAGTTTTCAAAACATTTATTTTTAATCGTTCGAATGGTTGTGAAACCGTTCGAATGATTGAGGCTACTTCTATTTTATTTTTAACCATTTACTGGCATCGTTTGAACGGTCAGGGAACCATTTGAATGGTTGCCCTAGTTTTCTTCTGTTTTTCACTTTTTCTCATTTTCTTTCTTATTTTCTTAGACCTTTCCACCTTTAAAACATTACCAAGGGTCCTCAAGACCTTAGAATGCACGCCATAACTCATTATTAAAGATAACAACATCATTATCATAAATCATACAACCCAACCACTACAAAATTTAAGGTTTTTAGCGGCGTAAAAATATCGCCGCTAAAGGGATAAAAAACGCCGTTATTGTTTATACCGGCGTACTAGTGTAAACGCCGGTAATACCTACGTCGGTAATCTATATACCGGCGGTTTTTTCCAAACGCCTCGAAATCTATAATCAATAACGGCGTTTTTCATAACGCCGTTAATAATTAATCAACAACGGCGTTGTGTATAACGCCGTGAGTGAGTAATTATTAACGGCGTTATAAAAATGCCGTTAATAATTACTCAGTAACGGCGTTATACACGACGCCGTTGTTGATTAATTATTAACGGCGTTATGAAAAACGCCGTTATTGATAACTTCTACGCCGTTAATAATTACTCAATAACGGCGTCCTTTACAATGCCGTTACTAACTTTTATTCATTTCCGGCGTTATAAAAACGCCGCTAATAGTGCCAATTTAAAAAAAAAACTATTTATATGGAATTGGTGGTTTTTTTTTTTTTTTACCTATATTATTTTGTACCTGTGAGCAGCAGAAATATTTATCGAGAGAAAAGAAATTCTAACATCCAATCTACATAAGACAAAAAGAAATTCATCCAAATAGTCGTAGTATGTACACATCATAAAAATATACATGTCCATATAAAAGTATCGGAAATAAAAAATATAAATCCTAAGTCTCTCCTCCCTCTGGCTGACTCCCTCCGGCTGGTCTAAAACCAGAGTGGTGTGTGCTGGCTCCCTCCTATAAAGACAATAAAATAACATTGATGATTAGAATATATCGAACAGAAAAAAAAAATTAAGGATTCCATAAAATTAATATGCAAAGAAACAAGGTCATGTCATATATTTCATACATATAGAGTTCAAACACATAGAAGTGTAGCATTTCATCAACATACATCCAAATTTATCTCAAATTTCTGATACTAATAAGGTTTAATTACTAAAACACATAAAAGTTTAGAAATTTCATTACTAACGAGGCCGAATTCATAGCTCTAACATACTTTGGCCTAAACCTATAAACCCCCACCAAATCCAAACCGAGGGTCGGATGTCAATGTCATGTCTTCTAACGCATGTATTTCGACCCAATCAAAGTGTGGGAATTCGTTTCGCTAGATTCCGAGGTCGTTTGCCTGATTTGGGCAGCAAGAGTCCCAAAATCCATACTTTGAAACTTAGGTTTTGCTTAAACCTACAAACCCCCACCAAATCCAAACCGGGGGTCGGATTTCGATGTCGTTTCTTCTTACGCATGTATTTCGACCCAACCAAAGTGTAGGAATTTGATTCGTTAGAGTCCGAGGTCGTTTGCCCGATTTGAGCAGCGAGATGCCCGAAATCCATACTTTGAAACTTATGTTTGGCCTAAACCTACAAACCCCCACCAAATCCAAATCGGGGGTCGGATTTCGATGCCGTTTCTTCTAATGCGTGTATTTCGACCCAACCGAAGTGTGAGAATTTGATTCGCTAGATTCTAAGGCCATTTGCCCGATTTGGGCAGCTAGAGGCCCGAAATCCATAATTTGAAAATTAGGTTTGGCCTAAACCTAGAAACACCTACCAAATCCAAACCGGGGGTCAAATTACTCTCCAGAAGGACATTTGCACTATTTTCGGTTTCTGGAATATTCCGTGATATTCTTGTTTTGAGTTTTTTCGAGAAAAAGTGAAGTTCTTGTTTTCCTTAAGAACTTGATTTGAGGAATTTTGATTCCAGTAGATATTACTCACACACAATTAAAAATAAAATTAAAATAAAAAGTGGGTAAAATAGTAGATGGCAAGCCATTTGAATCTGTAAAATTATGCCCCGCAAGTTAGCCTACTGGGCTGTGTTCAGGATTTGTCTGGATGCCCTTGCTACAAGGACTTGCAATGTCAAGTCTCAAAATTGGACTGGTTATATTCTAGTTCTTGTGTCATAGGGCCTGTAACTCAATTAGATGGCTATGGCAAGAGGTGAAGACTATTAATAGTGCAAATATCATGATTATGATGATATCACCTTAAATCAATTTTTCCAGTTAACATAAATAAACAACCCTCCAAATCCCTGGAATCTATTGAACACACTCCCAAACCTGAGAACAGTATCCTATCTACTAAACAACTCTTGAGGAGACAAAGGTGACTTTCCTAAGAACCAAAGTCTATACGTTGTCACTTACTCCATGTGGTTTTTTTGAAACATCATTTCAGATTGCGTTGGTATAGATATCCCAAACCCCAATTTTTGAAAATCAACAACAATTTGCCAATACATCCAATGCTCACATTAAGCATTCCCTCATGTCGGGTGATGTGTGGAGCCCGACCCAATTTTTTGGCATATGCCAGAGACAATCCCATGCCAATTGATTTATGGCGAAGGAGACCTTCTAAGGATTTATCGACAAACAATAGGAAGGTTGTGGTGGCCATGAGTTGTCTCCATGGACCATGGATAGAGAATTTGAAAGAGACTCCTCCCCTTCCTGAAATGGCCTAACTCTAGACTTTTCAGATCCTTTATTAATTGCCATTTAACGATGGCAGCAATTCATGGTAACTCTCACCTATATCTTTTCCTCTAGTTAAGGGTTCTTTATTTTGTGTGTGTGTGTGTGATCATCCCAACCTCTCTCTCTCTCTCTCTGTGATGCATAGTCATGATCATGCATCTGATACCAATTACTGTTTACTATCTTCTGATAAATCCCTTGTGGAAGAAAAAGCAAGAAGTATGGATGAAGTATAGTAGTATAACAAACTAGAACAGCTCAAATATCGAGATCAGAAACATCAGAAGAATCTTTTATCAGCCATGGAGAACAGCTCAATTATCGAGATCTAAGTTCTAACAAACTAGAAATCTTCAGAACCATATCTGATCATAACAAAATTCAAGAGATCGACCAACTTTTCCAGGAACTGCTCGTCTACGACTGCTGAAAATTCAAGAGATCGACCAACCACATGCCCCCTATTTTGGCTAGTGGGTGTTTACTTAAATGCTAAGATGAGATTTAACATACATTTGAGTAAATATTGTCAGGAAAGACAGCATGGAATAACGATGTGGGAATATCTAAATGTTAAATTACCTCATTCGGCGTTCCTGGCCTCGTAGCAGGTCCAACAACAATCTGTTGTTAAGATTTACAATAAATAAATGTGGGCATATCTAAATGTTAAAAAAAATTTATTAATGCTTATTAGAATATATACCTGCCCATGCAACATCTGTTGGATAAGCTGTTGCATGTCATTGATTTGAGCTTGTTGGGACGCCACCCGGGTCTTCGTCTCCTCAAGTTCAGCACGCAACCTATGGGTCTCTGCAACACCACTACTACTAGCACCGAAACTCCTCGAAGATGACCCCCGTAACCTGGTGGGAGTCGGGCCCATTCCATATCCACGGACCCGTCCAGGATGATCAGGCCCCAAGACCTGAGATAAAACATCATCTCGGCCTGTGCTATCTTCTGAGCCATCCGGTACCTGGTCGAGGAGTTCCCTAATTTGGTGCTGCAAACATATTGAAACATTTACTATCTTCAATTCCAATTAAAGTGATATATATTTGATAAAATGAAATATTTAAATTACTTACAATCTGCACTCCCGCCTGATCGTTGACCGGAAGGCCATTCTTCTTCGTGTGCGTCTTTATCCAAACCGTAGCACGGCCTGGAGCGACTAAAGAGGGACTCGCTAATCGCTATGGTAGTAACAATAATAGAACAACAAATATTTAATCCATATGCATGAAATTGTTAAATAAATTACTACGATTAAACCGAACATACCTCCTCCTCTCTAACTCTGGCGAAGCTCTTTATGCCCGCCGTATGAGGAACCGTTTGGCACTCGCGACTCCTTTTATTTGTGGCCCTCCGTTTCTACAATATTGTTGCATAAATCAATCAGACGGGCTAAAGTAAAATCAAAACTGTATTAACCATAATTGATTTCAATTATCAAACTAGCGGAATGCATGTGCAATGCACGTGACTGTCCTGTTCTAGTAAGTGCAATTAAATAGACTAAATAACTACAATTAAATATCTTATATCAATAAAGACACAGTTGAGCAAAGAAAATAAGAAAATCAAACACTTTTAACCCTTCCATTCTCTTTATAATAGTAGAGATATACCTGCCCCTCCTCAGAGTACCAGAAGTCGACGAGTACATTCCATTGTTCCCGAGGAATATCAGACGGGCACCGGGCATAGTTCTCAGCAGGAGGGTCCGTGAAAATAAAATGCTTGTTCCCCATATCGTGCTTATTGTCCCGCCATTTCTTATCTAGAGACATCAAAAGGTAGTCATCTAGGAAAGGTGGGTAGTCGAACTTGTCCTGTAAAAACGTTATTAAATTATTAATATTTGTGAAGAAGCTACATTAGTGAATGTTAATAATAATTGACCAACTTTTTTTGTTCTTACCCTTATCATACTCAAAGCTCGTTCTTTGTTGTCATCGGTGATTTCCTTCCAATTTTGCACATCTACTCGAAATAAATGGGCATCTCGTGCAATACCGCCCGACCATCTAGCCATCAAGCCAGCCTCCTTCCCCACTGGCTGCCCTTCTTCATTTACTCCGACCTTCTTTTTCTCTCCAGGGCGCATCTTGTGCACCTCTTTGCATTTGGCCTTACCTCGTACCTTCCTAGGCGGCACCACGGCGGGTGTGGAAGTCACCGCACTAGATGAGGGGGTAAGTGTAGGATCCATCTGCAAAATATTTGTATTAGCTTCTGATATAAATGAGACAAAAAAAATGTCAACATTGATCAATATTGTTAGTAATGAGAAACAAGAGTATGCCATTTTTAGGATTAAATTTTGAGAGATCTTAAAGCATTCATTGATTCATAGTATTCAGGTTTGATAAAAAGTAGAAACAGGAGTATGTTATATGTGATTGATATTATTTACAAAAAGAGATATGGCAGTGTTTAACAATAACAATGGACATATCATAATATGAAATTTGGCATAGAAGCACTAGCTGGGGTTCATTTGAATTGTTTATCTCACTTGAATCAAGATCTGGTTTGGCCCCTCGATTAAGGATATTTGCTGGAACTATCTCGTATTCAAGTCTAAGTTTCATTAGAAGTTGAATAACCCTATTTTGTTTTCATTCTTTCACTAGTTCCTCAAGAGCAGAAGCTGAAATGGAGCTAGCACAAATCATGTCTTGCTCGAACCAAAGTGCAATGAGACCAGAGTAGTAAGTCTGAATATCCTTATCTTATCTCCCTTATGGTATTGGGAGAGTTCATAATCAAGTTGGTGCTGTCGTGCTTGATTGGTTTGAGAGTACACCTTCTCCAAGTGTTCCCACATATCACAAGTAGTTTTGTAATCTTAAAGGGTTTGAGAGTACACCTTCTCCAAGTTTTGTACCCTATTAGACGTTTGTATATTAGAAGTGTCACTGCAGACGTTTGCTTCTCATGTTTCTTGAGAATTCATTTCATCATTATCAAAAAAAGGCAGTCATCATAGATAGAGGAATGGCTTAACAATCCTCTCACAAGTCTCATCCAGAATAAATAAAAATAAAGGAACAAAAAAAAGGAGAGGATCACTACTACAACTCCCAAGAACTTGTATCATTAAAGTTAAAACAAATATTATGACAAAGAATCAATAGGCCTTAAACATCCAAAACTGAACCCAACCAGCTAGCATATAGTATGATGGTAACAATTAATTGATCTTCAATGATGAATAGACGAGCCTCGTGAATCAGAAGCAAGTGTAGAAATCAATCGTACCGGTCAGTACAAAAGGTGTGCATAAGGAGCTCGACTCACCAGCTTTGTGAAGAAATAGAAAGTTGCATATAGGAATAGGTATAGTGAAACTTTGGATGTTATGCATTCACTGTTATGCATAACAGTTAATAATTGAGAGCTCAAAGATTTCGAAATTATACAAATTTGTTTCTTAGTTGAGCTCTCAATTATTTCCACCAAGTATACAGAAGATGTGTTGAACATATAATTTGTTTTTGTTTTTAGCTGATCTGTTGTAATCATGTGTAGGGTTATCTGTGGCCTATTTATCTGGTAGGCATTCCTTGGAGAGTCAACAATTTGGAACGTACAATCAAGATGATGTCAATGTATTGCGAGCTTTGGCTGAAGAACCTGGCATAGTTGACCTGTTCCTAACATATCCTCTTTTGTGTAGGGAAACACATGCTGGTTCAAAAGTGAAGCAGAGGTACCCAAAGAAGGACCAATGCAATGCTGATTCAGCTACAGGTTGCTGGTCCAATGACCCTTGCCAATAGGTTCAATCAAAATCGAATTTCTACAAGCTAGAGCAATAGACTGTGAAGCAACCACAGGCCACCAAAGGAATTTCTACCGAAGAGCAATCTTGCTTTGATACGATATAAAGGAGTACAAGAATGATCTTGTACTCCTTACCTAGGAAAAGCCCAAGGATGGGTTTATATAAATGTACAATGAGAATCCTATATGGCATGTAGGAGATAACTATAGAAGGAGAATACATCATAATATTACAACAATATTACAAGGATATATTATGAGATATTATAAGATTTTAGGCTATAGTGCACTTGGTATTCTCTTGTTCACAAAACATGTAGTAGAGACAATGCCAATTTGTGCAAGTAGAAATGATGCATATGGATGTGATGAGTGCTACTACCATGACGAAGCACGATCTTGGAAAGTGAAGGATGTGATGAGTGCTACTGCCATTACATCTCACGATCCTGGAAAGTGAAGGATGCTCTGCTAGCCAGTCCACAAGGAAAATTCCAAGCCCACTAGCCTTCCTTCCACTGGCCTAAAGAGAGAAAGTCTTTTCTCATCATTATCAGGAGAGACCTCCATGCGCTTCTCCCAACTGAATTTTCAGATATCTAGGAGGGAGATCGAGAAGAATGAATGGGTGAGGCTTTGAAAGAACCGTGTGGTGAATGGGCAGTGGGAGAGAGTGGGAGCAGTGATAGAGAATGAAGTATTAAGGAAATAAA
This sequence comes from Tetracentron sinense, assembly GCA_015143295.1. Classification (NCBI taxonomy): domain Eukaryota; kingdom Viridiplantae; phylum Streptophyta; class Magnoliopsida; order Trochodendrales; family Trochodendraceae; genus Tetracentron; species Tetracentron sinense. The sequence goes on along the minus strand of CM026568.1, from coordinate 2,044,765 downwards.
TGTAAGATAAGGTAGACTGTATTATAAGTGTATCTCATCACAATCAGAATCTTTGAACAATATCTTTAGAATTAGAAAGAAAGTTATCTTAGAAAGCCATTGATCAAAGATTCTTTAATACTAAATATATCGATAAAAAAATTCTGATTGTGATGAGATATACTTAGGATACAATGCATCTCATCTTACATTTATTTCCTTAGTACTCCATTCTCTATCCAGAAGTTGGTCAGAGGTACAGTGAGTACTGCGTAGAGGAATGGAGTTGAAAATGGTTGGTCCATTTCAAGGAAATTTCGGCAGCATTTCCCTATGGTTCTCCAAGTACACGACTTAGACTAGGGGCAAGCAAGCCACGTCGTCTAAATATGTGCCCAGAGAACAAGAGAAACGGCTGACTCCAATTTCCTCAATCTTGAAAAATCATGAGCAATTGACTGTACTGGAGATTATGCATTCTCAAACTGTCCAACCGGACAATTCAAGAATCATATACAGACAAATACACTTAATCACAAACAAGACCGAAAAGTTGTTAAACTGCATTCAGTCCTACTAGAGAACTAAATGTCATATTTACAACTGATCCGTCCAAATAGGTGATAACAAAAATGCATTTGTCACACAATGATTCTTGAACGGGAGATCTATGGTTCAATGCATGCATGTGTATGAACTTAAGCCAATACAAAAATCCAACCATCATAAATACAAAGTTTAAACACCCCTAACCAGTTTAAACAGTTAACATAGATACTCTTTGATGTGGCCAGTATTATGAACACAACTACCAGAACTTACATGCCCGAATCTCGGAATATCAAGGATAGAGAACTAAACAACATATTTACAACTGATCCGTCCAAATAGGTGATAACAAAAATGCACTTATCAGACAATGGTTCTTGAACAGGAGATCTATGGTTCAATGCATGCATGTGTATAAACTTAAACCAATACAGAAATCCAACCATCATAAACACAAAGTTTAAACACCTCTAACCAGTTTAAACAATTAACATATATCGATACTCTTTGATGTGCTCACTATTATGAACACAACTACTAGAACTTACATGTCTGAATCTCGAGTTCCAAGGATAGAGAACAAAGCGAAGCGAGTCTTTTATCTAGGCTTAAAGTTTATGAGCATTCCTTATCTGTGGCCGAAATATCCTTGCATCCGAGACATATGAAGCAAATGACTACTACATTACTTCCCTGATGTGTTTTATCTGTCTTCTCATACAGATGAACTTGTATTTCATTATATCGTGCTATAGGAGAAATGTCTATAGATTCGTAATACTTTTGCTAACTTCAGCTATGTACATTTGTGTACATTGTTATTATATATTGCGTTGAATCTTAATTTCGTCATTTTCTCCAAGGCTCAATACTATCACGATCTGGGAAGTGTATGTTTATGGGGTTCAATTTCTTGATAAGGAGACTGGTATAAGATAATCTGGGTGGTTGTTTCCTGGCCCATGCACTAGGATCTGGGAAGACTTTTATGGCCGAAAGGAATCTTGTTAACATGAAGAAAGCTTATGACCATATAAATGTTTTCCCCATCCTAGCGCATGGATCAGGATACAATCACCTAGATTAACTTAATACCAGGTTCCTTATCAACAAATTGAAGTCCTCTAGTTGGGCTGGTTGACTTCACGATACTTTTCAATCTCAGCACCAAACAGAAACATACAGTTGAACATCTAAAGAAGTTGGAAAATTTCAAGAGAAATTCCATTGGGATTGCGTTGCATATGCATCCACACTTGAAACTTCGTTGTGGATTTGGTTTAAGACTTGAGCCCATGCCTAGGAAAGGGTTAGTTCGGGTAATAGGCTCAGGTCATTTGACTCTAAGAGTAGGGTTTTCAAATCCTCGACCTAAGAATCTAACTAGCTTTAGTTCTAGTGAGATGTTTTACTATAAATGATCATCCTAAAGACGAATGGGATTTCGATGGATGTTTTACTATCTTAAGTTCTGTCATGCAGTATACAAATTAGAGCAGAATGGGAACATGTTGTTAACAATTAAGAATTACTTAATGCAATAAAATTGAATGAGAATTTAATATCAAAAGATCTAGCATGTTATTTTAGTCTATCTATCAAGTTATGAATTAACTATATATATATATATAACATTTAACCCATAATATTAAGAAACAGTAGAATCACAATTATTAGTCCAACATCATTTATTGCATTTAAGGGTACTAGAGCTAAAATTTTCTTTTGAAACAAATGTTAAGCATAATTAAGGGTACTATTTTTTTCTCTAGTTTTCTGGTGGCAAGGATATCTAAAGATACTTTCTCACTTCTTGGGTTTCCCTAACGGTAGTTTGCTCGACTTTGATGATTTCCAAGATATTTACCAAAACCAACAGAGAAACCCCATCTTTACAAACCCCATCTTTACAAATAACCAAAACCCCAAAAAATTATAGAGAAAGAGAGGTCTTACCAATGACTGGAGAGGTGGAGCCACTGGAGAGAGTAGAGGTGGCTACCAGAGAGGGCGACCGGGACACAGACAGGTGGCAGGGAACTTCTACGGCTACAAAGGGGGCAAATTATTTGAATGTAATTAAGATTAATTAGGAGGCACTCCAAACCACATAATAAGGTGAGAGTGTCATACTCAAAACCTGAGATTCCTGAAAAGGGACATGAGAGAGGAGGGGGTCCCTATAAAACCAGAACCTGCAAAGAAACTGAGATGAAGCACCTCTATCTACCTGTCTATCCCATCTTTCAATAAAGATGGGTTTAGAAGAGCTCACCCTACTGCACCGACCCGTCGTCGAGACCCCAGGTGGGTATGGCTTCTTTGCTACAATTACTAACCCAAAAAAAAAAAAAAATACTGATCAGCATGGTCAAAAGTCTCAATGAATCAATGAACACCAGCTTCTTTAGACTCATGGTTGGTCCATTTTCCTCCTTTTCTTTTCTTTTTACCCGAGTGTTTTGTGGGGATACTTGCAGTCTGAGTATTAAAAAAGACAGATGGGATTTTAGCATAACATGGAACATTCAGAGATGGTCAGGACTCTTAGCATTTTGTAAGTTAGGAATTAAGAAAATCGGATGATAACAACTGTTTGATCTATGGAATTCCTTTTTACCAAATTATATTGATCTACTCTTCGATTCTAGGGTTTCCTAATCGTAATCGTAATCGTAATCAATCTCCTCTCAGATATTTCCAGTTTTTTTTGTGGTTGCTAATCTTCGATTCTTGTCACATCTAATGATCATGGACGATTGCTTCTTCAGATTGTTTTCGTGAATCGGAGCAGATCAATGTCGGAAATGTGTGGATCGTTGGTTCAGATGGGTCGGAAGAAGAAGAACAAGAGGCTTTTGTTGAAAGGTTCAACTCTTGCCCTAAGTTTCTATCGTATTTTTGTTTTTTGAAATTTTAATCATAATCTCTTTTTTAATCGGTAATGAGATAATGATTTGGGATTGGAGTTTTGATTAATTAGTAAGACGAGGGTATTTGGATGGAGATCACTGACTGAGGTCTTTCTCCCATTTGCTTGAATTGCAGAATTGAATCGAAGAATGAATATTTCGAGACTACAGAATTCCATCTAGTTTCAGTTGAAGAGTATTTAATTGGGTAGGAAGAGGATCACTGTTTTTACAAAAAAGAGAAGAAAGAGAGAAGCTAACTGGTTACTGTTTAATCTGGTGGAGCTTAGTTAGTGGGTCGTTATTAGGTAGTTTGCATTAATTTTACTGTGAATCCAATTCATCGTTGGATCTCTTTCTCTCTCTTTTCAATACTTTTTTTAGGTTGAGTTGTGTAATGGAGTTGTTGAGGAGGAAGAGGAAGGGAAATGAAATTCATTGGTGTTCAGATCCACCAGTAATTTTACCATCCAATCGCAAATTCCCATCCTCCTTGTCAGTCATTGGATCTCACTTTTCATTGGAAGATTAATTAGGAGAGAGTAGAGGTGGCTACCAAGGCTCTCAAAGCATCATAATAAAAACCACCCACCTTCAGAAACCACATGCATTTCAAGCAGCATGCATCATTTAAATCTACTAAAAGAAAAACGATCAATGAAATCCACCCACCTTCAGAAACACCAAAATTCCACGAAATGCCCTTCAAAAAAAGACCCTTATTAACAGTTATCCCCTTATATCAGCAGTCATAAGCCCATTCTTTTATAACCAAAAACATGTTTTTAATATTATTTAGTAATATTTTAATATTTTTTAGTAAAATCAAATATATAATATATCATTTCTAATAATTAGAAACAGAAAAGAACAGCAATTATTATTATTTTTTTGGATGGTAAGCTGGGAAAAGAACAGTAATTATGAGTCTCACAAACCCTAAATTAATGAATGAACAAAATAGCATGCTTATACTAGGATAGAATCCAACTCCAACCATAAATAGTTACCAAGACTGCTAAAATCCTCCAAAATGAAAATGGGTTTAGCGAATAAAGTACATGGAAAATTAAACAAATCATCTCGTAATTACAATAAACATGGGGAAAATTGCAGTGGATATAGATCGAAACCGGTGGTCATGATTCCAACTATAGCATCGATTCAAATTGAGCAAAAAAGATAAAACTTAGAAAACCCTAACTGTACATGTAAAAGTAAAACCCATCAGATAACAAATGGAGAAAAGAAGAACGAATTGGAAATGTATGAGACTGTAAGAACTTACTTTGAAGCTTTACCGGAGCACGAGCACAAGCAACACCGGAGAAGATGATCGGAGCAAAGCAAGAGAAGGTGGCACGAGCAGAGAGCACGAGCAGGGAGCACGGGCAGGGAGGAGAGGAAAGAGGAGGGAAAGAAAAAAAGGTCGGGGCCCTAAATCCCCAAATATAGATTCTTTACCGGTGTTTTAAAAAAACGCCGGTATAGACCATAAAAAATCGCCACCATTCCTTTGGCGGGAAATATTTTCGCGGAACCGCCCATTTCTATAACGGCGTTATTGTAAAAATCGCCGTTAATAATGTATTAATACTGGCGTTTTTACATATAACGCCGCTATAAATGACTCTTTAGTGGTGTCTTACAATAAACGCCGTTAATAGTTATATTTACCGGCGTTTATCGCTAAATGCCGTTATTTGTTCGCCACTATACACTTATAATTTTGTAGTGAACCCATACATTGAAACCTTTTGGCTTTAAAACACATTTCATAGCACTATTTACTAGTACTGTGCGAATGAAGTTCCAGGGTTTTACATCCTCGCCCCCTTACAAAAATTTCGTACTCGAAATTAGAATGAACACAAGTAGGGATATTTTTCTCGTACTCCGACTTCCCTCTCCCATGTAGCTTCCTCTCTCGGGTGATATGCCCATTACATGAGCACTAGAGGAATGAATTTGGTGCACAAGAATTGCTCCTTCCAGTGTAAAATTTTAGCTAGTTGCTCGACCAGAGTCAGGTCTTCTCGGATTTCCAATGGTTCCTAAGCAATGACATGTGAAGGATTTGATAAGTACATTCTCAACAAAGAGACGTAGAAAACGTTATGCACAACCGCCATATGGGATGGCAAGGCAACCTGGTAAGCCACCTCTCCGACCCAGGTGATGATTATGAGCACGGATTTTGGAACTCACATGCTTATGTTATGAGTCGCCACTTACTAATTCGGTAGGATAAGTCCCAGGTAATGGATAAGGTCTTTGTCTGCTTAGAGTTCTGAGTAAGAGGTTCGGTTAAGCCCAAGGAAGGTGTTAGGCACCTCGGCACTTCCATTTTATAACGGTTCCCTAGTTACTAGGTTTAAGCCAAATTAATGTCAATTATTAGTCAAATACCGTAGGTTTAGTTTATACTAATCCAAGAATGAAAAAGCTAAACTAGGGTCGAACCCGAGTTGGATTGCCTACGTATTCACATTGGGGTGAGACCAGATCGAGCGTAGTTCTGGCACATGAGCTTGTGTCGAGGCTAAGGGAGTGTTGTGTGTGCACCAAGGGTGGCTTAGGTTTTAGCCGGGAGGCTACGGGTGGTTGATCGGGTTGGTCAAGTGCTTGATTATATTTGATTGGGCACGGTAGGTCGAAGGGTAGTCCAATAGACTGAGGGTTAGACCTGGTAGGCCAAGGGTGCAAGCCCGGAGGCTAGGGTTTAGTCCGGTAGACTAAGGGTTAAGCCTGGTAGGCCTTGGATGGACCCGAAGGTCAAGAGTAAGCCTGATAGGCTTTGGATTGGGTCCGGTAGGCCAAGGGTAAGCCCGGTAGGCTTTGAGTTGGGCCGATAGGCCAAAGGGGTTTAACTGTGGTTAGGATTACTAACCGGGGTTGAGCAAGGTCTAAGGTATGATTTATGGTCCTTAAAAGTTGTTTGAGCATTTTTAAGGGTTTCTCCCCCTAAGTTCCCAAGTTAAATGAGGTTAACCATGGTTAAGACATGGGTTTAACCAAGGTTAGGCACTCAACAAAGTTGGATTTAGGGTTAGAATGCCTTTTTGAATTTTTCTTATGATTTTTTTGGTTTTTTCAAAGGTTTAAATGAGCTTAACCATGGTTAAACCAAGTGTTAACCATGGTTAAGCTTATCTAACCATGGTTAGGCATGAGCACATAATCCAAGAGTGATATTTTCTAAAGTTTCAGAATATTTTAGATTTTTAAGGATTTTTTGAGATTTTTCCATGGAGTTAGTCCAACTTACCATGGTTAACCCTTAACCATGGTTGAGTTAACCATGGTTAAGGTAGGGGCAAGGCCTGGACAAGCTTGGGATTGCCCAGGGGCCCAGGTCAGGTCAGGTCTGGTGGAGGGCCCCCATGGGCTGTGGGCCACTATAAAGCCCAAAAAAAACCAAAACATGATATTGTCAGCAGATGGATTGCTGATAGTTTTGGTGCATTTTCACCAAATTTTAGGGGCCCTTAACCATGGTTAGGGGTGGAGTTAGGGTGTCCATGACCCATGGTTTTGAAGACCAGGATGGGGGGAATGCCCTAGGCCTGTTGTGGGCCCTAGGAAAGGCCACGTGTGGGCCTGGTAATGGCCCAAAGGTTATTACTGAAACTCTGACTATTTTTTAAACTCAAGCAACTAAACATGGTTAGGGTGAAAGGGGAGGTCTGTGAAGCCCAAGTTAGCTTCACAAGAGGGTTAGGGCGTTACCCCATGCCCTGGACAGGACCAGGGTTAGCTCAGGTGGGGCCCACAGGTCCTGAAACATCAAGCTTCAGGAGTGTCGGCACTGTGATTATCGACACTCCTGGATTTTTCCAGAATTTGAAAAATGCCCTACGGGGCTGCAAAGGGGGATACTCAGGAGTTCCCTCATGGCATGAGGGACCCCAAAAGATCTCTGAGACTGCCTGGAATGTGCTATGCCCTTGGGGGGGTGGTTCCCCACACCTATGAATGTGGGAGAAACCCTCCACAATTGGTGTACCTACAAACACAAAGAGAAAGTCCCCTGTAATGGAACAGGGACTCATAGGAGATTACAAAATAGTGATAAAAGGGGTAGGGGGAAGCCCTACCCTGCTATTGATGTTGACAGGGGCATGGGTGGCCTGTGGTGGCTGGTGGTGGTGGCACTATGGTGATGCTGCAGGTGGTGGAGCACTATGGTGCTGCTACCCAAGTGCTGGGAAAGGGGTAGGGTGGTCTTTAGAGCTACTAGAAACTTTGTGGAGGGGTTTAGAGGTCCAAAGATGTGGTTTTTTTGAACAGGGGTTTGGGTTGGAGATTTTGGAGTGGGTTTTTGGCCATGGAGGGTATTGCATTTATAGGTGGAGCCATGGGGGACACCCCTGGTAATAGTACCATGGTTGGTGGAGCTCTCATGAGGTGGAGAGGGGTGTAGCAGGTCTGAGAGAGGGGCAGCAGGCGTGCCTGACCACGCAGGGGAGCTGGTGTACAGCAAGAGGCTAATCCAGGGAATGATGGTAATCAGTTTACTACCATTCCCCAGCTTTTGCAAAATGGGGTTGTTGGTAATGCATTCAGCCACAGACTGGGGGTTCAAATTTTTTGAAATTTACGGGCCTGGGCTTGGGCCCAGGCCGAGACTTTAGACCTTGGGGGGTTTGGACTTAGGGTTTAAGCCCTAAGGGCTTGACTAAGCTATGGCTAGGGCTAGGGCTAGGGCTAGGGCTAGGCTAGGGTTAGGGATAGGCTATGGCTCGGCTAGGGTTTACCTAGGGTTTAACTAGGGTTTGTCCTAGGGTTAGGGCTAAGCTAGGCTAGGGTAGAGTTTACCACGGGTTAGGGTTTGACTAGGGTTAAAACCTAGGGTTATACATAGGGTCCACTAGGGTTTGTCCTAGGGTTAGGATTTAACTAGGGTTAAAACCTAGGGTTATACCTAGGGTCTACTAGGGTTTGTCCTAGGGTTAAGGGACTCGACTGGGGGTTTAACCATGGTTCAAGAATCCTTAAACATGGTTAGGAGGGGTGTAAAAATTGGGTATTTACAGTTTCCTCTCTTTCTCAGAGAGTGCCAAGAATGACAATTTGAGTGATAAAGACTGAAAATATCTGATTTTTACACCAAGATTGGGTCTTAGGAATTCGGTATGATACACATGCATGCTGTGCCAGTGGTGAATGCTCATGCAAAGATTATGGCTAATACTAGTGAGTAGCAAGTGGCTAGGGAAGAAAATGGGTGCGGAGATGGTGTGGCCTGGAGGTGCTTAGCCGAAAGAGGGTGTCCCTCAAATGCGGCAGAGTTTTGATCGAATCGGTGTTTCCCAAGGGATATTAACTTAAACGATCGGAGGACACACGGAGAGTTAGAAGAGGACACGTAGAGTGTCGGGGGATACATAGGGTGTTAGTACATGCTGGGTGTTAAGGGACACACGGGGGTGTCACAAAAGGGAGACATGCAGGAGGTAATGCTGCGGTGTGACGAGTTTGTCACGGAGCACACAGGATGTCTAGGACACACTTGGGGTGTCACCAAGGGGAGACATGTAGTAGGTAATGCTGCGGTGTGACGAGGTTATCACGGAGCACACAGGATGTCTAGGACACATGGGGGTGTCATAAAGGGGGACATGCAATAGGTAATGCTGCGGTGTGACAAGGTTGTCACGGAGCACACAGGATGTCTAAACACATGGGGACGTCACAAAAGTTTGAGGCATGATGCCGGATTGATATTGGGATTACCCAAGAGAGACTGGATTTTGATCATGCTGAATATGATGTTATGCTGTCATGAGTATGACTCTACGGTGATTCGTAATTGGCGGGGATGCGCGGCTTTGGCATCCTCTGCTTGCTGAACGAGACTGCTTGGCGCAGGTTGGTACAAGCGGGTTTTGATATCAAAAGTTTGCTTTTGAAAATGTGTTTAGGAAAAGTGTAGAAGACTTTTGCAAAGATTTTTGTTTTGACAACAAAATACTTAGTTAGCTTTCAGATGTGCCGATTAATCGCCTATGTTAGGGCTTAAGGGGTTTTGTGAATCGTCTTTCACTCTCGAAGAGAGGAGTATGATTCAAAGTAGGATGCTTCCAAGTGTAGACAAGCTTGTCAAATACTGTTACAGGCTGAGGACCCTAGCTGTGGAGAAGCTTTCTGATGGGCTTTGTAAGCTTCTAGACTCTTGCTATGGAAGAGTATTGATGTGAGCTGTCGAAGGCTTCCACTGGGGATCCGCTGGGGATTGGAGATTGTTTGCTGTCAAAGAGTGGGCTTCTACTGTGGACCACTGCTAGGAAATTTGGTTTGTTGGGGATTTCCTGATGTTTCCTTGCATGTTGGGGAGATGTTTTCCGAAGGATTCCCTACTGGGGAATGCTTGGGAGTTACACATTTGCTGGGGATATTTCCTGTTGGATACCCGTCCACTGAGAGTTGCTGACTGCTGGGGATAATTGGGGAATCTGGGAAGCCTAATTGCTGCCGGATGTTGTTGCCAAACTGATTTTTAGCTTTTTCTTCATTTTTTACCCTTAGAATGACCAAGTCATGGGGTTCGCATAATTTTTGCGTGATGAAGTCGTTGCCAGTTTTCTTCATGCCTGTAAAGCTGATTGATTTTTATCCATTTTTTGCCTCTAATCGCAAGACTAGGTTTGGGAATCGCATAATTTTTGCTCAATGAGGCCATTACCGGTTTTCACTCATGCCTGCGATTGGTTGGGGAAGCTTGTGATTTGCTGGGAAAAATATGTCTTCTCCCGTTATTGCCCGAAATGGCGCCCCTTCGGGGAGTTGGGGTGATATTTTCGGTGAGGGATGTAGATGTGATATTGCGCTTACACTCATAGTTTCTAGGGGATCTAGAAGGACTTAGAGTAGGACAAATTGAAGGCAAGGGACCGAAGTTTGGGACACCCTGAGTTGTAGTTGATTTGTATTCTCTTGGAAGTTTTTTTTGGTCCGCTGGGGAATTTGAGAGAGGTTGTCTCTACTGGGAGAAAGAATCCAGAGAGTTTTATCTCTGTGGGGAGTCTCTGATTTTTGAGAATGTTTCGAATTCTATTTTGGGCTTTCTTTTGATAGAAATTTTGTATACTTTGATGTCGACTCTATTGCGGGAGTTGGGAGGATTTTTGCTTGGGTAGTGACTTTGTGGGGAGAGTTAGTGAGGTTGGACTCTTTCTGGGGAGAAGAGGTCCTGGAGGTTAACACAGGGAATGACTTGCTCCTGTTAGTGACCAAACCTGATTTATCAGGTTGCCTACGTACCCTTTATAGGATCAGGTCATGACGTAGTTCAGGCAAATGCCACAGGTTGGCAAGGGAGGGTGTCCCTGAAGAGTTTTTGAGAAAGAAAAGGCTGTTAGGCTCAAGGGGCTAGTTAACGGATTTCATTGATTTTTGTAAAAGGGTTTACAATATTGGGGATAAGGAGTGTGCCAAAGATGGCTCCTGTCATTTCCCAGAGAAGCTAAGAGTGTAAAGCACCTATCAGATCTAGACTCTAAGCGTAGTATCTCTTGACTTTGTCCATGTTGACGGGCTCTGGGAGGTCTTCATCATCCATATATCCGAGTCGAAGGGCGCCGCCTGAGAATTTGTCTCGGACGATGTATGGGCCTTCATAGTTGGGAGTGAATTTGACCCTCGGGTCAGAGCGGTTTGGCAACACTTTCCGAAGAACTAGGTCACCGACTTTGATGCTGCGAGGCTTGACTTTCTTGTCGAATGCCCTAGCCATATGCCTTTGATAGGCCTGGGAATGATTGATGGCTTTCAGTTACCATTCTTCAATCAGATTCAGCTGTTCATATCGAGTCTATGCCCATTCTGCTTTCGACAGCTTTGCTTCCATTAACACTCGGAGTGATAGAATTTGTACTTCGACGGGGAGGACTGCTTCCATACTATAATCCTGAGAAAATAGTGTTGCCCTAGTTGAGGTTCGGATGGACGTTCTGTAGGGCATGAGTGTATATGGGAGCTTCTCATGCTAGATAGAGTAATTGGTTGCCATCTTCTTAATGATTTTCTTCAAGTTTTTGTTGGCTGCTTCAACTGCACAATTAGCCTGAGGCCTATATGGTGTGGAATTGTGATGTTGTATTTTGAATTTCTGGCAGAGATCAGTCACCCCTTGTTGCAGAAGTTGAGAGCATTGTCTATCACAATCTCATATGGGACTCTGTATCGACAGATGAAAGCGCTGAACCACAGAAGCTGTAATGATGGCATAAGAAGTTGCGTCGACCCATTTTGTAAAGTAATTGATTGTAACTAGGATGAATCGATGTCCGTTTGATGCTTTCAGAGCTATGGGTCCAATGACGTCGATGCTCCATACTGAGAATGGCCAAGGTGCGGTCAGATTGTGTTGCCTTATCAGTGGTGCATTGATTTTATCAGCATAGAATTGCACTGGCAGGACTTCTGCACGTGCTTATAATAGTCATCTTTCATTGTAGACTAGTAGTAGCCCAGCCTGAGAATATTCTTGGAGAGCATTAACCCGTTCATGTGTGGCCCGGAAGTTTCTCCGTGAACTTCTTCAACTACCCGTGCTGCTTTATTGGTGTCAAGGCATCTGAGCCAGATCAGGTTCAACGACCTTTTGTACAAGATTCCCCTCGAGAGGAAAAACTGGATAGCCAGTCTTTGGATCGCCTGGCGGTCTGTTTTGGTAGCATCGAGTGGGAAGGTCCCATCCTCGAGGTACTACTTGATGTCGGTATACAAAGGCTTGTTATCATATACTTCTTTAATCTGAAAGCAGTAGGCAGGTTGATCCTACTACTGAATCTCAATTGGCCAGAGCATGATGTCCTTGGGGATCTGAACCATGGAGGCGAGGGTAGCCAGTGCATCGGCAAACCTGTTATGATTCCTAGACCTGTGGCTGAAGGTGATTCTTCTGAACTGAGTAATCAGCATGTTGAGATAGGCCAGGTAAGGGACTAGGCCTGATAGATTACCGAAGACAAGCCATCATAGATATCTATCTCTTCAATCTTAATGCACAGGGCTTCTTTCAGACTGACTATACACGCCTCGTATTCTGCTTCATTGTTGGAGCATCTGAATTTTAGATTAATTGAGATGGGGGGGGGGTGTGCTCCCTTAGGTAAGATTAAGACTGCTCCTGCCCCATGCCCGTGACTGTTGGCAGCTCTGTCAAAGTATAACTCCCAACTGGAGTATTTTTGCTCTTCTGCTTCTGTGTACAAGATGGCTTCATCAAGAAACTGATCATGTACTGAGACGTAGTCCTTTGCTGGACTGTGGGCCAAGTGATCTGCTATCGCCTGTCCCTTGATAAGTGATGTTGAATTCAGACAACATCATAAGCTATTGGGCAATCCTTCCTGTTGTGGCTGGCTTTTCCAAGAGGTACTTGAGTGGATCCATCTGGGATATCAGGATTACCGGGTAGGAAAGCAGATAGTGCCAAAGACGTTGAGTAGCCCAGACTAGTGCCAAACATGTCTTCTCAAGAGGGTTGTACTTCTCTTCATACTCCAGCAGGCGTTTACTGATGTAGTAGATAGCTTGTTCTGTTCTGCTTGTCTCGTCGTGCTGTGCTAGGACGCAGCCCATGGAGGATTCTTGTACTGAGATGTAGAGTAATAGGGGTCGTCCTAGTGTAGGAGGCACATGTATTGGGGGGTTGAGCAGGTATTGCTTTATTCAGTCAAAGGCTTCCTGACACTCATCAATCCAGACTTTTGGCCTGTTCTTTCGGAGAAGCTTGAAGATCCACTCGTAAATTGGAGTGAGCTGTTAGATGAATTAGCTGATGTATTGAATTCTACCCAGGAAACCACAGACTTCTTTTACAATCTGGGGATCAGCATTTCGATGATAGCCTTAGCTTTGTTTGGATCAATCTCGATGCCTCATTTGCTGACTATGAAGCCGAGGAGCTTTCCAGATGAGGCTCCAAAGACGCATTTGGCTGGATTCAGTCTCAGGCCGAACCCTCTGAGTCTGTCACAAAGTCTTTTCAGGTCTTCCGGGTGCTGCCTGGCGGTAGGTGACTTTACTATTATGTCATCCACATAGACTTCAGTTGTCTTGTGGATCATGTCATGGAATAGTACCGTCATGGCCCTCTGGTAGGTTGCCCCTGTATTCTTGAGTCTGAAGGGCATGACCTTGTAGCAGAATGTGCCCCAAGATTTGATGAAGGAGGTTTTCTCCATGTCTTCTTCTGCCATTCTAATCTGGTTGCATCTGGAGAAACCATCCATGAATGAGAGAGTCTCGTGCCCTGCAGAATGGTCGATTAGAATGTCAATGTGCGGGAGAGGGAAATTGTCTTTGTGGCTTGCCCCTATTCAGATTCCGGTAGTCGATGCACATCCGGACTTTGCCGTCCTTCTTAGGTACTGGCACGATGTTGGCCAACCATTCCGGGTAGGTTGCCACTACCAGGAAGCCTACATTGATCTGCTTTTCAATTTCCTCTTTGACCTTCTGTGACTATTCGGGTCTCATCCATCTCAGTTTCTGCTTAACTGGTTTGACGTCAGGGTTTAAGGGCAGTTTGTGCACCACCAATGCTAGGGTCTAGGCCGGGTATGTCCTCATATGACCAGGCAAAGACATCACTGTAGCTCTTCAGGAAGATGATCATGTCTGTTCTCTATTGTGGCCTCATCTTGTGCCGATTTTGACTAGCTGCGGGTTATCCTCGGATCCAAGGTTCACTGTCTCGGTATCCTCAATGTTTGACTGTAATAACCATTCACTGCATTCTAGGAGGTCTAGTATCTCCTGAGGCGGTTCCTCTTCCATCTTTGAATCATATTCCACTTTTGTAGTTCTAGAAGGGTTTCAGGGGTAGCCTTAGTGCAGGCGATTTCCTAGCAAATCAATTAGCTTAGTTTAGCATGCTTATGATTTTTTGTTTTTGGTGGCTTCAGGACAGTAGGCCTTCTAGAGGAAGAGTCCATGTGATTTTCGTCATAAGCCAAAATATTTGATACAAAACATGTTTTTGACTCAAAATGTCAAATTTCATTTATAAAAACAATATGATTGTTGTTTACAAAAGTTGACTTAATAAAAAAGAGGCCGACAGTGGGTTGACATTTGGATTTTGTAAACAAGAGTAAAAGAGAAATAGAGGGAGGAGAAGGGTGATGATTGTTCACTGCTTGGTTTGACCGACATTTCCTGCATTGCTGCTACCCCGGCCTTGGATGGCTTCAATGGTGAGAGCCTCAGTCCACCAACAGATTAGTGGCTGGCGACTGGATGATGCTTCAACGCTGTTGGAGAGGGTGTAAACCTGCTCTCCCGTTAGATATTCTGCTTCAGTAGCATCTTCGACAGTCAGCTCGTCGAACAATTGGGCCATGCTAAAGATCTTTGGATCTGGAATCTCTGAAGATTCGGGATCGATCTGAGAGGTTAAGGCAACTGGTGCAGTAGAGCTGTCAGGATAAGGCTCGAAGGTTCCGACTGGGAAGGTTATAGAAATATGGGGTCGACGTTCAGGTTTCGCCAATCGGCTGCTTTTCCATGTTAGCTTTGTGAGATAGTCCTCATATTTGGGCCTATAGTTGCCAGAGGGTGGAGTGTAGTGCGGAGGTGTATATCTCTTCTTCATATCTTGGTTTCGGGCTCCCAGGCCTACCCTGGGCTAATAGTTCATCTTTGTCATCATCCTGACAAATGGTGGAATTTGTTGTTTGTTTTGCTCTTCTATCTGGGCGATAGAAATGACTTCCTCAAATTGGTAAGAAATGAAGGCGATGCCTTGCCCAAGCTCCTGGATGTCTTCGAAAGAACTCACCAATTCCTCTGACGATATTACAACCAGGTGGTCGTCTTGGATGAATTTGATTATCTGGTGCAGAGAGGAGGGAATGGCTCCGACTGCGTGGATCCACGGCCTCCCGAGGAGTAGGGTAAATGAGGCAGGCAAATTTACAACTTGAAAGTTTATAGTGAATTGAGTAGGTTCGACTTTGATAGACAGATCGATATCGCCGAGATTTTTCCATGTTAAGTTGTCGAAAGCTCTGATTGTCATGAGTCTCTTTTTCACTTGACTGAGGCTCATACCCAAGCTTTGCAGTGTTGATAATGTGCAGAAGACCAATAATTGAAATCTGGGCTGGTGTCTTACTCAACTGCTGAGTTATGTTGAATTCTTCTGCTTTCTCTAAGATTTTAGTAGAACTGTAGAGTCTACTGATTCATTCTCAGGGTCTGGTACCCATACTATTTCTGTTCCTTTCTCTTTCCCTTTCCATTTTTTCAGCTCAGCTGTAGGCGGTTAGTACACCCGGCAGAATGGGTGAGGTTGGCTATGCTCTTACTCTCAATGATGAGAGAGCGAGGAGCAGGAACGTGGTTAAGGCTGAAAGGTTGAGAAGGGATGTGAGGGATTCGGACTGGGCCGGTAGATGTGGAGGCTTAGGCTGGAGCCGTGGGCCAATTGGTGAGACAAGGGATTGTGTAAACAATCTGCTCTTCGTCAGATTCAAGAGCAGGGATTTGGACTGGGGTCTGGATGGCCTGGATGTTTGACTGTGGGAGAGGGATAATGACTGGAGGTCTGTAAAAAGGCTTGATGATGCCATCATTGACTGTCGGTGTGCTGGGTCTAGGCTGCCATACCCCGGGCTCTTCCCACTGTATGAAGTTAACTTGATTGTTATGTGGGGGCAGTGGTGCCTGGTTGATGCCGGTGTTGCTTGGAGCCAGCTCAACCTTTCCCTCATCCAGGAGATCTTGAATGGCACACTTCAGGCTTGGGCTTTGGTGAAAGGCGTAGTGTTGATTGACATCATAGTTTTCGTTTCTCTTTTCTGGGGGCAAGAGGAGAGTACGGTCTCTTAAAGCAAGAAGACCCTGCTTGGTCAAGAACTCTACCAATTGGCTGAGAGTATAGGGGAGAGGTGTGAAGTTCCGAGGAGGATTGTCTTGTTGACAGTTTTGCCCCTGGTTAGGCCAGGCTGGTCAGGTGTTTCTAACAACTGGTTGTTGCTGAGTTAGAGCTACTGGAGCTGGAAGTCGAATGGGTGCTGAAGAAGCCACCATGTGTACACTTTTTTTTCTAGTCCTAGGGACTACTGTTCCTGCTGGTTGAGGCTGTCACTTTAGGAAGATCAAGCCCTAGACTGGAGTGGATGACCCAACTCTTGATGGCAGTCTCTATGCGAGCACCAGTCTTAATGATGGTGCCGAAATCTACCATGTGCAAAGTGACCATCAGGGTAGAATAGGGTTGCTTCAGTGTGCTCATGAACATACTTGCCAGTTCCTCTTTAGGGATAGGAGTAGGGATTTTAGCTGTCATTTCCCTCCACCGGGTGACGTATTCTAAAAATGATTCATTGTTGCATTGGCTCATTTGCTCGAGCTGCCTCCGCTGAGGCTAGAGCTCCTGATTAAAGGAATACTACTCCACAAAGCAGTCCATAGCATCCTACCAAGTCTTTATCCTCTGTTTTTCGACCAACATCCACCACGTCAGGACTGCCCCTTTCAAGCTCTTCTGAAAGTACTATGTAAGGAGGGGCTAGTTCTTCTGGTGCAGGAGCATATCCCCCAGGTGTAGCTGTAGATGCTATTTTGGACAGGCTGAGCCATCGTACTTGTCGAAGTTTGACACTTTAAAACTTGCGGGAACTACATCCCTGAAGAGAAAGTCATGTCTTCTAATGACAGACTGGTGCTAGCAGATGTACCCTTCATCTTTCTTATCTCTTCTTTCATTTGTTTAATTTCTTCATGCTGGTCTCGAAGAGATGGTGTTGGATCAGAAGACAATGGTGTGTCTTGATTAATGTGAGAGGCATTAGGCTGCTCTGCCCCCTCGAAGTGCTCATACTCCATATCTCCTCCGCCTGTAGCGAGCAGGGTTAAGGATGATGATTGGGTTATGGTGAGGCTCAGGGATAGGTTGCTCGGATGATTCACCGATGGGGATCTGGGGAGAAGGTTCATCGATTCGGGTTCCAATCAAAATCTTCAGAGATTCCAGAACACTATCAAGTTTTGCTTGGATGGCCATAATGTCCTTGTTATGAGCTTGTAGGATATCACTGTTCCTTTATTGCTGATCAACTGGTTCTGCCATTGTATCAGAACTGCTTTCTGACACGGCTTGGATGGGCCCCTGCTCTGAGACCGGTACTTCTGTGAAGGCTGCGTCTGCTACTTCTGCGAGAATTACAATCATAGAGCGAGTCATGAGTCGGCTTATGCAACTGAAAAGAATGCAACGGCTAATCACGATTATGCATGATGAGACAAAATGCAGGAAAATATTTTTTATTGAATGCATGATTGAGTGAGTGAGTATAGGACAATGACTCATGAAAAGAAAAAGGCTCAACCCTAAGCAGGTCCATCAGGGATGGCAAAGTCAAGCTGCCGGGGCACACCTTCAAGGTCCATGATATGCTATTGGAGGGATGTAATTTCAACCTCCATGTGTCCAATTATTTCCATGGCATTTAACATGTGGGATCCGAGCTATCGGATCTGACTGGTCATCTCAACTTTTGCACTATCAAGCTGCTCTTGATAAAAGTGTAGCTGGGCTCTGATGATGGCAGTTTCTTTGGCATCACCCCTGCGTCTCTTTTGGAGGGATCGGACTGTATGCTCAAGTTGGTCAACCTGTTCCTACATGGCTAGGAGTTCGTAGTTCTAATCCGCTTCCTATTGCCTGAA
Source organism: Tetracentron sinense (assembly GCA_015143295.1). Taxonomy (NCBI): domain Eukaryota; kingdom Viridiplantae; phylum Streptophyta; class Magnoliopsida; order Trochodendrales; family Trochodendraceae; genus Tetracentron; species Tetracentron sinense. The sequence goes on along the minus strand of CM026568.1, from coordinate 2,026,640 downwards.
TGCTCGTTTGGCCTTCCGTAGCCTCTTCTCTGCCTCCTGGATCTGTAACTACCTTTCCAAGAAGATATCTCTGCAGGGAACCACCATGTCTGCGATGGGTATGGTTCCTCATGATGGAGCGAAAACTGGTGTTGGCAGTTCCCTGGGTGCCGGCATGCCGGATGGAATATCAGGGTTTTCCACCCATAGTCAGTATACAGAATTAGTTGGTGGTCCTATTGTAACCACAAAGTCTGGCCATTGATCTCTCCGAGAGCTTTACTAATCTACTTACAATCGACGGGTGAGGCGTTCAGACTGCACTGTAAAGTCAGCGAAGTCATTTTCCAGATTGTCTATTACCGGAATATGCTGAAGGAGTCCAAACTGGCGGAGGGCTTGGAGTGGTTCGTAGGCTGCAGAGCCGGTGAGACCTGCTAGGATCACTCATTGCCTTCCTGCTATGACAATACGTGGTAGCTATCTGCCAACCAAGCACACGTATTCCCATGTAATCTGCTCCTCTGTCAGGTTCTGGAGAAGCCGGTAAAGAGTCTTGACGTTTGTGGTCACTATGTGGCCCTAATTCTGAGAAATCTTCCTGGGCAGGCTGTATACATATCGGGGGACGTCGGACACCGGTATGATGGTGGGCAGGTGTGAGACCAGCCACAGGTGTAAGAGTGGTGCACTGGCATGGAAGATGCCCTTTATGTGTTCTGCTGCTTGGTTGAAAGCCCTGAGAAGCTCTGCAAGGATGACTGGGACGGCCGTCTTGGAGTCGCGAATGTCTTACATGATCCACACCAATACTGATTTGGTGAGGGTCTGACATTTCGGGAACACCAATTGGGACATGATGATCAATGTAAAGGCATTGAGACCAAGAAGTTCATCTACCAGGGAGTCAGGGTTCCACCTGGGCTAGTACTGTTGCTCAAAAAATTTTATAGACACCCGTTCATATGTGCCGATAGGATCGTGTTGCAAGGAGACAGGCTTGATTTGTAAAAATCTTGAGAGGTCTGTCTGAAAGTTTGCCCTGTAGCATGGTACTGTGGCATCGCCTTCTATGGTTAGGCCAAGAATGCGCTGTATTTCTTCTAGTGTTGGACACAACTCGTTCTTACCTGTTAATCCCTACTTAGGTGTTGGCAAATTCCATGATAATTAGATAGGTCATGTGTGTTGAGTCTTGTTCAATATGTCATAAGAGCTAAAGCTTCAAGAAGAGTGAAGAAACTGAAAAAAAGCTTCTACTTTGGATCTTGACAGGTAATGGACTTAGAGACCCCTACCTAGGTTGGATTTGACTTAGATAACCCTAAACATACCAACGAGGATAGTTTTAAGCCTAACAATGACTATTGGTCTTAATTAAATCAAACAAAAATTAAATGTAAAAAATTTTGGCCGAAATTCTGTCTCCATCGATCTCTCGGTATTGAGACCGATCGCTCGGTGGCCTACTGAGAGATCAGTGGCTATCGATTGGTGATCATTTTTGTATGGGCTAAAATTCCAGAGAGTTGTTATTGGACAGCTCGCTCGGTCATATGTACCGATCGATCGGTGGCCTACCGATAGTTCGGTGGCTATCGACTGGTGATCATTTTTGTATGGGCTAAAATTCTAGACAGTTGTTATTGGACCGCTCACTCGGTCAGATGTACCGATCGATTGGTGGCCTACCAATAGATCGGTGGCTATCGATTGGTCTAAAATTCTGTATGGGGTATTTTTCCAGAGGTTATTTTTAATCGATCTCTCGATGTGAAGACCGCTCGATCTCTTTTGGACCGAGCGATCAGTTATGAGCACCGATCGATCGGTCCCCGTAAATAGAATTTTTTAATTTTCTGAACTCTTTTCTAAACCCTATATAAACAACTTTTGGAGACCTAATTCGTATCCACTGTTTATTTTTGAAAGAGTAGAGGTCTGAGAAACCCTTCTAGGGCTTTTTCCTTTCTTCTCCATAGATCCTTGTTGATCCCTCCTCTTTCATTCATCCTAGAGAATGCAATCAAAGATCTAATCCTTAGATATTGCATTGTGTGATCTCTGATCCTTATGAGATCTCTCTTTGAAGTATTCTAAAATTGATTCATAACCCTACACCTTGTGTGTGTGTCTGGTGTATGATCCGGAACCTTCTTAGAAGGAGATCGATCGTGTGAGATTGTGGTATTGAAGTAGCTTGAGAAGATTTGGTCGGTGTGGAACTGAAGCTGCTACGGCGGAGATCGAACTTGCTGGTTCGTGGAAATCAAGAGCAAGAGTCTGTACCAAGGAATGGCATGTCGTGTCGTATCCATTTTGAGTAAGGTCTTGTCTTGTACTTGAATACTTTTCATAGTGAAATTTGTTGTTGGACGAGGTCCCGTAGTTTTTCCCGTAAGGGTTTTCCACGTAAAAATCTGATGTGTTAGATTTGTGTAGATTGTTTGTGTGAATCACTTACTGATTTCTGAACAAATAACTTAAAATTTTAAAATAGGTTAGAAATTCTTAGATAGACCTATTCACCCCCCCTCTAGGTCATAGAGATCATCGATCAGAGTAATTTCAATTGGTATCAGAGCGGGTTAACCTTTAAGGCTAAACCCTTGAGTGTGATCCTGTATACTCTTTGATCATGAGTACTCTTAGAGAGGGTGGATCAGTCTCTTGTCCCCCACTTTTTGATGGGAATAATTACGCTTATTGGAAAGCTTGTATGAGAGCCTTTCTCAAATCAATTGATGACAGAATCTGGATGTCAGTACAAAATAGGTGGAATATGCCCGTGAAAATTGTAGGTGAATTGACTGTCGTCAAATACTCTAATGAATAGATCAAAGAAGAGCTTGAGACAAGTGGATGGAACACTAAAGGTCTCAATGCTATCTTTACTGCAGTCACCGCTGAAGAATTCAGACGAATCTCTTCATGTGAAACAACAAAGGAGGCATGGGACATTCTTGAGATCACCCATGAGGGTACCACCACTGTTAAAATCTCAAAGCTCCAAATGTTATCCACAAAACTTGAATACTTGAAAATGGAAGACAATGACACATTTGATGAATTTTCTGCAAAACTTAGTGACATTGTCAATGCTAGTTTCAACTTAGGTGAAAAAATAACTGAGTCCAAGATAGTTAGAAAGGTCTTTAGATCTCTACCTGAGAGATTTCAATCCAAGGTCACTGCGATTGAAGAGAGTAAAAATGTTGACTCTCTGAAGATTGAAGAATTAGTTGGTTCACTCCAAACTTATGAACTCAATCTTCATCCATCCAAGAAGAACAAATCTTTAGCATTGAAATCAATCAAGGAATCTTTGGATGAGGATAACAGTGATGGAGAGATGGATGAGGAAGAAATGGCTCTCTTCGTTAAAAAATTTCAAAAATTTTTTAGAACGAAAAAGAGGTTCAATCCCAAACAGGGAGGAAAATCTTTTGAGAAGTCAAAGTCTAAGCCTTGGGAAAATAAGAAAAATTCCAAGAGTGGCGAAAAGAAATCCTAAGGTGTTCAATGTTATGAATGCCATGGCTTCGGTCATCTTTCACCTAACTGCCCTAACAAGAAGAAGAGTAAGGGCAAGGTGATAAATGCCTGTTGAGATGACAGTGATTCCGAGAATCAAGAATCGGATAGTTACTCTTCAAGTGAAGAAACTGATAATCATACTGCTTTCACTGTATCCCTTTCTGGGATTCTTGAGACTTCCTCAGTGGTTGATGAGAAGGATAGAAGTGATGAAAGTGTTCACACTGAATCTAGTGGAGACACTAAGAAGAGTCATACTGACTCTGAAAGTGATGATGATTTGAAAACAACTTATGATAAGTTGTATGCTGATAGTTTGAAGTTGACTAAAGCAAAAATCTCTTTGAGCAAAAAACTCAAAATCATTCAAAATGAAAGAGATACTTGTAAACTAGAAGCAGAGGAGAAGAGTGCTCTAGTTAGTTAGCTGAAAAAGAGAAAGAGGCTTTTGTTGAAAAAGTTCAGTGTCTTTTGGAAGAGAATGTCTCAATGACCAATGTGGTCAGAAGATTAGAAATTGAAAGAGACACTTCCTTGAAAGAAGTTGAAGAGTCAAGGACTCTGTTAGTGGAGCTGGAATCTTTAAAAGATTCTCTTGTTGATAAGGTGAAATTTCTTGAAAAGAACATCATATTACCCTTAAAGACAAGACTGACTTGATTCAGAAGGTCTATACTCTTGAGAAAGAAGTAAGAATGTTTGGAAACAGTAGCTACCTAGATGAATTAGTTAGAAAATATGGTTCAAATTTGAATAGATTTGGGATAGGACATGCTGACACACCAGCTGGTCCTTTAGCTATTGGTACAATGGCTAGTGCTGTATTTGAACCAATTCATTCTGATCCTAAAGTGAATGTACCTTCTACATCAAGTACTAAGGCTTATACAAAAGTTGTAAATTCTAGAAATGCAGCTCCTAGGGTGAATGCTGTAAGGAATCAAATTCCTTTTAGAAGAAATCCTCCTTCTCTCCCTAGATTCATACCCACATGCCACTTTTGTGGTGTGTTTGTAATGCTTTTAAGGGAGCTCCCTGAAATGGTTCATGGAACCAAAATCAAAGTCAAGGGAATCTTCAAAGGTAGATTCAAGTTCTGGCTGAAAAATCTAGAATTTTGAGTGAAAATATCAATAGGATTGCTCAAATGTCTAGAACTGAAAATGGTTCATTCACTCATTATGATTACTCAAGAGGAAAGAATGTGACAAATCAAAATGCTAGAACTGAACAAAACAGGAAGAGGTCTAGAAGGTCAAAAAAGAAAAAATTCTCTACTACACAGAACAATATTCAAATGTCTAAACAAAGTTTAAAAACTGTGTATGTGAGAAAGGATGACCTTAAGTGCTTTGTCATTCATATTGCCTTGAAAGCCCAAAACACAGAAATGTGGTACTTCGATAGTGGGTGTTCTCGATATATGACAGGTAACAAGTCCCTATTCACTCAATATGAGGACTATCCAGATAGGACTGTTACTTTTGGTGATGGAAGCAAGTCTTTAGTTAAAGGGAAAGGTATCATCGATTCACCAGGCATACCAAAATTGAAAAATGCCTTGTTTGTTGAAGGACTGAAAGCTAATTTGATTAGCATAAGTCAACTGTGCGATGATAACCATGCTGTGCACTTTACCCAAAATAAATGCTTAGTCATTAATGGTAAAGGTAAGTGTGTTTTAGAAGGGTTGAGAATCACTGACAATTGCTACGGCCTAATCCCTAGTTCTAATCCCTCAAATGTCTGTAATAAGGCTAAAATTGAGGAGGTTGATCTGTGGCACCGAAGATTAGATCACATGAACTTCAAAGACTTATGCAAAATCTCAAAGCATGAGCTTGTGAGAGGTGTGCCCAAACTAGGAAAGCCTTCTACTGCTGTGTGTGGGCCATGCCAGATTGGTAAACAAATTAGAACCTCACCTAAGAAGACTTCTAGTATTGCTACTTCACATCCACTGGAATTAATTCATATGGATCTTATGGGTCCTACAAGAACTGAAAATGTAGGTGGAAAGTGATACATCATAGTCATGGTTGATGATTTCTCCAAAATGTCATGGGTGGCATTTATAAGAGAGAAATCCGATGCTTTTGAAAGTTTCAAAAGTATTTGTTTAAAAATTCAAAATGAGAAAAGATGCCCAATCACTCGAATTCGAAGTGATCATGGAAAAGAGTTTGAAAACTCTAAGTACAACGACTTTGATGAGTCGGGTATCAAACATGAATTTTCTGCTCCCATTACACCTTAGCAGAATGGTGTTGTGGAGAGGAAGAACAGGGTTCTCCAAGAGATGGCTAGAGTTATGCTTCATAGCAACAATCTAGCCTCTCATTTCTGGGCTGAGGTAGTTAACATTGCTTGCTATATTGTTAATTGAGTTTTCCTAAGGCTTGGAACAAGGAAAACCCCATTTGAGTTTTGGAATAACAAGAAATCCAGTGTCAAGTACTTTCGAGAATTCGGAAGTAAATGCTATATCCTTAAGGATAGAGAGCAACTGGGAAAATTTGAATCTAGAAGTGATGAAGGGATATTTCTTGAGTATTCCACCAACAATAGAGCTTATCGAGTGTATAACTTAACAACCTCTACAATCATGGAGTCCATCAATGTAGTTGTGGATGACTCCGGTGTTGAAAATGTACAACTTGAGGATGATGATAGTGCTGGAAATGAAAATGTTGAAACTGCTTCAACTCCAATTATTACTAAGCAATCATCTCCATTAAAACCTACACATCCTAGGATCATGAATCCTCACACCTCCACTGATATCATTGGTGATCTTGAAAGTGGAGTGAGAACGAGGAAACAAATTGAAAATGAAGTTAGCTACATTTGCTATACTTCTTCTTTTGAACCCAAGAATGTAGCCCTTGCAGATGATAATTGGATAAATGCAATGCAAGATGAGTTACTTCAGTTTACTAGGAATGATGTTTGTTATCTAGTACCTAGGCCTAACAATACAAATGTGATAGGTACCAAATGGATTTTCAAGAACAAATCTGATGAAAAAGGTACTATCATAAGAAATAAGGCTAGGTTAGTTGCACAGGGATACACCCAAATTGAAGGCATCGACTTCGATGAAACCTTCGTTCCTGTTGCAAGGCTAGAATCAATCAGAATTCTTCTAACTGTGGCTTGCCATATGAAATTCAAGCTCTTTCAAATGGATGTCAAGAGTGCCTTTCTGAATGGCATTTTACAGGAGGAAGTTTATGTGGAACAACCAAAAGGGTTTGAAGATCCACATCACCTTGATCAAGTCTATCGTTTAAAAAGGGCCCTCTATGGTTTAAAGCAAGCTCCAAGAGCTTGGTATGAGAGGCTGACTACTTACCTCTTGGAAAAGGGATTTTCGAGAGAGGGAGTAGACAGAACCCTTTTCATAAAGACTGTGAAAAGTGATATTGTCATCGCCCAGATATATGTTGATGACATTGTGTTTGGTTCCTCATTAGACTTACATGCTCTTTCATTTACTGATCAAATGAAAAATGAATTTAAAATGAGCATGGTTGGTGAGCTGAGTTTCTTCCTTGGTCTTCAGATCAAGCAATTGGATTCTGGGATCTCAGTATCTCAAATCAAATATGCTAAAGATCTGGTGAAGAAATTTGGCATGAGCTCTGCTAAACATGCTAGGACTCCTATGAGTACTACTATAAAACTTAGTAAGGATGCTTCAGGTAAGGATGTCGATCAAACTTCTTATAGAAGCATGATTGGTAGTTTGCTCTACCTAACTACCACTAGACCAGACATTGCCTTTAGTGTTGGAGCATGTGCCCGCTATCAAGTGAGCCCTAAAGAGTCTCACTTGCTTGCTGTCAAGCGTATCATTTGCTATGTGAGTGGAACTCTATCTTTTAGCCTTTGGTATTCTTTTGATACCAATGCCACTATATTTGGATATTCCGATGCTGACTGGGCCGGAAATACTAATGATAGGAAGAGCACCTCCGGAGGGTGTTTCTATATTGGAAACTGCTCAATTGCTTGGCTTAGCAAAAAGCAGAATTCAATTTCATTGTCCACTGCCGAGGCTGAGTACATAGCAGCTGGCAGTTGTTGCACTCAAATTCTATGGATGAAGCAGATGTTGCATGATTAGGGGATTGAATAGGGCACTATGACTGTGTATTGTGACAATACAAGTGCCATCAATATTTCCAAAAATCCCATTGAACATTCTCGCACAAAACACATTGACATTAGGCATCACTTCATTCGTGATCTAGTTGAGCAAAATGTTGTGTGTATTGAGTATGTCCAAACAGAGAATCAATTTGCTGACATTCTCACAAAACCCTTAGATTCCCTTAGGTTTGAGTTCCTTAGGAAATCCATTGGTTTATGTGGGGTTGAGTGATGGTGTGCTTTCTTTATAGCCTATGTGTTCTTCATGTCTCATTCATGTCATAGAGCTATTTTCTGATGTAATTTATTTTATTCTTGTTTTCTTTATTTATAAAAATCCAAAAACATTTAAAAAAATTGAAAAATGTTGCAAAAAATAGTGTGTTTGTATGACATTCTCTCCTATATACATAAATTTATTTCCTTGAAATCATAATTGAACATGAATTCCAAGGATTAATTTTACATAGGATTGAGTAAATAAGGATAGTTCAACTGTTGGTTCTACCTTGTGATTTAAAATGGTCATGATCACTAATTTCAGTTAGAGTTGAGTAAACAAAGTTGTTATATGTTGCACATGCACTCTAACTGATTCTTGAGATGGTGTCACTTCCTATTTATAGGTTCTCATATTATACCATATGTTTCCCTAGATTAATCAAATCTAGTATAACCAATGTGATTAAAATTCCATAAGGTGAGCCCCCTAGTTATAAAAATTATAGACATGGAAATGACTACCTGTGAGTTTGTGTGATAGCTTCTAGTGGATGCAAACAGTGAGTAATGGCTACCTAGACAGACAATAGGTATCTATATGGGTTGCTAGAGTGAAAGCCCCCACTGCCATTAGAGAGGGCTACCTTCTCACGTGTGTGAAAGTCACTAATGTCTTAAGAACAGCTTGTGTGTACTCAAAAGGAATTTTCACTATGAGTACAATTTGACAGTAAAATAAAATGTTTTTATTAGTCAAATTTGGGGTAAAAATTGCTCATCATACAATTATGGATGTCTCTTGGTTTTAAAACTAGTTTTTGAACATTCTAGAGTCCCGTTTATGCTATAATGTCAAAATCATGCATAAGGGAGGAAACCAATCCAAAGAGTCAAGTTATGAATTTTGGTTTTACACTCACATTTCTTCTAAATGTTTCTTAACTCTGATTGTGAATATGATGCAAAAACCAAAATTGATCACCTATGAACGTTTATAGTTGTTTACATAATCCTTGTTTATGACTATCTTAAAATATCAATTCTTGGGTGATATCATTCATTATGATTTTGAAGAAATCAATTTTTGCATATATGTATGGTAATTAGGTTATTTTGAGGAGAAAATGAGTTAAACCTTTCTTTGGTTGAGGGGGAGAAAAATGGTTTTAAGTCAAAATTTTTTGAAAAATTTCCAAACCACCGATCGCTCAGTGTTATTGACCGATTGATCGGTCTTTCATGAATAGGGTTATGAAACTCTCATTTCTCATTTTTCTATTTACTTGTTCTCCGAACTCCAAAGCGATCTCTCGGTTTCCTCTCCTCCAAATCCTTCCTACGACCATTCCTTTCTAATCTCAGGGCTTTCCAAGATCTTAAAAGGTAATCTTTAATCTTTGTCTTGTTCTTTGTTTGATTTTCAAACCTAGGGCATACGAATTTTCAATGGCATTCGTTTTCTCTTTGATCCTTTTGGCCTACCTCATGTTTGGTGTTCTCAAACACCGAAGGTTGGTCCTCAACAACCAAGAGGACCCTCCTGAAGAAGAGAATCTCCATGAGCCCGTTTCCTTCACACCTATTGGGCATGGAATTTCTATAGGGGATCGGCCTCTCCGTAGAATGGTGGATTCTACTGTTGAGAATCGCCAAAAGGCCTTGGCTGATAAAACTAGGAAAAATAAGGGGAAAGCATCATCTTCTCAAACCATTCCACTTTCTCCCTTCATTAGCCCTTCAGCTGCTCAACTTTATAGTGAGTATTTTAGAAAGAAGGCTGTTATGGTTGAGAGGGGTATTCAAATTTCAGATTTTGGTGATTATCATCTTCCTAAACTCATTGTAGATCGTAAATGGGAAGGTATACTCACCTTATCCGGTCCTGCCCCTATCCAGTTAACCGGGAATTTTATTCCAATTTTTCTAAAGTCAACACTCAGACCTGGTCTTTTAAATCCCGTGCTTTGGAAAATTCAGTTGTCATGAACCCTGATATTATTGCGAAATTTCTTGGTTGTCTTCGTGTTCCGGATGCATATTATCCTTATAAATATAAGACAGATGAGGATAAGGAATCCATGGACAATGTAGTCACCTTTCTTTGTGGTGCTCCTACACTTTGGGTTGGCTCTCTCATTGCCGTGTCTCAGCTCACTAAGGATGCCCGACTTGTAAACCTAGTTATGAGTGCCAATATCCATCCGAATGTTCATACTACGGACCTTAGGGAAGATAGAGCCCGATTCTTTTTGAGTCTTTTGCATGGCCATGACATTGATCTTGCCTCGCACATCATTGATATCATGGTTCAAGTTCATCGTGCCAACAGAAGTGTTGGCGCTCTTCCTTTTGGTTCTTTGATCACTAAACTCCTTGGTGCTTAAGGGGTTATAGCTTCTCCTGGTGCCCCATCTCACATTCCCAAGGGTCTAATCAACGAAAAGACCCTAGCTCAGAGTTTCTCACATGCTTCAGTTCGAGATACTGATGAGGACGCTGAAGGTGGTGAAGGTTCGTCTTGTCGTCCTCCGGCTTCGATTGATGATCTTGCCAGGATGATGAGAGAGATGCAGATGGATCTCAGCACCCATGTTGCCTCCTACCAGGAGTTTACTACAGAGATCCGTGGTCGCCTTGGATCACTTGATGCAGCAATACTGGGAGTGCAGCGAGATGTTCGTGATTTTAGAGCATACTATGAGTCTCAATTCACTTCTGATGATGAGGAGAAGTGAGAGTTAGTTTGATGTACTAGGATACTCCTTTTGTTTCATTTTTATCTTTTGGAGTTTACTGTAGTCCTAGCTTTATTTTGATACATTGGATGTATTTTGTCTTGGATGTTGGATGTTATTGTCATGGATGGTTTGATATATATGAGATGATATTCATAATCTCTGTTTATCATGTGTTATCTTAAAGGGGGAGAGTGATGCTTTCACTTTCCTTCTATTATTGATATATCCTCCCTTGGCATTTCGAGCCAAAAAGGGGGAGAGTGATGGGCTCACATTATCTTACCATTCATATGAATGAACCTGTTAAATTTTTTTTTACCATAACAATTACTGCTGTTTTTTGAATTTCCCATGCTTCATAGGTTTTTTGGTTGAGCATGTCCAGGCAAACAGGTTCTAGAATTGGTGAATCATGACAAGTTGAAGTGTCATGTATTTATACTAGTATTGAGTCATGTAAAGGTCAAATTTTCCATTTTTGAATCATTTGGGAAAATTTGAACCTAGTATGTGAGTCAGTCTTGTTTTGTCCCGGAATTTCCAAAGGGGGACATTAAAATACTATAAGATAGTTGGTCTCTCATTCACATTAAACAGTTTCAATGATGCTCAAATCTGATGGGTTCATTTATAACTGAGCAGTAATCTGACTGTTTTGATTCTACTAAAGTATTCTCTACATTAGGGACTACGATATGGTGCCAGTTGGATAGTCAGAAAGCTGTTCGAGGCATTATGAATTTCAAACAAGAAATCCATACTCATTAATTTGAGAGATTATCCAAGTTCCGGGTAAGACTGTCGATTAAGCTTAAATCCTACGCAGGTAATTTTGAAACAAAACAAGTTTGAAATATATTTTATTTAAAATATATTATACTTACAAAAGGTTTTTCTCAAAAATGTTTTACATGAGAAATTGTTTCTCATGGCTTAATCAGAAGTCTTGGAAACCCGGATAGTGTGTAATGGGCTATGAGTTAGATAATATAAGTAATCTCGAAGGCCCATTTGGGATAATGTAATTGGAAGGATAAATTGAATTAAAAAGTTCATGTGGTGGGATCCGTATTGGTTAATGTTCATGAAATTCCTTATTTCAATGCACTATTTGACCTAGAGAGGGGGTGAATAGGTCTACTATAGATTTTCTAAAAATTTTAATTTTAGCCAATCACACACAATCAATCTCACATAAACACACAAGATTTTTACGTGGAGAATCCTTTCAGGAAAAACCACGGGACCTAGTCCAGCACAAAATTCACTATGAGAGGAGTAGAACAATTCAAGACTCGAATCTTACCCAACTGGACACGACACAACGTTCCTCGGTATCGATTCCTCAGCTTGCAAACCACGAACACAACACATTCGATCTCTGCAACAAATGCTCCGGTTCCTCGCCGGCCAATCTTACTCAAAGTGATCAACCACAGTCTCCGAAGATTGATCTCTGTCCTTGACAGCTTTGGCTCAAGCCAACCAACGCTCACAGCAGAGCATATAGTGGGTTTTAGGGTTTGTGGAAGCCCTAGGGTGATCTCTTCAAAGTATAAGGATCATACAATGCAAGTTGAAAAAGTAAGAGTGAAAACTTGCACAACCTAGAGTCAAACTAATGGAGTTTGAGTGTCGCGACCCAAAACCCATCCTAGGAGTTAAAGTGAATCTTGGACGACTTGTCATGACCTATATGACATGCTTGGCAAACCAACCCTGCAAAATACCTGGAGCATATACAAAGGAGGACATAAAAGCGAAAGCATAGACTAACATGACACAGCAGAAGACTAACCAAACCTCTATGTATATACAGTGATCCAAGTTTGTACAAAAAGGGAAAACAAAAGAAAGTGCGGACATGCCCGCCAAAATACATGGATAAAATCTCTCGCTCACCTACCGTCACTCAAAATCTACCGCCTAGTAGTAGTCCTCTACCAGAGGTTCCTTCATAGGTTCCTCAACATACTCCTCTTCTACCCAAGGGCTAGGGGCACAGTTGTCGAAAGGAGTGGTAACTCCCTCAGTACCTGCCGACATAAACGTACGGCTGAGCATGAAATACTCAGCGTGTACCAAATGCTAACCAACAGTCATAACATAACAATAACTATATATAAAACAGGAAGCAATTCATATAATAACAGGAAGGTAAGACAGTTTATATTCATGCTTGCATCATATAAAAGCCGATAAAACTTTTGAAATCATCGTGCACTTGACTTGACTTAAAATACTCTTTTCGTACTTGAAAACTTGTCATGTCTGTCTTGCTTGTCTGTCATGCGTGCCGTGTCATGCATGTCATGTCATGCGTGCTTGCTTGGAATTTAAACATGCTCATATAACTTGTAAGATGCGCTTGTAAGATGCACTTGGGAGGGAGGGGAGACCCCTCTTTCAATGAGATGCACTTGAGAGGGAAGGGAGACCCTTCTTTCAATGATATGTACTTGTTTGTGAGGGGAGACCCCTCTTTCAATGTTGAAGGGAGGGAAGTGTAAACTCCCTCATGTGCAATGCTCGGTCTTGTCAAAAGCGAGGCAAAACATATCGTAAAATATGTCCTACCTCTAATATTCTTATTCTTGGAAAACACCAGTAAGCCATGTTATGTATGCCGTGTTCGTGGAATCGTATACACACTTTCACTTGGAATTCAATTTGACATTTGGGATTTCAACAACACATAGAATATCATTAATTTAAACAAGTAAATATTCATGCCATTTAGAGAAAGCAATTAATCACACTATCATAAACCCTAGCAATTCCATACGCTTTTAAGCATGCATTTCTTGATTTACAACTCATTTTCTTTACCTTGGCATTTCATCAAACATGTTGTGTGTACATTATTTGTTAAAGCCTACACCATGTTTTTTTAGGTGGGTTTATGTTCACAACATACATGTGTGTTTATTATTTGTACAATACCCTTCCCATTTCATTCATCATATCACATACACATGGCATCCTTCGCCCAACATCCATCTCCATTCATCCATCCCATAGCATTTACACACTTAAATAGTAGAGAAAAATCATAAAAAGATGAAGAAAAGAAAGAAGAATGTGAACTAGGAGGGTAGCATAAGGTACCGAACTTGAAAAGGATGAGGAAGAACCCTCCAATCGTGCATGGAATCACTGCCCTAGCTTGGAGAACGTGCTCCTCGAGTGCTTGAACTGTGAGTTGAGGAAATCTAAGCTTTTGGTGATCTAGGGTTTTCAAACCCTTTGATTCCTTCCCAATTGAAAAGTGGTTAGAATCCCCTTTTCTCCTCTCTCCCTTTCTCTCAAATACACTAACTATGGTGAATGAGTCCCTCAAGGTTCGGGCAAGCCTTAATAGGTAAGGGTGTGATGCCCAAAAGATGAAAAAGCCCTTAATGAAATTTTGCAAAACGCGATAACCGATCGATCGGTGGTCAATACCGAGCGAACTACGTTCTTGACCGAGCGATCGATCAAAAACATGCTTTCTGAAATTTTTCCCCATACAAAAAGGTGCACCAGTCGATAGCTATCGATCGATCGGTTGTGGACCGATTGATCGCCAATATGGACCGAGCGATTGGTTGTCTGCAGGTTTTGACATTAAGTTCATTTTTCACCCATTCCTACTACTTGGACTTATCCTACTTCCCTTTTGACCTCTTCTAAACATGACTAGGACCCTTCAAGGCTATAGAACATTATTAATTATTTATTTAATTAATTATAGCATTCTTGCAAAATTCTTAAAGGTTTCCAACTTTTCATTTCATGAAAATGGGGATTAGCAAAGGCATCATGCCTTGACACACATTCCAATGCATATACAAAAAGTTCTGGGGTTCTACATCCTCCCCCCTTATAAAAATTTCGTCCCCGAAATTTGGACAATACATGCATTGCAAAACCAAAACAAAATTACAAGTCACATACACAACTCATTTAAATAACTCCGGGTACTTTGCTTTGACTTCGGCCTCACGCTCCCATGTAGCCTCTTCTCGAGCATGATGTTGCCATTGCATGAGAACTAACGGGATAGTCTTGTTACGAAGGACTTGATCTCTCCGATCCAATATATGAACCGGCTTTGCAACCAACGTGAGGTCCTCTCGGATTTCCAACGGTTCCAAGTCTATGACATGCGAAGGGTCCGCAATGTACTTCCGAAGCATATACACATGGAAAACGTTGTGAACCGCGGCCATGTAAGGTGGAAGAGTTACCCGGTAAGCAACTTCACCAACTCGTGTAATAATCTCAAAGGGGCCGACATATCGAGGACTAAGCTTGCCTCTTTTGCCAAATCTCATAATCCCTTTGCTAGGAGATACTTTCACAAAGATTTGATCTCTAACTTGGAATTCCAAGTCCCTGCGGCGAGTGTCCGCATAGCTCTTTTGACGATCTTGAGCGGCTTTCAACCGGTCTCGGATGATCTTAACCTTGTTCGTAGTTTATTCGATCAACTCAGGACCCAACACCTTTCTCTCTCATACCTCATCCCAGTAGAGAGGAGACTTGCAGCTTTGCCCATACAAGGCCTCAAATGGTGCCATTTGGATGCTCGCCTGATAGCTATTGTTGTAGGCGAATTCAACCAAAGGCAAGTGCTCTTCCCAGCTGCTCTTAAAATCCAACATACATGCCTGAAGCATGTCTTCGATGATTTGGTTCACCCTCTTGGTTTTTCCATCCATTTGTGGATGAAAGGCGGTGCTGAAATCAAGTCGGGAACCTATGACATCCTGAAAACTCTTCCAGAACCTGGACATGAATCTTGGATCCTGATCTGACACAATACTAACTAGCACCCCGTGCAACCGAACAATTTCCTTGATATACAGTGCGACCAATTGACTCGAGTTGAAAGTAGTCCGGTAAGGTAAGAAATGTGCGGACTTTGTCAAACGATCCACCACGACCCATATAGCATCTGAGTTCTTTGCCGTTTTTGGCAAGCCAACAATGAAATCCATGGAGATGCGCTCCCATTTCCACTCAGGAATAGGGAGAGAATGTACAAAACCCACCGGTCTCAAGTGCTCTACCTTCACCTATTGGCACACTAAGCACCGTGCCACGTACTCTGCAACATCCCTCTTCATGTTCTGCCACCAAAATTGTCCCTTGAGGTTTCGGTACATCTTTGTACCTCCAGGATGCACTGTGTACTTTGAACGGTGGGCTTCATCCATAATTTCTCTTTGAAGATCCGCATTAGCCGGAACGCACAACCTTCCCTTAAATGTAATAGCACCTCGGCTAGTAAGAGAAAGTCTTCACTACCATTAGCAACCTCCTTGTCTTGGAAAGCCAACAAGTCAGCATCTGTGGCTTGAGACTCCTTGATCAGATCTATAATATACTGCCGAACCGTGATATTTGCCAATACAAGACTGCAGATGGAATCATTCACATTGATGTCTTGATTTGCCAAATCTTCCAATAGTTTCCATTCCCGCACTAACATGTGAGCCAACAGACCTGGAGGTCTTCTACTCAAAGCGTCAGCTACTACATTTGCTTTGCTCGGGTGGTATTGGATGGTGCATTCATAGTCTTTTAAAAATTCCACCCAACGCCGTTGCCTTAAATTTAACTCATTTTGGGAAAAGAGATACTTGAGGCTCTTATGGTTCGTGAACACATAGAACTCTTCCCCGTAAAGGTAATAAAGCTAAAGCTTGAGTGCAAACACAACCGCAGCAAGCTCCAAGTCGTGAGTGGGGTAATTCTTTTCATGCTCCTTCAATTACCTTGATGCATAGACAATGACTTTCTTGTGCTGCATGAGGAGACCCCCTAGTCCGATTTGCGAGGCATCACTGTACACCTCATAACCGCCATGCCCTGATGGCACTACAAGGACAGGGGCCGTGGTAAGCCTCTTCTTCAGTTCCGTGGAACTGATCTCACACTTATCGCCCCATGTAAACTTGACATTCTTCCTTGTTAGGTATGTAAGTGGCGCTGCAAGGCTGGAGAACCCTTCTATGAATCTCCTATAGTAGCTTGCTAACCCAAGGAAACTGCAGATTTCTGTGACACTCTTAGGCCTCGCCCAACTAATGACTGCCTCTATTTTCTTCGGATCTACTGAGATGCCTTCCGCAGAAACAACGTGGCTTAGGAATGTCACTTCTTCCAACCAAAAGTCACACTTGCTCAGTTTGGCATACAACTTGTGCTCTCTTAGCATTTTTAAGGCAAGGCGAAAGTCTCATAAGTGGTCTTCCCGTGTCTGGGAATAGACCAGGATGTCATTGACAAACACTATCACGCATCGGTCCAAGTATGGTCGGAATACCCAGTTCATCAGATCCATAAAAGCTGCTGGCGCATTTGTGAGACCAAAAGGCATCACCAAGAACTTGTAATGCCCATACCGAGTCCGGAAGGTAGTTTTGGGAACATCTTCAGCCTTAATCTTCAACTGGTGGTAACCCGATTGAAGATCAATCTTCGAGAAAAATCTCGCTCCCTTTAACTGATCAAACAGGTCATCAATTCTAAGCAATGGATACCTATTCTTTATAGTGACCTTGTTCAACTACCGGTAATCGACACACATCCACATCGAGCCATCCTTCTTCTTAACAAATAAAAGTAGGGCACCCCAGGTGTAACGACCCCAAAATCCTACAAGGCTAAAATAGGACTTTGGAATCGCTACATTACTTAAACCTGCTTAAAACCATGCATACAAGGCTACTACACGAGTCTTCAAAAATGAGGATAATAAAATTTCGATATATATAAACCCAATCCAACCTGCACAAGTCTAAGGTCTATATATACACTAGCAATGAACCAATAAGAGTCTGATACACAACTAATAAGAAGTCTACTGAGCAACATCCTCTAAAAGTCAAATACAAAACTCTCTCAAAGAAAAGAAATGTAAACTAAGAGGTGTAGCCGCCCAAGTCTCCGGCTCCCTCCTCAGAAGGCTCACCTTCACCTCCTTCCTCGAGGTAAGTCTCCTCAACCCACGGCTCCGCCGTGTACTCCTGCTCTATACCTGCCAAGACAAAAGTCCGGCTGAGTACAAAGGTACTCAGTGTATATAAAATCCAACCAACAATAATGATATACCTGCACTTAGTCAGAGACATATCCAATAGCATAATAACATAATCAGAGTGCGGAAGAACGTGTACACATATACATCATATCATCACCTTGACTCGTGTACTTGTGAGAATCTTAGACTTAGAAAACCATACACTTATGAGGTACTTATGCTTACGAGACCACGTGCTTGTGAGATGCTTATGCTTATGCTTATGCTTATGCACTTATTCAGATCACACAGTAATGAGACATGCCGTTCTTGGCGGATACGGACCATGCCATGCTTATGCTTATTCAGAATGTCATACGTATGCCATGTTCATGCTTGTAGTCCATATGTGTGACTTGTGAGACTCTTATCTTAACATACACGTGCATATGTGCTTAAGTGTCGAAATTAATATTCGAGTTGGTAATTGCTTAGGTTCCGATCTCCCACCATGGAAACTCCACTATATGTCCCATACCAAATAGTTAGAGAATTCCCGGTTTGAGAGATGTTCCTCTAAGTTCTTACCTTCCCGACTATCAATTCCCAAGCAAATAATTAAACATACTTAACGAACCATTCACCTATACATATCTTATCATAATTCATATCGCAATTCATAATCAATTTACCACCATTTCATAAGAACATAATAGCATTTATTCTCTCAAACATTTTTACAAACACCTTGAGTACCCATATTATGAATCCATTATTTCTCTACTTTCTCGAGCATCCATCTAACCACAATCCATCCATACAATCCATTCACCATTCACATCCACATAGTAATCCCATCCTCCACACATTTCCCATCCTTCATACACCCCATCCACATTCAAATCCACATTTCCATTCACATATCCACTCATAATTAGCTCATTTCATAGAAAATTAGGGAAAACATGCATTCAATCTCTATTCTATCATTTCTATCATCTTAACATTCACAAAACCTTAAAATAAAGTTGATTAGGATAGTATATCGACCTTAGGAATCCTTCCCTTGGATTCAAAACGCTCCCGAGACGATTTGGGGAAGCTTCTCAAACTTTTCTTGCAATCTCCTATCAATCTCCTCCTTCTCCAAGAAAACCCTCTCTCAAAACCCTAGGGTTTCTCCCCCTTTTTGCCAAATTAGGTTAGAACTAGGTGGAGTATTTTAATATTTCGAGTAGGACCCCCTATTTATAGCCCCAAGGTCTGAGAACGAAAAGACCAAAAAGCCCATACTAAAAATCAGCAAAAACACGAAGGACCGAGCGATCGGTGGTAATGACCGAGCGATCGGTTGCCTACCGATCGATCGGTGTTTATGACCGGGCGATCGGTCACAAACACACTCTCTGGAAAATTTTCCCATACAAAATTTTGGACCAGTCGATAGATACCGATCGATCGGTTTTGGACCGATCGATCGGTTTTGGACCGATCGATCGCTGGTTCTGACCGAGCGATCGGTTCCTGCAGGTTTTGACTCCCTTTACTGTTTTGGCCATAACTTTTGACTCGTTCGTCGGATTTTGACGGTTCAACTTGCGTTGGATTCGTCTCTCGAAAATGAACATTTCTGGCATTTTAGAATTTCCAATTTCCACTTAATTGATAGACTAAAATATCCCCAAAGTTGACTGATCTGCAATTCCATTAGACAAAACTCACTATTGACTTGACTTAAACTCAAAATGAGGAAAAACACTAAACATGAATCTCGAAGAGGGTTCCAACACCTTTCTAATGGTTTAAGAATCACACAATTCCAGTAAATGGTGCTAAAACTAGAGCTTCCTAAAGTTTAGGATGTGCTATGACATCCATCCGTTACAAGTTGATTAAGCCTAGTTTACACCACAATAATTAGGCATAAAAAAAACAATAAACATCAAACATCACAAGGACTAAAATACCCTTAACACAATGAAATAAAAACATGAAAAAGATTCGGGTCTCTACACCAGGTGAGACACTTGGTCGAATGAGATTCATCACACTATCTTATAGAACTACATATGTGCAAGCCATGATGAAGTACGGCTCCCAACCAATACTCTAGAGTCTTCGAACAATATTAGGTTTACAAGGAACCGGAAAATCATATCTCCTCGCAACCTTTGCATGATTTTCCTACAATGTTACCTATGGAACTTTATGTCATCATCATATGAGACAGTAATTAATATAAATACCCTTTATAGTTGGTTGTGTGAATATGATGCTTGTCTAATCAACATAGAAAAGTCTTTTATTGGCTTTCGAGGGCATATAAGTCCAACAATCTCCCACTTGCACTCTAAGCCAATTAGATGTAATACCCATCTTCTC
Organism: Tetracentron sinense; assembly: GCA_015143295.1. Lineage (NCBI taxonomy): Eukaryota > Viridiplantae > Streptophyta > Magnoliopsida > Trochodendrales > Trochodendraceae > Tetracentron > Tetracentron sinense. The sequence goes on along the minus strand of CM026568.1, from coordinate 2,006,618 downwards.
AGTGATGTTTCTCAAACACCAATTGAGACATAACTAAATATGTATGGGTCTATCATGTCTGCTTTACCACAACTATTGTAGTGATGCAATAACACTTGCAACTCTTGCAAATTTATTATCAATAACCATAGTCTTAAAAGACTAAACAAAAATGATACTGTCCAACAGTCATTTTCAGAAGTTAACATGCTTGTGCTTTACCATTGTAAAATGCTCCGGACTAATCTGACCAATATCTTATCACATCAACATGTGATAAATATCCGGTCTAGTACAAGTATACTTTCTCATGATATCATATATCTAAGAGAAACAGATTCCATCCCATAATGGTAGAAACTCTTTTCTTGAAATCTTACTTGCCCAATAACATGATTGTTATTGGGAGAATAACAATACCATTTTATCATGTTATTGGAAGAATAACAATACCATTTTCCTTTTGTCTCTAAACCATTTAGGACTAAGAAAACATGTTGTCAAAGTTATTGTCCTTCATTGCATAATTGCTAGATCAAATCTAAGAGAAAAATAATATTCGTACTTCATTCACAATGAAAACAATATTATCTCTGTATAGAGCCAGGAAAGTAATTATGCTCCCACTAACTAATTTGCACACAAATGATACTTTCATTCTTAGACAAAAATCAAACAGTTTGATTACTTCATCAAAATAAAAGTTAGTCCATCTACAGATTCTGGGACCTGTGGGTTCTAGTGTACTATTTAGGTATAGTGAGAGTAGAGAGTTGATCTCTATCAATTCTCATAGTTATTGGTCTATTGGGCTTCCGCTTCTAGAACAATTCTAGATTTAGTTTCTCTACTAGGAAACTTGTATTCCTGTTTACAAATATCTTTTGTTATCCAGGAATAGAGACTAAATGTCTCTAATGCAAATCCCAAGCTCATCTTCTATCAAATCATATCCAATATAATTCGATTTAACAATACCATCATACTATGGTTTGTTCTGGGAATTATCTGAGACAAGATGTAATAAGAGTAAATTATGAAATTTCTATTAAGAGGTACTCTTCTCAATCATGCAAGACTTACCTAGTTGTTTCTTTATTTCAATGCGGAATTCCTTGAACTTTTCAAAGAAGGTGAAATAAAGTTAGCTACCTCTTAATGGAAGATTCATATGGTTACGATCATCAAACTTTTGTCCCATTCCCAAGTAGAAGTTTTATCCACTCAGATTTCTCATTCTCCTTAACAAACATACAACTATTGCACTTATGCAAGATCATACCAAGCATTAGGAGTTGGAGGTTCCAATAATTAAGTTGGACTTGATGAGTATACAAGCTGGACAATCCTTCCAAAGGTTTGTCCTGTATCTAATGACCAATTGCTTCACTATGAAGCATAATCCTTATACTTTCCTTTCTTCTCAGAAGAGCCTTTATCCATACTACTAGAATACCTTTCCAATTGAAAATCTTGGATTTCTTTCCTTTGCATAAATGCTCGGGATTTAGAAAATCCAACTCTTTTGAACATCTTTGCAAGTAGCATTGAACTCTCCAAAGGTTCTTAGCCATATGCAACATGTGGGATTTCAGACAATCTGATTTCCTACTTGTTCAACATAACCATATTAAAGGACTCCGGGAGTTTGTCGAGAATCATATCCTCTTATCCCATAAATTTATCTCAATTCATCTCAGCACCAAGAATTGAGAATTATGAATCCAATGATCTCTATCATATTCTTTGTGACTGGGTTTCCCTAGTCAACTTGGTGTCCACTTGTCCTTTTATATAATAAACTGTCTTGCAGCTCTATTGTATTCTGTAAACATCTCAAATGACATTTACTATTACTAGTGAGAACTTGGATAATTCTTTAGATAGTAAGCACAAATTTGAGATTCTTTTTCCATTCCAAACACTTTGAATTGGTCAAGAGATTCTCATTAAAGCCTTGGTAAGGTGGTTATAGAATGACATGACAATAAAACATACATCATAATATTTCACACATTATAATATCATTAGATCAGGGCTTTTGATTTTTGATGATATTGCTCATCATTCAATCAAATTTCATAGACCCCTCAATCTATAAAATTAGGAAATATGCTACTTCATATTTCTGATGAGCATTGGATGCCTTATAATACACATGCAATCTTCCATTTTAGGATAGCACCACACATGAACTACAAGGTGGATAGTAACTATCCATCACTGAGCATCTCATGCATAACTCCTTATGTAAATCAGTGATTCCCAATTTTTTTGCGACCTCCAAGGACAACATGGCTGTCACTGTTTCAGCTGCCATGTTCCTTGGTTAAGTGAAACCCATCATTCTGGTTCGTCATATGATCAAGTAGGGTTATGCCCCCATTTTAGTTGACACTCCCTATCAGGCCATACACAAACCTATCTACTATAGAAATAAGACTCTAGGAGTTTAACTCAGACTGAATTATGTCAATACCTTTTGGCAAGACAAGACTCAGGCTAATTAATTCCTAGTTTTATTGATAATGGAAGGTCATAGAGCAACATTATCCCGTAGGATAGATTAACCCATTTAATTCACTTAATATTTTTCTTGAGGGAAAACAGAATATTATGAACAAATTATACATCTAATGCATATATCAAAAGCATTCACAATATTTATCATTGTATCACATGTATAGAACAATATACAAAATCATCACATGATAATAAATCAAATTTCTGTTTAATTTAGATCAAACTAATTCCAATGAACTCCCACTAGCCCCAGAAATCTTAATGGATTTAATCCAAGGGTACAAAGGTAATTTTTAACATCAGTGGGGTTTAAATGGTTCATACATCCATATGATGGACCATTGGTCATACCAACCACCATGGGCCCAAAATAACAATTATAAAGTGTCCATGTGCATCACTAAAGCCCATAAGTCAAAATAAACTATATTACCCTTTAATTCTCTACGAATTAATTTCAGCACATTAGGGTTCACCAACCCTAAGTCTAAAAGAAATTATGAGAGTCTTTAAACAACTCTCTAAGACCTCTACTAGGGTTTATAAGTGTCACTCAAGCACTTCCCATAATCGTGAATATTGTTAGATTACATCTATGCCAATTAAGGCACAATTATCTTATAATCATGCAAGTAACATACTCCACGTAAAAATTTCAACATGGACTACATGCATCATGTCCAAAAGGGCTATAATAATGTGTTTTTATTTAAACAAAAACCTTTTATGTTTCAATAAAACACATATTGTGAAGTTTGATCCAATTATCCAAAATTTACACAAAAAACAATAATCACATTATCACAAGGGTTATGAACTTTTCTAAGCAACTAAAAGCTATAACAAATCATCACATGAAATACATAATATAGCCGCACAATGGGTCCACATGATCATGCTATCTTAGAAATCCTACAACTACTCTTGTAGAACGCCTTCTAAGATTTATTCTCTATGCGATCACCATCATCTTCGATCTTCAATATGATTTCTCTATAGAGAAAAACCAGCAACTCTTAATACTAAGATTACATCATATTCAAAATAAGAAACCTTGAGAAACCACCCAAAATAGGGTGCTCAAGGGGAGTACAACTCATAAGAAGAAAGAGAAGAGAATAGAGAGAGAAGAAGAAGGCATGATCATGGAACCCATCCACCATTCAACAAGAATATATATTAACAATTCATCAACTATGAATAATAACATGGCATGAAAAATTACTTAGAAAGTCCATAACCTCAACAAGGGTTTTGTTAACCTTAGGGAAACTCTTTCCCATATGGTTAATGCCTCTATTAACATTTAATAGATAAACCCTAGAGCAAAGAAAGCAAGCATGTCAAGAATGAATTCTTAGGGATTTTAGATCATCATTAAAAGAAAACAATTTTCTTTTAATGCTTGGAAAGTCATGAAGAGAAACAATTTCTCTAAAATTTAATCTAACCCTAAAATTCATCCTCACATTCCTCAATTGATAAACAAATAGAAAACACCATATTAAATTCGGCTAGGCTAGGGATCCAATCCCTTCCATTTTATTTTGATCTAATAACTATTAAAAGACCAAAATAAAAATCAGAAAATTGCTAATTTTTAATATCACTTTATATTGATTCAAAAATAAATTCAAAATCAATAACAGGTGATTTCAAAATTTTCCATAAGGGCCAACTGCTTTAGGGATTATTTGATTTAACAATTAAATAAAATAATAACCTAAACAATAGTATTAAATGTCCATAAAATAATTGATCTCTATCAATTAAAATTCACTTGAGATAAAACCCTGTATCTTAACCAATGACATTTATGTAATTACTTGATTAACTATTAATCAAATAAAAACTTATAAATACTATGTAGTCGAAAATTTTGAGCACATGTAATTGATCCAAATCAACTATAATAATTATGGTATTATTCCCATAAACTTTTTAGGGAACCATAAAAGATATCATAATTAACATTTAATTAAATGATAGCCCGTGGACTCGAAGTAGATAATTCAACAGTTTAATTAAATCTCAGCCCGTGCTCTCGAATCAAATAATTAAACTATTTAATTAATTGATAGCCCATTAAACAATTTAATAGCATCCTATGCTCTCAAATCAAATAATAGAATTTAGGAAAAATTTGAAAGCCTCTTGGAAAATTAATTTAGAAAACTCCTTTTCCCGCTTTAGATTTTCGACTCAAGTTTTGACCCTCAAAACAATTGATTCTGGAAAAACTTTCTTCACAAAAGTTGTAGATCTTTTCGATGGCTTCGAAACGATATACTGACGGACCTAAATCAGACTTACGGTCATAAAGTTATGGCCAAAATACCGAAACTGTATCGATTCTTCTAATCAAATACAAATCCAAAAATCCATGAATCAATTTTATTCGAAATAAGCTTTAATCTCGAAGAACACTTAAGCAAGGGTGTCTAACACCATGAGATTTATTAATTAACATTTAATAAATAAAATCTCATCTATATTTGCTAGCCAAAATATCAATAGGTATCTAAGTGGTATATATCAAAGGGAAAACTTGCCCGGGGCTCACAAGAATAAATTAAACAATTTAATTTAATATAAAAAGGATCTCTAAATCCTTAAAGGGCTTTAACCAAATTTATATCTCTATATACCTATCCCTAATAGAATTAAGAGAGGTTTTGAAATCATCCAAAACTGAAATTAGCATCACACTAATTTATAAGGGTCTTATCTCTCCCTCAATAACTAGAGGGATCTCTTAGCCCTAATAAATGATTATCCAATAATCAAGAATCTAGAAGATTGATTCATTAGGGTTACCAAAATTCATAGGGGAGGCAATCTTGATATAAATCTTGATTAAACTCAAAAATCAAAGAGAAGCATAGCCCTGCCTCTGATATCAATGAAAGTATGCCTCTTTTTATTTTTAGAAACACAGTTCTTGGGGGGCATACATCGAATCCCAAGATCTGACTAAGATTCTAATTGATTTTATTCAATGAAGGTAGGAATAACATTCACCTTTGCGACTTTGAAATTGTTAAGTCAAATCCACGTTAGAATAGTACTCACAAAACTTCACAAGTATCAAGTCTCCTGTCGATTCACACGAACCTTCTTTTTCTTTTAAAGCTTTCTCTAAGGGAAGCTAATGGCCCTTCCAAATTCCATGCTCTTTTATCTTTTCTTCTTTTCTTTGATCCAAGAACCTTTCTTGATCAAACAAGATCCAATCTTGATCTTCAAAGAACTTGTTCTTGATCATCAAGATCAAAAACCAAACAAAAAAGAAGAAGGGGAAGGGTGACCGTACACCCTCAAAGGGGGAGAGGGCTGGGCGTGAACATGAGGAGAGGGAGAGAAGAAAAAATTCTGGAGAATTATATATTTTTTTAAAGGGCTGGGCATCCAATCCTTTATATAAGTTCTCTCTTGGTTGCTTGAATTGTAATCCAATTATAATTCATTAACCTTATCCTAATCCAATTAGGATTCCTCAATAGTTTCCTTTATTGATTATTCTCCTAATCCAATTAGGATTAATCTTAAAAGAAACCAACCTTATCCATTAGTAACTAATCTTATCCTTATCCAATAAGGAATCTTGAATTAGTAACTAACTAATGGAATCTCTAACAATTAAGGAATCTTTAATTAGTAACTAACTAACTAACCTTATCTAATAAGGATATTAGTTATTAGAAACTAATTAAAATAATAACAATTATTATTCCTCCTTGAAGTGGGCGTCCCACCCTAGGTGGGTCCCACTCCACACGCCCAAAGGGTTTCCAAAACCCTCTTGGTCACTTGAATTATTCTTTTATAATAATTCCCAATGGGTCCTACCCATTTGGTTTTTCACATCTAATGTGATTCCACCTTTTAGAGCTTCACTGTACCATATAGTGATTACTTAGAGAAATTAATTAATTTAATTATAAATTAAATTAAATACTTTAAGAAGGTCCTTGTGTGTGGGATCTAAAGGGATCTCCTATTTCCAGTTGTGGGACCAAGTACTCAACCTTTTGGTTAAAGCATTGTTACTAGGAAACACCTTTCCTATACTCCATTAGGATTATAGAATTCTATCTATATCCCTAGACTTCCACCAATCACAATTAATGTCCATTAACACAATGTGATTAACCTTCAGAAATTAGAGAATTGCTTGTAAGTACCATCTCACAATATATTTACAAATAAATCCTTCCACATTCCGATATCACTTGTAAGCTTCCGGGATTGGAACAATTCCACTGTCTTAGTCCCTAGCTTATGAATAGAACCCTTTCTCATGATTACTTTTCATTGAACTGAACCGCCAAAACACTTTTGAAGAAACATTAGAAAAGAACTGACATATATATATTTATATATACATTTCCATATTAAAAATATCAACTTCGATAAAGACCATTTTACCGAAAAGCACCAGTACTGGATTTAATAGTTCAGTTCAACAAGTATCACCTTGATATCATTATCTCCAATTAAGGAGTTGTGGATTCCTTATTGAGTGTTTACACACTTCTCCAAACATAGTGTACATGACCCAACGTACCCGGAGTTAGTCCTGTGTATTGAACATTGCCGATTGGCACATCAAAGCCATATAGACAAATGTCTGAGAAGATGTTAACCTCTTAGGTCTAAGGACAATTTGTCAAATGGATAACCCTAATACAATCTGACAGTGTATTCCATAGGGTATCCACTAGTGACCTCGTTCAGTATTATGTACTTGCTACATATACTCACATGTTAGTCAAGAGTCACCACTCTCTGTGAATGATATTCATCACACTATCTCATAGAACTACACATGTGCAAGCCATGATGAAGTACGGCGCCCAACCAGTACTCTAGAGGCTTCGAACAATATTAGGTTTACAAGGAACCGGAAAATCATATCTCCTCGCAACCTTTACATGATTTTCCTACAATGTTACCTATGGAACTTTATGTCATCATCATATGAGACAGTAATTAATATAAATACCCTTTATAGTTGGTTGTGTGAATATGATGCTTGTCTAATCAACATAGAAAAGTCTTTTATTGGCTTTCGAGGGCATTTAAGTCCAACATTGAGTTCAATCGGGGCCATTCTATACGGAGCCCGAAAAATAGGAGCTGTGCCTGGTGTAAGCTCGATCACGAACTCAATCTCCTTGTCTGGAGGCAACCATGGCAACTCCTCCGAAAATACATCCAAGAATTCACTCACGACCGGAACAATCAAAGAGTCCTTTGCCTCAGGGTTTGCTAGGCTCAACGCCGCAAAACGGGCAATGTCTTTACTTCTCAACCCCCGAAAATAAAATGGCTTCCCTTCCACCAGCCTGAAGAGCACCATCTTCTCAAAGCAAGCCACATGCCCATGATGCGTTGCTAAACAATCCATTCCCAAGATGACATCGAAGTCCTGGAATCCAAGGATGATAAAATCCGTTGCTAATTCGTGGCTTCTAACTTGAACTGTACTGCCTCTGAAAATGCTATCTGTTACTACCATCTTGACGGGAGGAGTCGAAATGAATAACTCTGGTTCCAATTAACTAGGCTCCATAGAAAAGCCTTGGGAAAAACTCGATGAGACGAATGAATGGGTAAACCCGGTGTTGATCAATGCTCTAGCCAAACATTCATTGACTAGCAAGGTTCCTGAAAATTTTAGCTAACTAAGTCAATCCATACATCAACATCATATGTATAGATATGTAGATATATATAACACGCCATATAAGTATACAAGGAATAAGGCATAACATGACAATCGTGGACAATTGAATAACTTTAAACGTGTACCTTGCATTACATCATCCGATGCAAGTGCATCTCCCTCTAGCAAGGCAAATACTCATCCTCTGGTTCGCCTGACGAAGCGGAGGTGTAGATCAGGTAGGCTGAGAGGACACCTGGTATGATCCCGCTGGGCGTGTTGGGGGCCTAATCCCCTGAGACTGGCCTGGAAAATGTCGACTAGGGTAATCCTGATCAATTGGCCAAAACATCCACCCGATGCCTTTGGACAATCTCCCACCGAGTACCTTCGCCCTTAAGATGTGCAGACCTCATATGTGTAGGTCGGAGGGGCCGGAGATGGAGCATACCTCGCCGCCTGAGGTGCAACTAGCCGTGGAGCTGGAAGAGCTTGAGGTCATGGCACCTGAGGCATGTATGGCCATGGAACTAGAGGCGCATAAGATGGCCTCATAAGTGGTGCTGGCCACGCATACTGAGGTGGTGCTGGCCATGGGTACTGATAAGGGCCAGTCCGAGCCCGCCTCTCTGGAGGTGCTGAACTGCTAGGTTGGCCTCTCACCAAATCTCTCTTCTTGGATACGGCCTCTGAATTGGCCTTGATCAACAGGGCCTTGTCTACTACTTTCGGATAAGTGGCATGCCTGAAAGCCGAAACTTTCTCTATAATGACATCCTTGAGCCCTTGCTCAAACCTCCTCGCCTTCATTGTCTCAGTGGCAACTATGTGAGTTGCGAAGCGTGATAACTCCGAGAACTTAGCCTCATACTGAGCCACTGACATCGAACCTTGCTCAAGGTTGAGGATTCTCTCTCTGTCGCGACCCAAAACCCACCCTAAGAGTTAGAGTGAATCTTGGACGACTTGTCATGACTTACATGACTTGCTTGACGAAATAACTTGCAAAATACCTTGAGCATATACAATAGAGGACAAAAAATAACGGAAGCATACTCAAACATGGCACAATGGAAGTCTAACAAACCCTATGTATATACTTGATCCAAGTTTGTACAAATGACCAACAAAAGAAAGTGCGGACATGCCCGCCAAAATACATGAATATAATCTCTCGAGCTCACCCACAATCTCTCACTTAGAATCTACCACCTAATAGTGACCGTCTACGTGAGGCTCCTCAACAGGGACCTCCTCGATGTACTCCACCCATGGACTAGGAGCACAGATGTTGAAAGGAGCAGCCGCTCCACTATCACCTGCCGACATAAGATGTACGGCTGAGCATGGAATACTCAGCGGGTACCAAACACTAACCAACTACCATAGCATAGTAATAACAATATAAGGCATGAAGCAATTTATATCATAACAGGAAAGAAAACAGTTTATAATTCATGCTTGCATAACATCAAAGTCAGAAATCTCTTGAAAACGTCATGTGCTTGGCTTGACTTGAAATACTCTTTTCGTGTTCAAAATTTGTCTTGTCATGTGTCTTTTTTGTCGTGTCGTATCGTATCATGTCATGCGTGTCATGCTTGTATCATGCTTGTCATGCATGTATCATGTGTGTCATGCTTGTCATGCGTCTCATGCATGTCATGTCATGTATCATGCTTGTTTGCTTGCTTGAAAAATAAACATATTCATGCTACTTGTGAGGGAGGGGAGGCCCCTCTTCCTAAATGAGAAACAACTTGTGAGGGAGGGGAGACCCCTCTTTAACGAAATGCATTGAATGTAACATGCATGCTTAGGGCGTTCTTGTTCACGTCAAAAAGCGAGGCAAAACATATCGTAAGATATGCCCTACCTCTATTTACCAATCCTTACGTCTGGCCTTGTCATGGTGTTCGTGAATCGGGAATAAAACCTTGAAAACAAAACACGGTGTTTAATGCTTGAAAACTCTACTCATGGACTACATGCCGTGCTCGTGGCTTCGTGTACAATTAAGGATGATAATGGCATATAAAGCATTTGCATTTGATAATCAATACATCAATAAATAAGCATTTAATCTACCAATAGGCTATTTTAGGAAACAAGGAAGTTCACACAAGTATTTTCTAAGAAAAGTTATCATTTTCTTCACTTTGGCATTTCATCAAACACATGGTATGTGCATTATGATTAATACCTAAATCTTGCATTTCTAGGTGGGTTAATGTTCAAAACACACATGTGTGTTCATTATTCATACAATGGCCTTCCCATTTCATTCATTACAACAAACACACGGCATCCAATCGCCCATTCACATCCACACAACCATCCACCTTTATCCATTCATCCCTTCTCATTATCTTACTTAGAAATTAGGGAAAATCATAAATGAAGGAAAACAAAGATAAGAGATGAACTAGAAGGGTAGTATAGGGTACCGACCTTCAATAGAGCGAAGAAAACCCTTGATGTTGAGCTCTAACTTAAGGAAGAACCTCTCTTGGGTTTAAAGAACTCTAGTTGCCTTGAGGAAGATCCTTGCTTAAAAATCTCTAAGGTTGAGCTTCCTTGATCTCCCAATCCAAGCCTTCTTGGAGGATTTTCCAAGTCTCCTCTATTCCTCTTTCTCCACTCTTTCTCTTCTCTAGGTTAGAAAAGCCCCAAATGAGGATCCCTAAACAAGAAAATAGTTTAAGACCCTCAAATCCGGCATCAATTACCGCCTGCGATCGATCGCATACTTATCTACGATCGATGGCGGGAAAGTGCGATCGATCGCACATTGATGCGATCTATCGCACATGCACCCGAACACATTGGTCTGATTTCTCCTGCATGCGATCGATCGCACATACTTGCGATCGATCGTAGATCCCTGCGATCTATCGCACCTGGGGAATCCATCTATCGCATATGGCTCAAAGAGTTTGGGACCCATTTCGCCTGCATGCGATCGATCGCACCTGACTTGCGAACGATCGCACCCTCCAGATTTTGTTGTTTTCTCCTATTTTTCCCTAATTTGGTAATTCGGCCATAACTTTTAACTCGGTTGTCCGATTTTAACGATTCAACTTGCGTTGGATTTGTCTTTCGAAGAGAAACATTTCTGATGTTTTATAATTTTTAATTTCTTTCTTATTTATTGATCAAATTACCCCTAAAGTTGACTGATCCGTAAATGAGATTCAGTAACTCGGGTTTTCGATATATCCAACTTAGGAATACTACTTCTTAACACTTGGAGTTCTTTAAATTTCCTCATTTCATAGAATTAGGAGGATTACAAAGGCTTAACACCTTGGCATGGTTTCTAAGACATGACAAAAAGTTTCAGGGCTCTACATCCTCCCCCCTTATAAAAATTTCATCCTCGAAATTTGGACGACACTTGCATTAGAAACCCAAAACATCATTACATAGCACAAACAAAAATCTATTCAAATAACTCCAGGTACTTCGCTTTGATTTTGGCTTCACGATCCCACGTGGCCTCTTCCCGAGCTTGATGTTGCCATTGAACGAGCACCAATGGAATAGTCTTGTTGCGAAGCACTTGATCTCTCCGGTCCAACACTTGAATCGGCTTCTCTACTAGTGTGAGGTCCTCTCGGATTTCCAACGGTTCCAAGTCTATGACATGCGAAGGGTCCACAATGTATTTTCGAAGCATAGATACGTGGAAAACATTATGAACCGCGGCCATGTGAGGTGGAAGAGCTACCCGGTACGTAACTTCACCAACTCGCGTGATAATATCAAATGGGCCGACATATTGAGGACTCAGCTTGCCTCTCTTGCCAAATCTCATAATCCCCTTGCTAGGAGATACCTTCAAAACACTTGATCCCCTACTTGGAATTCCAAGTCCCTACGGCGAGTGTCAGCATATCTTTTCTAACAATCTTGGGCAGCTTTCAACCGATCTCGGATGATCTTAACCTTGTTCGCAGTTTGCTCAATCAATTCCGGACCAAGTATTTTTCTCTCTCCTACCTCATCCCAGTAGAGAGGAGACCTGTAGCTTCACCCATACAAGGCCTCAAATGGTGCCATTTGGATGCTTGCCAAGTAGCTATTATTGTAGGCAAACTCTACCAACGGCAATTACTCTTCCCAGCTGTCCTTGAAATCCAACATACATGCCCGAAGCATGTCTTCGATGATCTGGTTCACCTTCTTGGTTTGTCCATCCGTCTGTAGATGAAAGGGGGTGTTGAAATCAAGTCGAGAACCCATGGCTTCCTAAAAACTCTTCCAGAACCTAGACGTGAATCTTGGATCCCAATCTGACACAATACTAACTGACACCCCGTGCAACCGAAAGATCTCCTTGATATACAGTGCGGCCAACTGGCTCGAGTTGAAAGTAGTCCAGTAAGGTAAGAAGTGTGCGAACTTTGTTAAACGGTCTACTACAACCCAAATCGCATCTGAGTTTCTTGCCCTTTTTAGCAAGTCAACAATGAAGTCCATGGAGATGTGCTCCCATTTCCACTCGGGAAACAGGAGAGACTGCAATAGACCCGCCGGTCTCAAGTGCTCTGCCTTCACCTGTTGGCACACCAAGCACTGTGCCACATACTCCGCAACATCCCTCTTCATATTCCGCCATCAAAAGTGACTCTTGAGGTTTTGGTACATCTTTGTACCCCCAGGATGCACAGTATACATCGATCAGTGGGCTTCATCTATAATCTCCCTGCGAAGATCTGCATTGGTTGGGACACACAGCCTTCCCTTTAATGTAATAGCACCACGACTAGTGAGAGAAAATTCTTCACTACCCTTGGCAACCTCCTTACCCCGGAAAGCCAATAAGTCAGCATCTGTGGCTTGATACTCTTGGATCAAATCTATAATGTACGGCCGAACCGTGACATTTGCCAAGATAGGACTGCGGACATAATCATTCATACAAATGTCCAGATTTGCCAAATCTTCTAGTAGTCTCCATTCTTGCACTTATATGTGTGCCAACAGACCTAGAGGTCTTCTACTCAAAGCGTCTGCTACAACGTTTGCTTTGCCCAGGTGGTATTGGATGGTGCACTCGTAGTCTTTCAGAAATTCCATCCAACACTGTTGCCTCAGATTCAACTCCTTTTGGGAAAGGAGATACTTGAGGCTCTTGTGATCCGTGAACACATAGAACTCTTCCCCATAAAGGTAATGGCGCCAAATCTTAAGTGCAAACACGACTGCAGCAAGTTCCAAGTCGTGCGTGGGGTAATTCTTTTCATGCTCCTTCAATTGCCTTAATGCATAGGCAATGACCTTCTTATGCTACATGAGCACACACCCAAGTCCAACGTGTGAGGCATCACTGTACACCTCATAACCACCATGTTTGGATGACACTGTAAGGACGGGGGCCATGGTAAGCCTCTTCTTCAGTTCCGTGAAACTGATCTCACACTTGTCGCTCCATACGAACTTGGCATTCAACTTGGTTAGGTAAGTAAGCGGCGCGGCAAGGCTGGAGAAACCCTCTACAAATCTCCTATAATAGCCTGCCAACCCAAGGAAGCTACTTATCTCTATGATGCTCTTGGGCCTTGCCCAACTCATGACTGCCTCTGTCTTCTTCAGATCTGCCGAGATGCCTTTCGCAGAAACATGACCTAGGAATGCCACCTCTTCCAACCAAAAATCACACTTGCTTAGTTTGGCATACAGCTTATGCTCTCTCAGCATTTCTAAAGCAAGGCGAAGGTCTCGCATGTGATCTTCCCGTGTCTGGGAATATATCAAAATGTCATCTACAAACATGATCATGCATCGATCCAGATATGGCTGCAACACCCGATTCATCAAATCCATAAAAGCTGCCGGCACGTTCGTGAGACCAAAAGGCATCACCAAGAACTCGTAGTGTCCATATCGAGTCCTGAATGCAGTTTTGGGAACATCTTTCGCCTTGATCTTCAACTGGTGGTAACCGGACCGAAGATCGATCTTAGAGAAAAATTTTGCTCCCTTTAATTGATCGAACAAGTCATCAATCATAGGCAATGGATACCTATTCTTTATATTGACCTTGTTCAACTGCCTGTAATCGACGCACATATGCATCGAGCCATCCTTCTTTTTAACAAATAGCACCAGGGCACCCCACGGTGAGACACTTGGTCAAATAAAACCAAGGTCTTGCATCTCATCCAATTGATTTTCAACTCCTTGAGTTCAATTGGGGCCATCCTGTATGGAGCCCGGAAGATAGGAGTTGTGCCTGGTGCAAGCTCGATCACAAACTCAATCTCCCTGTCTGGGGGCAACCCTAGCAACTCCTCTGGAAATACATCCAGGAATTCACTCACGGCCGGAATAGTCAAAGAGTCCTTTGCCTCAGGGTTCGCTAAGCTTAGTGCCGCAAAGCGAGCAATATCCCTACTTCTCAACCCCTTAAAATGGACTCGAAGCAAGCTATATGCCCATGATGAGCTGCTAACCAGTCCATCCCTAAGATGACGTCGAAGTCCTGGAATCCGAGGATGATTAGAGCAACCGCCAACTCGTGGCTCCCTACTTGAACCATAGTATTTCTATACACTTTATCTGCCACTACCGTCTTGTCGAGAGGAGTCGAAATGGCTAACTCTGGTTTTAACTGGCTAGGCTCGGAGGAAATGCCTTTAGAGAAACTCGGCGATACGAATGAATGAGTAGACCCAGTGTCGATCAATACTCAAGCCAAACATTCATTGATTAGTAAGGTTCCTGAAATTATAGCTAGGTAAGTCAATCCATGCATCACCAGCGTATACATATAGGTATATATCTATATAACATGTCATATATGTACCCAGTTGAATAATACATAACAAAATAATTCATGGATAATTAAATAACCTACAATTGCGTACCTTGCACTACATCGTCAGATGCAAGTGCATCACCCTCTATCAAGGCAAAAACTTGCCCCTGATTCGCCTGGCGAGGCGGAGGTGCAGATCGTGCAGGTTGGGAGGACGCTTGGTATGATCCTGCTGGATGAGCTGGGGGCCTAATCCTTTGTGACTGGCCTAGTAAATGCCTCGTCGGGCAATCCCTGAACATGTGGCCCTGGCGACCACAGTGAAAACATCCGTTCGATGCCTTCCGACAATCTCCTACCAAGTGCCTTCTGCCACAAGACATGCAGACCTCATACGTGTAGGTCAGAGGGGCCAGAGGTGGAGCATACCTCGCTACCCCGAGGTGCAACGGGCCGTGGGGCTGGAAGAGCCCGAGGTCGTGGTGCCTGAGGCGTATACTGCCGTGGAGCTGGAGGCGCATAAGACGACCTCTGCGGTGGTGGTGCTGGCCATGCGTACTGATAAGGGCCAGTTCGAGCCCGCCTCTCTGGAGGTGCTGAACTGTTAGATTGGCCTCTTGCCAACTCTCTCTTCTTAGACATCGCCTCAGAATTGGTCTCAACCAACAAGGCCTTATCCACCACTTCGGCGCATCAGTGCTTCTTGGAAACTGATTTAGGAACTCTTCTTCCTCATCAAGGGCCAGGACATCCTCATGGTCTGTTGGTGGTCGTGCTTCCCTCTCACCTTCTTCCATCTCCCGCTCTTGCTCCTCCTCGAACAGTCACTGCATCAGTTCTTCATCATTCATCCAATCGTCCACTTCAGAGGATGCCTCTGATACTATGGGAGTTGGATCATTAATGTTCATGGTTTCATGCATAACTATAGGATTTAGATAAGTGGGGATAGGTGATGAGGACTAACTGGATGAGGGTGGGTTTAAAATACTCATGAGATTGGGAGTCGGGAAGGATGAAATAGGTGGATCGGGGCAAAGTTTCACGGGTGTGGGGGATCGGTCTCAACCTTTCTCTTGAATCTCTTCCTTCAAACCTAGCCCTTCTTCTTTCTCGGATTTTTTTTCTCTTTCAACCCAATCTCTTCCTTTAGGCTTGTAACCTAAGCCAAACCATGGAACGTAAGTTATTTTTGGTATGGGTTTCGATATTCTTTATGACTTTAGACCCAAGCCCTTTCCTAGTTGAAATCCCTAGTGTAGCACCCCAGACTTTTCTATACTTAATGAATACCATTTTTGTAGCTAATTAGCCTTCCTCATAGTCTAATTAATAAATAAGAGAGAAATCAGAAATTCTGAAACATCAAAAATGTTCATTTTCGAAAGACGAACCCAACGCAAGTTGAATCGTCGAAATCGGACGAGCGAGTCAAAAGATATGGTCAAAACAGTCCAGACATGCAGAGCACCGATCGCTCGGTCCAGTCAGCGATCGATCGGTCCAAAACCGATCGATCGGTAGCTATCGCATGGTCAAAACTTTTGTATGGGAAAATTTTCCAGAGAGTAGTTTTTTGACCGGTCGCTCGGCCAGAGTACCGATCGCTCGGTAGGCAACTGATCGATCGGTCATAACCACCGATCGCTCGGTCCCCGTGTTTTGCAGAAAATTTTGTAAGGGCATTTTTGTCTTTTGGGCGTTAAACCCTTTCTTCTTAAGGCTCGCCCGAGCCTTTAGGGCTTCATTCACATACTTAGAGGACTTTGAGAGTTAGGGAGAGAGGAGAAGGAGACTCTAACCTAGGGTTTCGTTTTTGAGGAGGAATCAAAGGGGGTTTAAGAACCCTAGATCCCCCAGCTTGTTTGGCTTCGATTTCAAGGCTCAAGCTCTTGTGGGACTCCTCCTCCAAGCTAGGGCAGCACCCACACACATTTTTTTGAAAGGGGTTTCTTCCCCAACTCAAGTCTTCCTCAAGCAAGGGTTGTTCCCTACCCTTTTTGGAGCTTCAATCAAGGTTCCTACCAAGATCAAGCCTTGATCTAAGGTTAGTACACCCTACTAACTTACCCTAGCAATAAATCTAAGTTTTCTTTATGAAACGTGATTTATGCTATTATGTTTGCTTTCTTGTGAAATGTATCATCCCTATTAAATATAAACAAGATAAAGAAATGGTATGGATGTTTGGATGGATGTTGGATGTGGCGATTGGATGCCGAATGGGTGATGTATGGTATGTGTGGGCCGTGGATTGGAAAATGGAGGATGGGCATTTCACAAATAATAAACTTACCTTGTGTGATTGAATGTAAAATATGCACTAAAAAGGAGAAAATGAATAATGAGGAAACTTGCATGCTAAGTGTTTGACAAAATACCTAAACTATGAAATAATGATTTAAATGAAGAAATGGAAAGGGGCCTTATGCATGTATTCTCATGAATGATGAATGGATTTAAATACCATGTTGATAACTCAAATTCTCATATGCTTATATTGTGAATTGAATGGTGGTGTCATACCTCTCTTATTACCCTTATTCCATGGTTATCACGATTGACACGTACACGAGCACGCATGATAGCATGAACCGAGATTTCAAGAACATGTGCATATAATAACCAACAAGAAAATATTGCATGTCAAGGAGGTTGGTAGCCCAGGGACATTTAGGTACTAGCCTCTGGCTCACAAGAAAACCCCTAAAACACCTATTGTCAAGGAGGTTGGTAGCCCAGGAAAAATTCGGGTACTAGCCTCTGGCTCACAAGAAAACTAAACAAGTAATAAAAATCACCTATTGTCAAGGAGGTTGGTAGCCCAGGGACATTCGGGTACTAGCCTCTGGCTCACAAGAAAACCATGCATATCAAGGAGGCTGGCAGCCCAGGGAGATTCGGGTGCTAGCCTCTGGCTCACAAGTTACAAGATGATGACAAGACATTCATGCATGCACACATACATGATTTTAAAATGCATACCGGGACATGGAAACGGGTTTTCAAGCATGAGTTTTGTCGGCGTTTTTGCATTCATGCTCATCAAGATGATTAATATTGTTTAATTCTATGATTTTATTATTGCCTGGAATTGATGATTGGTATTGTACTACTCTTTGCATGTTTATTATTGTTATGGATGGCTAGTAGCTTGTACTCGCTGAGTATTCCATGCTCAGCCGTACTTTCATGTCGGCAGGTACCGAGGGTGCCCTCGACCCGGAGCCTTGGGTCGAGGAAGAATATATAGAGGAGAGAGAGCCGTCTATCCCACTACAGTCTCAGGCGGATCGAGACCTCGACGTGTGGCCATACCTCGACTACTGTTGAGGGGAGAGTACGAGAGGATTTTTTATGTATTTTGACATTTTGATAGGTGGGTCTGTGCACCTTAGACTTAGACATGTTTGTATATACGGTAACTTGGGATACTATTTTAGAAATCTTAGAAGAAAAGAAAAAGTTGGTTTGCGCTTCCGCATTTATGTTTAGCTTCCGCGCTCTGATTTTCATTGTTTTAGTACTTAAATTATCTTGCTCATGACAGGATGGTTTGGCAGGTACGTATAGTCACGCCTAAAGTATCCCTAAACTCTTAGGGGGTATTTTGGGGCGTTACACCTAGTCCATCATTACCCTCGCATCATCAAATCTGTATTGCATAACCTGAGCTTTTTTATCACTGAAACGTCTATCGTAGAGACAATCTCAAAGGAGTGGAACATGCTCTGGTCCTTTGAAAGCTCAAAATCAATGTAGGGAATTTCTGGAGATGGTTGAACTAGTAAATCCTCTTCAGTCAGAATTGTGAAAAGCTGGTTGTCCACAATGTATTTGTCCCTTTGGTGAAGGGTGGATAATACAGCTCCGGTCATATGAATCCATGGTCGCTCAAGCAATAAATTGAACGCAGTTGGAATTTTTACCACTTCAAAAGTGACATCAAATGTATATGGAATAACTGTTACGGGCATCTCAATTTCTCCCATTACCTCCCTCTTCGAATTGTCAAAGCCTCTGACTGTCATGTAATTGGGGTGGATATGAGACTCATCAAATCCCAATCTCTGAACTGTGACTCACGGACAGATGTTCAAAGCTGATCCATTGTCAATTAGGACCCGAGCAATCACCATACTCTTGCAAACAAAAATAATGTTTAATAACTTGATATACCCTCGCTCATCATGACTTAACTCTTCATCTGTGAAAGTAATGACGTTAGGGGACATGATTTGGCCTACCAGATATTCTAATCCTTGCGAGGATAGGTCAGAGGGTACATGAGCTTCGTTTAAGACTTTGAGGAGAGACGTTCTATGATTTTTTGATGACAACAAATGGTTTAGGATGGATATCCTAGCTAGTATTTTGTTTAAATGTTCTACCACATTGAATTGGCTTCTTTGAACAATTTTAACAAAATCTGTTGCTTTCTCATTAGATACCCTCCCTCTTTTCCTTGAGGGCTACCTTGAAATTTCTTCTTCCTCATTTTTCGGTATCTTTGCATTTTCCCCAGTTTCTTTTTCTTTTTATGACTCTCTCTTTCTCAGCTTGTCTCTCTGCTTTTTCTTTCTCCACTTGTTTCTTTATCCTTTCAGCTTTTGCCTCGGCATTTTTCACTGCCTCTATCATTTTTAGTTATAACCCCTCTGATTTTTCTTTTCCTTAGTTCTTCTAGAGTGATATTTCCATCATCATCCACCTTTTGTGCTTTACCTTTCTCATCTGACTTGCAACACCTTCATGACCTTGTCGTGTTCCCAACCTCAACCACCTAATTTTCCACAGTCTTAGCTTTGACTGGAGATATCCAAATGTCATAATTACAAGGGGTTGCCCTAGTGTTTAAAAATGGGAAGGGTCTTGGGTTATTTACGATGATGGGTTTTGGGTCCGATTCAGTCTTGATGGTAATTGGTTTGGATTTGGGCAGGCTATTAATTACAATGGGTATAGATGATGGATAGTTAAAAACGATAGGTCGGGGTTGAGGGTTGTCTTGGATGATGATAGGATGTGATTGAGATTGGCCTGGACAATGATTATGCAAGGCTGAAGAGGATAGTTAACATTGATAGGTTGAGGTGATGGGTAGTTGAAGATGATTGGTCGTTTCCCGGAAGGGTTTAGGCTAAGGTGCTAAAATTGTGAGATGGGGTTATGAGGGGTTGCTGATTAGGATGGCCGACTTTGGGTATAATGGTTGTTGGAGATGACATTGATAGTTGGCAAAGATCTATGTTTGTTAAAGTATACCCGAATTATTGCACTAGCCGGCGAGATTAACTGAGATGGGTCGAATCCTATTTCTTCGGTTTCAATCATGTTAGTCATTCGAGATGAGCTAGCATTATTGGTTGCATGAGTAGGAAAAGGGTTCTAGTTGATATTGACATTCTGGGTGGCCGGAGCAGGGTTGAAGATAAGAAGGTTGTTGTCTATCAAGTCTTGGATTGCATGCTTGAGAGGGTAGCACCTATCGGTTGAATGGCCTACTGCTCCCATGTGAAAATCACAATGCTCATTTGCATTGAAAAATTTGGAATATGCTTCATTGCCAATTTTAGGTTCTAATAGCTTGACCAACTGACCTTCGAGCAAAGTTGGTAGGAGTTCAAAGGGCCGAACTGGGAGTTTAGTGAAAACTTGGTATTTCCTTTCATTTGGTTGATTCGAAGCCTGATTGCCTGGGCCGGGAAGAGGAAGCCAGATAGGTGGTGCAACTGTGGGTTGAGTTGGCTGAACTGCTTGGGTATAGGCAGACTGAGGAAGCTGAGCACACATTGGGTAATTGGGTCGAGGGGGTTGGCCATATACCAGGTAACTTGGGTAAGATGGTTGAGTGTACATGGGTTGGGCACATCCTGGTTAAACTGGATAAGAGTTTTAAATTTGTAATGGATGATTAACCATAACTGTCTGGACGTCCCCTTCTTTCTTCCCATTATCTCTTCTCCCATTTACTGGCCTTTTGGTTGTCGCATTTGATCTTGTCTGTTGCTCAAACATGTTGTACAAATATTCATAATCCACAAACTTACCTGTTTTGATCCCATCATCAATCCCATCTCCAATATGAATGATTGTTGCAAAGTTTGAAGCATAATATCCCAACAGATAACCATAGTAGGGCTGCTTGAGTGTGGATATGAAGGTGGAGACCATCTTAGTCTCAGTCATTGGGGGTTTTACCCGAACACCAACACCTCCATCTATGTGCATACTGTTTGAAAGTTTCGGTGCTCTAATTATACATCCTTTGCACATCTATATGATTGGCAACATCGGTGGTGTTGAATCGAAAATGATCTAAGAAAACCTCGGCTAGATCTCTCCATACTTTCAGCTTAGTATGATCAATTGTGGAGTACCAGTCTAGTGCTTCTTCAGTCAGACTTCTTTGAAAGAGGTAAAGCAATAGTGGTTCATTGACAATAAAATCGCTCAAAGACCCAATATCAGCTTTAGGTGAGCCAGAGGGCATCCCTTTCCATTATACTTGGAGAGTTCCGAACACTTGAATTTTGGAGGCATCTTGGATCCAAGATGCAGGCAAAGGTCTTCTAAGTCAATTTTTCCATAGGTGTCCACACCCTTCACTGTCTGACTTCTGATCTGGGTTCTGTCTGGAGCTGTGCAATTTGATCACTCATGTTAACTTTCTGTTTACCTTTAGCTCTCTATTCTTCTTCTTCATAGGTGTCATCCTCTTGTTGGCCACTGGTATGGAATATCATAGGCTGTTTTGGCGGATGTGATCCGGATTCATAAAATTAGATGGACCTGTCGAATATGCTTGACTTTGTGGTTGATCAGGGGTAGCCTAGGGTTGATCTGCTGGTGGAATAAGTATGAAATTTGGAATTGGTTGATCCTAATTTTATGGATTACGGTTTTGCATGAAATTCATGAACATTTGAGTGAGCTTGTCAAGTTTTTCAATAACTTGATTCATTTCAGTAGCAGAGGCATACTCTGCCATATTGGGCGGTGGAGGAGGAGCATTGGTATTGCTAGCACTTTCCATTATGCTTGATCTTGAGTGAGTGACTATTGGACTTCAAACTAATACGAAACCAGTGAACCTTTTGGAGCGTCCAATCTTGCCCCCAATCTATGTGCATGCAAAGCCAGAACAAGTTGATAGTAAAATGATGGAAGCAATATTCAAGAGGTATGAATGATGAGATGTATGACCCAAAATGTAATTGAACCTCAAAGGTCTCAATGACGCACAAGTGATGAATGAGAGGTCAACTTTTGACCCGAATAAATTACACAAACTATTATGACCATGCCTTAAAGGGATTACCCATGGGTAAAAATACTAAGTGAATGATGCGAACTTGGAGATACCCAAAGGATTTATACTCCGCAATTTTATATATATATATATATATTTTCGAGAAGAAAAAGAGAATGTCATTACATGAAGCTAGATCTGACACCCAACAAAGAAAAGAGAATACTACTGCATGAAGTGTTATGTGATACCTCAAAAAAAAAAGAGAATACCATTGCATGAAGTCTGATATGGCAACTCAGAAATTTTTTGATTTAATTGGTTGAATTTGAATATTTTAACTGAAAAGGGGCTACTCAAAGGAATTACACCGGTTGGTTGACAAATTTTAAAGACATTCTTGTTTTGGGGTCGTAGACCCTTTAGCGGAAGAAAAGGCAAATTACCCGAAGGATTTTATGCTATCAAAGATGAATTGAATTGATTTTTAAAGTGAGATTGCTTTAGGGTTTTCGAAATCCTTAGCAATCAAAATGGGCTACCCGAAGGATTTATTTCACCAAAGATGAATTAAATGGATTTTATCATTGATCTTAAGGTGAGTTTGCTTTAGATTTTTTGAAACCCTTAGCAATAAAATGGGCTACCCGAATGATTTATACCACCAAAGATGAATGGGTGAATTTGATCATTGATTTTAAAGTGAGATTGCTTTAGGGTTTTTGAAACCCTTAGCAATGAAATGGGCTACCTGAAGGATTTGTACCACCAAGCTTCTTTAACTTCCTTCCAAGAATCAAAAGATTTTATTAAGAGATGCCATAAAGAAATACAAGGGGGCCTTCAAGGGCGAAAAAGAATTTTTTTTTTACAAAAAAGGCCTTCGAGGGCAAGAAAAATGAAAGAGTCTTGCATTGTCCGAGCTTGGGCTTATTTCTTTGGAATTGTCCTCACTTGATTCCTTGAATTTCTTCTTACCTAAACATCATATTTAAAAAATGAGAATTTCAATCTTTTAATGTATGTTTAGGTGAGAATAACACATCTCTCCTTTTGAAATGAATCAATGCTTACAAGGATGGAGGTACCCTTTGATATGAGTCATACATGAATGCTCATGAAAAAGTTTTGGGTAATTACTACCCTTGTAGCACCCCGGATTTTTGGCAAACACGGATCACATGAGTGAATAGTGCCTTGCATTAGGCGTGTTCAAACCAAGGTTTTCGAGGTGATTTTGGCATTTGGTTTATGCTAAGAGGAATACGTGTTTGTATAAAACATGTGATAGGTGTTGTATGTAGAGCCCCGAAAATTTTTGCCATCTATTGGAAACCATGCCAAGGCATTATGCCTTTATAATCCTCCTATTTCTATGAAATGAGAAAATTTAATGAACTCTATGTCGCGACCCAAAATACCCCCTAGGAGTTAAGGGTAAGTTGACTCGTGACCGCCGTACCATACCTCCAGTATGATACATAAGGCACACGTGGAAACCTGTCAGAGTACCTGAACATACATAACGGAAACGAAATACAATGCACCGCGGAAAATAAAATACTAAACATAGCGGAAGCAAAATGAATACTCCTATAGCTTGGCTCAAGTAAGAACCAACAAGTATACATGTGTGAGAAACCCAAAAGTGGAGTGGACAAACCCCACACTCACATAACAAAATGACACAAGTTCTAAGTCGGTCGATCAACAGAAATCGAAGTCACGACTCCTATCTAGAGCACCATCGTCATGATAGTGATCCATGGAAGGCTCCGGGTCACGGTACTCTTCCTCGACCCAAGGTTCGTCGCCACACAAATCGAATGGAACCCGAGCACCTGCCGATCATAACAATATCGACTGAGCATGGAATACTCAGTGTATACAAACTAATAACAGTAAAGCAGTTGGGCATGGAGCATACGAGACATGGAGAATGAAATCCGTAAAATCCTTAAAGTATGGAAACCGTGAAAACATATGTGAGATAATATTCGAAACAAAAACTGTAACCGTGTAAGTCAATCGATAATCATAGCCTTATGAGTTCTTGTGAGTTCATGGAGTTACTTAGAGTCATTGTGATCCGTAGAGACATAGAGCATAGAGCAATACCGTAGAGCATTTCCATAGAGCATAACCTTAGAGATCTTAGAGCATTTTATTGTGATCCGTGGAGCTTGTGAGACGATCTTAGAGCATTATCATAGAGTTTTCTTGTGAGCATGGTATGATCCTTAGAGCTTGTGAAACGATCTTAGAGAAATCATAGAGTTACTTAGAATCATTCATTATTCGTCTTTTCGTGGAAAAAACCCTTGTTTGTACTTTTGAGAAATCCATGGAAAACATCGGTTTATGCGAGACATGCGAGCATATGCACTTAATAAGAGAAATCATCATATTTAAGCATAGAATCCCTTAGAGGTATTTCATCAAACACTTAGAGTGCATCATAATAGTAACCTTCATCCAAGTATATAATCACACCTTTTTCATACATAAAATCAATACATATAGATAGGGCATATATAAGAAGAATCATATCTAGTAACTAGTAGGATTGCAAGATTGTAGTAGAGTGTATCTACCTTGGTGAAATCAAAGATTTTGATTCCCAAAGGCTTGAACAAGCAATAACCTTGTGTTCTTGGTTGAGAATCACCAAGGGAAGTGGAAGAACCTTGATCTTCCACAAGCTTGATCAACAAGTAGCTCCTCTCCTTCTTCTCTCTCTCAAAATCTCCTAAGATAGGGCACAAAGGGTTTCTGAAACCCTAAGGCACGAACTCAGCCTATTTATAGGCAAGGGGTTGTGTTTAAAGTCTTAAACACCCTTAATGAAGAAAAACTGCGTATGACCGATCGATCGGTGCTATGGACCGAGCGATCGGAGGCTTACCGATCGATCGGTGTTATGACCGAGAGATCGGTCAAAAACACACTCTCTGGAATTTTTCCCCATACAAAAAAGTTAACCGTGCGATAGCCATCGAGCGATCGGTAGTGGACCGATCGATCGCAGGTAATGACCGAGCGATCGGTGCTCTGTTATGCCTGGACTGTTTTGACCATATCTTTTTACTCGCTCGTCGGATTTCGACGATTCAACTTGCGTTGGATCCGTCTTTCGAAAACGAACATTTCTGACGTTTCGGAATTTCCGATTTCTCCCTTATTTATTAATTAGACTACGAAAACTATGAAAACGGCTAATTAGCTATGAAGGTGCTATTTATTAAGGATGAAAAAGTTCGGGGTGCTACACTCTAAGTGTTAAGAAATAGTATTCCTAAGTCGAATATATCGAAAACCCGAGTTACTGAATCTCATTTGCGGATCAGTCAACTTTAGGGGCAATTTGGTCAATAAATAAAGAAAAAATTAGAAATTTTAAAATGCCAGAAATGTTCCCTTTCAAAAGACGAATCCAACACAAGTTGAATCATCCAAATTGGACAAACGAGTCAAAAGTTATGGCCGAATTACCAAAGTAGGGGAAAATGGAAGAAAACAACAAAATCTGGGGTGTGCGATCGATCGCAAGTCAGGTGCGATCGATCGCATGTAGGCGAAATGGTTCCCAAACTCTCTGGGCCATATGCGATAGATGGATTCCTCAGGTGCAATAGATCGCAGGGTTCTGCAATCAATCGCAAGTATGTGCGATCGATCGCATGCAGGGGAATTCAGACCAATGTGTTCGGGTTCATGTGCGATAGATCGCATCCAGGTGCGATCGATCCCAGATAAGCATGCGATCGATCGCATGCGGTAAATGATTCTGGATTTGAGGGTCTTAAACCCTTTGCTTGTTAGAAGACCCTCATTTGGGACTTTTCTAACCTAGAAGAGAGGAAGAGGGAAGAAAGAGGAAGAGAAGAGATTTGGGAAATCCTCCAAAGAAGGCTTGCATTTGGAGATCAAAGGGAGTTCAAGGTTGGAGATTTGAAAGCAAGGACCTTCCCAAAGCACCTAGAGTTCCTCAAACCAAGGGGGAGTTCTTCTTCAAGGTTGGAACTCCACATCAAGGGTCTTCTTCACCCTATTCAAGGTCGGTACCCTATACTACCCTTCTAATTCATCTCTTATCTCTGTTTTCCTTTATTTTATGTTTTTCCCTAAATTTT
Source organism: Tetracentron sinense (assembly GCA_015143295.1). Taxonomy (NCBI): domain Eukaryota; kingdom Viridiplantae; phylum Streptophyta; class Magnoliopsida; order Trochodendrales; family Trochodendraceae; genus Tetracentron; species Tetracentron sinense. Next base: position 1,980,297 of record CM026568.1, on the reverse strand, counting down.
AAACAAGATAAGAAGATGGGATGAATGGATGGTTGTGTGGATGTGAATGGGCGATTGGATGCCGTGTGTATGTGTGGTGATGAATGAAATGGGAATGGCATTATATTAATAATGAACACACATGTGTGTTGTGAGCATTAACCCACCTAGTAAATCCAAGATTTAGGTGTTAAGCATAATACACATACCAATTGTTTGATGAAATGCCACAATGAAGAGAATGATGATGTGTTCTTAGAAAATGCATGTGTGAACTCCCTAAATTCCTAGGATGGTATGTTGATAGATAAAATGCTCATTTATTTGATGTATTGATTATCAAATGCAAATGGTTTATATGCCATTGTCATCTTTAATTGTACACGAAATCACAAGCATGACATGTAGTCCACGAGTAGGGTTTCAAGCATTAAACACCGTGTTTTGTTTTCAAGGTTTTATTCCCGATTCACGAACACTATGACAAGGCCAAACAAAAGGGTTGGTAAATAGAGGTAGGGCATATCTTATGATATGTTTTGCCTCGCTTTTGATGTTATGCAAGCATGAACTATAAACTGTTTGCTTTCCTGTATGATATAAATTGCTTCCTGTTTTATATTGCTATTATCATGTTATGGCTATTGGTTAGTGTTTGGTACACACTGAGTATTTCATGCTTAGCCGAACGTCTTATGTCGGCAGGTGATAGTGGAGCAGCTGCTCCTTTCAACATCTATGCTCCTGGTCCATGGGTAGAGGAGGAGTACATCGAGGAGGTCCCTGCTGAGGAGCCTCACATAGGCGGTCACTATTAGGTGGTAAATTCTAAGTGAGAGATTATGGGTGAGCGTGAGAGTTATATTCATGTATTTTGGCGGGCCTGTCCGCACTTTCTTTTTTTGATTTCCTTTTGTATCAGCTTGGATCATGTATATACATAGAGGTTTTGATAGACTTCCGTTGTGCCATGTTTGAGTATACTTCCGATATTTTTGTCCTCTATTGTATATGCTCCAGGTATTTTGTAGGATGGTTTGCCAAGCATGTCATGTAGGTCATGACAAGTCGTCCAAGATTCACTCTAACTCCTAGGGTGGGTTTTGAGTCACGACATTGTATGAGCTGAGGATTTAGAGTGTGGCGAGCCTTAGGCGTGGGACCCGAGTTCACTAGGCCGTGAATAGTGCCCTTGTGTGTTGTGTGTAAAGGCTTAAGGTCTTTACATTTTGTTCCTGATACCATGGTTCATTTTGTTCCTGGTAGTATGGTGAATTAAGTGAGGGTTTAAGGTGCGGGTGTTGAATGTCAAAGGAGAGTAGAAACATACTCTCTGTTTGTAGAAGCAAGGGTATATAAAATACCCTAAGTGCTTAAAGAGTTGTAAGTGAATAGTATTAGTGTGCAATGCATGTAAAGGCCTAAGGCCTACCATGTGTTAATATTGAGGAAAGTGAAGTGAGGATTTTATATGTGTATGTTGAGTCTCAAACAAGAGTATAATAATACTCAAGTATCTAGGGTATGAAATATCCTAAGTGTGAATGTAGAACCATGCCACAATGTTGAGAATAGTGCCATAGGCACAAGTCTTGTGAAGGCCAAGGGTCATTTCTGTAACTTGGTTTGTGAGGCATGATGAGAATATTTTAAATTAGCATAAGTGTTGTTGGGTGTTTGGGATGAAGATACGAGGGTATAAAAACATACCCAAAGCGTTAAGTGAATAGGGATGTAAATAGTGTCAATTCAAGGGATTTTGTAGCGGCTGGGGCCTCCCATGCATATGGGTTGTACCCAACAGGTTACCTTAGTTGATTGAAGAACATAGGGTCGTGAGTTAGGAAAATGGAATAGGGGTTGGATTCAAGGTAGATGGGGTATGGAATTACCCTATGTGTTGTGGTGTTGGGGCCACATGGATATTAATGTTCATGGGGGCTTTTATTTTTCATGGATTCATTAGAAATTGTGTTAGGGTCCTAAGGACCTTTATGAATAGACTAAGAGTATTAAAAAAAGTGTGTGAAACACTCTAAGTGATCATAATATGATCAAAGTTGAAAAGAAGAAAAAGGTCTTCGCATGCCTATAACTTTAGGGAGGCTTTAGCTTTATCACCGTTCATCGGAATCGAGTGATTCTTGAGTTTTTGGAAAGGTATTGGAACTCCCTTCGAGGTTCATGTTGATCACTTTTCCATATTTTGAGTCGGGGTTGAGTCAAAAGTCCGAATTCCAAAGTCGGGACTGTTGAAAATCTAGACTGTCGAAATCCATTTTCGGATCAGTTGAGTTTAGAGTCATTTTTGATAAAGTAAAGCTAAAAATTAAGAGTTTTACAAAACATAAAAGTTGTTCTCCTTCGAAATATGAATCCAACGCAAGTTGAATCGTCAAAATCGGATCACCGAGTCAAAAGTTATGGCTGATTTACCAAAGCGGGTTTTTGCAGAAAAACTCGCTCAAGCGAGATCCAAATCCGCTCGAGCAAGATCGGCGAAAAATGGGGTTTTGAGGCCAGTGACCAACCCGCTCGAGCGAGATTAAAGCCCGCTCGAGTGAGATCACCCAGAAATGTTTTTTTTTAAGTTTTTCATAAACTTAACACTATATATACCCCATTTTTGAGGGTCCAAGGTTCCTAACACTTAGAGAGAGACTTTTTGAGAGGAAAAGAGAGGAAGGAGAGGAAAGGTTTGGGGATTTCCAAGAGGGGTCTTGTGGAGATCAAAGAGAGTCCAAATCAAGCTTGGATCATCCTCTTAAGCAAGGATTTTCTTCCTCAAGTTGGGATTCCTGTTCAAGGGTTTCTTCAAACTAAGAAGGGACCCTCACAATGTTAGTACACCCTTACTAACTAGCTAAGTAATAACTAGGGTTTCTCCTTTAAAAATGATGGTTTTTATCTCGTGATTTACCTTTTTGAAATACACCAATTCTCCTAAATATAAACAAGATAGAAATGGAGATGTTGTGGATGGATGAATGGATGATGGATTGGCAATTGGATGTCATGTGGTGTGATGTATGTAGTGTGATGGATAATGGTGGATGGGCATTTCATAAATAATGAATACACCTTTGTGTTTGTTGTAAAATATGCACTAAGAAACTTAAATCAAAGGACTAGGAATGTGATGCTTGCCAAGTGTTTGATAAAATGCCTAAATGAGAATAAAATGAATTAGATGAAAATTATGAAGACACGAACCATGAAATGTTTCTTAAAGGACTAACCTTTATGCAATGTTTTCCTTATGGCTCGATTCTCACATGAATTAAGTAGGATTAAGATGTGGTATGTCTTTCCCTTTTTGATCACTTATGCTAGCATGGTTGCCATACATTGTCACACACAAACACGCATGCATCCATGGACCGATGTTTTCAAAGTACACGTATTTGAACTATCACAACAAAAGTGATTCACGATACGAATGATAAAGCCGGACATCGGGCCGGTCAAGGGTAGGGCATATCTTTGGATATTTCATACCTAGCTCACAAGTAAACAAGCATGTGGATAAAGCCGAACATCGGGCCGGTCAAGGGAAGGGCATATCGCAAGATATGTCATACTTGGCTCACAAGAAAACAAGTTGATCAAGTCGGACATAGGGCCGGTCAAGGATGTTAGTGTACCCCTCTTTCGATATCTATATGTAACGCCCCAAAATACCCCCTAGGAGTTTAGGGATACTTTAGGCATGACTAAACGTACCTGCCAAACCATCCTGTTATGAACAAGATAATTACAGTACTAAACAATGATAATCAGAGAGCGGAAGCTAAACGTAAATGCGGAAGCGTAAATTAACTTTTTCTTTTCTTCTAAGGTTTCCAAAAGAGTATTCCAAGTTAACATATATATATACAAAGCATGTCTAAGTCTAAGATGGACAGGCCCACCTATCAAAATGTCAAACCACATATAACCCTTTCGTACTCTCCACTCAACAATAGTCGAGGTACGGCCACACGTCGAGGTCTCGGTCCGCCTGAGACTGCAGTGGGATAGACAGCTCTCTCTCCTCTATATACTCTTCCTCGACCCAGGGCTCCGGGTCGAGGGCTCCCTCGGTACCTGCCGACATGAAAGTACGGCTGAGCATGGAATACTCAGCGAGTACAAGCTGCTAGCTAACCATAACAATAATATGCACCACAACAGGAATACAGTACACGGCAGTAATAGCATCGCAAGAGAAATAGTAGGAGGCATGGTACAATACAATCATCATAACGTGCATGCATGAATGCGAAAACTCTGATAAAACTCATGCTTGAAAACCCGTTTCCATGTCTCGGTATGCATTGTAAAAATCATGTATGCATGAATGCATGAATGTCTTGTCATCATCTTGTAACCTTGCATCTTGTAACTTGTGAGCCAGAGGCTAGCACCTGAATCTCCCTGGGCTGCCAACCTCCTTGATATATGGTTTTCTTGTGAGCCAGAGGCTATTACCCGAATGTCCCTGGGCTACCAACCTCCTTGACAATAGGTGATTTTTATTACTTGTTTAGTTTTCTTGTGAGCCAGAGGCTAGTACCCGAATGTCCCTGGGCTACCAACCTCCTTGACAATATGTGTTTTAGGGGTTTTCTTGTGAGCCAGAGGCTAGTACCCGAATGTCCCTGGGCTACCAACCTCCTTGACATGCAATATTTTCTTGTTGGTTATCATATGCACATGCTCTTGAAATCTCGGTTCATGCTATCATGCGTGCTCGTGTACGTGTCAATCGTGACAACCATGGAATAAGGATAATAGGAGAGGTATGACATCACCATTCAATTCACAATATATGCATATGAGAATTTGAGTAATCAACATGGTATTTAAATCCATTCATCATTCATGAGAATACATGCATAAGGCCCCTTTCCATTTCTTCATTTAAATCATTATTTCATAGTTTAGGTATTTTGTCAAACACTTAGCATGCAAGTTTCCTCATTGTTCATTTTCTCCTTTTTAGTGCATATTTTACATTCAATCACACAAGGTAAGTTTATTATTTGTGTAATGCCCATCCTCCATTTTCTAATCCACGACCCACACATACCATACATCACCCATTTGGCATCCAATCGTCACATCCAACATCCATCCAAACATCCATACCATTTCTTTATCTTGTTTATATTTATTAGGGATGATACATTTCACAAGAAAGCAAACATAATTGCATAAATCACATTTCATAAAGAAAACTTAGATTTATTGCTAGGGTAAGTTAGTAGGGTGTACTAACCTTAGATCAAGGCTTGATCTTGGTAGGAACCTTGATTGAAGCTCCAAAAAGGGTAGGGAACAACCCTTGCTTGAGGAAGACTTGAGTTGGGGAAGAAACCACTTTAAAAAAAAACGTGCATGAGTGCTGCCCTAGCTTGGAGGAGGAGTCCCACACGAGCTTGAGCCTTGAAATCGAAGCCAAACGAGCTGGGGGATCTAGGGTTCTTAAACCCCCTTTGATTCCTCCTCAAAAACGAAACCCTAGGTTAGAGTCTCCTTCTCCTCTCTCCCTAACTCTCAAAGTCCTCTAAGTATGTGAATGAAGCCCTAAAGGCTCGGGCAAGCCTTAAGAAGAAAGGGTTTAACGCCCAAAAGACGAAAATGCCCTTACAAAATTTTCTGCAAAACACGGGGACCGAGCGATCGGTGGTTATGACCGATCGATCGGTTGCCTACCGAGCGATCGGTACTCTGGCCGAGCGACCGGTCAAAAAACTACTCTCTGGAAAATTTCCCCATACAAAATCTTTGACCGTGCGATAGATACCGATCGATCGGTTTTGGACCGATCGATCGCTGACTGGACCGAGCGATCGGTGCTCTGTAGGTCTGGACTGTTTTGACCATATCTCTTGACTCGCTCGCCGGATTTCAACGATTCAACTTGCTTTGGGTTCGTCTTTCGAAAATGAACATTTCTGACGTTTCAGAATTTCCGATTTCTCTCTTATTTATTAATTAGACTATGAGGAAGGCCAATTAGCTACGAAAACGGTATTCATTAAGTATAGAAAAGTCCGGGGTGCTACACTATATATATGTATTCTCATTCATGGGGCACTAACATCTAGCTCACAAGAAAACAAGACAAGTCAAGTCAAGTCATGGCAAGTCAAGCAAGAACACAAGACACGTGATTCCAAGCAAGACATGATACATATGTGATTCTTACGAACGAGACCCAAGACCATACAATGTTTTCAAGTATGACAAGCAAGATTGAAAACACAGGAACAACACATGAACAGACACCCAAACAACTGTTTTCAAGAAAAGACAAGACATGATTTTGAAGTATGACTTTATCGGGTTTTCGCATTCATGCATGCATATGATGATCTTATATTGCTTTACTGATTGTGCAAATCAATGTTCTCTTGTACATGTTATTACTACTGTTTAGCTAGTAGCTTGTACTCATTGAGTATTCCATACTCAGCCGGACTTTCATGTCGGTAGGTACTCGGTTTGACATCTGTGCTCCCGATCCTTGGATCGAGAAGGATTATGGTGAGGAGGAGCCTCACGTGGATCCTATGGTAGAGCCTCAAGTAGAGGCGAGAGATTTAGATAGATGGCAGTACCCAGATGAGTGCTGAGAGAGAGAGAGAGTTATGATTTTGTATTTTGATAGGTGGGCACTTTGATGTTTGTGATTGTATATGTAAACTTGGGATACAGATTACCTTATTTTGAAAAGAAAAAGTTGATCATGAGCTTCCACACTTTTTATGAGCTTCCGCACTCTGATCATTGTCATTATTGGATTAGTTCACCTTGTTCATTGCAGGATGGTTTGACAGGTTAAGTATAGTCACGACCAAGGTACCCCTTAACTCCTAGGGGTATTTTGGGGCGTGACAACCCTAAACCAAATAGGAGGTCTCTCTACAGAGTGAGTCAACAACTCACCTAAGGGGTTTCATTTGAACATGATAAGACCAAGTATGGGTAAGGTACCCACATGAAGTGATGAACTCTTGACATGCAAGAAGCTAGAGTTAGAAACTTTCGCTTTCTATGAACTCTTATGCATGTATGCATGACATAATGAATTGCATATGAGATTTGAAAATGAACATTATATCATAGGATCCATATACAAAATTCAGCATTACAATATCATTATCCAACAACATTTAAACATATCATCAATGAGCATAAGTTTAGTGCAACAAATATGGCATCATAAGCTTAGCACAACAAGTATAACAATTCATTATAAAAAAGTCACAATATGACATTTCAACAAATCATCTTCAATATATAGAGGCAAGAAACACTTTTATCATATGATTTTGAAGATGTGTCCTAGGGTCATTTTTACATGATATCTCTTCTACATGCTCATGAGTTTGGGGTTCACTAATTCAACCTAGAAGGCTCGACTTCCAAATCTTCAAACCTCCACGTGTGCAAGCATACGCTTCTTTGGTTGGTGATTCGGGTTAGGGATGCTTCATTGCCGCTACCGGGATTCTATCCACGGGCGCTCAATTACTTTATCCCCTACTAATCTTAGTAGGTATGATGGGTTGTGGCATGATGCAAGCATGAAGTGCTCAGTGCTTTTTAGAAAGGAGAAGTGCAATTAACATCCAAAACATACAAGAAAAGCATGTGATATCATGATAATTGAATCATAAAGGACATAAGCACTCAAGATATGCAAAAGATAGAAGCATGCAAACTTTTGAAGAACAAATTTTTTTTATAAAAAAGAAAACAAATAAGCCAATAAATCAAATAAACAAAGAGAATAATGAAAGCATTCTAAGGTCGAACCCTCAAGTCCCTAGCAGAGTTGCCAGCTGTGACATAGCAACCTTTTTTCGAAAAATTTTAAAAAAAGAAAAGTTGTTCGGGTATTCTCCACATTAATACGCATGAAGCATATTAATATGGCAGATACCGAGTCGCCACCAATCATCGAGTTGTGGTGTGATTGGTCACCGAAATTCATTTTTTATTTGGAAAATATGGACAATGCAAAACCATGATGAGATCTTAGGAAGGGAGGTTCTATCGTGATTGAGGAAGGTGTTAGGCACCCCAAATCACTCGTCTAAGGATGGTAACCTATGCTTTCAAAATTCCCTAAAATTTTATTTAATAGATTGACTCGAAAGAATTAGTTAATAGGACTTATACAAAAAGACTATAGATTTGAAATTATAGAGAGAAAAGAGATAGAAAAAAACCTAAGTCTGAAAATGGGCATTATTATAATTCTAATCTAGGGAGATTTGACATCGTCATAATGCATGCAATAAGGAGGAAAATATGATTAAACGCTCTATAAATAGGCATTATAACGACTCTAATTTAGGAAGATTAGACATCATTATAAATACATAAAATTATAAAAGAAACATGCTAAAAATGGGCATTATAACGAATCTAATCTAGGGAGATTAGACATCGTTATAAATGCATGAAATGATGAGGAAAAATGATCAAACTTCTCTAAAAATGGGCATTATAACGACTCTAATCTAGAAAGATTAGACATCGTTATAAATGCATAAAATGATAAGGGATACATGCTTAAATTCTCTAAAAATGGGCATTATAACAACTCTAATCTAGGAAGATTAGACGTTGTCATAAATGCATGAAATGATGAGTGAAAAACTCTCTAAAAAATAGGCATTATAATGACTCTAATCTAGGAAGATTAGACATCGTTGTAAATGCAATAAAATGATAAGGGAAACATGCTAAAAATGGGCATTATAACAACTCTAATTTAGGAAGATTAGACATCGTTATAAATGCACGAAATGATAAGGAAAAATGATTAAACTTCTCTAAAAATTGGCATTATAACAACTCTAATCTTGGAAGATTAGACATCGTTGTAAATGCACTAAAATGATAAGGGAAACATGCCAAAAATGGGCATTATAACGACTCTAATCTAGGAAGATTAGACATCGTTATAAATGAATGAAATAATGAGAAAAAATGATTAAACTTCTCTAAAAATGGGCATTATAACGACTCTAATCTAGGAAGATTAGACATCATTATAAATGCATAAAATGATAAGGGATACATGTAAGGGATACATGCTTAAATTCTCTAAAAATGGGCATTATAATGAATCTAATTTAGGAAGATTAGACATCGCCATAAATGCAAAAAATGATGGGAGAAAAACTCTCTAAAAATGGGCATTATAACGACTCTAATCTAAGAAGATTAGACATTATTATAAATGCGTAAAATGATAAAGGAAACATGCTAAAAATTGGCATTATAACGACTCTAATCTAGGAAGATTAGACGTCGTTATAAATGCATGAAATGATAAGGAAAAATGATTAAACTTCTCTAAAAATGGACATTATAGCGACTCTAATTGAGGAATATTAGACATCGTTCTAAATGCATAAAATGATAAGGGATACATCCTTAAATTATCTAAAAATGAACATTATAACGACTCTAATATAGGAAGATTAGACATCGTCATAGATGCATGAAAGTGGTATCGATATAAGCAACCGTGTATCTAACTATGAAAGGAATATCATCTTTCTCGTATTGTTCACAAATAGCCTCAATTAAGTGAAACGCATCGTAGAGGATCTTTAGTGAATTTTTCAAGAAGAAGAGTATACCAAAGGCTAAAATGCTTTGAAAAATTAGGAGATTGACACAAGGGTCCTAAATTAGAGAGCATCTCTATATCTCACAAGGTGCCCCAATTCGGCGAAGTGCATCATAAGGGATCCTAAGTGAGTTTTAGAGCAAAGAGAGAGGAGTTTTTCAACAACTTGACTCATATTTGTTAAAGAAAATTAAAAAAAATGGGTTCTAAAATATCTTATAGGTTCTTACCCCTCTTCCTTCCATTTGAAGCTCTCTAATCGGCGAAACGCATCATAGGAGAATCCAAACTATCCGAAGAAAGAGAGATAAGTCTCAAAATCTATCTAAAGGCTCACTCGCATTATTGAAATAAAAGAAATAGAGGGTTAAGAAGAGAATTAGCACAAATGTAAAAGATAGGGAAGTTTGGCCTACTTATGTGGGTTAGAGACCCCCTTGATATTTTTCTTCAAGCTTTTCCTTCTTTTTTTCCAATGCTTTATCTCCTTCTTCTTCAACTTTTCTCTCTCCAGGGTCTTCTAACCTCTAGGGACTTAGGGGGTTTTTCTTGAATTTTTGGGCAAATGGGAGGGGTGAAAGATTTCTAAAACTTGGAATGCCTTGCAAATTGCATGGCTTTCCTTAGTCTTTTGGGTAGAGTTTTGGCTGGTGAGAAATTGGGTGGAGGGGTGAGGTATTTATAAGGGAGTGGTTGAGAGGAAAAACTCCCTCAATTTCAACATGGGAATAAACATGCTTAGAGGAATTTTAGTCATTTAAAGACATTTTAGTAATTAAAAGTGGACCATTCTTCAGGAATTTTCCAAGTTGTCAAGGGCATAAGTTGTCCAAAGCACAAGAATTTTCCAGAAGAAACTGTGCAGGAATTGCAGAAATATCAAAATGGAGGTAATAACTTTACCTCCATTTCAAGAATAGGCTAAATTCTTAATCTCCCCAATGTTTTTACCACCATTTAGGAATGAATCCCAAATATGGTGCCCAAAGACTCCAGGGAGTCTTGGACATGGTCTCGTAACTGAATCCTAAAAAAGTCCAATAAATAGCGGTAATGTAATTGGGGACATTTTAAAATAAGCCTAAAATTGAAATGGCGGTAAAGTAATTACTACCAATTAGGGATATTGGCGTAATTTCAACATTCTGACGTGTAAAGGTGTAACAATGGCGGTAAAGTATTTACCCTCATTCACAATTCAAGCATATTTATAATTGGCGATAAAGTATTTACCGCCAATTGAAAAGCAGTTCAATTCGGAATGGTTGTAATTATATTACAACCATTAAAATTTTAGTCACAAATGGAATCGCTGTAATATAATTACAGCCATTTCAGGTTTAGTGTATTTACAATATTGCCACTGCATTTGGAGGTTGGTCTCTCGGCCCTTCAGAGTTAATTTTTCAGTCTGAAAATGGTGCCCTAGGGGTTATGAAAACCTTAGATTATTAACTTGGGTCCAGTCACACTTTTGAGTGTTAAAATGACTATAATACCCCTGCATTGGAATTAAGGTCCGAGTGATCTTTAGATGGTGGTGGGATGTTTGTAAGTGGGTGAACGAGATTTAAAGTGATCTCGTGGAGTCCGTCTTGCCTTGGAGAAGAAGAAATAGAAATAAGAAGTATACGAGCATGAAGAATCTGGGCAAACACAGGGTGTCTATAGGGTTCTACACGTTTTTTTTGTTTTCCTTTTTTTAAAACAAGTAACAGTTACTAATGCTAAACGTGTTTCCTACTTAAAAAAATTAAAAACAGAAAATCGTTTCCAATTTTTAAAAACAGAATGGAAGTGTATCCAAAAGGCCCCTAAGTGGGTCCATCATTTAAAGCATGTGTGGACATGGTGCCATTAGATATTCAGTCTAATGGTCCAGCTCTCGATAGTAGGTACTATGAAGAGTTTTTAATTACTTTCCATATATGAATAATAATATGAAGGGCATTCATTTAAAAACAATAATCATCTCTTCGGCCTCACAAAACCCTTTTAATTGTCTTGAATTATGGTTAAAAAGTTTTGACCACTTTGATTAAAAGAAAATTTAAAAACCAAAGTAGAATACTTTAACCATAAGAGGTAATGAATCTTAACCAAGTTACATAAAATTAAAAAGGCCACCTGAGAAAAGGGAGGACAAGACACCTCCCTTTGCTTTGGAGCCGATTATTTTTCATTTTTAAATACCAGTGGCAGAAAACATTTTAGTACATCATTCCCGTGTCCAAAAGTATTTGTACTTGTCACGCTCACTTTCATCTATGTATCATACAAGGACACGGAACGTGTCTTTCTATGCAGCTCAAACCAAGAAACTGATTTGTGTTAGACTGTTAGGCAATGGCACCAATAAGAGCAGAGGGAGGCAGGAGCAGTTAGGTAAATCCAGTAAAGCGAGAGGGGGCCGTATTCATGAAAACGACTTCTCGAGTCGTATAACAATTGCCGCTGGCCTTAGCCCAGCGCACTCGTCGCCCGAGGACGGACATTATCGCTGCTGCGGCTCGGCGATTCATGTCTCGACCTCACCGCATTTAATAAATGGAATTTGAGCTTCCTAAGACATGGAATTAGCCCTCCTCGTCTATGTACTCTACCAAATCCTTCAAAGTCGAAAGCCGTACAATTTTTCTTGAAAGAATTTATTTATCTCCTCGGCCCGAGGAGATGAGGTACCGTCTGGCCCCTTTTGTGCCATGGGTACCCTATTTTATTTCCGTTAACTATAATTAATATTTGAAGGGGTTTTTTTTTTTTCTTTTGGGAACTCGGGGTGTCCCCAACCCTTTGGGTCAGGACTAATCCCCAACCGAGGGTGCGACGTGAGCCCGCAACCCGTCACACTAAGTAAGTCCAGGTAAACCTGTGCGGGGCTGGCCCCAAAGGGGGGGGTGAGAAATGGAACCCAGAACCTCCCACTTGGGGAAAGGCCCAAGAACCATTGGTCCATCCCTTTGGGGTTAATATTTTAAGGTTAAAGCATCTAAGTTTAGATTTTTATTAAAAAAAATTAATCAAGTTAAAACTTTTCAACCATAGGTCATAGAAGTTGTGAGGGAGAGGAGGAATAGTCCCTCCTTCTGGAAGGGGACTATTACTCTTTTTTACCAAGATAAAAATAAAACTCCAAATATACCGAGTTTTAATATGTTAAAACTCCTGTTATTGCTATATTAATTTTTTCGGGGGGATTGTATTATGGTAAGGCTGCAACTGGGCTAGTATTGTTAGTATCATTTGTACATTGGTTAGAGGTTAGAAGCCGATATTTGAAGTTGGCCTAAACCATGAGCTTTTCAATCACCACACCAACCGGTGGAAATGCATCCCAAAGTTCCAAATGGGAAATGCACACTATCACTACCAACAAGCAGGTTTTTATTAATATATTTAAAAAAAAAAAGTAAGGTTAGATTATTGAACCCTAAAGATTAGTAAATCTTAACCACTATAGAGACCTTGATTATTTAATTAATTTTATATGATTGAGATTTTTTCATTTTTTTTTAATGAGAAATTAGTCTTAGTGGTTAACCTAAGTTGAGTTTAGAGTAACTTAAAATGAGAATAAACCAAAACCGATTTAATAGTTTTCGCATAATATGTCGCTCCCCTTTTACTGAGAGTCGGGCATTCCTTCATAAATATCTTAAATAAAGGACAAACACCTTCCTCGTTCTCCTTTCTGTCTTTCAGTTTCAGACAGGGTTTATGCCAAACAAAATTTAATAATGGCAATCCTAAAAATTCGTAACTTGTGGTTAGTATAACAACATAAAGTAAAACCTAATCAGAAAAGAAAAATTAGAAACTAAACAAAAGCGGAAAACATACAAGGAGAGGAAGGTGGTGCTTTGATGTGTTTTTGATAGTAAAATTAGTGTTGGATGTTTGAGATTTGAGTGAGATAAAAGTTTAATCCATCTGAGAGAATCGTTTTATTGGTATTCATCTCAAAAGCTAACAAAACCTACAAAAAAGGACAAGTAAATACTCCATTGGAGTATTTAATTTGTTCATTGTGTTTATTTATATTATTCATGTGTTATTATAATATTTTGAATGGATCTAGGTCAAAACATTTGAATTAGGATTGAAAAATGGAAAATTTGGGGTATTTCTTCAAGATCAGTTGAATCTCGCTCCAACGAGAATACTCTGGCTCAAGCGAGGGGCTTTATATTTAATGCACAATAGATTTCTTTACTCTCGAGTACTGGTGGCTGGCTCGAGCCAAGAAAGTTTGGTTCGGGCAATAATTTTCTAACTCGAGGAAAAATCACAGAATTTTCAGCATGTGATAATTTTCCAATTATGTTTGAAACACTACCTGTATTATGCATGCTATATTGTTTCTTAGACATAATGATGAATTGAAATTGCATGTAAGGTCTATATTGGTCAAAATTATGTCAAGTAATGTGTCTTGTGTGTTAGCCTACAGGTTACAACCGTAGGAACCCTTAATGATATTTTTTTTGGAAGGTGCCCTTAATGATTTTGATGATATGTAATGGCCTGTATTTTACTTTCTCGAAAACCGTACCGATCATGTATGGACACATATTATTTAATGAATCTTGACTGTCGTTAAGTCTTTGGGTTATGATGTGATTAATTAATTAAATCTCATTTTTAATTAATCGCACGTAAGTAGTGGAGAGCTCAATTAAATAGTGTCAGCACTCGGGTAAAGACTTGCGGGGCTAGTGTCTGCCCCTGTCTCGTACAGTCGTGCATCGGTTCGAGAAACCGTGAATTTACATTTGTGTCGGTGCTTGGTGTTTATTGATAAAATCTAGTGTTTTTCCCCAGAATTTTCACACTGTGTACCGGTCTGCTATTTGTATGACTACCTGTCGTGTCAGCTCCATCACGTATCGATTCGTGAAACCGCGGGATTTGAAATAGGATTGGTGGATGTGTGGATGGGAGATTGGATGTGGCGATTGGATGCCGAATGTGTGATGTATGATATGTGTGGGTTGTGAGTTGGATATGGAGGATGGGCATTGTACAAATAACAAACTTACCCTTGTGTGATTGGTTGGAAAATATACAATTAAAATAAGGAGATGAACTACTAAGGAACAATGTATGTGATGTGTTTGACGAAATGCCTAAACTATGAAATAATGATTTAAATGAAGAAATGGAAAGGGGCCTTATGCATGTACTCTCATGAACGATGAATGGATTTAAATACCATGTTGATTACTCAAATTCTCATATGCATATATTGTGAATTGAATGGTGATGTCATATCTCTCTTATTATCCTTATTCCATGATTGTCACGATTGACACGTACACGAGCACGCATGATAGCATGAACCGAGATTTTAAGAGCATATGCATATAATAACCAACAAGAAAATATTGCATGTTAAGGAGGTTGGTAGCCCAGGGACATTCGGGTACTAGCCTCTGACTCACAAGAAAACCCCTAAAACACATATTGTCAAGGAGGTTGGTAGCCCAGGGACATTCAGGTACTAGCCTCTGGCTTACAAGAAAACTAAACAAGAAATAAAAATCACATATTGTCAAGGAGGTTGGTAGCCCAGGGACATTCGGGTACTAGCCTCTGGCTCACAAGAAAACCATATATATCAAGGAGGTTGGTAGCGTAGGGAGATTCGGCTGCTAGCCTCTGGCTCACAAGTTACAAGATGCAGGTTTACAAGATGATGACAAGACATTCATGCATGCACGCATACATGATTTCTACAAGGCATACCGAGACATGGAAACGGGTTTTCAAGCATAAGTTTTATCGGCGTTTTTGCATTCATGCACGTACATCAAGATGATAATATTGCTCCATGTTTAATATTGTTTAATTCTATGATTTTACTATTGCCTGGAATTGATGATTGGTATTGTACTACTCCTTGCGCGTTTATTATTGTTATGGATAGCTAGAAGCTTGTACTCGCTGAGTATTCCATGCTCAGCCGTACTTTCATGTCGGCAGGTACTGAGGGAGCCCTCGACCCAGAGCCTTGAGTCGAGGAAGAGTATATCGAGGAGAGAGAGCCGTCTATCCCACTGCAGTCTCAGGCGGACCGAGACCTTGACGTGTGGCCATACCTCGACTACTGTTGAGGGGAGAGTACGAGAGGCTCCTTTATGTATTTTGACATTTTGATAGGTGGGTCTGTCCACCTTAGACTTAGACATGTTTTGTATATATATATATGTTAACTTGGAATACTCTTTTGGAAACCTTAGAAGAAAAGAAAAAGTTAGGTTACGCTTCCGCATTTATGTTTAGCTTCCGCGCTCTGATTTTCATTGTCTAGTACTTTAATTATCGTGTTTATGACAGAATGGTTTGGCAGGTACGTTTAGTCATGCCTAAAGTATCCCTAAACTCCTAGGGGGTATTTTGGGGCGCAACAGTTTCACGTGTGGGAGGTAAAACCACTTCCCTCTCTTCTATTTTTTCGTTAATTATACTTGGAATGGTTTATTTATGTCATGGTGTGAATGAAAAAGGGTCAGAGACCCATAGTGAAGTGTGGCGGATGGGTTAGGATGTGTGAAAAATGAGCAGAGGTGTGTATACCTCGGTTTCAGGCTAAACAACTCGGAATTTCGGCTCAGAATGACATGATTAGTGTGTTGAAAATTTTGTTTAAATTCTGATTTGGATATAAACATGAATTAGACACCCAATAGGGTTTACTTGACCGTAATGGTATAAAAGAGAGTCAATAAACAAGTTAGGTGAGGAGATCTAAAATAATCATTTGTGTTCAAAGGTAGGTGCTCGATCGGGCTCAAGACTGGGGATCTTGACTTACAAGGATATCGCATAGGAGAGCCAAACCAAGGTAGATATGACTTCTCAAGCTAATGGTAACATGATCATTTACTTTCAAAATGATGCATTTCGTATACATTGCTTGTGATTGTGTGTTCTTTAAGTTACATTAAATGATAAATGTTTGAAATCACTAGCTTTGCTATGATCGTAGTTCTGTACTCCTTGTGCATCTACATAGGTCTCATGCTCATAAGTTTCATAAAGAATATGCTCACAAGCACGATATGAATACTAATAAGTATATGTCGACGAACTCGCAAGCATCACACAAGCACGAATGCCAATCTAGATCACGAGGATGTTAATGTTGGGGTACTACATCTGGTTTTAAGAATCATACTGTCTATGATTAATACGAGGAACTACTGCCTGGCTCATAAGTAGTAGAGGGATAAGTAAGAAAAAAAAATGAAGGCGCTAGTATCTAGTTTTAAGAATTTTCGCACACATGCGTTGAGTGAATTAATAAGCACTGTGATATAAATGGATGTTTTCCGGTATTTCCACACCTTGTTCTCCTATATATGTTTATGTTTATCAAAACTTATATACTACAATGTTCATGACATTGTTAGCTAGGACTTTATGTCTACCGAGCCACGTATGTACTCAGCTGATACGTTTGTGTTTCGGCATGGTCTAGAGTTCGAGACCGTTGTTGAACCCTAGATAGAAGAAGAATACTCTGAGGAACCGAAAGGTGAGGTCCAGGTGGAAGATGATCCACAGGACAAGTGGCCATATTATTAGCACTTGACTTTTAAATCTCGCGGTCTGCAATTAAACTATTTTGGATGTTGAAACTCAGTAAGTAGACTTGGAACCTTGTGGAATGCTTTTGGACTATGGAGGTACAGTTACTGATAAATCTTAAAATGGTTAGTATTAAAGAAAAAAAAATTAAGGGTGTAGTTTAGTATGCCTTTTATGCTCTTTAAGATAAGTAGTGCCACAAGTCAAAGTCTCATTTGACTTAGATGGGATTTTGGGTCGTGACATGATAACTCAATAATGAAATGACCTATCTGTTACTAATGTCTCTGTTAAGTTCATATGAAATTCAGTTTACAAAGAGCATTAGTAAACCATCCAAAGCACATAGCATGGAAATGACACCAAGCATAAAAAGGATCTACAAAGCAAGTCATCCAATCAAGTTGAAGATTATATCGATCCAAGGCAAAAGAGCTAAACTTATAACATGAAGAAGACAATCCACTAAGAAACACTCTTGGTCATGAAGATGAAATCAAAGAAGAAAAATCAAGATTGAAGGACACTGAAAACTCTCCAACTAGAAGATTAAAAGTTTTATATTTGAAATTTGAGAGTTCTTAGGACAATTGTAAAAAGTCCTCAAAGTTTGATGGTTGAAAGCTCAAGTGCCTAGATTGACCATAGGTACCTTAGGAACATAATTGCATATCATTCTAATGCCATAGGACATCAATTTAAATGATTATAATCTTGATAAATTCAATTTAGATGTCCAATTGGATCATTCAAATCATCCAAGCTTGTATAGACGAGTTTTCTGTGAAAATCAAAAAACTAGTCAACCAGTTCTCCAAGGTATTCAAAACCAGTCGACTGATTTAGTCGTGTCTTATTTAGACACTGTTTTCAAAACCAGTGGACTAGTTCTCACTAGCATTAAAAACTAGTCGACTGATTATGGTCTGCAGATTCTGGAAATGGCTGGGATAAAACCAGATGACTAGTTTGATTGCTGCAATCATTAAATGCTTCATAACGGTTAGTTTTCAACGGTCATTTTTGTATTAAATGTACCTCCAATGGCCATAAATTTTCCTAGGCTACAAATTGAGATGATTTATGAACTAAAAGAAGAACTTTTACCTCTTCCATCATTCTATTACTCACTAAATCATTCATTGATCCATTATTTAAGGAAAAACCCTAGAAACCCAAGAATCAAATTTGAGTTATTCAACTCCAATCTTTGAGAGACTCTTAGCAACCATTCAATTGATCATCCAGCTCGTGTAAAGAGTAGTTTTTTTATTGTAATCACTTCTCAACAAAGTTTATTTAAAATCAAGAGGTCGGTGTGAGTCCTTGAAGTGGGAAGCTTCATTGTAAGGAAATCAAGAGAGAGATTCTCTTGCAAGTGTAAGGTTTAGTATTCACCCGGTAGAAGATCGTGCGATTAGTGGATCATGTTGAATCGTTAAGTGGGTAGATTGAGGCGGGGACATAGGCGGGAAGCCGAACCTCGATAACATATCTTGTGTTTACTCTCTTTCTCCCTTCTCTCTATTACTGTTTTATTAATTTTAGAATTGCTAGATTTTCATTCCTTATTAATTAGATTAATTGAAATTTTGCTTAAGGGATGAGGAAGAAAATTTTATTTTAGCAAGATCCTATTCATCTCCCCCCACCCCCTCTAGGGTCCATTACTTGGGCAACAATTGTATCAGAGCCTAAGACTCTATAAAAGATCAAATAGTAAATATTTTTGCAACTACCCTAGGAGAAGGATAATCAACTACTAGACCTCCCTTGTTCAATGAGAAAAACTAAAACTACTGGAAAACTAGGATGATGTATTGCATTCAAGCATTAGATTATGAATGTTGGAAAATAATTGTCAAAGGTCCCCACATCCCCACCAAAACTATTGATGGTATACAAATACCAAAGGTAGAGGATGAATGGTCGGAGGCTGACATTAAACTTGTGTAAATCAATGCTAAAGCAATTAGCAATTTATATTGTTCATTAAGTCCACAAGAGTTTAACAGAGGCTCGGCTTGTCACGGCCCAAAATCTGACATGGTTCTTAAGAAGATTTATCAGGTTTTCAATTACAACGCAAACACCCTCTTATGCCCAATTTATTGAATAACATAGATAGATTGGATATGATATTATATACATAACATAGTGATTTGATTGTGATAATATAGATACCAATAAAATAGGTATCAAACCATACAAGTGTTTGAAATACAGCTGAATATAAAACAAAGTATAAAACCTCGAACAGATCCTGTAGAAGCTTGATCCACCCGATCAACTCCACACATGTCCTCAGCCTATGAACTCTTCTATGCCTTTTGCTACCTTGTGTTTATCGAACTCCAACTATTCTATAAAGTTACCTGGTGAGATGAAAGGAAGGGTGAGCGAAGGGAATCGCCCAATAATAGTTTACACTATTGAGGAGCAGTCATTGATATAATAATACAGTTTTAATTAAAAATATAACGATAAGATCTGAATTCGAGATAATCAAAACTCATTTCATATAAAACAATAATCGTGTAGCAGAATAAGAAATAAATTGTAAGTCAAATTAAATAATCATATTGTAACTCATACTAAATAATCATGCATCATGAGATATATAATAAAACTGGTAGTGTATTCATCTAGAGTGAAGAGGAACACAACTGATTATAGTCTCAGTCAAACTGTAAAAAACTACTGATCAGTAACCCAAACGCAGCTGTGAGCACGAGATTTTACTCATGGATTGATTTGAGAGTCGCCACTTATTAATTCAAAAGAGATAAGTCCTCGGGTTGTGGATAAGGTCTTAGTCTGCATTAGAGTTCTAGGTAAGAGTTTCGATTAAATCCTGGGAAAGGTGTTAGGCACCCCGGGAGCCCCATTTTGCAATGACTACCTACTTTCTAGGTGTAAGCAAAATTATATTCAAATGTCTAAGTGTTTAGAGTAATACTAACCCAAGAAAGAAAAGCTAATTAGGGTCGAACCTGGGTTGGGTTGCCTACGTATTCACAAGGGTGAGATCAGACCGAGCGTAGTTCTGACACATGAACCCGTGCCAAGGCTAAGAGGAGTGTGCGTGTGCATCGGGTTGGGGTAGCTAAGGGTCTAGCCCAGAGGCTAGGATTTGGTTGACCGGGTTGGTCAAGTGCATGGTTTGGGCCCGAATGCCAAGGATTAGTCTGGTAAAAGAGTCTAAAGTCAAGGTTTTTGGTCTATTTACATTTTTTGAATATTTTTGAGATTTTTTTAGATTTTTTATAAGGGTTAAAGAGTGTTAACCATGGTTAAATACTAATTGGTGTTGAGTTAACCTCAGTTAAAGGGTCTAGTCTGGTCAGGGTGGGCCCAGATAGCATGGAAGGGCCTAGAATGGCCTCCTACCTGGTCTAGGCCCTATACAAAGCCCACATAATAGAAAACAGGAAATGGCGGTAAACTATTTACCGCCATTTCCAAACCTTCACAGTTTTGGGATGGCGGTAGACTGTCTTCCGTCATTCTCAGTTTTTATGAGAATGGCTTTGCTGGTCTGGGTGAAGGTCAAGGGTGTAACCATGGGGTTATGGACCCTCCAAGGTTGAAGAGGGGACTCCCCTAGGTGTTGCCCAGCTAATGGACCCTAGAGGGGGGGTGATTAGGGTCAATGGCAATTTAAAATTTTTTTAAGAGATTTATACGGAATTTAAATGAGTTAACAAAAATGTTACAATGAATAAATAAGTTAAACAGAGTGAGGGAGAGATAAAGGATACCACACACAAGATTGATATCGGGATTCAGCAACTTGCCTACGTCTCTACCTTTAAGCTTCCCGCTTTAAGGATTTTCACACAATTCCACTAATCGTACTCTTCTTTATCGGTAGAGAGCAAGTCTTTACAATCCTTCTTTACTAGTGAGGATTACACATTTTCCAATCCTTTTCTCAAGCTCGGGATAAAACCTCTTCAAGAGAGTGCCTCTGTTGGATCAAGAAGAACTTCTTCACTGGTGCAAGAATCCAAGTTTCTTGACTAAGATTTTACAATGAGTGTTTGGAGAATAAATCTGAAATTGAAAGCTCCTTGATGAGCTAGATAAGAGTGAAAAACAAATCTAATATTCTCTCAAAGATGTTTGGAATTGAATGCTCTAACACAGAGGGATTGGGATTCTAGGTTCTTAATGAAAAATAGAGTATTGAATGCTTGAACAGATTGGATAATCAATGAATCAGTGAATAATGTTAGATGATTTTTATTTGTTCATAAATAAGCTCTATTTATAGGTGAACAATCAAATTTGGCCATTGTGGGAACATTTAATGCAAACTAGTCGTTATGTTCAGTTCCCGCAAGCACTCGTCGGCAAGTGGTGAGACAGTGCTCAAACATGAGCTATTGTATTTGGCCACTTGTTGACGAGTCACTTAGACTCGTCGACGAGTTCTCTGATTTTTTTACAGAGAACTCATCTGAATGAGACAAAAATGATAGGGATGATGACTTGGTCCAAAGGCATTCATAAAATTATTATTTTAATCATTTTTAGGTCCTTAGAATGATGTCCAACCTATTCAAAGTATCCTAAGGTCTATCTAGGTAATTTTGAGCAATCAAGTTCCAAGATCTTGAGGACTTTACATGGTCCTAGATACTCTTAAAGTTAACATAAGACTCCTTTGAGAGTTGGACTTCTATCTGAACTTATGGAACTTCAGTCTTGATGTGTCTTCATGATTTGGCTTTAGTCCTTGAAGTTTTTTCCTTGAAATGACTTATACTTGACTTTGATTCTCTTGAGTGGCTGACCTTTTCCATATTCTATAACTTCAATGATGATCTTAATGCTCTTTTTCTCTGAAAGTACACATACTAAATGGAAACATTAGTACCATAAGGATCATTTCATTATTATGTTATCATCAAAACTATTAAGGGTACTTAGAGTTGAACCTTGAGGCTAACAATCTCCCCCTCTTTGATGATGACATAATAATGTGAATGACTTGGGATGGAGCACCCCCTCAATATATATTTTTCAATAAATTTTTGAGATTAGCTCCCCATAAACATATGCATTTCTATAAAATGGTTCAGATCTCATTTCTTATGCATATTTTGGATCATTCAAGAATAAGACATAGTACTCAACCAAAAGTTCAAGTATCCAAAGACATAAGCATTTGATTCATTTCATTTCAAGTTATATATTAACCAAGAATCATATATGTCATATTCATAACAAAGTAATCATTTATCCAACATTCACATTTTTCTCCCCCTTGGCATTATCAAAAACAGAATTGGGGAAAATTAATAATCAACTCATTATATAACTATAAAAATATCTCATATATATATCAAAAAAGAAGGTACAAGTATGAGCATTAAAAAAATAGTCAATACATAAAAATAAAAAGAAATAGAAAAAAAAGGTCTTCATCATAGTTTCTCTCTTTTCATTTTGTGATCAGGCTTGGAAGTGGGGATCTTCTTCTTTGAGGTTTCAGCCTTGGATAGGTCCTTTGTGGAAGAAGAGGTGTCACTAGAAATCACTTGCTCAGCTGATTTTTCTTTAGGTTGCTCTTTAGTCTTTCCTTGAGGTTGCTCTGCTGGTTGTGCTTGAGGGTGAGATGGGACATCCACATCAACAAGGATAGGAATGTGAGACAACTTGTTCCTTATGCTCATCATTTCAATGGCAACTTGATTAACTCTAGAAGCCATTTCTCCAATGATAGGGGCATGAGCATCTAGCAATGTATGGTGAAGGTAGCTTGCCTGCACATTTACAGCTTTCCCTATGCTGGTGACATCATCACTCAGCCTCTCACTCACCACACAGGCATCTACAGCCTTCCTTTCTATGAGTGACAAGATAAACTCTATTCTTGATCAGTTCACCTGGAATCTGTATCTCCTCAAGTCTAGGCTCAATTTGCTCATCTCTCCCTTTCAACTCAGCCTAGTACCATCCATCCTTGACTATAGAGATGATAGTCTATCTCTAGTCTTGGACTAGAGGCTCTCAAAACTCTCTCTAATTGAAGCTTGCAACTGAATCTGACTTTCTCTCATCTCCCTCTGAAATTGCTCCATACTAGAAGCCATGGAAGCAATCTGCCCAACCATAGGGCTCATCTGATCCTCTGAAGCTACTGCCCTAGAGGGTGGCTCAAATACAGGCACTGAATCATCAAAGTGAGGTGAGTTCTGTCTATGGGAAGACTCAAGATACTCAGCCTCAACCATCACATCTGGCCATACTGGCTCAGCCTCTGCCATTGTATCTAGCTCATCCTCAGAATCTAACTTAGCTGATAGCTCTGACTCTGTTGCCGATGATGGAGGAATGACAGGAGAAGGCACAGGAGAATGGACAGGAGGGTGGACATGAGGAGGAATGGAATTAAAAGCAGAAGTAGGTAGAGGAGTTGTGGGGTCTGGAATGATAGAAGGAGGAGCTGTAGAAGGGATGGTTTGGGATTTGGGAACCCAAACATTACTTTACTCAATCAATGTGTAACCCATACGCATTATGGTTGCCTTTGAGTACACATCTGAATCAATCAAATTTCTTTTATCATGGTAAACATATAAAGGAATTTTAAAATGTTTGAAAATTCTGGTAAGAGCAAGGCCAAATGACAATCTACTAGAGGATTTCTTAGAAGCATCAAGCATAACAGGCATGATGATGAAAGTGAGGTCAATGTGTTTGGTGTTTATGATACGCCAAATCAAGAATACATCAAAGAAAGTAATAAAGTCTCTACCACCACCCCTAAGAACAATGTTATAGGTGATAATGCGGTGAGCTAGCCTAGCATCATGGGTGAGATCCTTGAGCTTGGGAGGGGTAAGCTTTGTGATGTCCTTGTTGACACACATGATTTTCAAAGCCTCAATTACATCAAATCCCTCATTGGAAACCCACTGATTAGTGGTGAAGTTTTGGAATTCCCCATTAGGTAATTTGAGAATGGATTGGAGTTCATCATGAATAAAGGAAATGAGTTTAGTATGAGCATAAAAAGTAAAAGTTTTGATGGATTTGTCATAAGAGAGATGGGAATAAAATTGTTTGATTAGGTCAGGGTATATAAGTTCTCTAAATTCAAGAAAAGATCCCACTTAAGGGCTTGGAATTTGGAGGCCAGAATATCTAAACCTATGTCTTTGAACAAAGTGAAATCAGGGACTGTGGGTAGTGAAATTGCAACGCCCGATCAGGGCTAGGGTGCATCAACTTTATTGCACCCACATCACATCAAATAGGGTGTGTTAACACTATCATCTCAATCAAATCATTTGATGAAGTATTCTGCTTTTGGTGTGTGTGCTTTATACGTAAACCAAAGAGTGGTGTACCAATCTAGGTACACCCGCTTTACACTAAATCAAAGGGTGAAATATGTGCAACACACCACCACCTAAACTCTCTCTTTCACTCATGTCCGTGGATGGTTCTCCCATCCTGTGGACAACCTTCTCATTTCAGTCCCGCGGATAGCTATATCCCCTCCAAATTTCAGTCCTGAGGACAGCCACGGCCTTCTCATTTCAGTCCCACGGACAGCCATATCATCACCTAATTTTAGTCCCAAGGCCTCCTCATTTAATCTCGCGGACAGCCTTCCCTTTTATCCGAGGTAAAAAAATACACAATGCTGTCCGCGGATTACTTCTCACTTGATCCTGCGGACACCACACTCGTTAGATTTCTTGTGCATTGTCTAACAATGGGTTGGTGTATCATGAATGATACACCCATAAAGCTCAATATTATCATTGGATAATGATGATAAAACTCATCATTATCCACTCACAACCAACTACGTCCATCTCATCATCCTTAACTCATCATTGGATAATGATGACATTTGTAGCTTTATGGTGATAATGATTATAAAGCTCATCATTGGATAATGATGATAAAAACTCATCATTATCCACCACTTTCCCCTCACGTATTTGGGTTGGGTCTCAAGAGATTCAAATCTCCTATTTTGATGGGCCTGCCTCTTATCATGGGCCTGCCTCTTATCATGGGCCTGCCTCTTATCATTATCCACCACTCACTCACAAGTAACCACCTAAAAAATTTCATGGAGATCTCACGGTTTTGAAGGGGGCGGCATACCAAAAGCAAAGGGGGAGAGGCCAAAAGAAAGGAGGAGAGATATCTCTCCACATCTCTCTCACCGTTTTGGAGGGTGGCAGCATACAAAAATGGGCTGCATAGGTACGGTGGGCAGAAAAAATAAAAGAGGACAGAGGTCTCTCCATCTCTCTGGCTCAGTTTTGTGGCCTATGCGCAGAGAAGAGAGATTTCTCTCTCTCAATCTCTCACTCTCGGACACTCTTAAGGGGGCTCTCGGTACAACAACCAAGAAGAGGGGACAACAACCAATGAAGGCAGTAGGTGTCTTTGGCTCTCCCAACACGTGAAGGTAGCATAGAGATCTCTCTCATGGGAGTATAAGCTTTCTCTCACCACCTCACAGTGGATCC
Source organism: Tetracentron sinense (assembly GCA_015143295.1). Lineage (NCBI taxonomy): Eukaryota > Viridiplantae > Streptophyta > Magnoliopsida > Trochodendrales > Trochodendraceae > Tetracentron > Tetracentron sinense. The sequence goes on along the minus strand of CM026568.1, from coordinate 1,954,587 downwards.
CCTTCATCGGATACAAAGGGCATTGGTCTCTGATGTTTGGAACTGATTACTTAGTCGGATCCTCAAAGAGGTGTCACTGCCCATAACAGGGACAGATCTCACTCCATCAACAAGATGGAACCCCTAACAACGGGTTCTCTCTCACTGGTTTCCGATTGGTCTTCTTCGGATCACATGGCGATCAACCCCAATAATCGGGACTGGCCTTCGGGCTAGACCATGTAAATGGACCGGCCTTCAGGCTAGACGACACATAATTGGACCCTTAATGAGGGACTAATGCAATAGGCCAGACCCTTCAGGTCCGACCACGCAGTGGGACTATCCTTCGGGATAGATTTTACATAGGTCTAACCTTCAGGTCGGGCTTTGATATGGGCATGTCTTGATAAAATATTAAGGCACCATCGTCACCCCATCAACTAAGGGGACTCAAAGAAATGGAGAGTGCACCCAACCGGGTGCACACCAAGCAGGGTGGCTTCACCACTCTGCGACAGGTTTGCCCAAAAGGCAGACTTATGTCACTAGACACCCTGAAAAGGGAGTCTAAAATGGTAGGCCCTATCGGGCCCACTAATGGGACCAGTCAAAAGGCTAGACCCAACCTTCAGTAAAGCCCATATAGGGGACGCCGAAATGGCTAACCCTCGGGCCCGTTGATGAGGGCCCATAGTCCAAGTTGGCTATTGGAACTCACCCTTTTCAATGTCCACAAAAGGAGGGAGGTGCTGCCCAATTTTCTACCGGATATATGGGTCACTCCAGAAGCAACAAACCCATGGGTCGCACCAAATGCAACCGACCATATGGATCGCTCTAAATTCAACTGACCCTACGAGTCACTCCAAAAGCAATTGACCCTAAGGGTCGCACCAAATTCAATTGACCCCCCAAATGCAACTGACCCTACAAGTCGCTTATGCAACTGACCCTATGGGTCGCTCTACATGCACGAACCCTACAGGTAGCTCTAGAAGCTAAAGAAGAGGAAGGAAAAAATATTCACGTACGTGGTAAAAAAGGAAGAGGAAAAAGCTTTCTTTTTGCAGGAACACAGTGACCAAGGAGGAAGAAGGAGGATTGAGAATACCAGGTTAACTCTCAATAAGGCCACCTCTCTTTCCGTTCTTTCTTTTTTTATGCTAAAACCTCTATGAGGTATCTTGTAACGCCTAAATGAGATCTGGGCAACCCCATTGAATAAATACAAATACTTAATTCAATATATGTTGTTCTTTTAATCTTTCTTCTTAATCAGAGGTTCTTCCCTAAATAAGGAAGGTAATTAATAGTCTGAGTTTACTCAGATTGGAAGGATAGTCGCCCACAACAAACTATAAACATCATACAACAATTGAGGAAATTTGAAAGCAAAGAAATAATTTTGCGCTTATAGGGACGTTACCCAATATCGGTACTCTCTTGATGAATATCCTTAGGTAGTTCTCTTCAGCCTTCTTGGATTGGAATAGACTTGGTGCTTCCTTCTGAGATGGCTCAACTACCTTTTCCTTACCTTTTTCTGCTCTAGTTGTTTTCTTCTTTGCTTGCGGTATTGAAGGGTTCTTCATGCGTGGAGCCATTGCTTTTGATAGATTTTTGAGAGATATGGAGGTTTTGAGATGAAATGGAATGATTTTGAATCAGTTTTGAGGTGAATGGAATAGGGTTTGAGAATCTAGGAATGAGAGGGAACTTAGATTTGAAAAAAAGGAACAGTGGATTTTGGGAAATTTTATAGAAATTAGGTTTTCATTTATAGTCCCGCAATCACTCGTCGACGAGTAGGGTGGACTCGTCACCAAGTGGCTAAGAAAAATCCATTTTTAAGGTCACTCGTTGACGAGTAAGATGGACTCGTCATCGAGTAGCTAAACTGAAGCTACTGTTTCAAGCACTCATTGACGAGTATAGTGACTCGTCGCTGAGTCCAGAAAAAAATTATGAAAATTTTGATTTTTGATGTTGAATCCGAATTTCTCAAGCTTTAAATCTTCTCTTTATTAATTAAGAGATTATTTTTAACATTCAAAACCTCAATTCAAATAGATATACACATTAAACACATTCAATCATTCAACACATACATGTAGCACATTCAACCAAGATTTCTCAAATTTACATTGTAGGCATATTTTCATTTAATGTCACATAGTCTAGCCATGCCTAATTCTCTTCTTAAGGTACTGAATCTATCATAAGGGAGTGGTTTAATAAATATGCCAGCAAGTTGGTTATTTGTTTCAACAAATTCTAACATTACATCCCCATTTTGAACATGATCCCTTATAAAATACTATCTTATTTCAATGTGCTTGGTTCTTGAATATTGAATAGGATTTTTGGTCATACATATTGCAATTGTGTTATCACATTTAATTGAGATTTTATCATAAAATAGTTTAAAATCCTCTAATTGTTGTTTTATGTATAAAGTTTGATCACAACAACTCTCAGCTGCTATATATTCAGCCTCAGCTGTAGATAGAGGTACTGAGTTTTGTTTCTTACATGACCATGAAACTAATGAGTGTCCTAAGAGGTGACATGTGCCACTAGTACTCTTCCGATCAACTTTGCATCCAGTAAAGTCAGCATTAGAATAACTAACTAGTTCTAGTGATGTGTTCTTAAGGTACCAAAGTCCTAATTTAATTGTTCCAATTAGATATTTGAAATTTTTTTTATAGCATTCATATGTGATTCTTCAGGATTAGCTTGAAATCTAATACAAATGCAAACACTAAACATGATATCAGGTCTACTAGCAGTCAAGTATAATAAACTACAAATCATACCTCGATACTTAGTTTCTTTAACACTTATGCCATTTTCATCTTTATCTAGTTTTGTAGATAGACTCATGGGAGTGTCAGCTTCCTTGGAATTGTCCATCCCAAATTTCTTGAGAAGCTCTCTTGTGTACCTGATTTGAATGATGAAGGTTCCTTCCTTTGTTTACTTGATTTGAAGCCCGAGGAAGAAGTTCAACTCTCTCATCCTGCTCATTTCGAATTCATCTTGCATGGTTTTAGCAAATTCTTGACAAAGAGTTTTATTAGTAGAACCAAAAATAATATCATCTACATACATTTGCACTATAAGCATATCATCATTTTTGGATTTTATAAACAATGTAGTATCAATTTTTCTTCTAATGAAATCATTTTCAAGTAGGAAGCCACTTAAACTATCATACCAAGCTCTAGGAGCTTGCTTAAACCATATAGGACTTTAATGAGCTTGAAGACATGATTAGGCATTTTATGATTTTCAAAACAAGGAGGTTGTTCAACTTATACTTCATTCGAAATAAATTCATTTAAAAAAATACTTTTAACATCCATTTGATATAATTTAAAAACTTTATAACTATCATATGCAAGAAGCATTCTAATAGCTTCAAGTCTAACAACAGGGGTAAAAGTTTCTCCATAATCAATTCCCTCTTTTTGGTTATATCCTTGAGCTACTAGTCTAGCTTTATTTTTAAGGATGTTTCCATTTTCATCCTTTTTATTTCTAAAGATCCACTTAGTACCAGTTATGGATTTACTTTTAGGTTTAGGTACTAAGTTCCAAACTTGATTTTTTTAAAATTGATTAAGTTCTTCTTGCATAGCAATTCCCCAAGATTCTTCATTAATTGATTCAAGAGCATTTTTAGGTTCCATTGTGAGAAGAAAGCAAGGTTATTACAAATATTTCTTCTTGTTCCATATTTCCAAGTATGAGATCTTTATGATGATCTATTATTAATCTCTAAGCCTTAGGAAGTTTTCATCTAAGTTTTCAACTTCTAAGGTTTTATCATCATTATTATTGTCTTAATTTTCATTATCATCTTTATTGATTTCCAAATTCGCTATATCTTTAGGTATGTTTTTTATTTTTTCATTTGGATCATCTTCATCAATTTTCTTAGATTTAAATGGATTAGATGCATCAAATATAACATGCATTGATTCTTCTACAATTAGGGAAGTTTTGTTAAATACTCTATAGGCTTTGCTATTAAAAGAATAACCAAGGAATATTCCTTCACAAAATTTTGGTTCAAATTTCTTTAAATTGTGTTTGTTATATAGAATAAAATATTTGCATCCAAACACTTTAAAATAACTAATATTTGGTGATCTTCCTTTCCAAAACTCATAGGGGGTTTTATTCAATTTATTTCTAATAACAACCTTATTGATTACATAACAAAAAGTATTTATGGCTTTCGTCCAAATATAACTAGGTAGTTTATGTTCATTTAGCAATGTTCTACCCATTTCTTGTAAGGATCTATTCTTTCTTTCAACTACCCCATTTTGTTGAGGAGTTCTAGGGGTGGAGAAGTTATGGTTGAAACCATTATCTTCACAAAAAGATTCAAGTTCTTTATTCTTGAATTCTCCACCTCTATCACTTCTAATATTATTAATGGAGTAGCCTTTCTTATTTTGAACTCTTTTACAAAAATTTTCAAACAAAGCATGCTTCACTTTTATGAGATAAAAATAGCACCCAAGTGAATATAGAGTAATCATCAATAATAACAAATGCATAAAGCTTACCACCTAAGCTAGCTACATCATTTGGCCCAAACAAGTCCATATGCAATAATTACAAAGGCCTAGAAGTTGATATTTCTAGTTTCTTTTTAAAAGATGACTTAATTTATTTTCCTAATTGGAAAGCATCACAAATTTTATCTTTTGAAAACTTGGTTTTTGGCAAACCTTTTACAATTTTATTTTTAGACAATTTAGATAGTAGATCTATACTTGCATGGCCTAACTTTCTATGACATAACCAACTAGTTTCATTTAGTTTTGAGAGGTTAATTCATCAAAATCTATGGTATACACATTTTTGTTTCTATGAGCAATAAACATGATATTAATGTTGTCTCTGTCTTTAATTATGCAAACATTTGATTTAAAAGACACATTTAGACCTTAATCACATAATTGACTAATACTTATGAGAATATGTTTAAGACCATCTACTAATAGAACATTTTTAATAAAAGTAGTATTGTCCTTACCAACATTACCTATACCGATAATCTTCCCCTTCGCGTTCGTAACGACTTCAAATCTTACCTTGACCAAAATAGGACCTTGGGTCACCACATTTCTTAAACCTGCTTAAATCCCATGACATACAAGGCATACTAACACGAGTCTCCCAAAATGAGAATAATAAAATTTCGATTTAAACCAAACCATCCTGTATAAGTTTAGGGTCAACATAAACACAACCCACTAAGATCAAAGTACTCCAACTTATAAAACTCCGATGCAATATCAAAACTATAACTGAAACCAAGGTATCATAAGTCTATTACATCCTTTAAAAAAAACTAAACCAAACACCTACTCGTAAGGAAAGCTATCTAGATCTCTAGCTCCCTCAGAGGAAAGGTCGCCTTCATCCTCAACGCTATAAGTCTCCTCAACCCAAGGCTCAACCACCGACTCTGGCTCCACACTTGCCAAGACAACAGTCTAGCTGAGTACAAAAGTACTCGGTGTATATAAAATCCAACTAACAACATAGTATACCTATACTTAGTTAGAACCATAACCAATAGCATAATAACATAATCAGAGTGTGGAAGAACATGTGCTCATATACATCATATCATCACCTTGACTCATGTACTTGTGAGAACCTTAGTCTTAGAAGACAACATACTTATAAGATGTTTATGCTTATGAGACTACGTGCTTGTGAGATGCTTATGCTTATGCACTTATTCAAATTCCTCATTGAGTTTATTCAGTATAACAGGCATATTCATTGTTTATGCTTATAAGTCTTGAGCAGCTTATTTAGAACATACACTTATTCAGATCCCTCATTGGGCTTATTCAGAATATCAGGCATATGCAATGCTTATGTTTGTGGTCCACATGTATGACTTGTGAGACTTGTATCTTAACATACACGTGTGTTTGTGCATAAGTGTCGCAATTAACATTCAAGTTAGTAATTGCTTAGATTCCGATCTCCCACCATGGAAACTCCACTATACTGTCCCATACCATATAGTTAGAGAATTCCCGGTCTAAGAGATTTTCCGTTAAGTTCTCACCTTCCCAAATATCAATTACCATGCAAGTAATTAGGCATAACTTAACAAACAATCAGATATATATATATATCTTATCATGATTCTTAGCATAATTTATAATCAATTTCCAACAATTCCATAGTTTTATATTAGTATTTGTCCTTTCAAGCATTTTAACAAACACCTTGGGTACGTAATTTATGAATACATTGCCCTTTCCCATTTCCAACATTTCACCACACCATAATCCATCCATACAACCCAAACACAATCCACATCCATGCATTCATCCCATCCTCCATAGTATTTCTCATCCTCCATACATTCCATCCATGTCATTAAACCACATTTCCATCTATAATAGCTTAATTCATACAATATTGGGGAAAAACATATCTAATTTCTATTTCTATCATACTAACATTCACAAAACATCATAATAGGGTTGATTTGGATAGTATATCGACCTTAGGGATCCTTCCCTTGGATCCAAATCGCTCCCAATAAGATTTGAGAAAGATCTCCAAGCTTTCTCCTCCTTCTAAGAGCAATCTCCACCTTCACTAAACACAATCCTCTTAGAAACCCTAGGTTTTCTATTTCTTTTGCCAAATTAGGTTTAGAATAGGATAGATACCTAAAACCCATGAAATTGAACCTCTATTTATAGCCTAGGAGAACCCTTTTAAAAAAATTGATTCGCGGGTGACGATCGATCGTCGCTCGCCTAGCGATCGATCGTCGAAGAAATAGAACCTTATCCAGATTTTCTATCCAGGATGATCGATTGTCACATTAGTGTGATTGATCGTCGCACAAAACAGAAGCTTTCCCAAATTTCAGGTTCTGGGCGATCCATTGTCGGTATCCTACGATCAATCGTCAGCTCTAATTTTTCACCGTATTAACACTCAAACATTTAAACGACACCTTTTAGATACAATTAAATATGCATAAAAACATGGCAAAAGGCTAAACTACCCTTATTAACTCTATTAAAGGTATGAAAGAAGGTTCAGGTCTCTACAGCGTTGTCCCCGAAGGTCACATGCTCTCCATCCTTAGGAGTGATTGAGATGAAAAGTTTTTCATTCCCCAACATATGCCTTGAGCATCCACTATCCAAGAACCATCTTAACTTGGAGGAGCTAGACTTCAAACATACCTATAAGATAAGTTTAAGTAACTCCAATATATGTTCCTCCCGGTACCCACACAGTTTTGATTGGTACCCAAACTAATTTATAATTGGTCATGGGAGGATAAGTTCTTTTTAGAACCCAAACCATGTTTGGTCTTTTATGAATGGTCGTGGAGTGAATGATCCCTTTGGGACCTAAACTTTCTTAACCATCTTCTTCCATTGAATGCAAAGAATGCATTAGATGGTGGGTTTAAAATACTAGACGATTTAGTGAAAAAATTTTGGTATTCTTTTTGTTTTGCAAAGGGATTATACTCAAGTCCGGCCTTACCAAAGACGCATCTTTGTTGGCCCAATAGTCTCTCTAGGTTCTTTTCACCCGTAGAAAAAGTGTGAGCTATTTTAGTCAAATCTTTGACTTTAGCTTGAAGTTCTTCACACTCACAAGATGACCCATGGGATAGATTTTGAAATTCCTTTAATTTTTCATTCAAAATTTCATTTTCATTTGCTAGGGAGGCCTTTTCATTTTGTAAATATTCACAAGAATTTGTAAGTAAGAATGACCTTTTTGAAAGATTTGTTCATTGAAGCAATTCTTTTGAATTCTATATATAACTCATCAAAAGCATCCCTAATTTCATCATAAGAAAGGGATTCATTGAGTGAAGGAGTTACCTCATCCTCATTGGCCATGAGGCACATGTTGGCCATTTCTTCATCACTAGAAGCTTTCGATCCGCTTTTCTCAGAATCGTCCCATGTAGTTTTCATAGCCTTTTTGGTTGTTATGCTGGGGATTAATGGATATTCATGAAAGATGGCGTATTCCAGAGGCACTAGCCAAAAGAGGCATCGCCCGGAGGTGGCGACTAGATTGGTTGTTATGGCGTTACCCGGAGGTGCTAACTAAAACAAACGAAGGATATACAGAGTGTCAAAAGGAGGACATGCAGGAGGTGTAGTGTTATGACAAGTGAGTCATCAAGGTACACACAGGATGTCGGGGACACACGGGGTGTCAAAAGATGGACATGCAGGAGGTATCGTAGTATAACGGGTTTGTCAAAGGATACACAGGAAGTTGGGGACATACAGAAGGTAATGCCGTGGTATGACGAGTTTGTCAAGGCATACACAGGATGTCAAGGACACACGGGGGTGTCGTAAGGGGGACATGCAGAAGGTATCGCTGTATGACAGATTTGTCAAATGATATACAGGATGTCAAGGACATTAGGAGGTAATGTCGCGGTATGATGAGATTGTCAAGGGGCACACAGGATGTCAAGGACACACGGGGGTGTCGAAAGGATGTGACATGTCCCGAAGGCACTAGCCAGATTATTTTTTGGAATGACCTAGAGGCGCTAGATTTTGATCACGTTGAGCAATGCTGAGGAGTTTTGTCATGCAAGGGGACGCTATGATTTCACACAAGGGATAAAGGCGAGGATGCTTTCCTATGACTCTGTTGATTGCGACTTGCTGGAGATATGCGGTGTTGGCATCTTCTGCTTTGTCTTGCCAGGGTTGCTTAGTGCAAGTTGGTACGATTGAAGGGGGATTTGGATAAAAATTTATGCAGAAACTGGATCCCCTAGATCTTAGCACCATAGAAAGCATCAAAATTATCTAAGAGTTTTAGTCATATCACCTCGGTGAATGTTTTTCACTGGTGAAGCTTAATCCACTCAAACTGTTAGAATGCTTTGTAGAGATTTCTCCGAAAAAATACTAGAAGCTCCATCCTTGTTCTTCGCTATTCCCACGAAGCTTTAGAATCTCTTTTGAAATTATAGAAGCAAGAGGAAGAAGATGGATCAATGGTGTAGACCTTCTATCACCAATTATACTAAGGTTCAAAACCCTAGATTTGCAAAACCCAACTAGGATCACCAATATAGCTCACGAAAATCCTTAGGGGTCTCCCCTGGGGCTCACGATTTGGAGAGAGAGGAGAGAAGAGAAACAATTCTGGAGAATTCTACTTAATGGTCTAGGGTGTTGGGGTATTTATAGACTAGGATCTTATCCTAATCCTACTCCAACTTGATCTTATCTAGTAGGATTTATTATTTAACAATAACTCTTATTATTAATTAAATAAACTCCTACTTAATCTATAACTACTTTAGTTATAGTAATCCTATTAATTAAAGAGTCCCTATTATAAGAGGATTCCTTAATTAAAAGGGATAAGTCAACATCCTACACCAAAGTAGGTGAAAAAATAAATTCGGTGAACCTCAAATCAAGGGTTTGAGTTGAGAATCTACAAGTTCGAGGGGATGGTTAAGGCTTCCTATAATTCTATCTACCATTTTTGATATTTTAACAATTAAGTTATCAAGTTAAGGGATGATGTACTTTAAGTGCAGAAAATCGAAAGCCAAGCAAACCACAACACAAGAATTTTTACGTGGAAACCCTTTCGGGAAAAACCATGGGACCTAGTCCAGCCATGAGAATCCACTAAGATAAAGTAAACAAGAACTTACAAGACTCGAACTTGACTCTTTCTCGACACCACGATCCTTTAGTTCTTAGTCCTCCACGCCTCAAAAATTCACCACGTACTCTCAAGTCCTGTGATCAATCGCAGCTGCTCGTACTTCTCTTTGTGTCTCTAAAACAGTCCACAATCTTCCAATCGATCTCCATCAATGACGGCTTCGGATTCCACCGATCAATTCACACATCCACGATACGTCTCAGATCGATCTCCTTCGCAAAGGCTCCGGAACACTCCAGCCAAGATGTTCTATTCAGAACGGGTTGATGGTTTGATAAGAATCATCACCTAGATGGACTCCTTCAATGCACAAGTCCAAACAAGCAATATTGGAACTTTTGACTTGTAAACTCTAGGTTTAATGCACTAACAAAAGGGGTTGAGAAAAATAATTTCCATAGGATTTATAACCTCTGGAGAAACTTAAAAAACCACTCTACACACTTTCTAAGTTGTACTCCACGAAGTGGAATGGTTCACAATATATAGAGACTCAAAAACAGTGTTTAGAAGTTGCTAAAATAGGTTGAAAACCAAAGAGGCAAGCAAAGGAGTCGCATTAGCAAAACTCCCATATCAGGGTTGACCCATGGAGATGGTTTGGTCGACCAAAGTGTACACTTCGGTCGACCGGATGATCCTCATGGGTAGACCCAAGTTTTTTCAACTCTCTGCCCAAATTCACCATACAAATCAGGGCCTATTCAGGGTCGACCGAAAACGGTATGGGTTCGACCCAGAGGCTAAAAGTGATTTTAAAACTTCGCTTTCAGCTCTCAATCCCTTCACAAAAGTTGTAACTCTTTTTGACGCGGTCGATTTGACATATTATAGAATAAAATCTGAGCTACGGTTTGGGAGATATGCCTCTCGTAAGAAACCTTGGTTTTTTGAAAAATTTCAGCATTGTTAACTTGTTTTGCACTACTTATCTCATCACCTATGGTCCATATGATTAGACTAGGACACTTACCACCTAAGGCATCATGTTAGGATTATTCTAGGTCAAATCCCACCTATGGTCACATGATATCTAGGTCACTTACCATCCTATGAAGGAAATGATCAACCGAGTGGATCAACCGGTTTTCTTTAGTCTTCAACTTCGCTTTGGCGTGGATGCTTCAAGGTAATGACACAAGACACACACCTAGACACCTAGAATCACTTGTTTTGACATTGGAATATACCAACACAAAAAACATGGACTTTACTGTAGGAAACCTAGTCAAACTAGGAATCCATAAGGGGGGGCGTGACCTTCTATGGGGCGTGGGATTTGAGGAGTTAAAACTCCTTATTGTAATCTAATTACAATAACATCTTAATCCTAATTGCAATCCAACACTTGGATTTTAATTTCATAATAAAAGGAATTATATTTTAATAATTATTCAATTAAACAAATCCTAATCCAATTAGGATTCCTCAAGTGGGCGCCCCACCCTAGGGTTTAAACCCATGAGCTTTGGCCCATATTAAAGGTCCATTTTAATGGGTTTATGGATATGGGTTAAACCCATTTCCCCTTTAATTATGTTAATCAATTAATTAATAAAACAATCCTTTAGTTTAAATTAACAATTAATTTAAACAATAGATTAACTATTAATCTATTTAATTAAATGATTAACTATTAATCACTTAAAATAATTGATTAAATTTTAATCAATTATTGAGCTTGCATTTCTTATGTGAGCACCTCCATAGATTGCTTTGAGACATTCTTACCCTGCCTTATCCAATGTTATCCCGTTGACCCTAAATGGGAATTACATCGGAATTGCAAGTGACGTGAGATATCCATGTTGCAATTGAATCCCAGTGTATGAATATTAACCATTATGGATCCCGCCACATGAACTTTTAAAATCGATTTATCCTTCCAAATACATTATTCGTAATGGGCCTTCGAGATTGACATACTATCTAACCCATAGCCCATTGCAAATCATCCAGGTTTCTAAGACTTATGATTAAGCCATGTGAAACAATTTCTCATGAAAAACATTTTGAAAAAATCCTTTTATAAGTATAATACCCTATTAATAAAAGTATATTTCAAAACTTATTTTGTTTTCAAAATCATCTGCGAAGGATTTGAACTTAATCATCTGTCTTACCTAAAACTTGGATAATCTCTCAAATTAATGAGCATGGATTTCTTGTTTGAATTCATTATGAATCAAACAACTTTCTGACTATCCAACTGTCACTGTATTGTATTTCCTAAGTTAGAAAATACGTTGGTGGAATCAAAACAGTCAGATCACTGCCCAGTCATAGATGAACTCATCAGATCTAAGGATCATCGAAACCGTTCAATGTGAATGAGAGACCAACTATCTGATAGTATGTTTATGCAAGAGGTATCCATTGAATGCAATCAGTCAGTGTACATTTAAGCACCCATATGCTGAAGTGTAGTCTCCACTACAATAGTTCGAGATAGAACTACATCTCAACTATTGAGAACATCTTAGCATTCTAGCAGCCATATAAGTGAAGTGCCCAGCTTCACCTATAGTTGTGACTATATAAGGTATAAGGAACCGGAAAGTTATATCTACCTGTGATAATCTAATCACATAACTTTCCTACAATATATCCTATGGACCTTTATCGATATCTCATATCGTATAGATCATCTCATGATCATGGTTAATTACTCATAATGAATACACAATAGATTAAGAAGAAGCATTTATTAATCAAATTAATAAGGTTCTAACAATCTAAATGACTTTTCTGGGCATCATGTCCAACAACGATCAGGTCTCGGTACTAGAAATTCTGTTTTGAAAAACGTTTATAAAAAATGTTGGACTTTTGTAAAAGTTTTTTATTTTGACAGAAGAAATGCTTAACTAGCTTTTAGATTTGCTAGTAAATTACCTTTGTTAGGGCTTAGAGAGGATTTGCGGTTTGTCTTTTACTCTCGGAGAGTGGAGTATGACTCAGAAGAGGTTTTGTCACCATTGGGGATATTTATTGGGGGTAGACAAGCTTGTCTCGCTGTTGTCGAAGATTGAAGACTCTTGCTGGGGGAGAGCTTGTAGAGAGCAATTGGAGGCTTCTACTGGGAATCCACTGGGGGATGGCACACTATTGGAGACCTTCAACTGTTTGTTGGGGAGTCGTTCTTGGCAGAATCTCTACTAGGGATAGTCGGGAATCCGGTGAGATTGATTGCTGCCAAATTTTATTGCCAAACCTCTCTACAGCTTTTCTCTCTTTTGTACCCTTGGAATGACTCATGGGATTCGCATAATTTTTGCGTAATGAGGTTGTTGCTAGTTTTCCTTATACCTACGAAGCTGGTTGATTCTTATTCCTTTTTGCCCCTAGTCGCAAGACTAGGTCTGGGGTCGCGTGATTTTTACGCGATGAGGCCGTTGCCAGTTTTCACTCATGCCCACGATTTGTTCGGGAAATAGATCTTCTCCCTTCATTACCCTGGATGGCTCTCCGCTGGCTATTGTGTTCCACTGAGGATGTAAATGTGATGCTGTGCTTGCACTCATAGTTTTTAGGGGATCTAGGAGGACATAGAGTGGGGACGAAATGTAGGCTAGGGGACCGAAGTTTGGGACACCCTGGGATTTCTCCTATTACAGTTGACTTGTACTTTGTTGGGGATTTCCAATTGGAGAGATTTTTTTTTTGCTCCGTTGGGGAATTCTCCTTTTTGACAGAGGCTGACTTCTGGGGAGATTGAGAGAGATTGTCTCTGTTGGGGAACTTTTCGGGAGAGGTTATCCCCGAAAGATTTTGGTATGGACATTCTACTGGGGACAGAGTCTAGAGAGGCTGTCTCTGTGGGGAGTGTCTAACTTTGAGAATGTTTCAACTTCTATTTTGGGTTTTCCTTTGATGAAAATTTTATATCCTTGAGAGTTGACTCCACTGGGAAAGTCGGGAGGGTTTTGACTTTGTGAAACAAGGCTTTTCGGTCGTTGAAACGAATCACCCTATTTCAATACTTTAATTTAATTCGAATCCTGCATACATATGAGAATGGTATAGGGCTTGTGTCGGATGTCGAATCCTCACTTGGGGTTAGTTAGTTAGTGCAACAAAGAAAATAAAAATAATAAAATAAAGAAAAGATTAAAATGGTGGAGTGGTGAGAATGATGGAATAATGGGATTTTTTTAAAAACACTTTTGTTTGAGAAATTATTAAAGTCTACCACTATCCATGAAACAAGCATAAAACATAATTAAACATGAGAAAAAAAAAACTAACATTTATTTAGAATGATTCATTAAATTAAAAAGTACTTACAACACTTGAAGACAAAGAAATTGTAAGAACATTCGAAAGTAAAGCTGTAAAAATGGTGAGATGGAGAGCTTTCTTCTTCACTTTCTTTCTTTTTCTCCTTCCTTTGCAAGAGTCACCAAAGATGGAGATATACCGAGAGATAGAGAGAGAACAAAAGATCTGTAGGTGAGAGAGAAGAGGTTAGATGATAGAGAGTGGGGTGAGAGAGAGAGAGAGAGAAAAGGGGTTGAGAAATGAGAGAGAGATGAGAAGAGAAGTTAGGGGGGAAGGAACCTTTTTTTAGAGGAAGAGATGATGTAGGTTATAGAGGATCATAGTTAGGGTTTGGAGAGAAAGAGGGTGTGATGGGATGGACGGTTAGGATTTCGTAGAGAAAAAGAAAAATTAGGGTTGCACTTTTGAAAAGTGAGTTGTTAGGATGGGAGAGAAATTAGGAAAGAATGTAAAAAATGGAAGGGGATTAGGGTTTTGAAAGAAAATGAGATGGTGGCTAGGATTAGAGTTTGGTGATATGGGTGGCTAAGATTTAGACTAGAAGGTGGTGGCTAGGTTTAGGAAAAAGAGATGAGATTAGGGTTTTTGAACCAACTAGGGTTTTGAAAAGTAAGGATGGACGGCTAAGATGATTAAGGTTGGACGAATAGGATTAGGAGAGAGAGATTAGGGTTTTGAGAAATAAAAGAGAAAAAGAAGAGAAAATGATGGCAGAGGGTTGAACCTTGGTCTCTAACACAGACTCCCATAGATTTCACCAACTAAGCAAGCTTTTCTCATTTGTCCTGTATAGTGATCTTTATTACTCAAGTCCTCTTTCTTGGAAATCAACTCTTCAGCTCCCTAGGCCTCATTCTGTAATTGTGATCTCTTGGCTTAGTCCACACTTAGCCTGCATCTACTTGGTATAGCTTGTTGGCTCTTTTGTCTTCGGTAATGGGGTTTGATGCTTAACTATGGCCTCTGGTCCTTGAGAATCGTCCAGTTAGGGTTCCTGAGACAAATAAAACACGTAATGAGAGTTCATCGAAATGGCACAGTATCTAGACGTTCAGGAATGTATTTAAACTTTGCAAATATACCATGTTGACCAGAAAATTATGTTTTATGCAATGGAGAAAACTCTTACGTAGAAAAGTTTGTAAAAATGAAAGTTTTACGTAGGAGAGTTCAATAATTCTCAAAGGATAATCGTGAAAAACAAACACTTTTAAGGGAATATCACAACCCCCAACCAGCATATTGCTAGTCCTTGGCAATTAGTGCGAAAAAATGGAGCTTGAAAGGGTTTGGCACATGCTACACACTGTTTCTCATTACTTAGAGAAAACTCCGTTTGTGAAATTATTTCAAGGACGTAACAAAATATTTACAAGTTAGAACTCAGTCAGTAAGTTTTAGCAAGAATATAGATGGATAATCAGCACAAAGAAAAGTCAGATTCAGCGTGTGTGTGTGCTCAACATCATCATTCTTCGGCAGTAAAGATTTTCAGATCACCTCTAAGATTGTATGTCTTGACCTCAATTCTCACTTGTATACCACTCAGAAATGAATCACTCGGAAATGGTTTTATTTCTTTTCTCTCAAGTTATATGTGAGGAGATATGTTGATAGAAACATGCAAATTTCTCACATATTTTGTCTGGAATGGAGGACATTATAAAATCAAAAGATCTCATGGTAGGAATATCATGTCACTCGGGAACGTTAGATCAAACTCTATAGTTTCTCTTTCTCTATTCTCCACATCCTATGATTGTGCTAACCCATAATCAAGTAGGACTTTACTAGGTTGTATTGAGGCTTGGGATTGGTTTCGAAAAAAAAAGGGGACATAGGGATTCAAAGTTCTGAGAGGATATCTCAATATTTTTTACAATTTTTCCTGAGGGAGTGACACCACTTCCTTTTTCTTTTCCTTCTTTCATTTTTTGATCTTTTTGAGATTGCTCAATATTGTTTTTCAGCTTTCCATATTTTCTTTTTAGTTCGAACTCACTTGGTATTTATTTCCTTCTTGATTTCTATCTTTCATGGTGTACCCATACCACTTACTCTTTTATCCTTCTCAGAAATGGGGTCGCGAGTCATATTTCTTATCTGGATTGGGTTTTCGATTAATGGGTTGACAAGAAAAGGTTTTCATTAAAGACTCAAAAGGATTTTCTACAGATGTAAAAGTTAGGTAAGCAAAAAAGTCTGAAAGGTTACAAACATTGCCTATATCATTTTCTAGGGTTGCACTAGCATGTCTAATGTCTTGAATGGATACAGAGAAAGTTCTTTTGTAATGACCCAATGTTTGATGTCGTTCTGAGTTTAATGATCAAATCAAGAATTAATGAGATCTCTCAAAGGAATATGTGTGGGCTGGAAGAACTTGTGAGTCAACTTGTGACTCGGGAAATTTTTTTGTATAACCCTCTGAAATGATGAAATGCTCAAAAGCTCATTGGGTTAGGTCTCCACAAATATTCTTCTAGGATCTCTAGAGAATCTGAACTTAGGATGACTCTGATGTTGATTTTGTGCAATTTTGTGCCGAATCTGAATTTTCTAAGCATCTCAATCCAAAGTAGTACTGAACTAAGTGCTAACTTGTATTTCAAAAGATGACATCCCTTTCAATAAGTAGACTAACAGTTAGTTTTGGTCTCATCATTGTAAAGTTACATGAAAACATTTTTGAAAGTACTAGAAAAACTCTTTTTTTTTTTTTTTTATAAAAAGAAAATAAGTCTATATATCCTGCTCGCAAAACCCAGAGTTCTACCTCCTAGGAGGCCTACGGGACAGGCCGGAAGCTTTCACAGTCTCTAAAGCTCCAAAGAGTTAGCAAAAGAAAACAATTTTTTTTTTGAAGGGAAAACATGAGTTTCGGAAAATACCACCCCCAAACAAAAGATAGCACCGTCCTCAGTGCTCATGACCAAGACAAAAAGATATGACTGTGGACTACAAGATGCAAAAGTTGAGGAAGGGTATTACCAGCTTGGCAGAAATTGTACACTGGTAGGTATCTGCAAAAGTAATGAGACCCGTACAACCTGAAAAATAGTGCCAAAATATATGCAAGATAATCATGCGACTCATGAATCTCAGAATTGCCTTTCCGACAGCACTAAGTTTAACGTCTTTAGCCAGACACAAAGGGGGTACATAAATGCACCCCCAAACAAGTTGGAAACACTGAGAGCCTGAGTAGGTCATCAGTCTTCATAGAGAGGATCGATAAGATTGATCTCAACCAACACCAACCAGTGGCTTTGGAATGACCCCCGTAGGTTGTATGTCCTTTAAGCCTAACGGTTGATAGACGGAGAATCTCAAGAGATGCACACTAGCTCCTAAGACTAGCAAAGTCGTACAGATGAAATCGTTTGTTATGATGCACTGAACGGTAGGGCTTCCAGGATCCTTGAATTTGAACACAGTGGCCTTTTCAACTAGAAATGGATCCTTAGATGCTTGTGTACATAGCTTGACTATGCATAAGTCTTTGAGGAACTTCGTATAGTGTGGAATTTGCTTGAACGAGAAATTGATTGGTAAGTTTTTCAAGACTTCTTTGATCTCTAAAATTTTTTGGTCCCGATTATTCTGGACAAGCCTTTCTAGGAAAGGTGATTTTAACGGACAAATGGGCTTGTCCTCAGCCTGAGGTATCTGCACAGAAATATCAGATTTGGGTGCAAACGTAGAAGCATCAGAGTTGGATGTGAAATTGGAATTTTCTGTTCTAAGGTTAGAAGGTGGTGCTTTTGAGGGCACCAAGGATGGTGGTACTCCTATATCAATAGTTTTATCTGAACAGAGGGCGGTATCAGCTTGGATATCTCCTTGAAAATTCTGGTTCTTTGACTATAATTTGACTTCAGAAACTATCTCCTGTTCAATCGGATTTTGAATTGTTTGGCTTGGGAAGTTACCTATCTCGCTCTCAGCTTCTAATTGATCTCGACGTTGTTCTAGAAGTTGAAGGCCTTGTTCTTGCCTGGTCATAAACTGGGAGACGAGGTCTTCTAGACAAGGTTTAGGAGTAGATTGTGGAGGTGCAGAGAAGGGAAGCTCAGGTACCAATTCACAATTAGAGCTCATCAATGTATAATCATTGTAGGACTGAGGAGTCGGGAGGGTGCTCTGTTGGTCAAAATAAGAATTTTGGGTGAATTACTGGTACAACGGCTGTGAGTACTGTCCATCATACTGTATATCGGATTGGTGAAACCTGGAATGATATATGCTATGGTATGGTTGCTGTTGTGGAACAAACTCTTGCTCCCAAGAGAAACTGGAATGATGATTCCAAGTATCCGGATGATAAGTTTGGCAATAGGAATTTGGGTTATAGGAGTCATGGCAATAGAAATTTGCATAAGTATCAATAAGAGGCTTTTCTGCTGCCATGGAGAGGATGAGGAAGGTGAAGAAGCTGAGGCTAATTCCCGGATTCAAATGACTCTCAGATCGAATCAAACATTGATTGGCCGAACCCAACTGGGCATATGTTTGAAGAAACACGCCCAAGACCTGGCAAAAAGTTGCCAAAGGAGACACTAACCTGAGTGACTCTATATGATGCGCAAAGAACACAAAGATAACCCTAAGCCAAAGCTAAACAATCAACAGTTTTCTGGGCTTTATCTTTTTATCTGTGTTGGCAAGCAGGTTATGACAGTGGGCAGAACCACTGATTTTATCTTGTTTAATCCACCGGACTGACTTGCACTCTAGGGTTCTCACAAAGGTTTCACTCGCAAGCTAACCTTCCAGTACTAACACGAGTTAACTACAAGAGAATCCGTAGCCTAGACAGACGTGTCGCACAATGGCAAGCTTAAGTACATCCCAGACTAGCCGAATCAGTCAAGTAGTTTGACAAGTGTATTCCCGAAAGAATAAGTTGGGCTAGATTGTGTTCCTAAGTCAACAAGCACAGTTAACCAACAAGATTTTGAGGAGGCCACTTAAGAGCTCAGTATACTAAAGTAGTAGGGACCTGTGGGTATGTTAGGAAACAGGGACCCGCACTCGTGGTCTTATTCGACTCAAAAATGAAGGATTCACTGATTTTGTGATGGTCCTATGAACACCGAGCTAAATTTGGCTCTAAATCTTGGTTCATTTTATTAAATTGCTTTCGGGTTCACACAGCTGGAGTGATGAGGTGGGTGATGAAATCCAATCAGTTTCAAGTAGAGCTGGGTTTGCTCTTTAATTAATGTATTTTTCGGCCATCCACGCAGTTCGAAAAAGTTGTACAAAAGCAAATAAACAGTCACCACCTAGATGCTCAGTCAACACCCGGGATCGCTATCAAGCGAGGTATAGAACACGTACCTACCCGCGGGCTATGCCACGGGGTTGCCTCCGTGAGGTAGGGAGGGGTAATGGGCTTGGGCCCACTCCGAGCTTGTACTCCCTACTCACACTCCTTCTCTACGCACAAGTTAGTGCACAATAAAATATAGGTCACGTGATTGGGAATTATTTTTGGAAGCCGCCTTTAAGGGGTTGCACACAACATTCAGTTAATTAGGCAGATTAATTAATTTCCAAATTTGAGTTTTAATTCAAACTTAGTAGTTTCCTAAAGTAGGGAACTACTATTTCTAAATTTTCCCTCAAGTTTCGGAAACCTTCCAATTTAAATTGGTGAAATCAGGGCAAACTTCCCAAAATGGAACTGTGTTAAAGATAGACTTTTTCCACTATAAAGATTTAGAAATTTTTTGAAAATTAGAAATTTCCAAAAAAATATGCTAAATCTCTAAAAGATATGGGAAAATGCCTAAAATTAACAAAATTCTTATTTGAAAAGTCTCCAAAAGTAATAATTCCCAAAATACTAATCACCTAAAAAAAAACATAATGTAAATCTAAACCTAACACTTTTTTTTTTTTTTGCTGTTTTTTTTTTTCGCTCAAGGGTTGCTAAGCCCATGAACACATATCTAAAAATAATAATTAAAAAAAAATGTAGAAAGTCCTAAACTATTACAAGTTGCACTCGGCCATCCGAGGCTTAAAAAAAATAAAAATAAAAATAACCAAGTAGAAAAGAAAGAGAAGAAGGGGATCCCAAATCCCTTGCTGTTTGTCTTTTTCCTGAAAATTTTTCTTCTTTCTTTATACACTTCCTTCACCCGAGCGGCAATGGCGCCATTTGAAACAAGGCTTTTCGGTCATTGAAACGAATCACCCTAGTTCAATACTTTAATTTAATCCGAATCCTGCATACATATGAGAATGGTATAGGGCTTGTGTCAGATTTTGAATCCTCACTTGGGGTTAGTTAGTTAGTGCAACAAAGAAAATAAAAATAATAAAATAAAGAAAAGATTAAAATGGTGGAGTGGTGAGAATGATGGAATAATGGGATTTTTTTAAAAACACTTTTGTTTGAGAAATTATTAAGGTCTACCACTATCCATGAAACAAGCATAAAACATAATTAAACATGAGAAAAAAAAACTAACATTTATTTAGAATGATCCATTAAATTAAAAAGTACTTAATACACTTGAAGACAAAGAAATTGCAAGAACATTCGAAAGTAAAGCTGTAAAAATGGTGAGATGGAGAGCTTTCTTCTTCACTTTCTTTCTTTTTCTCCTTCCTTTGCAAGAGTCACCAAAGATGGAGATATACCGAGAGATAGAGAGAGAACAAAAGATCTGTAGGTGAGAGAGAAGAGGTTAGATGATAGAGAGCGGGGTGAGAGAGAGAGAGAGAGAGAGAAAAGGGGTTGAGAAATGAGAGAGAGATGAGAAGAGAAGTTAGGGGGGAAGGAACCATTTTTTAGAGGAAGAGATGGTGTAGGTTATATAGGATCATAGTTAGGGTTTGGAGAGAAAGAGGGTGTGATGGGATGGACGGCTAGGATTTCGTAGAGAAAAAGAGAAATTAGGGTTGTACTTTTGAAAAGTGAGTTGTTAGGATGGGAGCGAAATTAGGAAAGAATGTAAGAAATGGAAGGGGATTAGGGTTTTGAAAGAAAATGAGATGGGTGGCTAGGATTAGAGTTTGGTGATATGGGTGGCTAAGATTTAAGCTAGAAGGTGGTGGCTAGATTTAGGAAAAAGAGATGAGATTAGGGTTTTTGAACCAACTAGGGTTTTGAAAAGTAAGGATGGACGGCTAAGATGATTAAGGTTGGACGAATAGGATTAGGAAAGAGAGATTAGGGTTTTGAGAAATAAAAGAGAAAAAGAAGAGAAAATGATGGCAGAGGGTTTTGAACCCTGGTCTCTAACACAGACTCCCATAGATTTCACAACCTAAGCAAGCTTTTCTCATTTGTCTTGTATAGTGATCTTTATTACTCAAGCCCTGTTTCTTGGAAATCAACTCTTCAGCTCCCTAGGCCTTATTCTGTAATTGTGATCTCTTGGCTTAGTCCACACTTAGCCTGCATCTACTTGGTACAGCCTGTTGGCTCTTTAGTTTTCAGTAATGGGTTTTGATGCTTAACTACGGCCTCCGGTCCTTGAGAATCGTCCAGTTAGGGTTACTGAGACAAGTAAAACACGTAATGAAAGTTCATCGAAATGGCACAGTATCTAGACGTTCAGAAATGTGTTTAAACTATGCAAATATAGCATTTTGACCAGAAAATTATGTTTTATGCAATGGAGAAAACTCTTACATAGAAAAGTTTGTAAAAATAAAAGTTTTACGTAGGAGAGTTCAATTATTCTCAAAGGATAGTCGTGAAAAACAAACACTTTTAAGCGAATATCACTTTGCTTGGAGAAAGTTTTGACTTTGCGGGGAAACTTCAGAGAGGTATTGCCTCCACTTGGGGGATGATTCAGGAGATATCTTGATCTCATTGGTGACCGCACCTGAATGTCAGGTTGCCTACATACTCTTTATAGGATCAGGTCATGACGTAGTTCAGGCTAATACTGCAGAGGGAAAGGTAGGGTGTCCCAGAAAGAGGTTATATGGAAGAAGGGTTGTTAGGCTCAAGGGGCTAACTAGCGGATTCCATTGATTTAAAAATGGTTTACATTACTGGGAATAAGGAGTTTACCAAGGATGACCTCCTATCATTTCCCAGAGAATCTATGAGTACAAAGCGTCTATCAAATCTAGACCCTAAGCGTAGTATCGTTTGATTTTTTCTATGTTGACGGGCTCTGGGAGGTCTCCATCATCCATATGTCCGAGTCGAAGGGCGCCACTAGAGAACTTGTCTCAAACGATGTATGGGCCTTCATAGTTAGGTGTGAACTTGCCCCTAGGGTCAGGGTTGTTTGGCAACATTTTTCAGAGAACCAAGTCACCGAATTCAATACTTCGGGGCTTGAATTTCTTGTTGAATGCCCTAGCCAAGTGCTTCTGGTAGGCCTAAGAGTGGTTGATGGCTTTCAGTCGCCTGCTCTTCGATCAGATTCAGCTGTTTATGTCGGGTCTATACCTATTATGCTTCTAAGATTTCTGATTCCATTAACACCCGGAGTGATGTAATTTCTACTTCGATAGGGAGGACTGCTTCCATACCATAAACCAAAGAGAATGGTGTTTCCCCCGTTGAGGTTTTGATGGACATCTATAGGCCATGAGTGCATATGAGAGCATTTTATACCAGGTAGAGTAATTAGTTTCCATCTTTTCTATGATTTTCTTCATGTTTTTGTTGCCGGCTTCAACTGCACCATTGGTCTGTGGCCTGTATTGTGTGGAGTTGTGGTGCTGTATCTTGAACTTCTAGTAGAGATCAGTCATCCCCTTGTTGTAAAAGTTGAGAGCATTGTCTGTTACAATCTCAAATGGGACATCGTATCAACAGATGATATCCTTTTTCAGGAAATACTGAACTACAGAGGCTGTGACGTTGGTATAAGAGGCTGCCTCGACCCATTTTGTAAAATAATCGATTGCTATCAGGATGAATCGATGTCTATTTGATGTTTTCGATGCTATAGGTCCGATGACGTCGATGCCCCAAGCTAAGAATGGTCATAGAGTAGTGCATTGATCCTGTTACCATAAATTTGGCACTGGTGGTTATTCTGTACAAGCTGGTAACAGTCAGATTCCATTGTAGACCACTAGTAGCCCAGTATGAGTATCTTCTTAGAGAGCAGTAACCCGTTCATGTGTGGGCCACAAGTTTCTCTGTGAATTTCCTCAACTACCTGTGAAGCTTCATGAGTGTCGAGGCATCTGAGCTAGATCATGTTCGGTAATCTCTTGTACAAGATTCCTCCTGAGAGGGTAAACTGAATTGCCACTCTTCTGATTGTCCGACGGTCTATTTTGGTGGCATCAAGTGGGAAGGTCCCGTCCTCAAGATACTGCTTGATGTCTGTATACCAAGACTTTTTGTTTGATACCTCTTCAATCTCAAGGCAGTAGGTAGGCTAATCCTATTGATGGATTTTGATTGGCCAGAGCATGAAGCCCTTAGGGATCTGTGCCATAGAGGCAAGAGTAGCCAGTGCGTCGACAAATCTTTTGTGGTTCCTGGACCTGTGATTAAAGGTGATTCTTTTGAACTGAATGATCAACACGTTGAGATAGGCCAGGTACGGGACTAGTCTTGCTTCTTGGATGGCCCAAGATTCATTTGCCTGACAGATTACCAAAAATGAGTCGCCGTATACGTCTATCTTTTTAATCCCTATACCCAGCTCTTCTTTTAGTCCGGCTATGCATGCTTCATATTCTGCCTCGTTGTTCGAACCTCTGAATTTCAGCTTGACTGAGATGGGGAGGTAGGCTCCCTTGGGAGAGATCAGGACTGCTCATGCCCCATGTCCATGACCATTGGCGGCTCCATCGAAGTATAATTCCTAGCCGAGGTATTCTTGCTCTTCTGACTCTGCATACAGGATGACTTAATCTGGGAATTGATCGTGTACTGAAACATAGTCTTGTGCTGAATTGTGGGCTAGGTGATCTGCAATAGTTTATTCCTTGATTGACTTCTGAGTTATGTATGTGATGTCAAATTCAGACAACATCATAAGCCATCGGGCTATTCTCCCAGTAGTGGCTGGCTTTTCCAGTAAGTACTTGAGCGGGTCTATCCGGGAGATCAGAATTACTGGGTAGGAAAGCAGATAGTACTATAATGCTGAATAGCCCAGGCCAGTGCTAGATAAGTTTTCTCAATCAGGCTGTACTTCTTTTCATACTCTAGCAAGCGCTTACTGATTAGTAGATGACTTGCTCCATTCTTCCTGTCTCGTCATGCTATGCCAAGACGCACCCCATAGAGATTTCTTGTACTAAGATGTAGAGTAGCAATGGCCGTCCCGATGTAGGCGGTACAAGTACTGGAGGATACAAAAGATATTGTTTTATCCTATAAAAGGCCTCCTTGCACTCGTCGGTCCAAACTGTAGGTACATTCTTCCTGAGAAGCTTGAAGATTGGCTCGCATATCAGACTAAGTTGAGAGATGAATTAAATAATGTACTGAATTCTACCCAGGAACCCGCGGATTTTGCTTTTCAGTTTAGGGTGTCGGCATTTCAAGGATAGCTTTGCTTTTAGCTGGATCGATCTCGATGCCTCTTTTGCTGACTATGAAGACAATGAGCTTTCTTGACGAGGCTCCAAAGACACATTTGGCCGGATTCAGTCTTAGGCCAAACTCTCTGAGTCTGTCACACAATTTCTTCAGGTCTTCAGGGTATTGCCTGGTAGTAGGCAATTTGACGATCATGTCATCCACATAGATTTCAGCTATCTTATGGATCATGTCACGGAATAGTGCTATTATGGCCCTCTGATAGATTGCCCCTGTATTCTTGAGTCCAAGGGGCATTATCTTGTAGCAGAATGTGCCCCAAGGTGTGATGAATGAAGTTTTCCCCATGTCTTCTGTGAGCATGGATTTCCGTGACGCTCACCTATGATGTACCCCTCACAGTTGTGAAAAGTGTTTTGTAAAGTCCATGTTTTTTATGTTGGCATATTCCAGTGTCAAAACAAGTGAGTCTAGGTGTGTATCTTGTGTCATTTCCATCAAGCATCCACGATAAGTGAAGTTGAAGCGTGTTAAAGAATCGGTTGATCCACTCGGTTGATCATTTCCTTCATAGGACGGTAAGTGACCTAGATACCATGTGACCATAGGTGGGAATTGACTTAGAATAATCCTAATATGATGCCTTAGGTGGAAATTGTCCTATACTAATCATACGGACCCTAGGTGATGAGATAAGTAGTACAAAACATGTTAAAAATTCTGAAATTTTTCAAAAAATCAAGGTTGCTTAAAAGTGGGATATCTCCCAAATCGTAGCTCGGATTTTGCTCTATATTATATCAAATCGATCATGCCAAAAAGAGCTACAACTTTTGTGAAGGGTGAAAGAGCCAAAAATGGAGTTTTAAAATCGGGTCTGCACCTCAAGTTCGACCCTGACTATAAACGTTTTTGAAAACCAAGGTTGCTTGCAGGAGGCATATCTCACAAACCGTAGCTCATATTTTGCTCCATAATAGATCAAATCAACCGCATCGAAAAGAGCTACAACTTTTATGAAGGATTCAAGAGTTAAAAATGAAGTTTTAACTCTCGGTCGACCCAAATATCCTCCAGGGTCGACCCTGATATGGATTTTTCTTACTAAAAATGTTTTGGCAACTTCCTTAACTTGGGTTTTGGTTCTCTATTAAATGGGAACCCTTCTAGTTCATGGAGAGAAACTTTGGGGGAGTATTGAGAGGGTTTTTAAATATCTCTAGAGTCAATAAAAACTCTAATTTTTCATTATCTCTCCTCCCCTTTGAGAATCCTTCTCCCATCCTAGTTTTGCAAGCCAATGCTCCATTTATGCTTGTTTGGATTTTCCCATTGATGTAGTCGTTCTAGGAATTGATTCTTATCAAACCATAAACCTGTTCTGGATAGAACACCTTGGCCAAAGTGTTTCGGAGCCTTTGCAAAGGAGATCGATCCGAGATGATTCGTGGATGTGTGAATTGGTCTTTGGAATCTGAAGCCATCATTGACAGAGATCGATCGGAAGATTGTGGACTATATTCAAGACACAAAGAGAAGTACGAGCGGCTGCGGTTAATCACGGTACTTGTGAGTACGTGATGACTTTTCGAGGCGTGGAGGACTAAGAACTGAAGGATCGAAGTATCGAGTCCGAAGGAGTCAAGTTCGAGTCTTGTAAGTTCTTGTTTACTTTGTCTTAGTGGATTCTCATGGCTGGACTAGGTCCTGTGGTTTTTCCTGATGGGGTTTCCACGTAAAAATCCTTGTGTTGTGGTTTGCTTGGCTTTCTATTTTCCGTACTTAGAGTACATCATCCCTTAACTTAATAATTTAATTGTTAAAACATCAAAAAGGGTAGATAGATTTATAGGAAGCCCTAACCATCCCCTTGACTTTGTGAGTTCTCAACTCAAACCTTTATTTGAGGTTCACCGAATTTATTTTTTTAATTGGTATCAGTGCAGGTTCACTAACTTGTTAGTGTGATCTTGTCTTATATTTTTGGTGAATATGAATCTCCAAAGAGTGGGAGGATCCATCTCTTGTCCCCTATTTTTCAATGGGTGTACTATTAATTATTGGAAATCTCGAATGAGAGTATTTCACCTATCTCTAGACAAGAGTTTATGGATCTCTATTGAAAAGGGTTTGACCTTCCCCAACAAATTTTTAGAAAAATAAACTATCCCAAAATCTTCTACTAATTGTAACTTTGTAAAAGAAGCTTGTGGTATTCTTAAAGTTTCCCAGATGGAGACTACAAATTTTATGGCTTCTATTGCCTTTGTCACTGGGATTGAAGAGTCCTCATCTATTGTTAATATGAGTGACAAGAGTGAGGATGATAAGGAGAGTCAAAGTGACTCAGATTCTGATGGAGACCTTGAGGCAGCTTATGATGAACTATTTCAGGAATGCCTCAAGTTGAAAAAGGTTCAGTTTTCCATGTCTGAAAAGATCAAATCAATTGGAATGAAAAAAGATGCCTTAGACCAAGTGGCTTCAGGGTTGAGCTCTTGTGTCCCAGCTTGAGGAAGAGAAGACTTCCCTCTTTGCCAAAACTCAACTTCTTGAATCTGATTTGCATGTTTGTCTTGATGAAAAGACAAGTCTTGAAATCAAGTTGGCTGATCTTGAGCAAAATCAAAGGTGTGGATATGAGAAGGGAACTCCATCCACCTCGAACACTGAGCCTGGTGCTAAAAGGTGCCCTCCTGCTAAAGAGAAAGACCATTCTACTCAGAAATTCATTCCTACATGTCATAGATGTGGAGTGAATGGTCATATTAAGCCTCAATGTCCTAAACTTCGAAGAATGCCCAATCATGGTTTTGAGAACCAAAATAACTTAAATGGGAATCTTCAAAGGAGAGTTGAGGTCCTAATGGAAAAGTCTAGGAGTTTGTGTGAAGATGTAATGAAGATTGCTCACAACTCTA
The DNA here is from genome assembly GCA_015143295.1 of Tetracentron sinense. Taxonomy (NCBI): domain Eukaryota; kingdom Viridiplantae; phylum Streptophyta; class Magnoliopsida; order Trochodendrales; family Trochodendraceae; genus Tetracentron; species Tetracentron sinense. The sequence goes on along the minus strand of CM026568.1, from coordinate 1,927,167 downwards.
GACAATGGCATGGTCATGACACTCCTCATGCTAGATATAGAGGAGGTAACGGGGAGAACTATAATGCCCGCCATAATTCTAGGTCTCAATCCTGGAACAGGAGGAATAGGAGGAAGAGACAAAAGGTCATACGTACCTCAACTGAAACGGTTAGAGACCAAAGGGTCAATCAAACTTCTAAAACCATTTGGGTGAGAAAGGAAGACCTAAAGGGCTTCACTTAGCCCATGCTTGTCATAGCCTAGGATGTGCGGTTAGTGTTCTATCTTATCCTAGCGCTATGCTATTTGTGTATATTAGTATTTTTTTTCTTTTTACTAGTGTTTATTTGCTTTGGTATGTTTTTCTATTTTCTTTATTTTGAAACATCCAAAAACATTGAAAAACCATAAAATCCAAAAAGATTTTTTTATGTTGCCCTTGTTTGACTTGCATGATCTGCATTCCTTATGTGATCTTTATTTCTATACTTGTCCAGGGTTGAACATGAGTTTGTTGCTGATTGAGGATATATCACCTTCAGAGTCTCTTGGTTAGGCTGAAAATTAGACTGATTTTATCTTGAACAGTTAGAGACTTATTCATGTGTATATGCTTTACAAATTTCACATGTACTCTGACTAATTCTGTTGAGAGATCTATTTTCCAATCTGTAGGTGTTTGACTTATCCCAATAGTGTGACCTTGGATGACCAATCTAGAATGACCATTTTGTTAGTCATCCCCATTTTGTGTATCCTCTATGAGCTAAAATTGTTGCAATGAAAATGGCTTCCTACTGGGATAGTGTGAAAGTCACTATTAGATGCAAACAGTATGAAATGGCTACCTAGGCGGACAATAGGTATCTATCTGGGTCAATAGAGTGAAAGCCTCTGCTGCTAATAGCCAGGACTACCTACCTAGATAGTGTGAAAGCCATCATTGCATGAAAAGATATGTTCAGATAAAAAATATCAAAAGAAATCTTACCACGTGCAGAGGTATTTGACCAATAGTAAAAGAAAAATAATGAGTCAAATAAAATGGATAAAGGTTCACTAAAATGTAAGAAATTAGCATATCTGGATCTAACTAGGTTTGAATTCTATGATATATATCTCTGGGAGTCCCCTTTGTGGTTAAAGCCATATCCTTGGAAAGGGAAAGAAACCTTGATCTAGTATCTTGTCAGACCACCACTACACACAATGATTCACTTTTGAATTGTTCACTAAATGTGTGTAAGTGAATTGGCTATGATTTAGCATTCCGTGAGATTTAGTTAGATGTGTATCCTTAGTTGGACTAACTAATCATGTTCTTCATTGGATTTGTAATTTTAAATTACTACTGCTTGGAATGCTTTTGATGCATGTTTGTGTGGCATGTGATATTTTTTTCGTATTATTATTGTGAATTTTCAATTTATTATGTGTTCTCTTATTGGTTTAGCATGGGCCTTTCTAGCATAGTGTCCTATTTTTTGTGGCGTCCTTGATCTAAGGGGGAGAAGATCAAGTTGAGTTGTTGAGGGGGAGTTTGTGCTTTATATTTTTATCTTGTTCCCCGCTCTCTAAATCCCCTCTCTGTCTGCATTTACTTGATTATACTGTGATTGTCTTGATATTTCACATGTGTTAAATTGCTATATTCATTGTGATATTGCCTTCATGATTACCTTTGGCAATTGTGTCAAAAAGGGGGAGAATGTTGGGTATTATTTCCCAAGTTCAGTACATTCCTTGCTTTACATGTGGTTACTTATTTTCATATTCAATACATGCTTCACTAGGTGTTTTGTTTATGAGTATGTGCAGGTGCAGGGTTGCAGCAGATTAATTTTACTTGACAAGAGCTTCAGTGTCTTTATTTAAGATGATTTTTCAATTAGTGTTATGTAATAGTGTTGGAGTCATGTAATGTCCTAATTCACCATTTCGACGTGTTTGGGTGAGTTTGTGTCAAGTCATGTACTTCAGTTTGGTTTTGCCATGGAATTGCAAAAGGGGGAGATTGTAAAGTCCATGTTTTTTTTTGTTGGCATATTCCGGTGTCGAAACAAGTGAGTCTAGGTGTCTAGGTGTGTATCTTATGTCATTGCCGTCAAGCATCCACGACAAGTGAAGTTGAAGCGCGTTGAAGAATCGGTTCATCCACTCGGTTGATCATTTCCTTCATAGGATGGTAAGTGACCTAGATACTGTGTGACCATAGGTGGGAATTGACTTAGAATAATCCTAATATGATGCCTTAGGTGGTAAGTGTCCTACACTAACCATACGGACCCTAGGTGATGAGATAAGTAGTGCAAAACATGTTAAAAATTCTGAAATTTTTCAAAAAACCAAGGTTGCTTAAAAATGGCATATCTCCCAAACCGTAGCTTAGATTTTACTCTATAATATATCAAATCGATCACGTTGAAAAGAGATACAATTTCATGAAGGGTATAAGAGCCAGAAATGGATATTTAAAATCAGGTCTGCACCTTAAGGTCAACTTTGACCATTGAGGGTCGACCCTGAGTATAAAAGTTTTTGAAAACCAAGGTTGCTTGCGAGAGGCATATCTCACAAACCGTAGCTCGGATGTTGCTGCACAATATATCAAATCGACCGCGTTGAAAATAGCAACAACTTTTATGAAGGGTACAATAGCTAAAAAGGAACTTTTAACTCTCGGTCAACCAAAATAACCCCCAAGGTCGACCTTGATATGGATTTTTATAACTAAGAACGTTTTGGCAACTTCCTTAACTTGGTTTTTGGGTCTCTATTAAATGGGAACCCTTCTAGTTCGTGGAGAGCAACCTTGGGGGAGTATTGAGAGGGTTTTTAACTATCTCTAGAGTTAATAAAAACTCTAATTTTTCATTATCTCTCCTCCCCTTTGAGAATCCTTCTCCCATCCTAGTTTTGCTAGCCAATGCTCCATTTATGCTTGTTTGGATTTTCCCATTGATGGAGTCCTTGTAGGAATTGATTCTTATTAAACCATCAACCTGTTTCAGATAGAACACCTTGACCAGAGTGTTCTGGAACCTTTGCAAAGGAGATCGATTCGAGATGGATCATGGATGTGTGAATTGGTCGGTGGAATCCGAAGCCGTCATTGACGGAGATCGATCAGAAGATCGTGGACTGTTTTCGAGACACAAAGAGAAGTACAAGTGGCTGCAGTTGATCACGGGACTTGTGAGTATGTGATGATTTTTTGAGGTGTGGAGGACTAAGAACTGAAGGATCGAAGTGTCGAGTCTGAAAGAGTGAAGTTTCAGTCTTGTAAGTTCTTGTTTACTTTGTCTTAGTGGATTCTCATGGCTGGACTAGGTCCCGTGGTTTTTCCCAGAAGGGTTTCCACGTAAAAATCCTTGTGTTGTGGTTTGCTTGGCCTTCTATTTTCCGCACTTAAAGTACATCATCCCTTAACTTCATAACTTAATTGTTAAAACATCAAAAATGGTAGATAGACTTATAGGAAGCCTTAACCATCCCCTTCACTTTGTGAGTTCTCACCTCAAACCTTGATTTGAGGTTCACCCAATTTATTTTTTCAATTTTGATTAATAGTTACCACCTGTTTATTCAGAAGGGATAAGTCCCCAGGTTTGGATAAGGTCTTGGTCTACGAGTGAGATCAGGATAAGGGGTTCAGTTAAGTCCGGGGAAGGTATTAAGTACCCTGAGGCTTCTGTTTTACAACGGTTCCATACTCACCAGGTATAAGCCAATTAAAGTTAATCTTGTTCAAAATGTCAGAATGTTTTAAGTTAACACTAATCCAAGAGAAGAAAAGTTAACTGGGGTTGAACTCGGGTTGGGTTACCTACGTACTCACAGGGTGGGATCAGACCGAGCGTAGTTCTAGCACGTGAGCCTGTGCTGAGGCTAGAGGTGTGTGTGTGTGCACCAAGGGTGGCCAAAAATGGACTAGTCCGGTAGACTAGGGTATGATTGACCGAGGAGGGTCAAGTTCAAAGAATAAGCCCGGTAGGCTTAGGGGCAGTCCGGTAGACTAGGGAAGACCCTGGCCAGGGTTAGGGTTTCTAACCGGGGTTAAGCCAAGCTAACCATGGTTGAGATTGCTAACCATAATTAAGGGGATGTGAGATTTAGCCCGGTAGGTCGAAGATAAGTCCGGTAGACTTGGTTTTTAGGCCCGATAGGTCGTAAACCTAAAGTAACCACGGTTAAGGTTTCTAACCGGGGTTAAGGAGGGTCTAACTATGGTTAGGGTTGCTAACCAGGGTTAGGGATGGGCCAATGTCCGTTTTATGGTACAAGTTAATTTTTAGGATTTTTGATTAATTTCTCAAGATTTGTAGGGTTAAGGGATGCTTAACCATAGTTAAATGTCAACCGGAGGTAGATTTAACCCTAGTTAAGGGTACAGTAGAGTCCAAGGTGGGCCCAAGTGGCTAGGCAGGGCCTAAAGTGGCCTCCTACCAGGCCTGGGCTCCTGCAAAAGCCCAAAATCAAAACAAATTTTAAAATTGGTAATAAGATTACCGACATTAAAACAATAATTTTAACCTATGGTTTGTACACTGTTAACTAGGGTTAAGTTGTAACCCTGGGTGAACTGAGACCATGGGGATGTAGAGGGAACTCCAATGGAGGTTTTGAGCCTTGTGTGGGCCCTAGGGGGTGCTTGGATTGGGCCCCACAAGAGTTCAAAGTTGCTATACCTGCAAGTGCATATTGGTGGTAGATGTTCTACTGCCAATACTGAAACAGGCCAAACAAATATTGGCGGTAGAAGGTCTACCGCCAATATGCACAGTATTCTTTTTTTTTGAATTTAACCATGGTTAAGGCCAAACCATGGACTTGGAATGACCAGGTTAGGTCAAGGGGGGTGAGAGGGGTTCAACTTGGGCCCTGGGTCCAGGGCCAGGGCCCACCTAAGTAGGCTAAATGAAGCTCAAACAGTATATGCCAGGAATGGCGGTACCGAGTTTACCGCCTTTCCTGGTTTTGCTTGAAACTGGGATGGTGCCCCTGGGGGCTATGCACAGTGATGACCAGGGGTTCCCTCCTGATTTGAGGACCCCTAGAGGGTCTGTGAAGGTCTGTAATACCCAGGGCAGGTGGGTATACCCATCGGGGTCCCCCACGCCTATGAAGTAGGTGGTGGGACTCCTTGTATTGGGTTTGAACCAAAAGCAAGTAACAAGAATAAATAAAGATGTCCCCTGGAGATGACCAGGGGCTCACAATGATTACAAAAGAGAAAAAAAAGGGGTAGGGGATGCCCTACCCGAATACTCTATTCTTGGCCGAAGGGGGTGGAGGTCGTGTACGGTGGTGGAGCACACCGGTGGTGTTGCATGGACAGGGGGATCTTAGAGAACTCTTGGGAGTCTAACTAGGGTGTTAAAGAAGCTGAGATGAGGGGTTTTTGCAATAGGGTTCTACTATAAAAAAAATCGATCGTTTGCACTGTGGGGGATTGGGGTTTTATAGGTGAGGAGGATCTTGGGACCTAAAAGGAATAAAGGGGAAGGCCTGAGAGGGGGTTGGACCTGGTGGAGGTCGAGTAAGGGCTGAGGCATGATGGTGGAAGGGATGGTGGAGTGCATAGGGGGTTGGACTTGGTGGAGGTCGAGTGCACAGTGCGTCAAGAACACACAGGGTGTTAAAGAGGTGACATGGGGGTGGTGTACACAGTAAAGGTACACACGGGATGTCGAGGACACATGGGTTGTTGAAAGAGTGCCATGCAGGAGGTAATGTTATGGTTTGGCGAGATCGACAAGGAGCATACAGGATGCTGAAGACACGTGGGGGTGTCGAAAAGGGTGACATGCAGGAGGTAATGCTGCAGTATGGTGAGATTATCAAGGAGCATACCAGATGTTGAGGATACGCGGGGGTGTCGAAAGGGTGACATGCAGGAGGTAATGCTATGGTATGGCGAGATTGCTAATGAGCACACCGGATGTCGAGGACATGCGGGGGTGTCGAAAGGGTGACATGTAGGAGGTAATGCTGCGGTATAACGAGATCGCCAAAGAGTATACAGGATGCCGAAGACACGTGGGGGTGTCAAAAAGGATGACATGTAGGAGGTAATACTGTGGTATGGTGAGATCGCCAAGGAGCACACCGGATGTCGAGGACACACGGGTTGTCGAAAGAGTGTCATGCAAGAGGTAATGCTATGGTATGGCGAGATCAACAAGGAGCATACAGGATGCCGAAGACACTCGGGGGTGTCGAAAGGGTGACATGCAGGAGATAATGCTGCGGTATAGTGATATTGCCAAGGAGCACACCGGATGTCATGGACACGTGGGGGTGTTGAAAGGGTGACATGTAGGAGGTAATGTTGTGGTATGGTGAGATTACCAAGGAGCACACCGGATGTTGAGGACACGCGGGGATGTCGAAATGGTTGCGGTAAGTCCAAGAGGCACTAGCCAGATTGATTTGGAAAAGGTTGAGAGGCGCTGGGTTTTGATCAAGTTGATTGATGCTGAGGTGTATGGTCACAGGGTGTGACACTATGCAGGGATGTCATGCAAGGGATAAAGGCGAGGATGCTTTCCCATGACTCTACTGATCGTGACTTGTGGGGATGCATGGTGTCGGCTTCTTCTGCTTTGTCTTGCTGGGGCTGCTTAGTGCAAGTTGATATGACCAGGTCTAGATACCAAAAGGTCTAACTTTTGAAAACAATTTTAGAAAAGTATTGGACTTTTGTAAAAGGTTTTGATTTTTAACAGCAAGAATGTTCAACTAGCTTTTAGTTTTGCCAGGAAATTACCTTAGTCAGGGCTTGGGGATCTTGTAATTTGTTTTTCACTCTTGGAGAGCAGAGTATGAGCCAGAAGATGTTTTGTCACCGCTGAGGATGTTCACAGGTAGACCTTTTTGTCTTGTCACTATCGAAGAATTAGACTCTGGCTGGGGAGGAGCTTGCTGGGGAGCAAATTGGAGGCTTTTGTACTCTTGGTGGGGAGAGTGTATTTAGAGAGCAATGTGAAGCTTCTTCTGGAGATTTGTTGGGGAATACGACACCGTTGTAGACTGTTACTAAGGATCTGCTAGGAGATATGACACTGTCATAGATCGCTGTTGAGGATTTGAACTTTATTGGAGACTAGTGTCAGGGAAGCAGCTCTTCAATGCCAGCTGCTGGGGACTACTGCAGGGGACTTATCTGGCTAGACTGACTTCTATCGGATTCTGTTGCCAAACTGCTCTTCAGCTTTTTCTCCCATTTTTGCCCTTGGAATGACCAAGTCATGGGATTCGCATAATTTTTACGCGATGAGGCCATTGCCGGTTTTCCTCATGCCTGCGAAGCTGAGTGATTTTTGTCCCTTTTTTATCCCTAATATCAAGACTAGGTCTGGGAATTGCGTGATTTTTACGCAATGAGGCCGTTACCGATTTTCACTCATGCTTGCGACTTACTGAGGAAACCTCTGTTTTACTGGGAAAATCTACAATTGATGGGGGAAATGGATCTTCTCCCATCATTGGCCTGAATGTCGCTTCTCTGGGGATTGGGAGATGATATTTCCACAGGGGATACAGATGTGATATTGCGCTTGCACCCGTAGTTCCTAGGGTATCTAGAAGGACTTGGAGTAAGACGAAATGTAGGCTAGGGAACCAAAGTTTGGGACACCCTGCGATTTCTCCTGCTGTTGTTGATTTACACTCCATTAAAGGCTTTGATTTTTGATATAGTTGATTTTTACTCCCTGGGGGAACCCTTCTATTGAAGGCTCGTACCTTTGGTTTTCTGACGGTTTTTTTTTTATTTTGGGGCCGTCGAGGAATTGGAGAGAGGTTGTATCTCTCGGGCAGGGTGAGAGAGGTTGTCTCTGTTGAGGATAGAGAGCCGAGTTTATTCCTAAAAGATTTTTCTATTGGGGAAAGAATCTGGAGAGGTTGCCTCTGTGGGGAGTCTCTAGCCTTTGAAATGTTTCAACTTCTATTTTAGGTTTTCCTTTGATGGAAATTGTACCCTTGAGAGCCAACTCGTCTGGGGAGTTTGAGATGATTTTTGCTCCGCTGGACTCTGTGGGAAGAGGCTTTTAGAGAGGCTTTGGTTCCACTGGGGATGATCTGGTTCTGCATGGGGAAGTTGGGGAGGCATGTGGCTCCTTTGCGGAAGAGTTGACTCTGCGGGGAAAGCTAGGGGAGGTGTGATCTCCTTTTAAGTGAGTGTGACCACACCTGATTTTGTTAGGTTGCCTACATACCCTTTGCAGGATTAGGTCATGACATAGTTAGGTAAATGCCGCAAAGGGCGAGAGAGGGTATCCCTGAAAAGGTGTAATGAAAGAAGGGTTGTTAGGCTCAAGGGGCTAACTAGCGGATTTCATTGAGTTATAAAATGTTTACGGGAAAGGGGGACAAGGATGGCCTCCTGTCATTTCCCAAAGAAACTATAAGTGCAAAGTGCTTATCAGATCTAGACCCTAAGCATAGTATCGTTTGACTTTGTCTATGTTGACGGGCTCTGGGAGGTCTTTGTCATCCATACGTCCGAGTCGAAGGGTGCCGCCTGAGAATTTGTCTTGGACAAAGTATGGACCTTCGTAATTAGGAGTGAAGTTGCTTCTTGGGTTAGGGCGGTTTGGTAACATTTTCCAGAGAACCAGGTCACCGATCTTGATGCTTTACGGCTTGAATTTTTTGTTGAATGCCCTAGCCATGCGCCTTTGATAGGCCTAAGAGTGGTTGATGGTTTTCAGTCGCCACTCTTCAATCAGATTCAACTGCTCGTATCGGGTCTGTGCCCATTTTGCTTCTGAGAGCTCTGCTTTCATTAACACCCGAAGTGATGGAATCTGCACTTCGATGGGGAGGACTGCTTCCATATAATAGGTCAAAGAGAATGGTGTTGCCCTAGTTGAGGTTCGGATGGACGTTATGTAGGCCATGGGTGCATAGGGGAGCATCTCATGCCAGGCAGAGTACTTGGTTGCCATCTTCTCTATGATTTTCTTTAGATTTTTGTTGGCAGCTTTAACTGCACCATTGGTCTGTGGCCTGTATAGCGTAGAGTTGTGATGTTGGATCTTGAATTTCTAGCAGAGATCAGTCATCCCCTTGTTGTAGAATTTGAGAGCATTGTCTGTTACAATCTCATAAGGGACCCCATATCAGCAGATGATATCCCTTTTTAGAAAACGCTGAACTACTGAGGCTATGACGTTGGCATAAGAGGCTGCCTCAACCCATTTCGTGAAATAATCAATTACAACGAGGATGAATCGATGTCCGTTAGATGCTTTCGGTGTTATGGGACCGATGACATCGATTCCCCAGGCAGAGAATGGCTAAGGGGCAGTGAGATTGTGTAGCCTGTTTGGCGGTGGATTTACCCTGTCGGCATAGATTTTGGCATAGGTGGCACTTCTGTACGTGCTTGCAACAATCTGTTTCCATGGTGGACCAGTAGTAGCCCAGTCTAAGTATCTTTTTAGATAGCCTCAACCCATTCATGTGCGGGCCGCAAGTTCCTCCGTGAACTTCTTCAATTACCTGCGCTGCTTTAGTGGTATCTAGGCATCTGAGCCAGAGTAGGTTCAGCGACCTTTTGTACAAGATGCCCCCTGATAGGACAAACTAAATGCCAATCTTTTGATGGCTAGGCGATCTATTTTGGTAGCATCGAGTGGGAAGGTCCCATCTTCGAGATACTATTTAATGCCTGCATATCAAGGCTTGTTGTCTGATACTTCGTCGATCTGAAGGTAGTAAGTAGGCTAATCCTGTTGCTGAATTTCGATCGACCAGAGCATGATGCCTGTAGGGATCTGTACCATAGAAGCGAATGTGGCTAGTGCGTCGATGAGTCTGTTCCTGGACCTATGGCTGAAGTTGATTCTTCTGAACTGACTGACTAGCAAATTTAGGTAGGCCAAGTACGGGAGTAGCCTTGCTTCTCAAATGGCCCAAGATTCATTCGCCTAACAGATTACTAGAGACGAGTCACCGTAGACATCTACCCCCTCGATCCCGATGTCCAGGGCTTCTTTTAGTCCGGCTATGCACGTCTCGTTTCTGCTTCATTATTGGAGCATTTGAATTTCTGTTTGACTGAGATAGGGAGGTGTGCTCCCTTTGTTGAGATCAGGACTGCTCTTGCCCCATGTCCGTGACTGTTAGCAGCTCCGTCAAAGTACAACTCCCAGTCGGAGTACTCTTGTTCATCTGCTTCTGCATACAAGATTGCCTCATCTGGAAACTGATCATGTACTGCAACACAGTCTTGTGCTGGGCTGAGAGCTAGGTGATCTGTTATCGCCTGCCCCTTGATTAACTTCTGAGTCGTGTATGAGATGTCGAATTCAGACAACATCATAAGCCATCGGGCAGTTCTTCCAGTGGTGGCTAGCTTTTCTAGCAGATACTTGAGTGAATCCATCCAGGAGATCAGGATTACTAGGTAGGAAAGCAGATAGTGCTGAAGACGTTGAGTAGCCCAGACCAGTGCAAGACATGTCTTCTCAAGAAGGTTGTACCGCTCTTCATACCCTAGCAAGCGCTTACTGATGTAGTAGATGGCTTGCTCTATTCTGCCTGTCTCGTCAGGTTGTGCCAGGACGCATCCTATGGAAGTCTTTTGTATAGAGATGTAGAGTAACAGTGATCGTCCTGGCGTAGGAGGCACAAGTACTAGAGGATTCAGAAGATACTACTTTATTCTGTCAAAGGCTTCCTGGCATTCTACTGTCCAGACTGTCGGTGTGTTCTTCCGAAGAAGCTTGAAGATTAGCTCGCATATCGGAGTGAGCTGAGAAACGAATCTGCTGATGTATTGAATTCTACCCAGGAACCCTCGGATTTCCTTTTGCAGTGCGGGGAGTCAGCATTTCAATGATGGCCTTGACTTTTGCTGGATCGATCTTGATGCCTCTCTTACTGACTATGAAGCCAAGGAGCTTTCCTGATGAGACTCCAAAGACACACTTGGCTGGATTTAGTCTTAAGCCGAACTCTCAGAGTTTATCGCAGAGTCTCTTCAAGTCTTCAGGGTGTTGCTCGGCAATAGAAGACTTGACGATCATGTCATCCACATAGATTTCAGTTAACTTGTGGATCATGTCATGGAACAGTGCCATCTAAAGGGGGATCCGGATAAAAATTTACGCGGAAACTGGATCCCCTAGATCTTGACACTATAAAAAGCATCAAAATTATCTAAGAGTTTTAGTCATATCACCTCGGTGAATGTTTTCACCGGTGAAGCTTTATCCACTCGAACCGCCAGAACTCTTTGTAGAGATTTCTCCAAAAAAATACTAGAAGCTTGATCCTTGTTCTTCGCTATCCCCACGAAGCTTTAGAATCTCCTTTAGAATCATAGAAGCAAGAGGAAGAAGATGGATCAATGGTTTAGACCTTTTATCACCAATAATACTAAGGTTTAAAACCCTCGATTTGCAAAACCCAACTAGGACCACCAATATAGCTCACGAAAATCCCTAGGGGTCTCCCTTAGGACTCCCGGTTTGGAGAGAGAGAGGAGAGGAGCGAAAAAATTCTGGAGAATTCTACTTAATGGTCTAGGGTGTTGGGGTATTTATAGACTAGGATCTTATCCTAATCCTACTCCAACTTGATGTTATCTAGTAGGATTTATTAATTAACAATAACTCTTATTATTAATTAAATAAACTCCTACTTAATCTATAACTACTTTAGTTATAGTAATCCTATTAATTAAAGAGTCCCTATTATAAGAGGATTCCTTAATTAAAAGGGATAAGTCAAGATCCTACACCAAAGTAGGAAACCTAGTCAAACTAGGAATCCACAAAGGGGGGCGTGAGCTTCTATGGGGCGTGGGATTTGAGGAGTTAAAACTCTTTATTATAATTTAATTACAATAACATCTTAATCCTAATTGCAATCCAACACTTGGATTTTAATTCCATAATAAAAAGAATTTTATTTCAATAATTATTCAATTAAACAAATCGTAATCCAATTAGGATTCCTCAAGTGGGCGCCCCACCCTAGGGTTTAAACCCATGGGCTTTGGCCCATGTTAAAGGTCCATTTTAATGGGTTTATGGATATGGCTCAAACCCATTTCCCCTTTAATTATGTTAATCAAAGAATTACTAAAATAATCCCTTAGTTTAAATGAACAATTAATTTAAACAATAGATTAACTATTAATCTATTTAATTAAATGATTAACTTTTAATCACTTAAAATAATTGATTAAATTTTAATCAATTATTGAGCTTGTATTTCTTATGTGAGTACCTCCACAGATTGATCTGGGACATTCTTACCCTGGCTTATCTAATGTTATCCCATTGACCCTAAATGGGAATTACATCGGAATTGCAAGTGACGTGAGATATTCCTGTTGCAATTGAATCTCAGTGTAAGAACATTAACCATTATGGATCCCGCCACATGAACTTTTAAATTCGATTTATCCTTCCAAATACATTATCCCTAATGGGCCTTCGAGATTGACATACTATCTAACCCATAGCCCATTGCAAATCATCCGAGTTTCCAAGACTTATGATTAAGCCATGAGAAACAATTTCTCATGAAAAACATTTTGAAAAAATCCTTTTATAAGTATAATACCTTTTAATAAAAGTATATTTCAAAACTTATTTTGTTTTCAAAATCACCTGCGCAGGATTTGAACTTAATCAACTGTCTTACCCGGAACTTGGATAATCTCTCAAATTAATGAGCATAGATTTCTTGTTTCAAATTCATCATGACTCGAACAACTTTTCGACTATCCAATTGTCACTGAATTGTATTCCCTAAGTTAGAAAATATGTTGGTGGATTCAAAACGGTCAGATCACTGCCTAGTCATAGATGAACTCATCAGATCTAAGGATCATCGAAACTGTTCAATATGAATGAGAGACCAACTATCTGATAGTATGTTTATGCAAGAGGTCTCTCATTGAATGCAATCAATCAGTGTACATTTGAGCACCCATATGCTGATTTGTAGTTTCCACTGCAATAGTTCGAGATAGAACTACATCTCAACTATTGAGAACATCTTAGCAGTCTGGCAGCCATATAAGTGAAGTGCCCAACTTCACCTACAGCTGTGACTATATAAGGTATAAAGAACTGGAAAGTTATATCTACCTGTGATAATCTAATCTCATAACTTTCCTACAATATATCCTATGGACCTTTATCGATATCTCATATCATACAGATCATCTTATGATCATGGTCAATTACCCATAATGAATACACAATAGATTAAGAAGAAGCATTTATTAATCAAATTAATAAGGTTCTAACAATCTAAATGATTTTTCTGGGCATCATGTTCAACAATCTCCCACTTGCCCTAAAAGTCACTGTGCCATAGATTTCAATCCCATACTGTCTAAGTGTGTTACAAAAACTTTATCTAATAAAGCCTTGGTCATCGGGTCTGCAACATTAATTTGAGACCTAATCTTTGTAACCACTACATCTTGCCTGTCAATGATCTCACAAACGAAATGATACTTCCGCTCCACATGTTTCATCCTTTGGTGGTTCCTAGGTTCTTTGCTATGGGCTACTGCACCGTTACTATCACAGAAGAGAGTGATAGGTCTGAGTGCAGAAGGAACATTTCCTAGCTCTTGCAAAAACCTTTTAAACCAGACTACTTCTTTTGCTGCAATATATTCTGCTTCTGTGGTGGAGTCAGCAATACACTTTTGCTTTATGCTGTGCCAGTTGACAGCAGCACCACCCAGTGTAAACACATACCCAGATGTGGAAGCTCTATTATCCGGATCAAATTGGAAATCAGAATCAGTATAACCCAGTCCAACTAAATCTTCTGATTGAAAGGTAAGCACATAATCCCTAGTCCTTTTCAGGTACTTCATAATGTGTTTCACTGCAATCCAATGATTAACACCTGGATTGCTTTGGAATCGACTAACAACTCCCACTGCATAACAGATATCCGGTCTAGTACATAACATGGCATACATGAGGCTCCCAACTGCCGAAGCATAAGGGCACCTCTTCATCTGCTTGATCTCATCAACTGATATAGGCGCCATCTTTTTAGACAAAGTGACACCATGTCTAAAAGGAATGAGTGTTGTCTTACAATCACTCATACTGTACCTAGACAAATATCTTGTCTATGTAGGAAGTTTGGCTCAATCCCAACAATCGGCATGTTCTATCTCTCAGAATCTTTATTCTGAGAATATATAATGCCTCTCCCAAGTCTGTCATTGAGAAATGCTGAGAAAGCCATATCTTGACTGATGACAACATCCCTACATCATTCCCAATGAGTAGGATGTCATCTACATAAAGAATTAGGTATACTTCCGCTCTCCCACTGTCCTTCTTGTATATACAAGATTCTTCTAAATTCTTTTGGAATCCAAATTCTTTGATCAAAAGATCAAATCTTTGGTTCCAGCTTCTTGAAGCTTGTTTCAAAACATATATCGACTTGTTGAGCTTGCATACCATGTTCTCCTGGTTAGGAGCAATGAAGCCCTCTGGTTGCTTCATATAGATGTCTTCATCTAACATTCCATCAAGAAAAGCAGTTTTGACATCCATTTGTCATATCTCATAGTCATGGTGTGCATCTATAGCTAGTAATATCCTAATGGATTTAAGCATAGCTACAGGTGAAAAGGTATCCTCATAATCAACTCCTTGAATTTGAGTATAACCTTTTGCAACAAGTCTAGCTTTATAGGTCTCCACGTTACCATCGACACCCTTCTTCCTTTTGTAAATCCATTTGCATCCAATTGGCCATATACCATCTGGTGGATCTACAAAAGTCCAGACACCATTGTCATACATGGAATCTATTTTAGCATTCATGGCTTTATTCCATTGAGATGCATCTACATCCAATGTAGCTTCTTGATAAGTATTAAGATCTTTATCCTCATCATCAGGGGTAGCTAGATAAACTTCATTATTGTAATACTGAATTCTATCCAGTGGTCTAGAAACTCTTTCAGACTTCTCAGTGGAACAAAATTAAGAGAAATTAAAGTCGAAGGATTAGGTTCAGTTTGGATACTGGCTGTGTCGTCTTTCATCTCATGAAATTCAACTTTCTTCAGGAGATCCATTTCTTCCTCCAAGAAAGTGGCATGAAGCCTAACAACTATTGTTTGGTCTACCTTGGAGTAGAAATAGTGAAAAATCTAATACGGTGAATCCCAAATCTATGGTTTGAGTTGAGAATCTCACAAGATCAATGTGATGGTTAGGTTTCCCTAAAATTCTATCAACCCTTTTTAATGATTTTAACAATTAAGTTATTTAGTTAAGGGATGATAAAGTTTAAGTGCGGAATAACAAAAACCAAGCAAACCACAACACAAGGATTTTTACATAGAAACCCTTCCGGGAAAAACAACGGGACCTAGTCCAGCCATGATAATCCACTACGACAAAGTAAACAAGAACTTACAAGACTTGAACTTGACTCCTTCGGACTTGACATCACGATCCTTCAATTCTTAGCTCTCCACACCTCGAAAACTCATCACGTACTCACAAGTCCCGTGATCAACTGCAGCCGCTTGTACTTCTCTTTGTGTCTCTAAAACAGTCCACGATTTTCCGATCGATCTCCGTCAATGACGGCTTGGGATTCCATCGACCAAATCACTCTACCACAATCCTTCTCAGATTGATCTCCTTCGGAAAGGCTCCGGAATACTCCGGCCAAGGTGTTCTATCCAGAACGGGCTGATGGTTTAATATAAATCAATAACTAGATGGACTCCTTCAAAGGACAAGTCCAAACAAGCAAAAGTGGAACTTTGGGCTTGCAAACTCTAGGTTAAAAGCATTAACAAAAGGGGAGGAGAAAAATATGTTCCATAGGTTTCATGACCTCTGGAGACACTTAAAGATACTATCCACACACTCCCTAAGTTGTACTCCACGAAGTGGAAAGGTTCTATATATAAAGGGAATCAAAAACGGTGTTTAGAAGTTGCTAAAATAGGTTAAAAACCCCCATATCAGGGTCGACCCATGGGGCACATTCGGTCGACCAAAAATAAAACTTCGGTCGACCAAAAGGTCCCTTAGGGTTGACCCTCAAAAAACCAACTTGCTGTCCAATTTTCCCATACAATTTTTTAGCTATTCAAGGTCGACCCAAAACGCCCAGGGTCGACCCTGAGGCTAAAAACGATTTTAAAAAATCATTTTCAGCTCTTGGTCTCTTCACCAAAGTTGTAGCTCGTTTTGATGCGGTCGATTTGACATATTAGAGAGAAAAATATGAGCTACGGTTTGTGAGATATGCCTAAAACAAGTAACCTTAATTTCTTGAAAAACTTTCAGATTTTAAAACAAGTTTTGCACTGTTTATCTCATCACCTAGGGTTTAAAACTTCGTTTTCAAATCTCAGTTCCTTCACAAAAGTTGTAGCTATTTTTGACACGGTTGATTCAACATATTATAGAGTAAAATATAAGCTACGGTTTGGGAGATATGCACAAAACAAGCAACCTTGGTTTTTTGAAAAACTTTCAGCATTGTTAACTTGTTTTGCACTATTTATCTCATCACCTAGAGTCCGTATGATTAGACTAGGACACTTTTACCACCTAAGGCATCATGTTAGGATTATTCGAGGTCAAATCCCACCTATGGTCACATGGTATCTAGGTCACTTACCATCCTATAAAGGAAATGATCATCCGAGTGGATCAAGCGATTCTTCAACGCGCTTCAACTTCACTTGTCGTGGATGCTTGACGGAAATGACACAAGAACCACTCCTAGACACCTAGACTCACTTGTTTTGACACCATAATATTCCAATACAAAAACAGGGACTTTACAATCTCCCCCTTTGGCAATTCCGTGGCAAAACCAAACTGAAGTACATGACTTGACACAAACTCACCCAAACACATCAAAAAGGTGAATTCGGACATTACATGACTCCAACACTCCTACATGACATCAATCGAAAAATCGTCTTAATATAAGACACTTAAGCTCTTGCCAGGAAAAATCAGTCTGCTACAACCTTGTACCTGCACATGCTCATAAACAAAACACCTAGTGAAGCATATATGGAATATGAAAATAAGTAATCACAGGTGGGGCAAGGAATGTACTGAACTAGGGAAATAGTACCCTAACATTCTCCCCCTTTTTGGCACAGTTGCCAAAGGAAGGCAAGAAGCCAATATTCCAAAAAATATATCAATTTAACAAAAGTGAAATATCAAGGCAACCACAGTACAACCAATCAAAAATAGACAATGAGGGACTAAAGAGCGGGGAACAAGATATAAATATAAAGCCCAAACTCCCCCTCAACTACTCAGGCATAGAACTCCCCTTCAACAACTCAACTTGATCTTCTCCCCCTAAGATCAAGAATACCACCAAAAACCGGGCACTTATGCTAGAAAGGTCCATCGTAAACCAATAAGATACCACATAATAATAATACAAAAAAAATATCACGTGCCACACAAACATGCATCAAAAGTATTCCAAGCAATAGTAATTTAAAATTACAAATCCAATGAAGAACATGATTAGTTAGTCCGACTGAGGATACCCATCTAACTAAATCTCATGGAATGCTAAATCATAGCCAATTCACTTAGACACATTTAGTGAACAGTTCAAAAGTGAAGCATTGTGTGTAGTGGTGGTCTGACTAGATACTAGATAAAGGTTTCTTTCCCTTTCTAAGGATATAACATTAACCACTAAGGGGACTCCCGAAGACATAAATCTTAGAAGTCAAACCTAGTTAGATTCAGATATATTGATTTTTTATATTTTGGTGCTCCTTTTCCATTTTATTTGACTCGATATTCTTCTTTTATTTTTGGTCAAATACCTCCAAACATTATAAGACTTCTTTTTGATGATCTTTATCTGATCATATCTTTTCATGCAATGATGGCTTTCACACTATCCGGGTAGTTAGTCCTGGCTATTGGCAGCAGGGGCTTTCACTCGAGTGACCCAAATAGATACCTACTGTCTACCTAGGTAGCCATTTCATACTGTTTGCATCCAATAGTGACTTTCACACTATCCCAGTAGGTAGCCATTTTCATTACAACAATTTTAGCTCATGGAGGATACACAAAATGGGTATGACTAACAAAATGGTCATTTTAGATTGGTCATCCAAGGTCACACTATTGCGATAAGCCATACACCTACAGATTGGAAAATAGACCTCTCAATAGAATCAGTCAGAGTGCATGTGAAATTTGTGAAGCATACACACATAAATAAGTCTCTAACTGCTCAAGATAAAACCGGTTTAATTTTCAGCCTAGCCAAGAGACTATGAAGGTGACATATTCTCAATCAGCAACAAACTCATGTTCAACCCCGGACAAGTATAGAAATAAAGATCACACAAGGAATGCAGATCATGCAAGTCAAGTAAGGGCAACATGAAAAAAATCATTTTGGATTTTATGGTTTTTCAATGTTTTTGGATTTTTCAAAATAAAGAAAACATAAAAACATACCAAAGCAAATAAACACTAGTAAAAAGAAAGACTACTAGTATACACAAATAGCATAGCACTTGGACACGATAAGACACTAACAACACACCCTAGGCTATGATAGGCACGGGCTGAGTGAAACCCTTCTGGTCTTCCTTTCTCACCCAAACGGTTTTAGAAGTTTGATTGACCATTTGGTCTCTAACCGTTTCAGTTGAGGTAGGTATAACCTTTTGCCTCTTCCTCCTATTCCTCCTTTTCCAGGATTGAGTCCTAGAATTATGACGGGTATTTTGGTTCTCCTTGTTACCTCCTCTATATCTAGCATGAGGATTGTCATGACCATGCCACTGTCTAAAGTTGTGAGCCATCTTCATCACATTTTCACACAAACTCCTAGACTTCTCCACTAGGACCTCAACTCTCCTTTGAAGATTCCCATTAAAGTTGTGTTGGTTCCTTGAACCATGATTGGGCATTCTTCGAAGTTTAGGACATCGAGGCCTAATATGACCCTGCACTCCACAGTTATGACATATAAGAATGAATTTCTGAATGGAAGGGGTCTTTCCCTTTAGCAGGAGGGCGCCTTTTAGCACCAAGCTCAGTGTTCGAGATGGATGGAGTTTCCTTCACATCTCTACACCTCTGATTTTGCTCAAGATCAGCTAACTTGATTTCAAGACTTGTCTTTTCATCAAGATAAACATGTAAATCAGATTCAAGTAGCTGAGTTTTGGCAAGGAGGAAAGCCTTCTCTTCCTCAAGCTGTGACACAAGAGCTCTCAACCTTGAAGCTACTTGGTCTAAGGCACATTTTTCCATTTCAATAGATTTGATCTTTTTGGACATGGAAAACTGAACCTTTTTCAGCTTTAGGCATTCCTGAAATAGCTCATCATAGGCTGCCTCAAGGTCTCCCTCAGAATCTGAGTCATTCTGACTCTCATCATCCTCCTCACCATCACTACATTGTTGGTTGCTCACAGCATTTAAAGAAGATTTCTCAATCCCAGATAAGGATGCAGTGAAGGCCACATTACCCCTAGTCTCCTCATAAGAAGAACTATCTGATTTCTCAGATTCAGATTTACTGTCATCCCTTGCCTTGTCCTTAAATCTTTTCTTATTAGAGTACTCAGCGACAATATGGCTGTAGCCTTGGCATTCATAGCATTGAACACCATGGGATTTCTTGTCCACACTTTTAAAATGTTTCTTGTTTTTAAAGTGCTTGGACTTGGGCTTTTCAAGGGATTTTTGTCCTTTCGGATTAAATCTCTTATTAAGTTTCAAAAATTTTCTAAATTTCTTTGCAAATAAAGCCAACTCTTCTTCTTCATTCTTAGAGTCACTATCTGAACCATATATGGAATCCTTGACAGATTTCAAGGCAATAGATTTTGGTTTCTTAGATGGGTTCAGATTTAACTCATAGGTTTGGAGTAAAACAAACAACTCTTCAAGTTTGAGAGCATCAACATTTTTGCTCTCCTCGATGGCGGTAACCTTTGATTGAAATCTCTCAGGTAGAGATCTCAAAATTTTCCTAACAATTTTGGACTCTGGAATTCTTTCCCCTAAATTGAAACTAGAATTTACAATGTCACTCAGATTAGCATAAAAACTATCAAAAGTTTCATTGTCATCCATCATCAACTTTTCAAACTTAGAGGTCAGTAATTGAAGTTTAGAGATCTTGACAGTTGTAGTCCCTTCATGGGTGATTTGAAGAATGTCCCATGCCTCCTTCGAAGTATCACATGTAGAAATACGTCAAAATTCTTCGAGTGTGACAATAGCGAAGATTACATTTAGACCCTTACTGTTCCATCTACAACTCTCAAGTTCTGCATTGGTCCATTCAGAAGAAGGTTTAGGGATGGTCTGGTCATTTATGGTCTTTGTTGGATGGGTCCAACCTTGTTCAATGGAGAACCATACTTTCTCATCTAATGATTTTATAAATGCTCTCATTCGAGCTTTCCAATAGGCATAATTATTCCCATCAAATAATGGGGGACAAGAGATGGATCCTCCCTCTATTCCGATCGATCTCCGTCAATGACGGCTTCAGATTCCACCGACCAAATCACTCTACCACACTCCTTCTCGGATTGATCTCCTTTGGAAAGGCTCTGGAATACTCTGGCCAAGGTGTTCTATCCAGAACAGGTTGATGGTTTAATATAAATCAATACCTAGATGGACTCCTTCAAAGGACAAGTCCAAACAAGCAAAAGTGGAACTTTGGGCTTGCAAACTCTAGGTTAAAAGCATTAACAAAAGGGAAAGAGAACAATATGTTCCATAGGTTTCATGACCTCTGGAGACACTTAAAAGTACTCTCCACACACTCCCTAAGTTGTACTCCACGAAGTGGAAGAGTTCTATATATAAAGGGAATCAAAAACGGTGTTTAGAAGTTGCTAAAATAGGTTAAAAACCAAAGAAGGAACCAAAGAATCGTTTTAGCAAAAACCCCATATCAGGGTCGACCCATGGGGCACATTCGGTCGACCAAAATTATAACTTCGGTCGACCAAAAGGTCTCTTAGGGTCGACCCTCAAAAAACCAACTTGCTGTCCAATTTCCCCATACAGTTTTTTGGCTATTCAAGGTCGACCCAAAATGCCCTGGGTCGACCCTGAGGCTAAAAAAGATTTTAAAAATTTGTTTTCAGCTTTCAGTCTCTTCACAAAAGTTGTAGCTCTTTTTTGACATGATCGATTTGACATATTATAGAGCAAAATCTAAGCTACGGTTTGTGAGATATGCCTAAAACAAGTAACCTTGGGTTTTTGAAACAATTTCAGATTTTAAAACAAGTTTTGCACTGCTTATCTCATCACCTAGGGTTTAAAACTTTGTTTTCAAATCTCAGTTCCTTCATAAAAGTTGTAGTTATTTTTGACACGGTCGATTTGACATATTATAGAGTAAAATATACGCTACGGTTTGGGAGATATGCACAAAACAAGCAACCTTGGTTTTTTGAAAATTTTCAGCATTGTTAACTTGTTTTGCATTACTTATCTCATCACCTAGATTCCGTATGATTAGACTAGGACACTTTTACCACCTAAGGCATCATGTTAGGATTATTCTAGGTCAAATCCCACCTATGGTCACATGGTATCTAGGTCACTTACCATCCTATAAAGGAAATGATCATCCGAGTGGATCAAGCGATTCTTCAACGCGCTTTAACTTCACTCCTCGTGAATGCTTGACGGCAATGACACAAGAACCACTCCTAGACACCTAGACTCACTTGTTTTGACACTGGAATATGCCAATACAAAAACATGGACTTTACAAATTCAAACCCCTAGTTTCTTTTGGATATCCTACAAAATTCCATTTCTCTGTCCCTGATTCCAATTTAGTGGGTTCGAGTTTGCGAACATGCGCAGGACAACCCCATACCCTTAGATGTTGTAAACTAGGTTTTCGCCCAGTCCACAATTCATAGGGTGTAAATAGAATAGACTTAGATGGAACCCGGTTTAGAATATAAATGGCAGTTTGTATAGCATATCCCCAAAGATATGACGGAACATCGGCATGGCTCATCATAGAGTGAACCATATCTAATAAGGTTTGGTTTCTTCTTTCAGCAACTCCATTTTGTTGAGGAGAGGTAGGACTTGTCCATTGCGAGATAATCCCATTATCCCTTAAGTAATCCATAAACTCGTTGGTGAGGTATTCACCACCTCGATCTGATCGAAGTGTCTTTATGGTTTTGTCAGTTTGATTCTCAACTTCTAATCTGAATTCTTTGAACTTTTCAAAGTTGTCAGATTTGTGTTGCATCAAATAGACATATCCATATCTGAAATAGTCATCGGTAGATGTGACAAAATACCGGTATTGACCTCGTGCAACAATGTTAAATGGACCACATACATCACTATGTATTAGTCTTAACTTTTCTTCGGCTCTTCCTACCTTCTTAGGGTAAGGCTTCTTGGTCATCTTCCCTTCAAGACAAGACTCGCATGTAGGGAGTGGTTCTACCTTGAGGAAGTCAAAGGGACCATCTATTACTAACCTCTTGATCCTATCAAGATTAATGTGACTCTCTTGTGCCAAAGATAAGTAGACTCAATGCAATGTCTCTTCATTCTAGACATTCTAGATGATGAGACATTGTCACTTTGCAGACATTCATTATTTACCAATGCAAATATCAAATAAAGACCATTAATTAGATTACCAGTTATCAAGACCATTCCATCTTTCTTAATTTCAACAATTGAATTAAAATTGATAGAGAATCCATAAAATAAGAGTCTAGATACTGAAATCAAATTTCGATGTGCTGAAGGCACATGAAAGCAGTCTTTTAAAATTAATGTCTTTCCATTAGGTAAATAAAGAGTAAACGAGTCAATTGACTTCACTGCAACATTTGCACCGGAGCCAACTTTAAGTTTCTGTTCCTATTTGGTCAGTTTTTTGGTTTCCTTGAACCCCTGCAAAGAATTACAAACGTGTACAGTGGATCCAGAATCCACGCACCATGAGTTAGGAGGACTGTCCAGAAAGATAGACTCAACAGTAATATATACTTCAAAGTATCTCATACCTTGAGTACTTCCGCTACCCTTCTTAAGAGTTGCGAGGTAAGTCCTACAATTCCTCTTCCAGTGGCCTATTTTACCACAATGGAAACACTTTCCATTGCCATTGTTTTCCTTGATAGCTATCCCTGAAGAACCTTTGGCAACTCTTGCCTTACCCCTATTGTCTTTAGACTTTCCTTTGCCTTTCTTCCATTTTCTAAACTTTTTAGATTTCTTGGAGGTATCAGGTTTGTCGACGATTAAAGTTTCACCTTGAGTTGACTTTTTGATCAAATCTTCTGCAACCACAAGTGAGTTCATAAGCTCACTTAGTGGCATTTCACTCTTGTTCATGTTATAATTTAACACGAACGAATTGAAGGACGGAGAGAGTGACTACAGAACAGTGTCAACTTGAGTGATGGCATCCATCTCTCCACCAAGAATTTCCAGTTCATTCAATAATCTCATCATCTTATGATGTGTTCCCTGACTGGAGTTCCCTCAGCCATCTTGGTGTTAACAATGGATTTCAACTTTACTTGTCGAGCTGACCTATTTTGCTCACCGAACATCTCATGAAGGTTTTACAAAATGTCAGAAGCCTTATCCATGTGTTCATGCTGACTTTGCAAAATGTTAGACATTGAAGCCAGTATGTAACACTTGGTCATCTGATTGGACCTCTCCCATTGCTCTAACTCAGCCTTTTGGGCCGGTGAAGCATTTGGAGGAATTTCGGGGCTTAGGTGTCTTAAGACATAGGTCAAGGTTATCCATGGCAAATACAATTCCAATCTTTCTTCTCCAGTCTACATAGTTAGTTCCTACTAACTTTTCATCACGAAGAATTTCAGTTAATGGGTGTAGGCCTGTCATGATCTAATCAAATGATAAATAAGACAGTATTAGGGATTTATTGTATTCATTAATACCAATTAGATTATGGGTCTATTTCTAATGGTATTGCCAATTTGGGAAGAATTAATTGGCATCGAAAACCTAGACACTGGCTTAATGTGATCCTACCTTTGGGCACATCATCACATCGCCTTGAATAGGCAGATAGAAACTATTTTCTCCAATTTCATAGATCTCATCTTGTGAATTCTGGAGTATTCGATCTACTGTCTGATCTATAAGGGATGTTATACTCACGCTTTGGCGTTATTGTATAATATCTCTTATTCATGTGCCCACCTACCATTAACCTAATAAACACCTAATGAAAGCTCACGCTTTGGCGTTATTGCTCCCACTATTTACTTATTCAGTTTTCACCATGTTCACTCATAGGTAAGAAGGATTGGGCCCGGCTTTTGCCTGTCAGCTTACTCTCACTCCCCACTATAGGATCGCATAGTGTATGGTAGAAGATCATAATACTTAGGGACTTATCCCCAGTCTTATATTCACATGATATATCAAGAGCAATTATTTTAACAGAATAATTAAAGATATAAACAGATATCATCTCATGATAAAATAAGCAGTAGTTATCATCTTATGATAATAAAACATTAGTATGCAAGATTAATCGTTATGGGTTAATAAATTAAAATGCATGGATGCAAGAGAATGTGATAAGAACAAAGGTAGTTCGCAAACTCCTTCACGATCCCTTCCTTTATCATCTTATCTAGATCACATCGCAACATCCTCCTTCGTAGCATATCCACCAATGCATTAAATAGAATTTAAATGGCATTAGGGAAACCAGTATTTTATTCGCCCTTTTCAGGGAAACCGAATGAATCTGCCCTTTACAAATTGCCAAAACCTACTACATATTAACCTCTAGTATGAATGCATGAATGATAAATAATTTATCATATATTATTACCCATAACTATAATCTCATATAAAAAAGATGCTACATGGTGATGGAGTACTTTTTCTTATTTTTAAAAGGATTTAAAATTTGATAACAATTATCAAATCGCCCAATAAAAATCTATATCTTATATAGATGAAACCCCGGAAAAAATAAAACAATTATATTTTCCATAAAACAATTTTCATAATCAAATAATGCAATTTAGGAAAAATTTGAAAGCCTCTTGGAAAATTAATTTAGAAAACTCCTTTTCCCGCTTTAGATTTTCGACTCAAGTTTAGACCCTCAAAAAGATTGATTCTAGAAAAACTTTC
Source organism: Tetracentron sinense (assembly GCA_015143295.1). Classification (NCBI taxonomy): domain Eukaryota; kingdom Viridiplantae; phylum Streptophyta; class Magnoliopsida; order Trochodendrales; family Trochodendraceae; genus Tetracentron; species Tetracentron sinense. Next base: position 1,901,990 of record CM026568.1, on the reverse strand, counting down.
TTCACGAAAGTTGTAGATCTTTTCGATGGCTTTGAAACAATGTACTGACGGACCTAAATCGGACTTACAATCATAAAATTATGGCCAAAATATCGAAACTGTATCGATTCTTCTAACCAAATACAAATCCGAAAATCCATGAATCAATTTAAATCGAAATAAGCTTTAATCTCCAAGAACGCTTAAACAAGGGTGTCAAACACCATGGGATTTATTAATTAATGATCAAAGGAATTTCAAAATAAACTCTTTGTTTTGAATTTAATTATATCACATATAATACTAGTTTTTAAAATTGATTTAATTATCAAATCTCATTCAGTAATATAATAAATATTTATTTATTCATCTTATGAACAAATAAAATAATAAAAAACTACGAGCAATATTAAATAGATCTAAATTAATTCATCTCATGAATTAAATCATCCATTTAATTACCTAATCAAAATAAAGAAAAAATACTCCTAACCTTGTGCTCTACTACCAATTGAAGAGGGATCCGGAAAAAAATTTATGCGGAAACTGGATCCCCTAGATCTTAACACCATAAAAAGTATCAACATTATCTAAGAGTTTTAGTCATATCACCTCGGTGAATGTTTTTCACAGGTAAAGCTTAATCCACTCGAACCGTCAGAACTCTTTGTAGAGATTTCTCCGAAAAAATACTAGAAGCTCGATCCTTGTTCTTCACTATCCCCACAAAACTTTAGAATCTCCTTTGGAATCATAGAAGCAAGAGGAAGAAGATGGATCAATGGTGTAGACCTTCTATCACCAATAATACTAAGGTTTAAAACCCTAGATTTGCAAAACCCAACTAGGACCACCAATATAGCTCACAAAAATCCCTAGGGGTCTCCCTTAGGACTCACAGTTTGGAGAGAGAGAGGAGAGGAGAGAAAAAATTCTGGAAAATTCAACTTAATGGTCTAGGGTGTTGGGGTATTTATAGACTGGGATATTATCCTAATCCTACTCCAACTTGATCTTATCTAGTAGGATTTATTAATTAATAATAACTCTTATTATTAATTAAATAAAATCCTACTTAATCTATAACTACTTTAGTTATAGTAATCCTATTAATTAAAGAGTCTCAATTATAAGAGGATTCCTTAATTAAAAGGGATAAGTCAACATCCTACACCAAAGTAGGAAACCTAGTCAAACTAGGAATCCACAAGGGGGGGCGTGAGCTTCTATGGGGCATGGGATTTGAGGAGTTAAAACTCCTTATTGTAATCTAATTACAATAACATCTTAATCTTAATTGCAATCCAACACTTGGATTTTAATTCCATAATAAAAGGAATTATATTTCAATAATTATTCAATTAAACAAATCCTAATCCAATTAGGATTCCTCAAGTGGGCGCCCCACCCTAGGGTTTAAACCCATGGGCTTTAGCCCATATTAAAGGTCCATTTTAATGGGTTTATGGATATGGGTCAAACCCATCTCCCCTTTAATTATGTTAATCAAATAATTACTAAAATAATCTTTTAGTTTACATTAACAATCAATTTAAACAATAGATTAACTACTAATCTATTTAATTAAATGATTAAATTTTAATCACTTAAAATAATTGATTAACTTTTAAGCAATTATTGAGCTTGTATTTCTTATGTGAGCACCTCCACAGATTGCTCTGGGACATTCTTACCCTGGCTTATCCAATGTTATCCCATTGACCCTAAATGGGAATTACATCGGAATTGCAAGTGACGTGAGATATCCATGTTGCAATTGAATCCCAGTGTATGAACATTAACCATTACAGATCCCACCACATGAACTTTTAAATTTGATTTATCCTTCCAATTACATTATCCCTAATGGGCCTTCGAGATTGACATACTATCTAACCCATAGCCCATTGCAAATCATCCGAGATTCCAAGACTTATGATTAAGCCGTGAGAAAAAATTTCTCATGAAAAACATTTTGAAAAAATCCTTTTATAATTATAATACCTTTTAATAAAAGTATATTTCAAAACTTATTTTGTTTTGCGCAGGATTTGAACTTAATCAACTGTCTTACCCGGAACTTGGATAATCTCTCAAATTAATGAGCATGGATTTCTTGTTTCAAATTCATCATGACTCGAACAACTTTCTGACTATCCAACTGTCACTGTATTGTATTCCGTAAGTTAGAAAATACATTGGTGGAATCAAAACAGTCAAATCACTGCCCAGTCATAAATGAACTCATCAGATCTAAGGATCATCGAAACCGTTCAATGTGAATGAGAGACCAACTATCTTATAGTATGTTTATGCAAGAGGTCTCTCACTGAATGCAATTAGTCAGTGTACATTTAAGCACCCATATACTGATGTGTAGTCTTCACTACAATAGTTCGAGATAGAACTACATCTCAACAATTGAGAACATCTTAGCATTCTGGCAGCCATATAAGTGAAGTACCCAGCTTCAGCCACAGTTGTGACTATAGAAGGCATAAGGAACTGGAATGTTATATCTACCTGTGATAATCTAATCACATAACTTTCCTACAATATATCCTATGGACCTTTATCGACATCTCATATCGTATAGATCATCTCATGATCATGGTCAATTACCCAAAATAGATACACAATAGATTAAGAAGAAGCATTTATTAATCAAATTAATAAGGTTCTAACAATCAAAATGACTTTTTTGGGCATCATGTCCAACACCGTCATGGCCCTCTGGTAGGTTGCCCCTGCGTTCTTGAGTCCGAAAGGCATTATCTTGTAACAGAATGTGCCCCAAGATGTTATGAAGAAGGTTTTCTCCATGTATTCTTCTGCCATTTTGATTTGGTTGTATCTAGAAAAATCATTCATGAATGAGAGTGTCTCATGTCCTGCAGTATTGTCGACCAAAATGTCGATGTGCGGGGAGAGAAATTATCCTTGGGGCTTGCCCTATTCAGATTCTGGTAGTCAATACACATTCGGACCTTACCATCCTTCTTGGGCACTGGGACAATGTTGGCTAACCACTCAAGATAGGGTGCTACTGCCAGGAAGCCTACACTGATCTGCTTTTCAAATTCTTCCTTGACCTTCTATGACCATTCGAGCCTCATCCGTCTCAGTTTCTGCTTTACTGGTCTGACGTTGGGGTTCAGGGGTAGTCTGTGCACTACCAATGCTGGGTCTAGGCCGAGCATGTCTGCATATGACTAGGTGAAGACATCACTGTAGCTTCTCAGGAAGCTGATCATGTTTACTCTCTGCTGTGGGCTCATACTTGCGTCGATCTTGACTAGCTGAGGGTTGTTTGTGGATCCCAGATTGATCGTTTTAGTGTCTTCCATGTTCGACTGTAGAAGTCCTTCACTGTGTTCAAGGAGGTCCAGAATTTCTTGAGGTGATTCCTTTTCCTGTTCTGAGTCATACTCTACTCCGGAGAGTTCAAGGAGGGTTTAAGGGGTAGCCCTGTCAGAGGTGATTCCCTGGCAAATCAAGTAGCTTCAGTTTAGCATGCTTGATGATTTTTTTATTTTTGACTTCAGGACACTAGGCCTTCTAGAGGAAGAGTCCGTGTGATTTCTTCATCAGCTGATATGAAATAATTTTTTAAAACATGATTTTTGAGTCAAAATATCTGATTTTTATTGACAAAATGATGACTTGTTACAAAAATGACTCAAACAAAAGAGGCCGACCGTGGCCTGACATTTGGATTTTACAAATGGGAGCAAAGAGAGATAGATGAAGGAGAAGGGTGATGCTTGGTCACTGCTGTCTTGGACTAACCTGTCCTGCATTGTGCTTACCCCGGCCCTGAGCGACCTCGATGGTGAGAGCCTCAGTTCACCAACGGATTAGTGGCTGGTGACTGGAGGATGCTTCAGATTTGTTGGCGAGGGTGCAGATCTACTCTCCCACAGGATATTCTACTTTGGTAGCATCTTCGAGAGTCAGCTCGTCAAACATATGGGCCATGCTAAACACTTCCGGATCTGGAATCCCTGAAGATTCGTCACTGGGCTGGGGGATTAAAGCAGAAGTTTCTGGGTAGGTTTTAAAGATTCCCATGGGGAAGGTTATAGAAATGTGGGGTTGGGGCTTAGGTTTCGTCGACTGTCTACTCTTCTTGGTCAGCTCGTAGAGGTAGTCCTCGTATTTGGGCTTGTATCCAAATCCGAAGGGAGATGTGTAGTGAGGATGCGTATATCTCTTCTTCATACCCTAATTCCTGGCACCGAGACCATTTTCTAGCTGGTAGTTCATTCTGGTCATCATTCTGACAAATGGTGGCACGACTTGCTTGCTTTGTTGTTCCACCTGGGCGATAGAACTAAGCTACTCAAACTGGAATGTCATGAAGGCGGTGCCATATCCTAGCTTTTGGACGTCCCCTAAGGAATTTGCTAACTCCTTAGAAGGAATGATGACTAGGCGGTCATCTAGGATGAATTTGATTCTCTGGTGTAGAGAGGAGGGAATGGCTCCAGACGTGTGGATCCACGGCCTCCTTAAGAGCAAAGTGAATGAGGCTGGCACATTTACAACATGAAAGTTTATCGTGAACTGAGGTGGTCCGACCCTGATGGTTAGATCGATATCACCCAGGTTTTGTCTGGTTGTATTGTCAAAAGCCCTAATGGTCATGGGTCTCTTTTTCACTTGACTGAGGTTCAGGCCCAGGTTTTGCAGTGTATAAAATGTGCAGACATTCAGGCTGGAGCCATTATCGATGAGCAATGATGATAATGTCATGTCCATGCACTATACTGTTATGTACAAGGCCCAGGTATGATCCCTATCACTGTCCGGTATTTCTTCTTTTTTGAAGGAAATGATTCTGGATTCGAGGACTTGCCTACCATTTGCCCCAGTTTCTCGAGCGTTATGTCTGGTGTTCCGTGGGCATTGCCGAATACTCAGAGCAATTGCTTCCTGTGGTGCTCTGATGTTAGAAGAAGACCCAAAATAGATATCTGTGCTGGGACCTTGCTCAATTGCTGAGTGATATTGAATTCCTCTGTTTTTTCTGGGATCTTCAACAAGACTATTGAATCAGCTGCTTCCTTCTGTGAGTCTGACATCCCTGCTTTTTTTGTCTCTTTCTCTGTACCCTTTACCTTTGCTAGCTCAGTCGCGGGAGGTTTATATACCCAGCCAGATCTAGTTAGGTTGGCTATGCTCTTACTCTCAAGGAAGAGAGAGCGGGGAGCGGGTACTCGGTTGAGGTCAAAAGGCGGCTCTAGGATGTAGGCTTGAGGCTTGAGCTGGAGCTGTAGGCCAATTTGCAGGGCAAGGGATAGTATAGATGATCTGTTCTGGGACATGTATCTGGATTGGAGACTGAATAGTCTGTATATTTGACTAGGGAAGGGGATTATGACAGGTGATCGATAAGAGAGCTTGATGATGCCGTCATTGACTGCTGGTGTATTGGGTCCTGGCTGCCCTACCCCGGGCTCTTCCTACTGAATAAAATTGATTTGATTGTTATGTGGGGGCAATAGCACCTGATTGATGCTGGTGTTGCTGGGGGCCAACTCAACCCTTCCATCATCCAAGAGATCTTGGATGACACACTTCAGGCCTATGCAGTAGTCTGTAGCATGGCCTGAGCCTCTATGGAAGGCGCAGTGATGATCGGCATGGTAGTTCTTGTTCTGTTTGTCTGGAGGTGAAAGAGGTGTAGGGCCTCTCAACTCGAGAAGGCTCTGCTTGGTTAGGAATTCCAACAACTGGCTGAGTGTGTATGGAAGAAGGTTAAAGTTTCTGGGAGGATGGTTTTGCCCCTGGATTGGTCGAGTTGGTCGGGTATTTTTGACAACTGGTTGTTGCTGAGCTGCTGGAGCCGATAATCTGATGGGTATTGTAGAAGCAACCATATGTACGTTTTCTTTCTTTCTGTGGTCCCTGGGACAGATGCTCCTACTGGATGAGGTAGTTGCCTTAGGGGGATCAAGTCCTAGACTGGAATGAATAGCCCCATTCTTGATCGCATTCTCGATACGGGCACCCGTCTTGATGATGGTGCCGAAGTCCACTACTAGTAAAGTCACCATAAGTGTTGAGTAGGGCTACTTTAGAGTGCCCATGAACATGCTTTCCAGCTCCTCCTTAGGGATAGGAGTTGGGATCTTAGCTGCCATTTCCCTCAAGTAAGTGGCGTACTCCCGGAATGATTCGTTGTTACGCTGGCTTAGCTGCTCAAGCTGGCTCCTCTGAGGGCAGAGCTCCTGGTTAAAGGAGTATTGCTCCACAAAACTGTCCATGGCATCCTACCAAGTCTTGACTTTCTGTTTGTCCACAGACATCTAACCATATTAGGGCTATCCCCTTTATACTCTTCTGAAAGTACTGGATGAGTAGAGGCTGGTTTCGATTATTCTGGAGCATGTCTCCCAAGTACAGCTATAGAAGTTGTTTTGGACAGCCCGAGCCATCATATTTATCAAAGTCTGGGACCTTGAAGCCTGTGGGAACAACATCCCCTGATGAGAAAGTTAAGTCCTCTAGTGATAGACTGGTACAGGTGGAAGAACCATTCATTTTCCTTATTTCCTCTTTCATCTGCTTGATCTCATCCTGTAAGGATAGAGTGGGGTCTGAGGATGATGGCCAGTCTTGGTTTACATGTGAGGCCTTAGGCTACTCCTCATATTGGTCATACTCTTCTCCTCCGCCTGTTACGTGTATAGGGTTAGGTATAATGAGGGGGGGAGGACGAGGCCGTGGTATAGGTTGCTCGGATGGTTCTCCGGTTGGGATCTGGGTAGAGGGTTCATTGGTTCAGACACCAATTAGAATCTTCAGGGATTTTAGAAAATTATCAAGCTTTAATTGCATGGCAGCGATGTCCCTATCATGTGACTGTAGGATCTCACTGGCTCACTGGTGCTGATCTGTAGGTTCTGCTATTGAGCCTGAGCTGCTTTCTGATTGGGCTGTGTAAGAGCTACTCTCTGATTGAGCTGTGCAAGGTACTATCTCTGCGATTGGTACCTCTATCAAGGTTGCATGGCTGCTGCTTCTGCAAGAATCGTAGTCAAAGAATGAGTCACACGTTGGCTCATGCAACTTAAAAGAATGCAACGGCTAATCATGATTATGCATGCTAATAGGAAGCAGATGCTAGAAAAAGGATTTTTCATTGATTCATGAAGAGTACAGTGAGTACAGGATAGTGTGACTCAAAAAAGGATAAAAAGACTCGATCCTAGGTAGACCCATCAGGCATCGTGAAGTCAAGTGGTCGGGGCACACCATTAAGATCCATGATCTGTTGTTGGAGAGATGTGATCTCAACCTCCATGTTTGCAAGGGTCTCAATAGTGTTGAAGATGCGGTATCTAAACTGTTGGATACGAGAGGTCATCTCCGCCTTTGCACTATCAAGCTGCTCTTAGTGGAAGTGTAATTGGGCCTGACGACAGCTGTCTCTCTGGCGTCGCCTTTGTGCCTCCTACGAAGAGATTGGATTGTCTGCTCCAATTATTCAACTGGCTCTTGTGTGGCTTGGAGTTCGCGGCCCTGTTCCACTTCTTGTTGCCTGAATGCTTGCTGGGCTTTTCGTAGCATTTTCTCTTTCTGCTGGATCTAGAGTTGTCTCTCCAGGAAGAAGTCTATCTAGGAAACCACCATTTCAGTTAGGGGTATGGTTCCATGTGATGGAGCTTTGACTGGTGTGGACAATTCCCTGGGTGCAAGCATGTCAGGTGAAATGTCAGGATTATCCACCCACTGTCGGTATGCTAAGTTGGTCGGTGGTCCTGATGTAACCACAAAGTCAGGCCACTAGTCTCGTCTGGAGCTACACCAAGCTTTCTGGAAGCGTCGTGTAAGGTTGTCGGAGTGCACTGAGAAGGTGATCCAATCATTTTCTTACCGGTCTATCACTGGGATGTGTTGAGGGAGTCTAAATTATCAGAGGACTCGGAGTGGTGTATAGAATGCGGAGCCTGTTAGACCAGTAAGAATCATGCATTGTCTGCCTCTGATGACGACATGAGGTAGCCTATTCAATACAAGCCACTCGCATTACCACGTGATCTCTTCCTCTGACAAGGCTTGGAGAATCTGGTAGAGCTCTCTGACGTCTGTAGTTGTTATCGGACCCTGAATCTGAGAAATCTTCAGAGCTAGACTGTAGGCTTCACGAAGACCGTCTGGTACCGATATGATTGTAGGCTGGTGTCCTACCAACCAAAGGTGTAGGAGAGGTGTACTGGCATAGAAGATGCCTTTTGTAGGTCTAAGATAGTCTCGGTTTTGTAGTACTGAGCCCAAGTGAGACGCTGACTCGAGGTAAATGCCCCAATTGCTTTCTGGAGGTTGTCATCACATGCCCCTGAGAAGTTAGATGCACGGGCTTTGATGGTCGACCCATTGACTGAACAATCCTTGAAGGGCCTGCCATCTACCTGGATAATATACAGACTCTATGAGTGCACTGTGTATACAGATGGAATGCAAAAGATGATGCAATATTTTTTTAGATTTTTGGGTGTGACAAGGAACATGTGATCTGATAAGGTAGACGGACGAAGGTCCGACGTGCTTTAGCCCAGGTTATTTGGAAACCGAGGGACCTATCGGGTCAAGGTTGGGGATAGGCCCAGTAAAGGCCTGTTTTCTTGGGATTTGAACCCCATGTACTATGTCAAGAAGCAGGGTTGGATGTAGTTTATTACAAGCACAGGTTTGGCTCATTACATGCCCCTGGGTGGATGGTTATCCGGGTAGAATGTATCCAAGTAGTCAACCAGGATTAAGGACAAGTATAAGGTACAAGCAGGTTAGGGTTTATATTAGCCCTCCCTGGCTGGGCTGCTTGTAGACTATACCCTAACCTAGACTATATGTATGAATGCTGGTTTGATACAAGTGTGTTCCTAGCAAGATGGGGGGATCACTTAACACCGTATATGCGACTCCCCGGTATAAAACATACCTAAAAATTTATGATTGGTGAAAGTAGGATCGTTCAGAATCTTTCCCTGAAGATAATCACCCAACAGGAGTAATTCCGCGGACCTCCAAGACTGTTAAGCCACTTAAACTGAGGATGATCATCCAGCAGCTGTTAACGTAATAAGCCTGTCTACTGGGTTGAGTGAGATAATTATACTACTATGACATATTGATGCACAGTACACGATTAACCAAAAGATGTAAAATGATTAGTGTTAAGTTAAACGCTTAGGCATTTTGAACAAGATTACGGTTTAGTTGGCTTAAACCTGGGTTCCCGGTCGAATCCTATGAAGGGGGATCCGAATAAAAATTTATGCGGAAACTGGATCTCCTAGATCTTAACACCATAGAAAGCATCAAAAACTATCTAAGGGTTTTAGTCATATCACCTTGGTGAATGATGTTCACTGGTGAAGCTTAATCCACTCGAACCATCAGAACTCTTTGTAGAGATTTCTCAGAAAAATACTAGAAGCTCGATCCTTGTTCTTCGCTATCCCCACGAAGCTTTAGAATCTCTTTTTGGAATTGTTGAAGCAAGATGAAGAAGATGGAGTAATGGTGTAGACCTTCTATCACCAACAACCTTAAGGTTTAAAACCCTAAAGTAGCAAAACCCAATATAGACCACCCTTAATAGCTCACGAAAATCCCTAGGGTAGACCCTAGGGGCTCACGGTTTGGAGAGAGAGGAGAGGGAGAGAGAAAAAATTCTGGAGAATTATGATTATTTTTCTCATACGTTTTTGGTCTTGGGGTATTTATAGAATGGATCTAATCCATATCCTACTCCAAGTATAACTTATCCTTTAAGAAGTTATTTATTCATAATAACTCTTATTATTAATTTAAATAAAATCCTAGTTTAACTATAACTACTTTAGTTATAGTAATCCTACTAATTAAAGAGTCCTTATTAAAAGAGGATTCCTTAATTAATAGGAATAAGTCAACAACCAACAAAGGGAGGAATCCTAGTATAAACTAGGATACCTCAACCACAAAGGGGGGGTGTGAGCATCAAGGGGGGAGTGAGTTTTGAGGAGTTTAACACTCCTTGTTGCAATCCAACTCCATGTCATCTTAATCCCAATTGCAATCCAACCATTGGATTTTAATTCCTTAATTAATAGAGTTATTACTCAATAATTATTCAAGTAACCAAATCTCAATCCAATTAGGATTTCCAAAGTGGGCACCCCACCCTAGGTTTTAAACCCATGGGCATGGGCCCATATTAAAGGTCCATATTAATGGGTTTATGGATATGGGTCAAACCTATTTTCCCTTTAATTGGGTTAATTAAATAATTATTAAAATAATCCCTAGATTTAAATTAACAATTAATTTAAACCATAGATTAACTTTTAATCTATTTAATTAATCATTAACTTTTAATCACTTAAATAATTGATTAACATTTAATCAATTATTGAGCTTGTATTTTTTATGTGAGCATCTCCACAGATTGCTCTGGGACATTCTTACCCTAGCTTACCCAATGTTATCCCATTGACCCTAAACAGGAATTACATCGGAATTGCAAGTGACGTGAGATATCCATATTGCAATTGAATCCCAATATATGAACATTAACCATTACGGATCCCGCCACATAAACTTTTAAATTCGATTTATCCTTCCAAATACATTATCCCTAATGGGCATTCGAGATTGACATACTATCTAACCCATAGCCCATTACACATCATCCGGGTTTCCAAGAATTATGATTAAGCCATTAGAAACAATTTCTCATGAAAAGCATTTTGAGAAAATCCTTTAATAAGTATAATATCTTTTAATAAAAGTATATTTCAAAACGTATTTTGATTTCAAAATCACCTGCGCAGGATTTGAACTTAATCAACTGTCTTACCCGGAACTTGGATAATCTCTCAAATAAATGAGCATGGATTTCTTGTATCAAATTCATCATTACTTGAACAGCTTTCTAACTATCCAACTGTCACTGTATTGTATTCCCAAAGTTAGAAAATACGTTGGTGGAATCAAAACAGTCAGATCACTGCTCAGTCATAGATGAACACATCAAATCTAAGGATCATCGAAACTGTTCAACTATCTGATAGTATGTTTATGCAAGAGGTCTCTCATTGAATGCAATCAGTCAGTGTACATTTAAGCACCCATATGTTGATGTGTAGTCTCCACTACAATAGTTTGAGATAGAACTACATCTCAACTATTGAGAACATCTTAGCATTCTGGCAGCCATCTAAGTGGTGAAGTGCCCAGCTTCACCCATAGTTGTGACTATATAAGGTATAAGGAATCGGAAAGAACCTGAAAGTTATATCTGCCTGTGATAATCTAATCACATAACTTTACTACAATATATCCTATGAACATTTATCGATATCTCATATCGTATAGATCATCACATGATCATGGTCAATTACCCATAATGAATACACAATAGATTAAGAAGAAGTCTTTATTAATCAAATTAATAAGAGTCTAACAATCTAAATGAATTTTCTGGGCATCATGTCTAACACCCTAGTGTCCCCCGTACTTCCCTAGCAGAGTCGCCAGAGCTGTGAGCTAGGATTTCTGTGATGCTCACTGGTGATGTACCCCTCACGGGTGTGAAAAGGATTTGATTAAGAGTCGCCACCTATTTATTTAGAAGGCATAGGTCCCCCGGGTTTGGTTAAGGTCTTCATCTGCGAGTGAGATCAAGGTAAGGGGTTCAGTTAAGTCCGGGGAAGGTATTAAGCACCTCGAGGCTTCCGTTTTACAACGGTTCGGTACTCCCCAAGTATAAGCCAATTAAAGTTAATCTTGTTTAAAATGCCGGAATGTTTTAAGTTAACACTAATCCAAGAAAGGAAAAGCTAACTGGGGTCAAACCCGGGTTGGGTTGCCTACGTACTCACAGGGTGAGATCAGACCGAGCATAGTTCTGGCACGTGAGCCTGTGCCGAGGCTAGGGGCATGTGTGTGTGCACCAAGGGTGGCTAAAAATGGACTACTTCGGTAGACTAGGGTTTGATTAACCGAGGACGGTCAAGTGTAAGGTATAAGCCTGGTAGGCTTAGGGGCAGTCCGGTAGACTAGGGAAGACCCTGGCCAGGGTTAGGGTTGCTAACCGGGGTTTGGCCAAGCTAACCATGGTTAGGGTTACTAACCATAGTTAAGGGGATGTGAAATTTAGCCTGGTAGGCTAAGGCGAGGCCCGGTAGGTCGAAGATAAGTCCGGTAGACTTGGTTTTTAGGCCTGCTAGGCCGTAAATCGAAAGTAACCGCGGTTAAGATTGCTAAACGGGGTTAAGGAGGGTCTAACTGTGGTTAGGGTTGCTAACCAGTGTTAGGGATGGGCTAAGGTCAGTTTTATGGTCCAAGTTGATTTTTAGGATTTTTTGATTAATTTCTCAAGATTTGTAGGGTTAAGGGATGCTTAACCACGGTTAAATGTTAATCAGAGGTAGATTTAACGCTAGTTAAGGGTACAATAAAGTCTAAGGTGGGGCTAGGCAGGGCCTAAAGTGGCCTCCTACAAAAGCCCAGAATTAAAACAAATTTTAATGTCGGTAATGAGATAACCGACATTAAAACAGTAATTTTTACCTGTGGTTTGCACACTATTAACTAGGGTTAGGTTGTAACCCTGGGTGAACTGAGACCATGGGGATGTAGAGGGGACTCCAATGGAGGTTTTGATCCTTGTGTGGGCCCCAGGGGGTGCCTGGAGTGGGCCCCACAAGAGTTCAAAGTTGCTGTACCTGCAAGTGCAAATTGGCAGTAGATGTTCCACCGCCAATACTAAAACAGGCCAAACAAATATTGGTAGTAGAAGGTCTACCGCCAATATGCACAGTGTTCTTTTCATTTGAATTTAACCATGGTTAAGGCCAAGCCATGGACCTGGAAGGACCAAGTTAGGTCAAGGGGGGTGAGAGGGGTTCAACTTGGGCCTTGGACATGGACCAAGGTCCACCTAAGTAGGCTAAACGAAGTTCAAACAGTATGTGCCAGGAATGGCAGTAATGAGTTTACCGCCATTCCTGGTTTTGCTTAAAACCAAGATGGTGCCCCTGGGGGCTATGCACAGTGATGACCAAGGTTTCCCTCATGATTTGAGGGACCCCCAAAGGGTCTGTGAAGGTCTGTATTACCCAGGGCAGGTGGGTATACCCATAAGGGTCCCCCACACCTATGAAGTAGGTGGAGGGACTCCCTGTTTTGGGTTTGAACCGAAAGCAAGTAACAAAAATAAATAAAGATGTCCCTTGGAGATGACCAAGGGCTCACAGTGATTGCAAAAGAGAAAAAAAAGGGTAGGGGATGCCCTACCCGAATGCTCTGTTCTTGGCCGAAAGTGGTGAAGGTCGTGTACGGTGGTGGAGCACACCGGTGGTGCTGCACGGATAGGGGGATCTCAGAGAACTCCTGGGATTCTAACTAGGGTGTTGAAGAAGCTGAGGGGAGGGGTTTTTGTAACAGGGTTCTACTATAAAAAAAAATCGATCGTTTGCACTGTGGGGGATTGGGGTGTTATAGGTGAGGAGCTTGGGACCTAAAAGGAATAAAGGTGAAGGCCTAAGAGGGGGTTCGACCTGGTGGAGGTCGAGTAAGGGCTGAGGCATGATGGTGGAAGGGATGGTGGAGTGCGCAGGGCATCTGCAGTGCTGCAAACTCGATTCAAACAATGGCGGCAGATGGTCTACCGCCATTTTTAAAACAGGCACTGTTTTAATTGTTGGTAGACCATCTACCGACAATAAGAGTTTTTATTTAAATTGGGCCTAGCCCAACACAAATAGGTATGGGGGGGTTTGCTTTAAGGTTTTTGGGCCTTATAGGCCCATGCCAAGGTTCAAGCCCTAAAGGCCATGGACTCTAGGGTTTAAGCCCTAAGGGCTCTAGGGCTAGGCAAGGGCTTTGGTTAGAGTTACCTAGGGCTAGGGTTTTGACAGGTTTTCGCACTAAGGTTTAACTCGGGTTAAGTCCTATGTTTTAACTAGAGTTTCCTTAGGGTTTAGCTGGGGTTTGGTACTAGGGTTTGTTAGGGCTTGACTCAGGGTTAGGCCTAAGGCTAACTAGAGGCTTACCTAGGGCTTAGGGGACTTTGGCAAGTGGCAACCACAGTTAAAAGGGTTTAACCAGGGTAAGACAGGGGTGTAAAAATTGGGTGCTTACATGTCACAACCCAAAATACCTCCTAGGAGTTTGGGATACTTTAGTTCATGACCGCCGTGTCAAAACATCCTGTTTGACACATAAGGCATACTTAAAATCCTGTACAACATATGAAACATAATATAGCGGAAACAAAATACAAAATTTTATACACATACTATATCCAAGTTTATACAATAAACCAAAATAAAGAGCGAACATCCTCGCTCATCAAAATACATGTATCTGTCTCTCCCTATCCTCACTCATTAAGGGGCCACCACCTATTGAGTACCCTCTGATACTCCTGAAGCTCTTCCAGAGTAGGTACTTCCTCAACATATTCCTCCTCGACCCAAGGCTCTTGAGGATGCTCATCTCCAATGTCGAAGGCACCTACCGACATTAATATGTACGGCTGAGTATTGAATACTCCGCGTATACAAACCACTAGATAGTAATATCATAAACATGAATACAGCATATATATCGTAGTTCAAATCATTTCACATGCATTACTTTAATCAGAGTGCGGAAAACTTAATTTGAAAACAATCATGTGCATATATCTCGAAGAAACATCTTCTTTTGGTTTACCATCTTTACTTTACATTTCTTTACATCTTTGCATTACGGGTATTTTAAAATACCTTAGTTTCATTACTTTCCATCTACAGGTATTTAAAATACCCTAGATCCACCTAAGGAGTCGGGCAACTAGTACCCATGTACCCACATAAACTGGGCGGGCCTACTGTTATCCTCACCTTCGGCTACCTTTGGAGTAGACGACCAGTATCCATCTCCCTTCCCTGTGACCTGCTATTCGTCAGAATCCGATGACTAGTATCCCTTTCCCTACCAGGGGGCCTGTTATCATGCCTCCCCGATCGGTATTACTTGATATTAGTACCCATGAACCCATAGGAGATGGGCGGGCCTTTTATCAACCTGAGATAGATGACTAGAATCAGCTCGTACCATTACTTTTCCATATACTTTCCATTTCTTTCTATTTATTTTCCCTTTACATCTTATACTGTAGCACCCCGGACTTTTCTATATTTCATGAATGGTACTTTCGTAGTTAATTGGCCTTTCTCATAGTCCAATTAATAAATAAGGGAGAAATTAGAAATTCTGAAACATCAGAAATGTTCCTTTTCGAAAGACGAACCCAACGCAAGTTGAATCGTCGAAATCCAGTGAGCGAGTCAAAAGATATGGTCAAAACAGTCGGGACCTGTAGAGCACCGATCGCTCGGTCATTAGTAGCGATTGATCGGTCCAAAACCGATCGATCGGAGGCTATCAACTAGTTAACTTTTTTGCATGGGAAAATTTTCCAGAGAGCATGTTTTTGACCGGTCGCTCGGTCAGAACACCGATCGCTCGGTCATAACCACTGATCGCTCGGTCTTCACGTTTTTACAGAAATTTCAGTAAGGGCTATTTCGTCTTTTGGGGTTAAACCCTTTACTCTTAAGGTTTGCCCGAGCCTTAGGGCTTCATTCACTATACTTAGGATATTTTGAGAGCTAGAGAGAGAGGAGAAGGGGATTCCTAACCTAGGTTCTCTTCTTGAGAAGAAATCAAGAGTTGGGCTACCCAAGATTTGTTCCAAAGCTTGGATCTCTCAAAACCAAACCTCAAGCTCGTGGGGGAGTCTCTCTCAAGCAAGGGCAGCATTTTCCACGGTAATTTCAAGGGGGTTTCTTCCTCCACTCAAGCCTTCTTCAAGCAAGAGTCCTCCTTCTTGTAAGTTGGAGCTCCAATCAAGGTTTACAACCAAGATCAAGCCTTGATTCAAGGTTAGTACACCCTACTAACTTCCCCTAACAATAATCTAGGTTTTCTATGGTGAAATGTGATTCTTGCTATTATGTTTTCCTTTCCTATGAAACATAACACCTCCAATAAATATAATTGAATAAGAAAAAGATTTGAATGTGTGAATAGGATGTGGATGGTGGCGATTAGATGCCGTTGGATGTGGATGTGATGTGTGAAATGGAAAACGGTGGATGGGCATTCTATAAATAATGAACATACCATGATGATTGATGGAAAATATGCGTTAAAAAGGGTAAAGAAAAACTACTAGAAATGTTGCACACCGGATGTCTGATAAAATGCCTAAACCAAGAATAAATGAATTTAAATAAGGGAATGGATGTAAGCCCCATGAAACTACTCTTGTAAATGATGATTTGACCAAATGCTATGTTGATCCCCTAAATGCCCGCATGTTATACTATGAATCGAAATGTGATGCGATATTCCTCTTGTTACATGTGTTCCCATGATTATCACTATTGTCACTTACACGAGCACACATGTTGCATGAACCGAGATTTCAATAGCACGTGCATATAATAATCAACAAGAAAACATTGCATGTTAAGGAGGTTGGTAGCCCAGGGACATTCGGGTACTAGCCTCTGGCTCACAAGAAAACTGAAATCACTTATTGTCAAGGAGGTTCGTAGCCCAGGGACATTCGGGTACTAGCCTCTGGCTCACAAGAAAACCATATATCAAGGAGGCTGGCAGCCCAGAGAGATTCGGGTGCTAGCCTCTGGCTCAAAAGTTACAAGATGCAAGTTTACAAGATGATGATAAGGCATTCATGCATGCACGCATACATGATTTGTCTCAAGCCATACCGAGACATTAAACGGATTTCCAAGTAGGAGTTTTATCGGAGTTTTCACATTCATGCACGCACGTCAAGATGATTGTATCGTATCATGTTTAATATTGTTTCTTTTGGTGATGTTCTTCTTACTGCTCTGTATTGTATTATTGTTGTGATGTTTTATTAATTGTTATGGTTAGCTAGTAGCTTGTACTCACTGAGTATTTCATGCCCAACCGTACTTTCATGTCGGTAGGTACTGAGGGAGCCCTCGACCTGGAGCCTTGGGTAGAGGAAGAGTACATAGAGGAGAGAGAGCCATCTATTCCACTACAGTCTCAGGCGGACCGAGACCTCGACGTGTGGCCATACCTTGACTACTATTGAGGGGAGAGTGCGAGATGATTTCTTTTGTGTATTTGTGACATTTTGATAGGTGGGTCTGTCCACCTTAGAATTGGATATGTGTTGTGTATATGTTAACTTGGAATACTACTTTGAAACTTTAGAAGAAAAGAAAAAAATTGTTTACGCTTCTGCAACCTATGTTTAGCTTCCGCGCTCTGATTATCATTGTGTTAGTATTGTATTCACCTTGTTCCTTACATGATAGTTTGGCAGGTACGTATAGTCACGCCTAAAGTATCCCTAAACTCCTAGGGGGTATTTTGGGGCGCGACATATACTTTTCTTTTGCCTTTACTTCTTTGGATACCAATAATTGATAAAATCTCGATCATGCAATATATGTGCTTGTGTAGCAATTGTGAATAACATGGTAGACAAAAAGGAAACTCTACATATCACAATATTTCACCTTTTCATATATAGTAATAGCCAAGGTATAAGTAAAGTCATACACATCCAAGCACAAGTAGAACATATGGTTTTCTCATTAGTTTTCCCCAAAACTTAAGGCTTTTAATCATGCATTTCATCTTTGAATTTTAACATCAAGAACAAATAATAAAATAGGAATTGCTGCACTTTTTATTCGTTGGTTGAAAGCATAAAAGTATCACAATTTGCTTGTAGGATTCCCTACTAGTTCATAACACCATACAAAGGATTTTATCTTGAATTTATAAGATGGTTTATGAAATTAAAAGCTAGTAGAGTGTATCTACCTTAAAAAGGAAGTTCTTATAATTCTATGTACTGAATCAAGCTTGAGGAAAGCTTGGTTGAAGCTTTGGAAAAACTGGGTTTGAAAACCCCCTTCTTCAAGAACACGAACAGAATTTCTTTGGAGAAATTCCAAGCTTTGAAATCACCTTAGTGATGATTTGTGAGCTTGAGAACACTAAAGGAAGGAAGCTTGACAAGGTTGGAACCTCACTTGAGCTTGGGGAAGAAGAGTTGGAAAGGAACAAAGTTTCTCTTCTTCTTCTTCTTCAATCTCTCTCTCAATTACATACAAGGGTTTGGTAACCCTTATACACGAAATTCAGACCCTATTTATAGCCTAAAGGCTGCCAAATATCTCAAAATATCATAGAAAAATATCCCCCAAGGTCGGTGATGAGTTACAGCTCATTATTGTACGTTTTTGGCCATTTTCGAGTTGAATTCGGCGATAAAATCAACCCCCAGCACACTTCGTCGCCGAAATTGAACTCTGCCTGGGTGGTTTTTCTTGCTTTGGTATTTTGACCATAACTTTTGACTCGCTTATCCGATTTTGGTGATTCAACTTGCGTTGAATTGTTCTTTCAAAGAGGAACAACATTCATGTTTTACAAAAATTCTAATTTTTAGCTATAACTGATCTAAATGGGCCCACAAGTAGATTGGTTCTAGGATGACTGTCAGCAGACCAAAATTTGCAGCAGACTAGTTTGCCGAAATCTGACATTTGGCTTAACTTCTACTCCTAATCTGAAAATGTGATAAACATAAACCTCGAAGAGGGTTTCAATACCTTTCTAAAAATTTAAGAATCACTCGATTCCGATCAGTGGTGAGAATTCTAGAGCTCTTTAAATTTGAGGGTATGTTTAGGCATCCATTTCTTTGACACTTGGAGTACGTTATACTCTCATTTTTCATTTATCACAAACCCCCAAAAACACTTTCCATACATATTTTGATTAATTCAAAACCTCGTTTCATTATAAAACATGAGGCCATAATTCCATGAAGGCTTTAGGCCTTGAAAAACACCATTTACATCACTATTCACAGCACTATTCACAGCCTAGTGAACTTGGTTCCGGGGTTCTACATCCTCCCTCCCTTAAATAATTTTCGTTCGTGAAATTCAAATGAGACACACTTTGACAGGGATACTTTCCCCATGCTTTATTAAGTCTTTTGGTACTACCTAGCTTATGGAAACAATGCATAACAACACCCATAAAATATAAGTAGCATGTTCTTACACCTATAGCAACATATATCACAACCATACAACTTAAACTACTTGTATAACCCCGGACTTTCTATACTTAATGAATTGCCTTTTAGTAGCCAATTGGCCTTTCAAGTAGTCTAATTAATAAATAAGGGAGAAATTAGAAATTCTGAAATGTCAGGAATGTCCACTTTCGAAAGACGAATCCAACGCAAGTTGAATCGTCAAAATCCGAGGAACGAGTCAAAAGATATGGCCAAAACAGTTTGGACTTGCAGAGCACCGATCGCTTCGTCCAATGTAGCGATCGATCGGTTCACAACCGATCACTCGGTTATTAATAGCGATCCATCGATCCAAAACTGATCGATCGGTAGCTATCGACTGGTTAACTTTTTTGTATGGAAAAATTTTCCAGAGAGCATGTTTTTGACCGGTCTCTCCGTCAATAACACCGATCGCTCGGTAGGCAACCGATCGATCGGTCATAACCACTGATCGCTCGATCTTCGCGTTTTTGCAGAAATTTCATTGAAGGCTTTTTCGTCTTTTGGGCATTTCCACCTTGCCTGTAAAGGCTTGCTTGAGTCTAAGGGTTTCATAAACCCTTAGGGCAGCATTTTGAGAGAGAGTAGAGGAGAAGAAGAGGGCTTTTCTCCTAGGGTTGCATCTTGAGAGAAATCAAGGGTTTTGGAACCCAAGATCATCCCAAAAGCTTGGATTTCTCAAATCCACCCTCAAGCACGTGTGGAGTCCCACCCCAAGCTAGGGCAGCGTTCTCCACGGCATTTTTCAAGGGTTTTCTCCTCTTATTCAAGGTTAGTACACCCTACTAACTTCATTAGTAATAACCTTGATTTCTTCCTCAAATATGATGAGTTTATATGTTGGTTGTCCCTTTTATTGAGTTATGATGTAATCCATATAATAAATAAGATAAATGGATAAAGATGTGGGAATGTGTGAATGGATGGTGGGTTGTGGCGAATGGATGCCATGTGGAGTGATGTATGTAGGTGTGATGGATAATGGTGGAAGGGCATTTTCAAACATAATGAACATATCTCTGTGGTGGATGAAAAACATACACTAAGCAACCTAAATAAAAAGGCTATAATTGTTATGCTTACCAAGTGTTTGAGAAAATGTTTAAATGACGATTTGAATGAGTGAACTTGAATTATGAAAGCATGCATTGAGTTATTATTTCTAACTGTCTACCTTGATCAAATGCACTACACGTCATTTATATTTCCATATATGCTCATATTAAGAATTGAAATGCTACGCTCATGTGATCCTCCTACTCAAGTATGTCACCATGCCTACTACAATTGCTACACACACGCATGCATGCTTGCATGAACTAGGTTTTCACGGGTATTGGTACATGATAAATGAAACAAGAAATAAGCATATGTCAAGGAGGTTGGTAACCCAGGGATGTGCGGGTGCTAGCCTCTGGCTCACAAGTTAAACTAACATGAATGTCAAGGGTAGGGTATATCCCTAGGATATGTCATACCTAGCTCACAAGAAAACATGACAAGCAAGAATCACGAAGCATGGAAGGATGTTAATGTACTAAGACCAGGTACGAGCACTAACATCTGTTCCCAAACATGTATGAGAGGATGCTGGTATACTAAGACCAGGTACGGGTACTAGCATCTGTCTCCAAGTAAAATAACAAGCATGAAAGGATACTAGTGTACTAAGACCAAGTATGGGCACTAGTATTCGTTTCCAAGACAAGAATAATATGAAAGTATGCTAGTGTACTAAGACTAGGTACGGGCACTAGCATATGTTTCCAAGGCAAGCATGAAAGGGTGTTAATGTACTAAGACCAGGTACGGGCATTAACACCTGTTTCCAACAAGTATGAGAGGATACTTAGTATACTAAGACCAGGTACGGGTACTCGTATTTGTCTCCAAGCAAGAATCAAGAAACAATGGAAGGGTGATAATGTACTAAGACCAGGTACAGGCATTATCATCTGTTCCCAGGCAAACAAGGAAATTTACAAGCAAGTCGACAAGAAAATACACATGATACTCACGAGACAAGAACTAGACAAGAACCTAGTATATCCGTCCATTTCATAGTTCGGATACTAGCCAACAAGAATAACCTCATAAGACATGTAAAGAACCCACAAGAAGCATAAAATATACAGTGTGAATTAAATGAATCACAAGGAAGGTGAAATATGTTTTAGTTAAAGCATGAACCCTAGGTGTGAGTTTAAATATGATGCTCAAGATTATACTTGTTATTTGTTATTGCTTTCGCACTCTGATTCTCGAAATGTACTGATGAACTGTATGATGTATGTTATTTTATTGTTATTGCTATTGTTGGATAGTAGCTTGTACTCACTGAGTATTCCATGCTCAATCGTTCCTTTATGTCGGCTAGTACATTATACGAGGTGTGGACTCTTGTCCCTTGGATCGAGGTAGATGAGGGAGAGCAGGAGGGTATTCAGATGGTTAGCCAGATGTTAAGGGTTGGCCTGTGACCCTACGGTTGGGTGAGGGTGAGAGACATGTATTTTTGGGGTTCTCATGTCTAGGGGATAATTGTATCACTTGAGTTGGGACTCAAGTTAAGGAATCATGTACATGTTTTATTTTATTTTCAGTTATTGTAGACAATTTGTGCTTGGAATACAGTTAAGTGATTAAGGAAATTTTAGTTTTCTATTTTTCATGCCTTGTATACTCTTTGCAGGTGAGTTTAAGTGTAGGTCACATTGCCAAAGTATCCTAACTCCTAGGGGTATTTTGGGGCGTGACACTACTCGACGTGAACATACCTTGCACAACATCCTCGGGTGCATGTGCTTCTTGCTCTATTAAGGCAAAGACCCTACCCTGATTCGCTCGTCGAGGCAGCTACGCAACTGGTGGATGGCCAGAGGCCTGAGGATACCTCTGCTGAAGAATTGGTCTACCTAGAGGCCTAGGAGCCTGAGAAGACCCCTGCTGTGTGACCTGTCGAGCCGAAGGCCTATTCCCTTGTGACAACATGGGCAACTCGCGGCTTGGACAGTCTTTGAACTGATGTCCCCAATCACCGTAGTGAAAACACGTACCCGTGAGTGCACGACAATCCTCGCTCCTATGCCTTCTCCCAAATGGCTACACACCTCAGAGGTAGAAGATGTAGGCTGCCCATATTGTGTGGCCTGTGAAGTTGTGGGATGAAGAACCTGTGGTGTAAATAGAGGCCTCTGGATCGGTGCAAACATAGCAGTCTGGTAAGGGGCAGACCTGACCCTTCGCTCTGGTGGGACTGGGCCACTAAACTGGCCTCTCTCCATGCCTCTCACTAGGCCACTACCTCTTTCCATGAGAGACTCCTCGGAATGTCTCTCTGCGATCTTCGCCTTCCCTATAATATCCTTCCAGGTTTCCACCTAGAATATGGACACCCAATCCCAAATGAAAGATCTCAACCCACCTTCAAATTTTCTGACTCGCTTAACCTCGGATGCAACCATATGTGGGGCAAACCTCGCAAGTCCGACGAACTTGGCCTCGTACTCGACCACGCTCATCTCTCCCTGTTCTAGGAACATGAACTCCCTCTCCTTCTGCTCCTTCACAAACCTGGGGAAATACTGCTCGTAAAAAGCATCTAAAAACTCATCTCTGCCTTAGTGGCATCCCTCTGCCTTAGTGCAGACCTCCACCAATGTTCGGCTTCACCTTCCATCACGAAGGAAGCCCACTCAACTCTCTGCTCGTCCGTGCAGTGGGGCACCCAAAAAGTCTTTTCCGACTACATGATCCAAGCTTCTGCAGCCATGGGATCAAGGGTCCCATAGAAAGTAGGAGGCCGTAGTCTCCTGAAAGCCTCTAGTCCTGCTGTGTGATGTACAGGAGGAGGTGTAGGTGCAGTAGCTGTAACAGGAGTGTTAGCCCTGTCTGCCAGCATAGCCATAGTCGCTGCTATAGCCCCAAGGATTGGAGTCAAGTTTGGCTACTCATCTCCCATCGGAATCTCTCCTCCATTCCCTCGAGTATGATACCCTCTACCTCGATTGCTACGTCTCATGATCAAAATCCTGAGAACAATAGCAAAGTGTCAGTCTAACGGAAAACCAAGTTCTTTGAACACAACAATTCAATGAGCATAAACAACTTATCTAGTGCATCATTGTCGCGACCCAAAACCCACCCTAGGCGTTAGAGTGAACTTTGGACGACTAATCATGGCTTACATGACTTGCTTGACAAACCAACCGGCAAAAACCCACAGAGCATATACAATAGAGGATGACAGCGGAAACATAACTATAAAACACAGTGGAAGTCTAACAACCTCTAAGTATATACACATGGTCCAAGTTTAATAAAAAGAAATCAAAACAAAGAAAGTGTGGACATGCCCGCCAAAAAACATGGATATAATCACTCATGCTCACCCACAGCTAATCCACTCAGAATCTAACACCACCTACTGATAATCCTCTACGGGAGGTTCCTCCAAAGGCTCCTCGACGTACTCCTCCTCCACCCATGGACCAGGAGCACAAACATCAAATGGAGCAGCAGCTCCCTCAGAACCTGCCGACATAAGAAGTACGGCTGAGCATGGAATACTCAGCGGGTACCAAGCACTAACCAACAGTCATAGCATACGTATAGCATACATAAAGCAGGAAACAATTCACGCATATAAAGCAGGAATGATTCATATCATGACAATAAAGTAAAGCAATATAATTCATCATGTTTGTAATCATAAAAGACGGTAAAACCCTTGAAATCTTGTGCACTTGACTTGACTGAAATTACCCCTTTTATGCTTGAAACCTTGTCTACCGTGTCATGCGTGTCATGCTTGTATCATGCGTGTATCATGCTTGCTTGTTCTGAAAAGTAATCTACTTGTGAGGGAAGGGAGACCCTTCTTCCTAGAATGCTCATGCTTGTCCTTCCACTTGTGAGATTCACTTGTGAGATGCACTTGTGAGGGAAGGGAGACCCTTCTTATGATATGTATGCACTTGCGAGGGAAGGGAGACCCTTCTTATGAAAATGCATGATTGTCTTGTCCTTGCCAAAAGCGAGGTAAAACATATCGTAGGATATGCCCCACCTCTAAATCCCATTCTTGAAAACCTCGGTAAATCATGTCATGTATGCGTGCTCGTGAGGTCGTGTGCATACTTGCATTTAGAATTAAATATGGCATTTGAGTAATTCATAACACATAACATCCATGATTTGAGCAATTTAGTATTCATATCATTTAGGGAAAGCGAACAATCACACTATCATGACCCTAGCAATTTCCATAAACCTTAAACATAAATTTTATTAATTTATTATTCATCTCATTCACCTTGACATTTCATCAAACATGGTGCATTCATTATTTATTAACCCTACAACATGCTTTTCTAGGTGGGTTATGCTCACATCATACGTGTTTGTTTATTATGGATACAATGCCCTCCCCATTTCATTCATCACATCATTTCACACGGCATCCAATCGCCAATTCCGTCTCCATTCACCATTCACACCTGTCCATCTCATAGCACATGTGTAAATGAAAGAAAACAAAGAGAAATAAAGTAAAAGAAGGAACTATAACTAGGAGGGTAGCAAGAAGTACCGACCTTGAAGAAATGAGGAAGAAACCCCTTCCAAAAACGACCGTGAGGTGCTGCCCAAGCTTGGGGAACGCTCTCCACGGGTGCTTGAGCCGTGATGGAGAAAAGCCAGACTTGAAGTGATCTAGGGTCTCAAAACCCCTTTGATTTCTCTTCCAAAGACAAGCCCTAGGTTGGAATCGCCTTCTCCCCTTTCTCCTATTCTCTCAAACTCTCTAAGTGTCGAATGATGCCCTAAAGGCTCGGGCAAGACTCTTAAGGTAAGAGTAAACCGACCAAAAGACCATAATACCCTTACTGAAATTTCTGCAAAAATGCGAGTACCGAGCGATCGATGTTAATGACCGATCGATCGGTTCCCTACCGATCGATCGGTTTCATAATCGAGCGATCGGTTAAAATTTCACTCTCTGGAAAATTTCCCCATACAAAAATCTTGACCAGTCGATAGCCTCCGAGCGATCGGTTTTGGACCGATCGATCGCTCCATGGACCGAGCGATCGGTGGTCTGCAGGTCCAAACTGTTTTGGTCATAACTTTTGACTCGTTCGTCCGATTTTGACGATTCAACTTGCGTTGGGTTCGTACTTCGAAAACGAACATTTCTGACGTTTTAGAATTTCCAATTTCTTCCTTATTTATTAATTATACCTCTTTAAAGGCAAAATGGCAACGAAAGTGTCATGCATTAAATGTGAAAAGGTCCGGGGCTCTACATCCTCCCCCCTTACAAAAATTTCATCCTCGAAATTTAGACGCTACTTGCATTACAAACCAAAAAGAAAATTACAAGTCATATACAAACTTATACAAAAACTCATTCAAATAATTCTGGGTACTTCGCTTTGACTTCGGCTTCACGCTCCCATGTAGCTTCTTCCCGAGCATGGTGTTGCCATTGCACAAGAACCAAAGGGATTGTCTTGTTGCGAAGCACTTGATCTCTTCGATCCAAAATCTGAACTGGCTTTTCAATCAAGGTTAGGTCCTCTCGAATCTCCAACGGTTCCAAGTCTATGACATGCGAAGGATCCGCAATGTACTTCCGAAGCATAGACACATGGAAAACGTTGTGAACTGCGGTCATGTGAGGTGGGAGAGATACCCTGTAAGCAACCTCACCAACTCGCGTGATAATCTCAAAAGGCCCAACATACCGAGGACTGAGCTTGCCTCGCTTGCCAAATCTCATGATCCCTTTGCTAGGAGATACTTTCACAAAGACTCGATCCCCAACCTGGAATTCCAAGTCCCTTCGGCGCGTGTCCGCATAACTTTTCTGGCGATCTTGAGCGGCTTTCAATCGATCCCGAATGATCTTAACTGTGTTTGCAGTTTGCTCAATCAACTCCGGACCCAGCACTTTCCTTTCCCCTACCTCATCCTAATAGAGAGGAGACCTACAACTTCGCCCATACAAGGCCTCAAATGGTGCCATTTGGATACTCGCCTGATAGCTGTTATTATAGGCGAATTCAACCAAAGGTAAGTGCTCTTCCCAACTGC
The DNA here is from genome assembly GCA_015143295.1 of Tetracentron sinense. NCBI lineage: Eukaryota > Viridiplantae > Streptophyta > Magnoliopsida > Trochodendrales > Trochodendraceae > Tetracentron > Tetracentron sinense. The sequence continues at coordinate 1,875,763 of CM026568.1, read as the reverse complement.
CTCTGAAATCCAACATATAAGCCCGAAGCATGTCTTCAATGACTTGGTTCACTATCTCGGTTTGTCCATCCGTCTGTGGATGAAAAGCGGTGCTGAAATCAAGTCGGGAACCCATGGCATCCTGAAAGCTTTTCCAGAATCGTGATGTGAATCTAGGATCCCGATCTGACACAATACTGACTGGCACCCCGTGCAACCTCACCACTTCCTTGATGTATAGAGCGGCCAACTGGCTAGAGTTAAAAGTAGTTCGGTACGGTAGAAAATGAGCGGACTTTGTCAAACGATCTACTACTACCCATATCGCATCTGAGCCCTTTGCCGTCTTTGGTAAGCCAACTATGAAATCCATGGATATGTTCTCCCATTTCCACTCGGGAATAGGAAGAGACTGCAATAGACCTGCCGGCTGCATGTGCTCTGCCTTCACCTGTTGGCACACTAAGCATCGTGCTACATACTCCGCAACATCCCTCTTCATATTCCGCCACCAAAAGTGACTCTTGAGGCTCCGGTACATCTTTGTACCCCCAGGATGCACTGTGTACTTAGAACAATGTGCTTCATCCATGATCTCCCTTCGAAGATCTGCATTGGCTGGGACACACAACCTTCCCTTGAATGTGATAGCACCTTGGCTATTGAGAGAGAAGTCCTCACTACCCTTAGCAACTTCCTTGTCCCGATAAGCCAACAATTCAGCATCCGTGGGTTGGTATTCTTGGATCAAATCTATAATGTATGGCCGAACCGTGACATTTGCCAAGATAGGACTACGAACAGAGTCATTCACACTAATGTCCAGATTTGCCAAATCTTCAAGTAGCTTCCATTCTTGCACCAACATGTGTGCTAATAACCCCAGAGGTCTTCTACTCAAAGCGTCGGCCACTACATTCGCTTTACCTGGGTGGTACTGAATGGTACAATCATAGTCTTTCAAAAATTCCATCCAACGCCGTTGCCTTAGATTCAGCTCCTTTTGGGAGAAGAGATACTTGAGACTCTTGTGATCCGTGAACACATAGAACTCCACCCCATAAAGGTAATGACGCCAAATCTTGAGTGCAAACACGACCACCGTCAGCTCCAAGTCATGCGTGGGATAATTCTTTTCATGCTCCTTCAATTGCCTTGATGCATAGGCAATGACTTTCTTGTGCTGCATGAGTACGCACCCAAGTCCAACGTGCGAGGCATCACTATACACCTCATACCCATAAGGTCCGGATGACACTGTAAGGACAGGAGTTGTAGTAAGCCTCTTCTTCAGTTCTGTGAAACTGATCTCACACTTGTCGCTCCAGACAAACTTCGCATTCTTCCTTGTCAGGTGAGTAAGCGGTGCTGCAAGGCTAAAGAAACCCTCTACGAATCTCCTGTAGTAGCCTGCCAACCCAAGAAAGCTGCGTATCTCAGTAACACTCTTGGGCCTCGCCCAACTCATAACTGCTTCGATCTTCTTCGGATCTACCGAGATACCTTCTGCAGAAACAACGTGGCCTAGGAATGCCACCTCTTCCAACCAAAACTCACACTTGCTAAGTTTGGCGTATAGCTTGTGCTCTCTTAGCATTTCCAAAGCAAGGCGAATGTCTCGTATGTGATCTTCCCGTGTCTGGGAATACACCAAGATATCGTCGACAAACACTATCACGCATCGATCTAGGTATGGCCGGAACACCCGGTTCATTAAATCCATAAAAGCTGCCGGCGCGTTCGTGAGACCAAAAGGCATCACCAAGAACTCGTAGTGTCCATATCGAGTCCGGAAAGCAGTTTTGGGAATATCTTCCGCCTTAATCTTCAACTGGTGATAGCCGATCGAAGATCTATCTTTGAGAAAAACCTCGCTCCTTTCAACTGATCGAACAAGTCATCAATTCTAGGCAATGGGTACCTATTCTTTATAGTGACTTTGTTCAGTTGCCGATAATCAACGCACATCCGCATCGAGCCATCCTTCTTCTTAACAAATAACACCGGGGCACCCCACGGTGAGACACTTAGTTGAATGAAACCAAGGCCTTGTAATTCCTCCAACTGAGTCTTCAACTCTTTGAGTTCTACCAGGGCCATTCTATACGGAGCCCTGAAAATAGGAGCTGTGCCTGGTGCAAGCTCGATCACAAACTCAATCTCCTTATCTGGAGGCAATCCTGGCAACTCCTCTGGAAATACATCCAGGAATTCACTCACAACCGGAATAGTCGATGAGTCCTTTGCCTCGGGGTTAACTAAGCTCAACGCCGCAAAACGAGCAATATCTCTACTTTTCAACCCGCGAAAGTGGAATGGTTTTCCTTCTACTGGCTTGAAGAGTACCATTTTCTCAAAGCAAGCTACATGCCCATGATGTGCTGCTAACCAATCCATTCCCAATATCACGTCAAAGTCTTGGAATCCAAGAACTATTAGATTGACCGCCAATGTCGCGACCCAAAACCCACCCTAGGAGTTAGAGTGAATCTTGGACGACTCAATCATGACTTACATGACTTGCTTGACAAACCAACCTGCAAAACCCCACAGAGCATATACAATAGAGGACATCATAGCGGAAACATAACTATAAAACACAGCGGAAGTCTAACAAACCTCTAAGTATATACATATGGTCCAAGTTTATACAAAAAGGTAACCAAAAGAAAGTGCGGACAGACCCGCCAAAATACATGGATAAAATCTCTCATCTCACCCACAGCTAATCCTCTCAGAATCTACAACCACCTAATGGTAACCCTCAACTGGAGGTTCCTCAAAAGGCTCCTCGACGTACTCCTCCTCCACCCATGGACTCGGAGCACAGATATCAAATGGAGCAGCTGCTCCGCCGTCACCTGCCGACATAAGAAGTACGGCTGAGCATGGAATACTCAGCGGGTACTAAGCACTAACCGACAGTAATAGCATACAGATAGCATACATAAAGGAGGAGACAATTCATGCATATAAAACAGGAAAAATTCATATCAGGACAATAAAGTAAAAGAGTATATAATCATGCTTGAATTCATAAAAGCCGGTAAAACCCTTGAAAATACCGTGCACTTGACTTGACTGAAAATACCATTTCCTTGCTTGGAAGCTTGTCACGTTTGTCTTATCCTATCGTATCATGCGTGTCATGCCATGTCATGCTTGCTTGGAAAGTAAACTACTTGTGAGGGAAGGGAGACCCTTCTTCCTAGAATGATTATGCTTGTCATGCCATGTCTTGTCATGCTTGCTTGAAAAAGTAAACTACTTGTGAGGGAAGGGAGACCCTTCTTCCTAAATGCCCATGCTTGTCATGTCCTTTCACTTGTGAGATGTTCTTGTGAGATGTACTTGCGAGGGAAGGGAGGCCCTTCTTATGTTATGTATGCACTTGTGAGGGAAGGGAGACCCTTCTTATGAAAATGCATGATTGTCTTGTCCTTGCCAAAAGCGAGGTAAAACATATCGTACGATATGCCCCACCTCTAAATCCCATTCTTGAAAACCTCGGTAAATCATGTCATGTATGCGTGCTCGTGAGGTCGTGTGCATACTTGCATGTGGAATTAAATATGGCATTTGAGTAATTCATAACACATAACATCAATGATTTGGGAAATTTAATATTGATATCATTTAAGGAAAGCGAACAATCACACTATCATAACCCTAGCAATTTCCATAAACCTTAAACATGCATTTTCTTAATTTATCATTCATTTTATTCACCTTGGCATTTCATCAAACATGGTACATTCATTATTTATTAACCCTACAACATGCTTTTCTAGGTGGGTTATACTCACATCACACTTGTATGTTTATTATTAGTACAATGCCCTTCCCCATTCATTCATTACATCATCCACACGGCATCCATTCGCCAACATCCATCTCCATTTACCATACATACCACCAATCTCATAACACATATATAAATGAAGGAAAATAAGGAGAAACAAAGGAAAAAGGGAAGCTATAACTAGGAGGGTAGTAAGAAGTACCGACCTTGACAAATGGGGGAAGAAATCCTCCACCAAACGCACGTGAGTTGCTGCCCTAGCTTGAGGAGAGTGCCCCACACGAGCTCCACGAATGCTTGAACCGAAATCTTGAAGAAATCGAGCTTGAGGTTGATCTAGGGTTTCAAAACCCTTAGATTTCTCTTCAAAATGGAAACCCTAGGTTTAGGAACCCTTTCTCCTCTCTTCTAATCTCCCAAATCTTCTAAGGGTTGAGAATGAGCCCTAAAGGCTCGGGTAATCCTATATAAGAAAGGGTATAACACCCGAATGCCGAAATTGCCCTTAGTGAAAATTCTGTAAAACGCGAGGACCGAGCGATCGGTGTTAATGACCGATCGATCGGTTGCCTACCGATCGATCGGTTTCATAACCGAGCGATCGGTTGAAATTTCACTCTCTGGAAAATTTCCCCATAGAAAAATCTCGACCAGTCGATAGCCTCCGAGCGATCGGTTTTGGACCGATCGATCGCTCCATGGACCGAGCGATCGGTGGTCTGCAGGTCCAAACTGTTTTGGCCATAACTTTTGACTCGTTCGTCCGATTTTGACGATTCAACTTGCGTTGGGTTCGTACTTCGAAAATGAACATTTCTGACGTTTCAGAATTTCTAATTTCTTCCTTATTTATTAATTGCATTACGTTAAAGGAAAAATGGCTACGAAGGGTCATGCATAAATGTGAAAAGGTCCGGGGCTCTACATCCTTCCCCCCTTACAAAAATTTCGTCCTCGAAATTTAGACGCTACTTGCATTACAAATCAACAAGAAAATTACAAGTCATATACAAACTTATACAAAAACTCATTCAAATATTCCTGGGTACTTCGCTTTGACTTCGGCTTCACGCTCCCATGTAGCTTCTTCCCGAGCATGGTGTTGCCATTGCACTAGGACCAAATGGATAGTCTTGTTGCGAAGCACTTGATCTCTTCGATCCAATATGTGAATCGGCTTCTCAACCAACGTGAGATCTTCTCGAATTTCCAACGGTTCCAATTCTAGTACATGCGAAGGGTCCGCAATGTACTTCCGAAGCATAGACACGTGGAAAACGTTGTGAACCGCGGCCATGTGAGGTGGGAGAGCTACTCGATAAGCAACTTCACCAACCCGCGTGATAATCTCAAACGGTCCAACATAGCGAGGACTGAGCTTGCCTCGCTTGCCAAATCTCATGATCCCTTTGCTAGGAGATACTTTCACAAAAACTTGATCCCCTACTTGAAATTCCAAGTCCCTACGGCGCGTGTCCGCATAACTTTTCTGGCGATCTTGAGCGGCTTTCAATCGATCCCGAATGATCTTAACTGTGTTTGCAGTTTGTTCAATCAATTCTGGACCAAGTAATTTCCTTTCTCCTACCTCATCCCAATAGAGAGGAGACCTACAACTTCGCCCATACAAGGCCTCAAATGGTGCCATTTGGATACTTGCCTGATAGCTGTTATTGTAGGCGAATTCAACCAAAGGCAAGTGCTCTTCCCAACTGCCTCTGAAATCCATCATACAAGCCCGAAGCATGTCTTCAATGACTTGGTTCACTCTCTCGGTTTGTCCATCCGTCTGTGGATGAAAAGCGGTGCTGAAATCGAGTCGGGAACCCATAGCTTCCTGAAAGCTTTTCCAGAATCGTGAAGTGAATCTTGGATCCCGATCCGACACAATACTGACAGGCACTCCGTGCAACCTCACCACTTCCTTGATGTACAAAGCAGCTAACTGACTAGAGTTGAAAGTAGTTCGGTAAGGCAAGAAGTGAGCGGACTTCGTCAAACGATCCACTACTACCCATATCGCATCTGAACCCCTTGCCGTCTTTGGCAAGCCAACTATGAAATCCATGGATATGTTCTCCCATTTCCACTCGGGAATCGGAAGGGACTGTAATAGACCTGCGGGCCGCATGTGTTCTGCTTTCACCTGTTGGCACACCAAGCACCGAGCTACATATTCCGCAACCTCCCTCTTCATATTCCGCCACCAAAAGTGACTCTTGAGGTTCCGGTACATCTTCGTACCCCCTGGATGCACAGTGTACTTCGAACGGTGTGCTTCATCCAAAATCTCTCTTCGAAGGTCTGCATTGGCTGGGACGCACAGCCTTCCCTTGAATGTGATAGCACCCCGACTAGTGAGAGAAAAGTCTTCACTGCCCTTGGCAACTTCCTTGTCCCGGAAAGCCAACAATTCCGCATCCATGGCTTGATACTCTTGGATCAAATCTATAATGTACGGCCGAACCGTAACATTTGCCAAGGTAGGACCACGGACAGAGTTATTCACACTGATGTCCAGATTTGCCAAATCTTCTAGCAGCTTCCATTCTTGAACCAACATGTGTACTAACAACCCCTGAGGTCTTCTACTCAAAGCATCAGCCACTACATTTGCTTTACCCGGGTGGTATTGAATGGTACAATCATAGTCCTTCAGGAATTCCATCCAACGCCGTTGCCTTAGATTCAATTCCTTTTGGGAAAAGAGGTATTTGAGACTCTTGTGATCCGTATACACATAGAATTCCACCCCGTATAAGTAATGTCGCCAGATCTTGAGCGCAAACACGACAGCGGCAAGCTCTAAGTCGTGCGTGGGGTAATTCTTCTCATGCTCCTTCAATTGCCTCGATGCATAGGCAATGACCTTCTTGTGTTGCATAAGCACACATCCAAGTCCAACGTGTGAGGCATCACTGTACACCTCATACCCAAGAGGTCCAGATGGTACTGTAAGGACAGGAGCTGTAGTAAGCCTCTTCTTCAGTTCCGTGAAACTGATCTCACACTTGTCACTCCATACAAACTTAGCGTTCTTCCTTGTCAGGTAAGTGAGCGGTGCTGCAAGGCTGGAGAAACCCTCTACGAATCTCCTGTAGTAGCCTGCCAACCCAAGAAAACTGCGTATCTCCGTGACACTCTTGGGCCTCGCCCAATTCATGACTGCCTCTATCTTCTTTGGATCCACCGAAATGCCTTCCGCCGATACAACGTGGCCTAGGAATGCCACCTCTTCCAACCAAAACTCACACTTGCTAAGTTTGGCGTATAGCTTGTGCTCTCTTAGCATTTCCAAAGCAAGGCGTAGGTCGCGTGTGTGATCTTCCCGTGTCTGGGAATAAACCAAAATGTCATCAACAAATACAATCACGCACCTATCAAGATATGGCCGGAACACCCGGTTCATCAAATCCATAAAGGCTGCCGGTGCGTTCGTGAGTCCAAAAGGCATCACCAAGAACTCGTAATGTCCATATCGAGTCCTGAAAGCAGTTTTGGGAACATCTTCCGCCTTAATCTTCAACTGGTGATAACCCGATCGAAGATCTATCTTTGAGAAAAATCTCGCTCCCTTCAACTGATCGAACAAGTCATCAATCCTAGGCAAGGGATACCTATTCTTTATAGTGACTTTGTTCAATTGCCTGTAATCGACACACATCCGCATCGAGCCATCTTTCTTCTTAACAAACAACACCGGGGCACCCCATGGTGAGACACTTGGTCGAATGAAGCCAAGGCCTTGCAATTCCTCCAACTGAGTCTTTAACTCCTTGAGTTCAATAGGGGCCATTCTATATGGAGCTCTGAATACAGGAGCTGTGCCTGGTGCAAGCTCGATCATAAACTCATTCTCCCTGTCTGGAGGCAATCCTGGCAACTCCTCTGGAAATACATCCAGGAACTCACTCACAACCGGAATAGTCGATGAGTCCTTTGCCTCGGGGTTAGCTAAGCTCAACGCCGCAAAACGGGCAATGTCTCTACTTTTTAACCCCCGAAAGTGAAATGGTTTTCCTTCTACTGGCTTGAAGAGTACCATTTTCTCAAAGCAAGCTACATGCCCATGATGTGCTGCTAACCAATCCATTCCCAATATGACATCAAAGTCTTGGAATCCAAGGACGATGAGATCAACCGCCAACTCGTGGCTTCCAACTAGGACCACACCATTTCTATACACTTTATCTGCCAATACTGTTTTGCCAAGAGGAGTCGAAATGGCTAACTCCGGTTCTAGCTGACTTGGCTCCCCAGAAAAGCCTTCTGAAAAACTCGGCGAGACAAACGAATGAGTAGACCCGGTATCAATCAACACTCGAGCCAAATACTCATTGACTAGTAGGGTTCCTGAAATTTTAGCTAGTTACGTCAATTCAAGCCTCAACAGTGTATACACGTAGGTAAATATATATATAGCATACCAACTACGTACACAAGGAATAAAACATAACACAACAATCACGAATAAGGAAAATAACTCCTAACGCGTACCTTGCACCACATCGTCAGATGCAAGTGCATCACCCTCTGTCAAGGCAAAAACTCGCCCCTGGTTCGCCTGGCGAGACTGAGGTGTAGACCGGGTAGTCTGAGATGACGCCTGGTATGATCCTGCTGGGCGTGTCGGGGGCCTACTATCCTGAGACTGGCCTGGTAAATGCCGGCTAGGGCAATCCCTGATCATGTGGCCCTGGCGACCGCAATGATAACATCCACCAGATGCTCTTCGGTAATCTCCTGCCGGATGCCTTTTGCCGCATGAAGTGCAGACCTCATATGTGTAGGCTGGAGGGACCGGAGGTGGTGTATACCTCGCTGCCTGAGGGGTAACTGGCCGTGGGGCCGGAAGAGCCTGAGGTCGAGGTGCCTGTGGCACGTACTGCCGGGGTGCTGGAGGCGCATAAGTCGGCCTCATCTGTGGTGCTGGCCATGTATACTGATAAGGACCAGTCCGGGCCCGCCTCTCTGGAGGTGCTGAACTATGGGCTTGGCCTCTCGCCAACTCTCTCTTCTTAGACACCGCTTCGGAATTGGCCTCGACCAATAAGGCCTTGTCTACCACTTCAGGGTAGGTAGCATGCCTGAAAACGGAAACCTTCTCCATAATAACATCCTTGAGCCCTTGCTCAAATCTTCTCGCCTTCATTGCCTCAGTAGCAACCATATGAGGCGCGAATCTCGACAATTCTGAGAACTTGGCCTCATAAGCGGCCACAGACATCGAACCTTGCTCAAGGTTGATGAATTCTCTCTCTTTCTTTTCCCGTGCACCGATCGGAAAATACTTCTTGTAAAAAGAATCTTTGAACTCCTCCCAAGTCCACGGTTGACCTTGTATGGTCAAGTCCCGTGTCCTCAATGCGGACAACCACCAATGGTGGGCTTCGTCCTCTAGCATAAAAACTGCCCATGCCACTTTCTCTTCCTCTGTAGGAGAGAGCACCGCAAATATCTTCTCAACCTGGAGGATCCAAGCCTCCGCAGTAAGAGGGTCCACACTCCCGTGGAAGGATGGAGGCCTCAATCTCCTGAATGCCTCAACTCCAGCTGTACGATGTACTGGAGCTGCGGGCGGTGGAGTAGGTGCCGCCGACGATGGTATAGCTTGCCGAGCCGCCAGTATGGCGAGTGTCTCAGCAATAGAGCCTAAGACCTGGGAGAGGTCAGGCTGCTCATCCTCACCCTGTGAAGAAGAGGAAGCTCTGGTATGTGGCCCACGACCCCGTGTGTTCCGTCTCATGACTAAAGTCCTGAGAATAATAACACCACATGAGTCTAACTTGAAACCACAGTTTATTTCAATGTCATTTCACAATAATTCAATCTGTATTAGTTGTATAATATTAATATACAGCACATCAAGTCATCAAAGTATTCATCACATTATACTTATACTTTAGTGTTCTAGCGTACCTAGGACCGTACTTGGTTAAAGCAACCATTTTAGACTAAGACTAAGACTAAAGTTTAGTCTTAAACTTGGAACCAGACTCGTTCCCGACTCACTTCCTTCCTAACTTGTTTCCTAACATATGCTCTTGTCAAGCCGTGGTATAAGATTCTAAGTGACCCTAGAGACCTAAAGCCTAAGCTCTGATACCACTTCTGTCGCGACCCAAAACCCACCCTAGGAGTTAGAGTGAATCTTGGACGACTCAATCATGACTTACATGACTTGCTTGACAAACCAACCTGCAAAACCCCACAGAGCATATACAATAGAGGACATCATAGCGGAAACATAACTATAAAACACAGCGGAAGTCTAACAAACCTCTAAGTATATACATATGGTCCAAGTTTATACAAAAAGGTAACCAAAAGAAAGTGCGGACAGACCCGCCAAAATACATGGATAAAATCTCTCATCTCACCCACAGCTAATCCTCTCAGAATCTACAACCACCTAATGGTAACCCTCAACTGGAGGTTCCTCAAAAGGCTCCTCGACGTACTCCTCCTCCACCCATGGACTCGGAGCACAGATATCAAATGGAGCAGCTGCTCCGCCGTCACCTGCCGACATAAGAAGTACGGCTGAGCATGGAATACTCAGCGGGTACTAAGCACTAACCGACAGTAATAGCATACAGATAGCATACATAAAGGAGGAGACAATTCATGCATATAAAACAGGAAAAATTCATATCAGGACAATAAAGTAAAAGAGTATATAATCATGCTTGAATTCATAAAAGCCGGTAAAACCCTTGAAAATACCGTGCACTTGACTTGACTGAAAATACCATTTCCTTGCTTGGAAGCTTGTCACGTTTGTCTTATCCTATCGTATCATGCGTGTCATGCCATGTCATGCTTGCTTGGAAAGTAAACTACTTGTGAGGGAAGGGAGACCCTTCTTCCTAGAATGATTATGCTTGTCATGCCATGTCTTGTCATGCTTGCTTGAAAAAGTAAACTACTTGTGAGGGAAGGGAGACCCTTCTTCCTAAATGCCCATGCTTGTCATGTCCTTTCACTTGTGAGATGTTCTTGTGAGATGTACTTGCGAGGGAAGGGAGGCCCTTCTTATGTTATGTATGCACTTGTGAGGGAAGGGAGACCCTTCTTATGAAAATGCATGATTGTCTTATCCTTGCCAAAAGCGAGGTAAAACATATCGTACGATATGCCCCACCTCTAAATCCCATTCTTGAAAACCTCGGTAAATCATGTCATGTATGCGTGCTCGTGAGGTCGTGTGCATACTTGCATGTGGAATTAAATATGGCATTTGAGTAATTCATAACACATAACACATAACATCAATGATTTGGGAAATTTAATATTGATATCATTTAAGGAAAGCGAACAATCACACTATCATAACCCTAGCAATTTCCATAAACCTTAAACATGCATTTTCTTAATTTATCATTCATTTTATTCACCTTGGCATTTCATCAAACATGGTACATTCATTATTTATTAACCCTACAACATGCTTTTCTAGGTGGGTTATACTCACATCACACTTGTATGTTTATTATTAGTACAATGCCCTTCCCCATTCATTCATTACATCATCCACACGGCATCCATTCGCCAACATCCATCTCCATTTACCATACATACCACCAATCTCATAACACATATATAAATGAAGGAAAATAAGGAGAAACAAAGGAAAAAGGGAAGCTATAACTAGGAGGGTAGTAAGAAGTACCGACCTTGACAAATGGGGGAAGAAATCCTCCACCAAACGCACGTGAGTTGCTGCCCTAGCTTGAGGAGAGTGCCCCACACGAGCTCCACGAATGCTTGAACCGAAATCTTGAAGAAATCGAGCTTGAGGTTGATCTAGGGTTTCAAAACCCTTAGATTTCTCTTCAAAATGGAAACCCTAGGTTTAGGAACCCTTTCTCCTCTCTTCTAATCTCCCAAATCTTCTAAGGGTTGAGAATGAGCCCTAAAGGCTCGGGTAATCCTATATAAGAAAGGGTATAACACCCGAATGCCGAAATTGCCCTTAGTGAAAATTCTGTAAAACGCGAGGACCGAGCGATCGGTGTTAATGACCGATCGATCGGTTGCCTACCGATCGATCGGTTTCATAACCGAGCGATCGGTTGAAATTTCACTCTCTGGAAAATTTCCCCATAGAAAAATCTCGACCAGTCGATAGCCTCCGAGCGATCGGTTTTGGACCGATCGATCGCTCCATGGACCGAGCGATCGGTGGTCTGCAGGTCCAAACTGTTTTGGCCATAACTTTTGACTCGTTCGTCCGATTTTGACGATTCAACTTGCGTTGGGTTCGTACTTCGAAAACGAACATTTCTGACGTTTCAGAATTTCTAATTTCTTCCTTATTTATTAATTGCATTACGTTAAAGGAAAAATGGCTACGAAGGGTCATGCATAAATGTGAAAAGGTCCGGGGCTCTACAGCCAACTCGTGGCTTCCCACTTGAACCATACTATTTCGACACACTTTATCTGTCAATACTGTTTTGCCGAGAGGAGTCGAGATGGCTAACTCCGGTTCTAGCTGACTAGGCTCCACAGAAAAGCCTTCTGAAAAAATCGGCGAGACAAACGAATGAGTAAACCTGGTATCAATCAACACTCGAGCCAAACACTCATTGACTAGTAGGGTTCCTTGCACTACATCATCAGATGCAAGTGCATCACCCTCTGTCAAGGCAATAACTCGCCCCTGGTTCGCCTGGCGAGGCGGAGGTGTAGACCGGGTAGTCTGGGATGACGCCTGATATGATCCTGCTGGGAGTGCTGGGGGCCTAATCCCCTGAGACTGGCCTGGTAAATGCCGACTGGGGCAATCCCTGATCATATGGCCCTGGCGACCACAATGAAAACATCCACCCGATGCTCTTCGGCAATCTCCTGCTGGGTGCCTTCGGTCGCATGAAGTGCAGACCTCGTGTGTATAAGTCGGAGGGACCGAAGGTGGAGCATACCTCACCGTCTGAGGTGTAACTGGCCGTGGAGCTGGAAGAGCCTGAAGTCGCGGTGCCTGAGGCACATACTGCCGGGGAGCTGGAGGTGCATAAGATGGCCTCATCGGTGGTGCTGGCCATGCATACTGATAAGGGCCGGTACGAGCCCGCCTCTCTAGAGGTGCTGAACTACTGGATTGGCCTCTCGTCAATTCCCTCTTCTTGGACACCGCCTCAGAGTTAGTCTCAACCAACAAGGCTTTATCCACCACTTCAGCGTAAGTGGCGTGCCTAAAGACCAATACTTTCTCCATGATAACATCCTTGAGTCCTTGCTCAAACCTCCTCGCCTTCATTGCCTCGGTGGCAATCATATGTGTCGCGAAGCGTGATAGCTCCGAGAACTTGGCCTCATAAGCGGCCACAGACATCGAACCTTGCTCAAGGTTGATGAATTCTCTCTCTTTCTTTTCCCGAGCTCCAACCGGGAAATACTTCTTATAGAACGTATCCTTAAACTCCTCCCAAGTCCACGGTTGACCTTGCATGGTCAAGTCCCGTGTCCTCAATGCGGACAACCACCAATGGTGGGCTTCACCTTCTAGCATGAAAACTGCCCATGCTACTTTCTCTTCCTCTCTAGGAGAGAGCACTGCAAATATCTTCTCAACCTGGAGGATCCAAGCCTCCGTAGCAAGAGGGTCCACACTCGCATGGAAGGATGGAGGCCTCAATCTCCGGAATGCCTCAACTCCAGCTGTACGATGTACTGGAGCTCTAGGCGGTGGAGTAGGTGCCGCTGACGCTGGTATAGTTTACCGAGCCGCCAGGATGGCGAGTGTCTCAGCAATAGAGCCTAAGACCTGAGAGAGGTCCGGCTGCTCATCCTCATCCCGTGAAGAAGAGGAAGCTTTGGTATGTGGTCCACGACCCCGTGTGTTCCGTCTCATGACTAAAGTCCTGAGAATAATAACACCACATGAGTCTAACTTGAAACCACAGTTTATTTCAATGCCATTTCACAATAATTCAATTTGTATTAGTTGTATAATACTAATACACATCACATCAAGTCATCAGAGTATTCATCACATTATATGTTCTAACGTACCTAGGACCCGTACTTGGTTAAAGCAACCATTTTAGACTAAGACTAAAGTTTAGTCTTACACTTGGAACCAGACTCGCTCCCGACTTACTTCCTTCCTAACTTGTTTCCTAACATATGCTCTTGTCAAGCCGTGGTATAAGATTCTAAGTGACCCTAGAGACCTAAAGCCTAGGCTCTGATACCACTTCTGTCGCGACCCAAAACCCACCCTAGGAGTTAGAGTGAACTTTGGACGACTAATCATGGCTTACATGACTTGCTTGACAAACCAACCTGCAAAAACCCACAGAGCATATACAATAGAGGATGACAGCGGAAACATAACTATAAAACACAGCGGAAGTCTAACCTCTAAGTATATACACATGGTCCAAGTTTAATACAAAGAAATCAAAACAAAGAAAGTGCGGACATGCCCGCCAAAATACATGGATATAATCACTCATGCTCACCCACAGCTAATCCACTCAGAATCTAACACCACCTACTGATAACCCTCTACGGGAGGTTCATCCAAAGGCTCCTTGACGTACTCCTCCTCCACCCATGGACCAGGAGCACAAACATCAAATGGAGCAGCAGCTCCCTCAGAACCTGCCGACATAAGAAGTACGGCTGAGCATAGAATATTCAGCGGGTACCAAGCACTAACCAACAGTCATAGCATACGTATAGCATACATAAAGCAGGAAACAATTCACGCATATAAAGCAGGAATGATTCATATCATGACAATAAAGTAAAGAAATATAATTCATCATGTTTGCAATCATAAAAGCCGGTAAAACCCTTGAAATCTTGTGCACTTGACTTGACTGAAATTACCCTTTTTATGCTTGAAACCTTGTCTACCGTGTCATGCGTGTCATGCTTGTATCATGCGTGTATCATGCTTGCTTGTTCTGAAAAGTAATCTACTTGTGAGGGAAGGGAGACCCTTCTTCCAAGAATGCTCATGCTTGTCCTTCCACTTGTGAGATTCACTTGTGAGATGTCCTTGTGAGATGCACTTGTGAGGGAAGGGAGACCCTTCTTATGATATGTATGCACTTGCGAGGGAAGGGAGACCCTTCTTATGAAAATGCATGATTGTCTTGTCCTTGCCAAAAGCGAGGTAAAACATATCGTAGGATATGCCCCACCTCTAAATCCCATTCTTGAAAACCTCGGTAAATCATGTCATGTATGCGTGCTCGTGAGGTCGTGTGCATACTTGCATTTGGAATTAAATATGGCATTTGAGTAATTCATAACACATAACATCAATGATTTGAGCAATTTAGTATTCATATCATTTAGGGAAAGCGAACAATCACACTATCATGACCCTAGCAATTTCCATAAACCTTAAACATAAAATTTATTAATTTATTATTCACCTTGAAATTTCATCAAACATGGTGCATTCATTATTTATTAACCCTACAACATGCTTTTCTAGGTGGGTTATGCTCACATCATACGTGTTTGTTCATTATGGATACAATGCCCTCCCCATTTCATTCATCACATCATTTCACACGGCATCCAATCGCCAATTCCGTCTCCATTCACCATTCACACCCGTCCATCTCATAGCACATGTGTAAATGAAAGAAAACAAAGAGAAATAAAGTAAAAGAAGGAACTATAACTAGGAGGGTAGCAAGAAGTACCGACCTTGAAGAAATGAGGAAGAAACCCCTTCCAAAAACGACCGTGAGGTGCTGCCCAAGCTTGGGGAACGCTCTCCACGGGTGCTTGAGCAGTGATCTTGGAGAAAAGCCGGACTTGAAGTGATCTAGGGTCTCAAAACCCCTTTGATTTCTCTTCCAAAGACAAGCCCTAGGTTGGAATCGCCTTCTCCCCTTTCTCCTATTCTCTCAAACTCTCTAAGTGTCGAATGATGCCCTAAAGGCTCGGGCAAGACTCTTAAGGTAAGAGTAAACCGACCAAAAAACCATAATACCCTTACTGAAATTTCTGCAAAAATGCGAGTACCGAGCGATCGATGTTAATGACCGATCGATCAGTTGCCTACCGATCGATCGGTTTCATAATCGAGCGATCGGTTAAAATTTCACTCTCTGGAAAATTTCCCCATACAAAAATCTTGACCAGTCGATAGCCTCCGAGCGATCGGTTTTGGACCGATCGATCGCTCCATGGACCGAGCGATCGGTGGTCTGCAGGTCCAAACTGTTTTGACCATAACTTTTGACTCGTTCGTTTGATTTTGACGATTCAACTTGCGTTGGGTTCGTACTTCGAAAACGAACATTTCTGATGTTTCGGAATTTCCAATTTCTTCCTTATTTATTAATTATACCTCTTTAAGGGCAAAATGGCAACGAAAGTGTCATGCATGAAATGTGAAAAGGTCCGGGGCTCTACAATCATATACATTAATTATACACATAATAGTATATTATACACTTTGGTTTCCTAGCGAAGCTACGTTCTAAAATTGGTTAAAGCACTAGCCGATTAAGACCAAGACTAATGATTAGTCTCTACTTGAAAGACGAATACCTCATCTTCCGCTCAGAAGAGAACCTAGTCCTTAAGCTTGATACCAATTCTGTCGTGGTACCAACCTCTAACTAGAATACACTCAACTCGAAGGCGACATGTCTCTCTTAAAACAAAAACCCCAGCCCGAGGGAATCTAGAGCCTAAGCTCTGATACCAAGTCTGTCAGGACCCAAAATACCCCCTAGGAGTTTGGGATACTTTAGTTCTTGACCGTCGTGTCAAACCATCCTATTTGACATATAAGGCATACTTAACATCCTGTACAACATATAAAACATAATATAGCGGAAACAAAATACAAAATTTTATACACATACTATATCCAAGTTTATACAATAAACCAAAATAAAGGGCGAACATCCTCGCTCATCAAAATACATGTATCTATTTGTCTCTCCCTATCCTCACTCATTAAGGGGCCACCACCTATCGAGTACCCTCTGATACTCATGAAGCTCTTCCGGAGTAGGTACTTCCTCAACATATTCCTCCTCGACCCAAGGCTCCTGAGGACGCTCACCTCCAATGTCGAAGGCACCTGCCGACATAATATGTATGGCTGAGTATTGAATACTCCGCGTATACAAACCACTAGATAGTAATATCACAAACATGAATACAACATATATATCATAGTTTAAATCATTTCACATGCATTACTTTAATCAGAGTGCGGAAAACTTAATTTGAAAACAATCATGTGCATATATCTCGGAGAAACATCTTCTTTTGCTTTACCATCTTTACTTGACATTTCTTTACATCTTTGCATTACAGGTATTGTAAAATACCTTAGTTTCATTACTTTCCATCTATAGGTATTTAAAATACCTTAGATCCACCTAAGGAGTCGGGCAACTAGTACCCATGTACCCACATAAACTGGGCGAGCCTACTATTATCCTCACCTTCGGCCACATTTGGAGTAGACGACCAGTATCCATCTCCCTTCTGGGTGGCCTGCTATTCGTCAAAATCCGATGACCAGTATCCCTTTCCCTTCCAGGCGGCCTGCTATCGTGCCTCCCCGATCGGTATTACTTGATTGATTAGTACCCATGAACCCATAGGAGATGGGCGGGCCTTCTATCAACCTGAGATACAAGACTAGAATCATCTCGTACCATTACTTTTCCATATACTTTCCATTTCGTTCCATTCACTTTCCCTTTACATCTTATACTTTACTTTTGCCTTTACTTCTTTGGATAACCATAATTGATAAAATCTCAATCATGCAACATATGTGCTTGTGTAGCAATTGTGAATAACATGGTAGACAAAAAGGAAACTCTACATATCACAATATTTCACCTTTTCATTTATAGTAATAGCCAAGGTATAAGTAAAGTCATACACATCCAAGCACAAGTAGAACATATGGTTTTCTCATTGGTTTTCCCCAAAACTTAAGGCTTTTAATCATGCTTTTCATCTTTGAATTTTAACATCAAGAACAAATAATAAAATAGGAATTGCTCCACTTTTTATTCGTTGGTTGAAAGCATAAAAGTATCACAATTTTCTTGTAAGATTCCCTACTAGTTCATAACACCATACAAAGGAATTTATCTTGAATTTATAAGATGGTTTATGAAATTAAAAGCTAGTAGAGTGTATCTACCTTAAAAAGGAAGTTCTTAAACTTCTGTGTATTGAATCAAGCTTGAGGAAAGCTTGGTTGAAGCTTTGGAAAAACTGGGTTTGAAAACCCCCTTCTTCAAGAACACGAACATAATTTCTTTGGAGAAATTCCAAGCTTTGAAATCACCTTAGTGATGATTTGTGAGCTTGAGAACACTAAAGGAAGGAAGCTTGACAAGGTTGGAACCTCACTTGAGCGTGGGGAAGAAGAGTTGGAAAGGAACAAAGTTTATCTTCTTCTTATTCTTCAATCTCTCTCTCAATTACATTCAAGGGTTTAGTAACCCTTATACATGAAATTTAGACCCAATTTATAGCCTAAAGGCTGCCAAATATCTCAAAATATCGTAGAAAAATATCCCCCAAGGTCGGTGATGTGTTACAGCTCATTATTGGACGTTTTTGGCCATTTTCGAGTTGAATTCGTCTATGAAATCAACCCGCAGCACACTTCGTCGCCGAAATTGAACTCTGCCTGGGCGGTTTTTCCCGCTTGGTATTTTGACCATAACTTTTGACTCGCTTATCCGATTTTGGTGATTCAACTTGCGTTGAATTTTTATTTCAGAGGGGAACAACATTTATGTTTTACAAAAATTCTAATTTTGAGCTATAACTGATCTAAATGGGCCCACAAGTGGACTGGTCCTGGGATGACTGTCAGCAGACCAAAATTTACAGCAGACTAGTTTGCCGAAATCTGACATTTGGCTTAACTTCTATACCTAATCTAAAAATGTGATAAACATGAACCTCAAAGAGGGTTTCAATACCTTTCTAAAAATTTAAGAATCACTCGATTCCGATCAGCGGTGAGAATTCTAGAGCTCTTTAAAGTTGAGGGTATGTTTAGGCATCCATTTCTTTGACACTTAGAGTACGTTATACTCTCATTTTTCATTTATCACAAACCCCCAAAAACACTTTCCATACATATTTTGATTAATTCAAAACCTCATTTCATTATAAAACTGTAGCACCCCGGACTTTTCTATACTTAATGAATACCGTTTTCGTAGCTAATTGGCCTTTCTCATAGTCTAATTAATAAATAAGAGAGAAATCGGAAATTCTGAAACATCAGAAATGTTCATTTTCGAAAGATGAACCCAATGCAAGTTGAATCGTCGAAATCCAGCGAGCGAGTCAAGAGATATGGTCAAAACAGTCCAGACCTACAGAGCACCGATCGCTCTGTCCAGTCAGCGATCGATCGGTCCAAAACCGATCGATCGGTATCTATCGCACGGTCAAAGATTTTGTATGGGGAAATTTTCCAGAGAGTAGTTTTTTGACCGGTCGCTCGGCCAGAGTACCGATCGCTCGGTAGGAAACCGATCGATCGGTCATAACCACCGATCGCTCGGTCCCCGTGTTTTGCAGAAAATTTTGTAAGGGCATTTTCGTCTTTTGGGTGTTAAACCCTTTCTTATAAGGCTAGGCCCGAGCCTTAGAGATTATTTACAACACTTAGAAGCTTTTGAGAGTTAGGGAGAGAGGAGAAGAGACTCTAACCTAAGGTTTTGATTTTGAGAAGGAATCAAAGGGGTTTAAGAACCCTAGATCATCCTCAACTTGGATTGCTTCAAGTTCAAGGTTCAACTCGTGTGGGACTCCTCCTCCAAGCTAGGGCAGCACCCACACACGTTTTTTTTGAAAGGGGTTTCTTCCCCAACTCAAGTCTTCCTTAAGCAAGGGTTGTTCCCTACCCTTTTTGGAGCTTCAATCAAGGTTCCTACCAAGATCAAGCCTTGATCTAAGGTTAGTACACCCTACTAACTTACCCTAGCAATAAATCTAAGTTTTCTTTATGAAATGTGATTTATGCAATTATGTTTGCTTTCTTGTGAAATGTATCATCCCTAATAAATATAAACAAGATAAAGAAATGGTATGGATGTTTGGATGGATGTTGGATGTGGCGATTGGATGCCGAATGGGTGATGTATGGTATGTGTGGGTCGTGGATTAGAAAATGGAGGATGGGCATTACACAAATAATAAACTTACCTTGTGTGATTGAATGTAAAATATGCACTAAAAAGGAGAAAATGAACAATGAGGAAACTTGTATGCTAAGTGTTTGACAAAATACCTAAACTATGAAATAATGATTTAATGAAGAAATGGAAAGGGGCCTTATGCATATATTCTCATGAATGATGAATGGATTTAAATACCATGTTGATTACTCAAATTCTCATATTCATATATTGTGAATTGAATGGTGATGTCATACCTCTCCTATTATCCTTATTCCATGGTTGTCACGATTGACACGTACACGAGCACGCATGATAGCATGAACCGAGATTTCAAGAGCATGTGCATATAATAACCAACAAGAAAATATTGCATGTCAAGGAGGTTGGTAGCCCAGGGACATTGAGTACTAGCCTCTGGCTCACAAGAAAACCCCTAAAACACCTATTGTCAAGGAGGTTGGTAGCACAGGAAAAATTCGGGCACTAGCCTCTGGCTCACAAGAAAACTAAACAAGTAATAAAAATCACCTATTCTCAAGGAGGTTGGTAGCCCAGGGACATTCCGGTACTAGCCTCTGGCTCACAAGAAAACCATACATATCAAGGAGGTTGGCAGCCTAGGGAGATTCGGGTGCTAGCCTCTGGCTCACAAGTTACAAGATGCAAGGTTACAAGATGATGACAAGACATTCATGCATGCACGCATACATGATTTTTACAATGCATACCGAGACATGGAAACGGGTTTTGGAATTCCACAGCCACCGCCGCAAGGACTTGGAATTCCAGGTTGGGGATCGAGTCTTTGTGAAAGTATCTCCTAGCGAAGGGATTATGAGATTCGGCAAAAGAGGCAAGCTCAGTCCTCGCTATGTTGGACCGTTTGAGATTATCACGCGGGTTGGTGAAGTTGCTTATCGAGTAGCTCTTCCACCTTACATGGCCGCGGTTCACAACGTTTTCCATGTGTCTATGCTTCGGAAGTACATTACGGATCCTTCGCATGTCATAGACTTGGATCCGTTGGAAATTCGAGAGGATCTCACGTTAGTTGAGAGGCCGGTTCATATATTGGATTGGAGAGATCAAGTCCTTCGCAACAAAACGATTCCATTGGTTCTCGTACAGTGACAACATCATGCTCAAGAAGAGTCTACATGGGAGCGTGAAGCCGAAGTCAAAGCGAAGTACCCGAAATTGTTTGAATGAGTTTTGTATAGGTTTTGTATATGACTTGTAATTTTTTTTTGGTTGGTAATGCAAGTATCGTCTAAATTTCGAGGATGAAATTTTTGTAAGGAGGGGAGGATGTAGAGCCCCAGACTTTTTCATGCTTAATACATAGCACTTTCGTTGCCAATTTGCCTTTAAAGTAGTGCAATTAATAAATAAGGAAGAAATTGGTTCCTTTTCGTAGTACGAACCCAACGCAAGTTGAATCGTCGAAATCCGACGAGCGAGTCAAAAGATATGGCCAAAACAGTCTGGACATGTAGGCAACCGATCGCTCGGTCCATAGAGCGATCGATCGGTCCAAAACCGATCGATCGGTAGCTATCGACTGGTCAAGATTTTTGTATGGGGAAATTTTTCAGAGAGTTGATTTTTGGTCGAGAGCTCGGTCAACACACCGATCGCTCGGTGGGCAACCGATCGATCGGTCATAAACACCGATCGCTCGGTCCTCGTGTTTTTGCAGAAATTTTATTAAGGGTGTTTTCATCTTTTAGGCGTTTCACTCATGCCTTAAAGGCTTTGCCCGATCATTTGAGGGTTCATACACAACCCTTAGAGTCTTTTGAGAGATAGAGAGAAAGGAGAAGGGTTTCCAAAACCTAGGTTTTCATTTGGGGAGAAATCAAAGGGGTTAAGACCCTAGATCAACCCCAAGCCCGTTTTCTTCAAGATCAAAGCTCAAGCATTCGAGGAGCTCGTGATCCAAGCTAGGGCAGCAGCTACACGGTCGTTTTTGGAAGGGGTTTCTTCCTCATTTCTTCAAGGTCGGTACTTCTTGCTACCCTCCTAGTTATAGTTCTTCTTTTCCTTTATTGTCTTTGTGTTCCTTTATACATCCATGTATTATGAGATGGGTTGTGAATGGTGAATGGTGAATGATGAATGGAGATGAATGTGGGCGATTGGATGCCGTGTGTATTGATGTGATGGATGAACGGGGAGGGCATTGTACCCATAATAAACATACATATGTGATGTGAGTAAAACCTACCTAGAAAAGCATGTTGTAGGGTTAATAAATAATGAATGCACCATGTTCGATGAAATGCCAAGGTGAATAAAATGAATAATAAATTAAGAAAATGCATGTTTAAGGTTTATGGAAATTGCTAGGGTCAGGATAGTGTGATTTTTCGCTTTCCCTAAATGATATGAATATTAAATTGCCCAAATCATTGATGTTATGTGTTATGAATTACTCAAATGCCATATTTAATTCCAAATGCAAGTATGCACACGACCTCACGAGCACGCATACATGACATGATTTACCGAGGTTTTCAAGAATGGGATTTAGAGGTGGGGCATATCCTACGATATGTTCTACCTCACTTTTCACAAGAAAACAAGAACAAACATTTCACAAGGGGTCTCCCCTCATTCACAAGTGCATAGCATAAAGAAGGGTCTCCCTTCCCTCGCAAGTGCATCTCACAAGGACATCTCACAAGTGAATCTCACAAGTGGAAGGACAAGCATGAGCATTCTAGGAAGAAGGGTCTCCCTTCCCTCACAAGTAGTTTACTTTTCCGAGTAAGCATGACAGGACATAGCATAACAAGCATGAGCATTCTAGGAAGAAGGGTCTCCCTTCCCTCACAAGTAGATTACTTTTCAGAACAAGCAAGCATGATACACGCATGATACAAGCATGACACAGTAGACAAGTTTTCAAGCATAAAAAGGGTAACTTCAGTCAAGTCAAGTGCACAAGATTTCAAGGGTTTTACCGGCTTTTATGAATTCAAACATGATGAATTGTATTGCTTTACTTTATTGTCATGATATGAATTATTCCTGCTTTATATGTGTGAATTGTTTCCTGCTTTATGTATGCTATCCGTATGCTATGACTGTTGGTTAGTGCTTGGTACCCGCTGAGTATTCCATGCTCAGCCGTACTTCTTATGTCGGCAGGTGATAGCGGAGCGGCTACTCCTTTTGATGTATGTGCTCCTGGCCCATGGGTGGAGGAGGAGTACGTTGAGGAGCCTGTGGAGGACCCTTCGGTTCGAGGGTTATTATTAGAGGTAGTAGATTCTGAGTGATAGAGCTGTGGGTGAGATGAGAGATATACATTCATGTAATTTGGCGGGTCTGTCCGCACTTTCTTTTGGATTTCTTTTGTGTAAACTTGGATTTGTATATACATATAGAGGTTTGTTTAGACTTCCGCTGTGCTTTATGGTTATGTTTCCGCTACGATGTCCTCTATTGTATATGCTCTGTGGGTTTTGCGGGTTGGTTTGTCAAGCAAGTCATGACTAGTCGTCCAAAGTTCACTCTAACTCCTAGGGTGAGTTTTGGGTCGCGATAGTATCGTATTACCTAAGTTAGAGAATACTTTGGTGGAATCAAAACAGTCAGATTGCTGCTCAGTTATAAATGAACTCATCAGATCTGAGAATCATTGAAACTGTTCAATGTGAATGAGAGACCAACTATCTAATAGTATGTTTATGCAAGAGGTCTCTCATTACATGCAATCAGCCAGTGTACATTTAAGCACCCAATATGTTGATGTGTAGTCTCCACTACAATAGTTTGAGATAAAACTACATCTCAACTATTGAGAACATCTTAACATAGTGGCAGCCATATATAAGTGAAGTGCCTAGCTTCACCCATAGCTGTGACTATATAAGTTATAAGGAATTGGAAAGCTATATCTGCCTGTGATAGTCCCATCACATAGCTTTCCTATAATATATCCTATAGATGTCGCGCCCCAAAATACCCCCTAGGAGTTTAGGGATACTTTAGGCGTGACTATACGTACCTGCCAAACCATCCTGTCATGAACAAGATAATTACAGTACTAAAACAATGATAATCAGAGCGCGGAAGCTAAACATAAATGCGGAAGTGTAAACTAACTTTTTCTTTTCTTCTAAGATTTCCAAAATAGTATTCCAAGTTAACATATATACAAAACATGTCTAAGTCTAAGGTGGACAGACCCACCTATCAAAATGTCAAAATACATAAGCACCTTCTCGTACTCTCCCCTCAACAATAGTCAAGGTACGGCCACACATTAAGGTCTCGATCTGCTTGAGACTGCAGTGGGATAGACGGCTCTCTCTCCTCTATATACTCTTCTCGACCCAAGGCTCCGGGTTGAGGGCTCCCTCAGTACCTGCCAACATGAAAGTACGACTGAGCATGGAATACTCAACGAGTACAAGCTACTAGCTAACCATAACAATAATGAACACAACAACGGTCAAATCAGAGCATCACAAAAGAAATAGCATAAGACATGGTACAATACAATCATCTTGACGTGTGTGCATGAATGCGAAAACTCTGATAAAACTCACGCTTGGAAATCCGTTTCATGTCCCGGTATGGCTTGTAGAAATCATGTATGCATGAATGCCTTGTCGTCATCTTGAAAACTTGCATCTTGTAACTAGTGAGCCAGAGGCTAGCACCCGAATCTCCCTGGGCTGCCAACCTCCTTGATATATGGTTTTCTTGTAAGCCAGAGGCTAGTACCAGAATGTCCCTGGGCTACCAACCTCCTTGACAATATGTGATTTTTATTACTTGTTTAGTTTTCTTGTGAGCCAGAGGCTAGTACCCGAATGTCCCTGGGCTACCAACCTCCTTGACAATATGTGTTTTGGGTTTTCTTGTGAGCCAGAGGCTAGTACCCGAATCTCCTTGGGCTACCAACCTCCTTGACATGCAATGTTTTCTTGTTGATTTCTTATATGCATATGCTCTTGAAAAGCTCGGTTCATGCAACCATGCGTGCTCGTGTGCGTGCCAATAGTGAAAATCCTGATGATATGCTTGGATGAGAGGGTCACAAAAGCATAGCATTCCCATTTTTGAATACAAGCATAAAGGCTTATGGATAACATGTAGGGCATTTGATCAAGGTAGGCATTTAAACATAATAGCTCAATACATGCTTTCAAAATTCCAATTCATTTATTCAATACGTCATTTAAGCATTTTACCAAACACTTGGTGTGCAATCCCATTCCTAGTCATTTTGTTTCGATTTCTTAATGCATATATTTTATCACACCACACAAAATGTATTTATTATGTTTGAAGTGCCCATCCAGCATTTTCCAATACCCATTCATCAACCAACACGGCATCCAATCGCCTCAACCCATTTCATCCATTCATACATCCCACATTCATTCACATTATCTTGTTTAGGTTTTGGATATATAGTATGTTTCCAAGGAAAAGGGAATATAAGATCAACATCATGATTTTAAAAGAAGAAAGCCTAGAGTATTGCTAGAGAAGTTAGTAGAGTGTACTAACCTTGAAGATCAAGCTTGATCTTTGAGGAATCCTGTAATTGAGGATGGTTCTAGCTTGGAATCCTTCAAGCTTGCTCCCTTGATCTCAATCCCAAAGCCCTCTTTGGATATTTTTTTTTGCCTTCAATCTCTCCTCTTCCTTTTCCCCTTCTTTCTCTCCTTAGGTTTAGAAAACCCCAAATGGGATCCCTAAACAAGACAAGGATTTAAAACCCCCAAATTCAGAATCTGCTACCACATGCGATCGATCACACACTTATCTGCGATTGATCGCAGGTCCTTGCGATCGATCGCACATTAATACGATCTATCGCACATGAACCCGAATACATTGGTCTGATTTCACTCTGTATGCGATTGATCACACACTATTGCGATCAATCCCAGATCACTGCGATCTGTCGCACAGGGATCCCCATCTATTGCATATGGTCCCGAGACCTTGGGACCTATTTCGCCTGCATGCGATCAATCGCACCAAACCTGCGATCGATCGCACATCCCAGATTTTGTTGTTTTCTTCCATTTTCCCTTACATTGGTAATTCGGCCATAACTTGTGACTCGGTTGTCTGATTTGGAGGATTCAACTTGCGTTGGATTCGTCTTTCGAAGGGGAACATTCTTGACATGTTAGAATTTCCAATTTCTTCTTGATTTATTGACCAAATTACCCCTAAAGTCATCTGATCCGCAAATGGGTTTCAGTAACTCGAGTTTTCGATATGTCTGACTTAGGAATACTACTTCCTAACACTTAGAGTTTCTTTAAATTTTCTCATTTCATAGAAATAAGAGGATTACAAAGGCAAAATGCCTTGGAACGGTTTTTAATACATGGCAAAAAGTTCTGGGGTTCTACAATAGACCTTTATCGATATCTTATATCGTATAGATCATCTCATGATCATGGTCAATTACCCATAATGAATACACAATAGATAAAATATAAGTCTCTATTAATCAAATTAATAAGAATCTTACAATCTAAATGACTTTTCTGGGCATCATGTCTAACATGAGCCTCAGTCCACCAACGGATCAGTGGTCATTGACTGGATGACGCTTCGGCATTGTTGGAGAGAGTGTAGACCTACTCTCCTGCTTGATCTTCCGCTTTTGTGGCGTCTTTGATAGTCAGCTCATCAAACGTCTGTGCCATGTTGAACACTTCTGGATCTGAAATCTCTAAAGACTCGGCATTTGGCTGGGGGTTTGAGATTTTGGTAAATGGTCCGAGAGGGGTATCAGGGTAGGTTTTGAATGTTTTAACATGAAAGGTTACAGAGATGTGGGGTCAGGGTTCTGGTTTTGCGAACCTGCTGCTCTTCTTTGTTAGATTGGAGAGATAGTCCTCAAACTTGGACTTGTACCCTAATCCGAATGGCGTGTGTATCGAGGAAGTACATATCTTTTTTTCATTCCCTGGTTTCTGAATCCCAGACCTGACCCTGGTTGGTAGTTCATTCTGGCCATCATCTTGACAAATGGCGGTACTGCTTGTTTGTTCTGCTCTTCTATCTGGTCGATAGAACTGACCTGCTCAAACTGGTATGTTATGAAGGCGGTGCCTTGCCCCAACTCCTGGATGTCCCCGAGGGAACTCACCATCTCCTCTTAAGGGATCACGACCAAGTGGTCATCCTGAATGAACTTGATTCTTTGATGGAGAGATGAGGGAATGGCTCTGGCTGCATGGATCTACGGCCTCCCAATGAGCAAAGTGAATGAGGCTGGCACATTTACGACTTGACCCAATGTCGCCCAAATTCTACCTGGTTGAGTTGTCAAAAGTCCTGATGGTCATGGGTCTCTTCTTTACTTGACCAAGGTTCAAACCCAAGTTTTGTTGTGTAGATAAAGTGCAGACATTTAGGCCGGAACCGTTGTACTTGAAAATGTGCTTAACTGTTGTCCAATGCTCAAGATCCGGGTTTGATTGATAACTACTCATGATACTCACTGCGTGACAAATATCATCAAAACGGATGTTCCAACTTTGATAAGCTTGCTTAAGACCATATATGGATTTTATCAATTTTCATACTTTATTATTTTGGCTATAGAGTTCAAAACCTTCGGGCTGGTCCATATAAGTATCATCTTGAATGTTTCCATTCAAGAAAGCGGTTTTGAAATCCATCTGCCAAATTTCATAATCATTGTAAGCAACAATTGATAACAGAATTCTAAAGGACTTAAGCATTGCTACTGATGAAAAGGTTTCCTCATAGTCAATACTAGCTCTTTGATTATAACCTTTCGCTACAAGTCTTGCTTTAAAGGTCTCTACCTTTCCATCGGATCCACGTTTCCTCTTGTAGATCCATTTACACCCAATGGATCTTATTCTCTCAGGTTTTTCAACCGAGGTCCAGACACCATTTGAGTACATGGAGTCCATTTCAGATTCCATAGCCTTATGCCAATTATCAGAATCAATATCACATATTGTCTCTTGATAAGTATAAGGATCATCATCTAAGGAATCTAATTCCATAGTATATACCTCATGCTGATAAGACAATCTATCTGAAGGTTGACCAATCCTTGTACTTCTCCCAGGCTGTTGTGTACTTAAAGGTTCAGTTAAGATAGGTTTAACCATGGTCATTTTATTCTGATTTTGCTCCTCATAATCTATTCTAAATCCACTTTCTCTATTGAGGATAAAATCCTCTTCTAGAAAAATGTCATTCCTGTTTACAAACATATTTTGTTCATTAGGATTATAAAAATAGAATCCAAGAGTTTCTTTTGGGTATCATATAAATAGGCACTTCTCAGTCCTACTTTCCAACTTGTCAATGTTCTGCTTTCGCACATGAACTGGACAACCCAATATCCTAACATGCTTTAGACTAGGCTTTTGCCCATTCCATAGCTCGAAAGGAGTTTTGGAAATAGACTTAAAAGGTACCCTGTTCAATAGATAAATAGCAGTCTCTAATGTATATCCCTAAAAAGAAATTGGCAAATCAGTATTATTCATCATAGAACGAACCATATCCAATAAGGTTCGATTTCTTCTTTCTGAAACACCATTAAGCTAAGGTGTTCCTGGTGGAGTCGATTGGGGATAAAATTTCATTATCTCTAAGATATTCCATGAACTCATTCGAGAGATACTCTCCTCCTCAGTCGGATCTGAGAGTTTTACCAGATTGCTTTTCTACTTTATTTCAGAATTCTTTGAACTTTTTAAAAGATTCCGACTTATGTTTCATTAGATATATGAAACCAAATCTGGAAATATCATCTATGAATGTTATGAAGTAGATAAAGCCACCTCTTACTGAATGATTCATGGGTCCATATACATCAGTGTGAATTAATTCCAATATACTAGTGGCTCTCTTTGGTTTGCCTGAAAATGGCCTTTTAGTCATTTTACCTTGCAAATAAGGTTCACCAGTTGGATAAGGTTCAACATGTAAATGGTTTAAAGGACCATCCTTTACCAATCTATTGATCCTATCCAAATTGATATAGCCTAACCTGAAATGCCATAAGTATGTTGGATTCACAAAATCTCTACCTCTTTTCTGAGGCTTCACACTTGTAAGCTTATTATCCTCAATGTTATTAACAGAATTGCAAATATGATCAATATACTAAAGACCATTAGACAATGTGCCAGAAACAATAAATCTATTATTGTACTTGATAACTACACTAGTATCAAAATGAATTGAATAACCATAAGAGATTAAACTAGAAACAGAAATCAAATTTCTGCGCATTTCTGGCACATATAAACAATCTTTCAAAACTAAGATCCTATCTAAAGCAAATTCTAAAATATAAGTCCTGATGGTGATCGCAACAAAACTTGCTTCCGTTCCTATCCTTATATTGACTTCCCCATCATTGAGCTTTCTGCTCTATTGAAACCCCTGCAACATATTGCAAATGTGTGAGGTAGATCCAGTATCTACACACCAGGAGTTAGAGGAACCAACAATGAGGTTGGATTCAATGATGAAAGATTCGAACATACCTTCCAAAGGTTTGTCCAAGAGGGATGCTAAGTAAACTCGGCAATGCCTCTTCCAGTGACCTGGTTTCTTGCAATAGAAGCAGACATTCTGATTCTTATCATTGTCCTTCTTCTTGAAAGATGTTTTCTTGTTCTTTCCTTTCTTGTCTTTGAGGAACTTGGAGAATTGAACTTCTTCTTTTTCTTACCTTTGTCTTTAGGCTTAGGCCTCGAAGGTCCAACTCCCTCTGCCACATATGCAAAAAGCTTAGTATGCTTCATAAGGTCTTCAGCTCCTTGCAACATATTTAGGAGCTCTGGCAGAGTAGTCTCCAACTTGTTCATGTTGAAATTCAACACAAATGCAGAAAAGGATTCCAAGAGAGAGTTTAGGATCGCATCCGTTTGACTTTGTTGATCAAGATCTGCACCAAGAGTCAAGAGTTCATTAATGAACCCCCATCATCTTGATGACATGCTCCCGGACTGGGCTTCCATCAGACATTCTAGTTCCCATTAGTCCTTTCATAGCCAACTGCCTAGCAGTCCTATTCTGTTCCCCAAACATCTCCTTAAGATTTGTCGTAATGTCCTTTACAGTACCAAAACTCTCGTGCTACTGTTGAAGGACATTAGACATAGATTCAAGAATGTAGCATTTGGCCAAACTATTTGACTCATGTCATTTAGAGGCATTCTCAACCTCCTCTTGGGTCTGAATTGCCTCATCAAATTCCGGATAATCGGAAGTATGAACATAAGCAATCTTCTGAGAGGTTAGCACAATGTCAAGGTTTCTTTTCTAGTCCACAAAATTAGGACCAGTCAATCGATTCTCATATAGAATCTTAGAAAGGGGATTCATGGCTTTCTACAAAATAAACATAAATAATTACATTATTATTCACACATATATTCATCGGGTTTTGGGATTTTAAATCTGCGATGATCCTCTCATCATTCTTCAAATTTCATAATTCTCTTAATTATATGAAATTAGGAAATAAACCTTTTATTTCAGATGAGTATTGGGATCCTTATAATACACATGTAATCTTCCATGCTAGGATAATATTACACATGCACCATAAGGTGGATAGTAGCTATCCATCAAACTGAACATCTCATGCATAACTCCTTATGTAAATTAGTAATTCACAATTTTCTTGTGACCTCCAAGGATGGCATGACTGTCACCTGTCAGCCGTCATGTTTCCCTGTTTAAGTGAAACACATTATTCTCAGTTGGCATATGATCAAAGATGTGCCTCCATGCTAGTTGACACTCCCTATCAGGCCATACACAAACTTATCTACTATAGAAATAATGCACTAGGAGTTTAATTTAGACTTAATTATGTTAAACTCCTATCAGAGAGACAAGACTCGGGCTAATTAATTCCTAGCCTTATTGATAATGGAAGGCCATAGGATTAATAATCTCATTTAGTATCACTTCATATTTTTCTTGAAGTGAATATAATAATCATGCATAATCATCATATAAATTATGAAAATTTTCGATAACAGGATTATCAAAGGAGTGATTAACTCCCTAGCCCTCACATGGGGTTTTGACCATTAGGGTTTTCACATTACGGTTGAAACCTGCTCATCCCTTATAACCTTAGGGCATTTGGATGTCAGTTTAGTGATTCATCTTGCTTATAAACCTTTTACAGAGCTTAATGACTTTTCAGACACGATTAACCAATAATCTTGTAAGCAAAGGTTTTACATAAGAATCTCCACATGGGTCACAAAATCCACGTCCAAAAGAGTACTATTAATGTGTTGTGTCTAAATACAAATAATTCACAATTAAACACAACTCATTAATAGGGGTATAATTCAATTATCATAAATTCTCATAAAAATCTAAGCTTCTGGGCTTAAAAAAAATATTATTAATCATCACATGAAAAATAATATTATAATTATAACAATATTATAATCTCACAATGGGTTCACAAAAATCATACGACCTTATTTAATTACAACAAGGGAATTAAATAAAGCCCTATAACTATTGAAGATCTTCTATCTTGCAATGGTTCACTAGGAAACTCCTTCGGTTGATTTTCTCCACCATAAAACATCAACCCTATTATAAAATTACAACTTTTGTAAAATAAGAAAAGGGGGAGGGGAAAGAGAAAGAGGTATGATTTGTAGAACTCATCCAGTACATACAATAATAATTATTTATCATGATAAATATAATACATTATTATTTTATACTACCCCGGGGTTCTCGAGAATAAATTAAACACTTTAATTTAATATGCTAAAAAGGATCTCTAAATCCTTAAAGGCTTTAACCAAATTTATATCTCTATATACCTATCCCTATTTAAATTTCGAGGGGTTTTGAAATCATCGATAACCTAATTAGTCTCTCACTAATTATAAGGGATTGATCAAAATAATTTTATCCATCCTAAATTCAAAATAGAGGGGGTTCCCTTAACCCTAGGTATTTAATGATTATCTAATTATCAAGTTATGATTATTAAATCATCAAGAATCAAAAGATTCAATCCCATAGGGTAACCGAAATTTATAGGGGGTTATATCTGAATATAAATAATGATTAAGAACAATAAAATCAAAGAGAAGCATAGCCAGGGCTCTGATACCACTGAAAGTATGCCTCTTTTTAATTTTAGAAAAACAGTGTTTGGAGGGGCATACATCAAAACCCAAGATCTGATTATAGTTCTAATTGATTTTATTCAATGAAAGATAAAATAACAATCACCTTTGCGACTATGAAATGATAAGTCTATTCCACGATTTGAAGGATAGAATGGCACCCGCAAAACTTCGCAAGTGAAAAGTCTCCTTCACAATTCACACAAATCTTCTTTAATCCTTTAAATCTATAATGGAAGTTAATGGCTCTTCCAATTCAAGCTCTATTATCTTTTATTCTTTTCTTGAATGCAAGATCCTTTCTTGATTAACAAGATTGGTTTTGATATTATTCAAGATCCAAATTAAAACGAAGATAATAGAATGGGAGAGATGACCTTACAACTACCAAAGGAGGGAGAGGGGGGCGTCAGCTATTGGAGAGAGAGAGAGAGAGAGAGAAAAAAAAAACATTGGACTGTATTGTGTGGCCAATGGGTGGATGTCCCACCCTATAGATAGGCCTTCTTGGATTGCCTACTTGCAATCCAAGACTTCTCTCTCTTATCCTAATCCATTTAGAATTCTCTCAAAAAGATTCCTTAATGATAATTCCTAATTAATTAGGATTTATCTAAATAAGAAAATAACCTTATCAATTCCTATTTATTAGGAAAAGCAATCCCTACTTAATAGGGAATTGTTAGTAACAAACTAATGCAATCCCTACTTAATAGGGAATCATTATTTAGCAACCAAGTAATCTTATCCCTAAATATTAGGAGATAAGATCACCAACTAACTAATAGATAAGTTCCACCAAGAAGTGGGCGTCCCACCCTAGGTGGGCCCCACTTCCACACGCCCCATTAAGAGTTCCAAACTCTTGTTGGTCAAGTTTTGATCTTTATCAAAATCCCCTATGGGTCCTACCCATATGGTTAATCACATCTTATGTGATTTCACCTATTTGAGCTTCACTATACCATATAGTGATATATATAGAGAAATTAATTAATTTAATTCATAATTAAATTAAAAGCTTTAAGAAGGTTTTAGTGTGTGGGATCTAAAGGGATCTCCTATTTCCGATTGTGGGACCAAGTGCTTAACCTTTTGGTTAAAGCCTTGTTACAAGAAAACATTTTCCTATAAAACCATTAGGATTATAGAATATCATCTACGTCCCTGGACTTCCACTAATCACAATAATGTCCATTAACACAATGTGACTAACCCCTAGAAATTAGAGAATTACTTGCATGGTATTTTCTATTACAAGATTTGTTTACAGATGCGTCCTTCCACTTTTAATATTGTTATAAGCTTACGGGATAATATCTTATACTAGCTGTAATCCCTAGCTTATAATGAGAACCCTTTCTCTTTGATACTTTTAGTCAAACTTGGACTTTTAAAAATATTTTTGAAATTATTTAAAAGAAATAATAATAATTATTATATTCATTTTACATAGAAAATAAACTTCTCGATAAAACCATTTCATCGATAAATACTAGCGCTGGTTTTTCAAGTCCGGTTTGACAAGTATCAACTCAATATAAATTACTCTAGAAAAGTAGTGAAATCCTTGTTGAGCATACACACACTTCTTCTAGTATAGCGTACATAACCCAATGAGCCCGTATTTAGTCCGATGTGTTGAACATTGACGATTGGCTACATCAAAGCTATATAGGCAAATACTAGAGAAGATGTCGATCTCTCAGGTTAAGGATAATCTGTCAAATGGACTACCCTAAATATATAGACAGTATATTTCTAAGGGTATCCACTAAGCGATCCTATTGCAATATAAGTACTTCTTACTTATATCCACATCTTAGTCAAGAAACTCTTTTCTTAGTGATTGAGATTCATCACTCCATCATATGGAACTAACAATGTGTAAGTTAGTAGGAATACATTGTCCAAATGTATTCTAAATAATTTAGAACAATTCTAGGTCTACAAGGAACTAGAAAACCATATCTCCTTAGCAATTAGTTCAAAACTAATTGGATGGTTTTCCTATAATGTTACCTAAGGGATAAATTAGTCTCATCTAATGAGATACTTTTAATATGTTACCCAATTTAGAAGACAATGTGTTAATGTAAAATATGTTTTTATTGATAAAATAGACTAATACAATTCTGGAATGGCTTTCATGGGCATATATGTCTAACAGATTGAATGGTCCATTGGCCGGATAATGTTCCACACTGGGACACTATACTCTTGGACTTGGTCCTCAGGCGTGAGGCCAATTGTTTCAATTATTCAAGTAGGGCTTGAATAATTGTGGAGTTCCTACGGTTAGAAAACCTCTTTGTGAAAGTTAGCATCTTTTTCTCTTTTGGATTAGGGTTTCATGGAGATCCCTTCGGCAACCACCACCGTAGGAGGTGGTTCTTCCTCTAGATCGCCAGATCCTAAAGCTTCATTTGCTGCGATTCTTGGTGCTAGATCCAATAATGGTGAGTCTGCCAATGGAGATATTCAATTAAATGCCATGGATACAAAAAAACCAGCCATATTTCAAGGTGAACTAGTTCTATATTTCTCTGTATAAGAGCTTGAACAGTCGTCGATTCCTCTGAGGTATGCTCTAGTTGCTAAATGCGCTTATGGAAGGCCAAAACTTGATGTTTTAAAAAATTTTATACAAGAACAATTCCATGTCAGTCAGAACTTTACAGTGGGCGTGATGGACTCTAGACACCTTCTCATATGTTTTCAAGAAGAATATAATTATCTTACGGTTTGGATGAAAGACTATTGCTATGTTGATGGGAAACTAGTTCGATTCATTAAATGGTCGCCTCAATTTCAATCTGGAATAGAGCCCTCAATTGTGCTGGTTTGGATAAATCTTCCAGGGTTACCATTAAACTTCTTTAACCCTAAAGATCTTTACTCAATAGGGAACTTGTTAGGGAGAGTTTTACACATGGACAGACCTAGAAGAAATTTATCAAGACCTAGTTTGGCCAGAATCTGCATGGAGATCGATGCTAGTAAGGAAAAAATCCATCGTTTTTGGTTAAGAATGGGTTCAGGAAGTAGATGGCAGAGGGTTATGTATGAAAAGGAAGTTTATTTTTGTTCTAGATGTCACAAGCTTGGACATGATGAGGATCACTGTAAGATCCTAAATAAGAAGCCATTTCTAAAGGGGACAGTTCCTAAAACTCACAAACCTGTTACAGATCCAGAGATTTTAGAAGCTAATATCATTAATCAAGGTTTGAAAGAATCGGTCCCAACCCACATCTAGGTTACAAAAGCTTTCGGAAAAATTTAGTTGCTGATTTGAATAAAGAAAATAAAAACCAAAATCAAACCAGCGAGGATTTGCAGGAGACGCACCAGATTTTTGCTGAAGAGGAGCAATATACAGAAGAGGTTTCAATGGAAGTCAATGACAACTCAAAACTTGAAAATTATGGTAGAGTAGAGGGATTTATCCAACCAAGAATGAGTAAATCAATGATTCAGTTAGAAGAAAAGGATGCAGTATGTATAGAAGACAGTATTAGCGAATTTATGGAGGAAGAAGGTGAAGCTCGAATACCTGAATCAAGCATTATCGTTATAGATAACAATCAGATTGGGAAATCTTCTTCGCAACCAAAATTTAATACTAAGTCTAATCCAGTTGGTGGAGTGGTTTGTGGAGAGAACAATTCAGATTCTCAGTTAAGTATTCGACCAGATTTTCAGAATATTTGCTCTCCTCACTCTACAGATGATGTTAATACTGAAATCTTACAGAGTAGAAATGCTTTGGAAGACATTCAAGTCCCTCCTATATCAAATTTGAGCGTTCTTCTTCAATGTGTTCAGGTTAGTATTCAAAAGAATAAAAAATTACCTTTTGACATGTTATGGTCATCCTCGGCTTCTTCTGAATTTTATAATGACATATATGTAGCACCCCGGACTTTTCTATACTTAATGAATAACATTTTCATAGCCAATTGGCCTTTCAAGTAGTCTAATTAATAAATAAGGAAGAAATTGGAAATTTTGAAATGTCAAGAATGTCCACTTTCGAAAGACGAATCCAACGCAAGTTAAATCGTCAAAATCCGACGAACGAGTCAAAAGATATGACCAAAATAGTTTGGACCTGCAGAGCACCGATCGCTCGGTCCAATGTAGCGATCGATTGGTTCACAACCGATCGCTCGGTCATTAATAGCGATCGATCGGTCCAAACCGATCGATCAGTAGCTATTGACTGGTTAACTTTTTTGTATGGGAAAATTTTCCAGAGAGCTTGTTTTTGACCGGTCGCTCGGTCAAGAACACCGATCACTCAGTCTTCGCGTTTTTGCAGAAATTTCATTAAGGGCTTTTTCATTTTTTGGGCATTTCCACCTTGCCTATAATGGCTTGCTCGAGCCTAAGGGTTTCATAAACCCTTAGGGCAGCATTTTGAGAGAGAGTAGAGGAGAGGAAGAGGGGTTTTCTCGTAGGGTTGCATCTTGAGAGAAATCAAGGGTTTTGGAACCCAAGATCATCCCAAAAGCTTGGATTTCTCAAATCCACCCTCAAGCATGTGTGGAGTCCCGCCCTAAGCTAAGGCAGCGTTCTCCACAGCATTTTTCAAGGGTATTCTCCTCTTATTCAAGGTTAGTACACCCTACTAACTTCCCTAGTAATAACCTAGTTATCTTGAATTGAGGATGGTTTGAGTTTGTGTAAACCCAAGGTCCTACATTTAAAGTAATAATGCCCTAATTATACAAGATAATTATGTTGTAAATGAGGTGGGGAATGTTGGATGTGGAGGCGATTGGATGCCGTATTGTGGGATGTGTGTGATGGAAAATGGTGGATGAGCATTGTATGCATAATACACGCACACCATGTGTAAGATGAAACTTATGAACTTAAAGAACTTGAAATAATGTGGCTATGAATGGGTTGCACATTAGGTGTTCGACAAAATGCATAAATGAGAATGTCAAGAGTAAATGGAGGATTTGGAAATATGACTTGTGTAGCTTTCCTTAAAGGGTGATTTCAAAACAAATGCTCTATATGTTTTCATTTAATTCCCCATGCCTATGCAATTGCAAGAAATGTCACATCATGCTTTATTGTTCATGTTAACCTGATAATTTAAAATGCAATGTGTATCCCTTGATTTATTTATGATAGTATGATCGTCACGAATGCCACACACACCAAGCACGTACGTATAAACTGAGGTTTTCCCTATATGAGTAGATGAAACAACAAGAATAAGAAAATGAAACATCAAGGGGGTTGGTAGCCCAGGGATGTTCGGGTGCTAGCCTCTGGCTCACAAGTTAAACAGATATGGATGTCAAGGGTAGGGCATATCCCTAGGATATGTCATACCTGGCTCACAAGAAAACATGACAAGCAAGAATCACAAAGTATGGAAGGATGGTAGTGTACTAAGACCAGGTACGGGCACTAACATCTGTTCCCAAACCAGTATGAGAGGATGCTGGTATACTAAGACCAGGCATGGGTACTAGCATCTGTCTCCAAGTAACATGACAAGCATGAAAGTATGCTAGTGTACTAAGCCAGGTACGGGTACTACTGTGCCATCCAGACATGGTGGTTATGAGGTATATAGCGATGCTTCGCATATCGGACTTGGGTGTGTCCTTATGCAGCATAAGAAAGTCATTGCCTACGCATCAAGACAATTGAAGGAGCATGAAAAGAATTACCCCACTCACGACTTAGAACCCGCCGCGGTTCTGTTTGCATTGAAGATTTGGCGACATTATCTTTATGGAGAACAATTTGAGGTATTCACAGATCATAAAAGCCTTAAGTATTTGTTTTCCCAGAAAGAGCTGGACCTGAGGCAAAGAAGATGGGTAGAATTCTTGAAAGACTACGAGTGCTCCATTCAATACCACCCGGGCAAAGCGAATGTAGTAGCCGATGCTCTTAGCCGGAAGCCTACTGGACTTTTGGCGCATATGATGCTGAAGGAGTGGAGGTTGCTGGAGGATGCATCCAACCTCGACATCAGTTTTAGTCTCCCTACCTTTGGGCCGGTAATGGCTAACATCACAGTTAGGCCATTTATGTTGAGCATAATCCAGGAGTTGCAGGAAATGGATGCCGAGCTACTTTCTTGTCGAGACAAGTCAGTTAAGAGTGGCAGCAAGGAGTTTGCGGTGAGGGATGATGGGATTATCACTTTTAAGGGGAGAGTATGTGTCCCAGCCGATGAGAAGCTTAAACGAGAAATCTTATATGAGGCTCACCGGTCCAAGTACACCGTTCACCCCGGGGGTACCAAAATGTATAGGGACTTGAAGAAGCATTTTTGGTGGCGGAACATAAAGCGAGAAATAGTTGAGTATGTGTCTAAATGCTTGGTGTGCCAACAAGTCAAAGCCGAACACAGGAGACCGGCTGGACTTTTGCAGTCCCTCCCCATTCCCGAGTGGAAATGGGAACATATCTCTATGGACTTCATTGTGGGGTTACCGAAGACAGCTAGAAACACCGATGCTATATGGGTGGTAGTTGACAGACTCACGAAGTCTGCCCATTTCTTACGGTACCGGACTACTTTTAATTCAAATCAGTTGGCCGTATTGTATATCAAAGAAATAGTTCGGTTGCACGGGGTGCCAGTGAGCATTGTCTCGGATCGGGACCCTAGATTTACCTCCAGGTTTTGGAAAAGCTTTCAGAGTGCCATGGGTTCCCGGTTGGACTTTAGCACGGCTTTCCATCCACAGACGGATGGGCAAACCGAGCGAGTGAATCAGGTTATTGAAGATATGCTCTGAGCTTGTATGCTGGATTTTAAACGAAGTTGGGAAGATCACCTACCTTTGGTGGAATTCGCCTACAATAACAGCTATCAGGCAAGCATACAGATGGTGCCTTTTGAGGCTTTGTACGGAAGAAGTTGTAGATCCCCATTGTATTGGGATGAAGTGAGAGAAAGAAAAATTTTGGGCCCCAAGTTGATTGAACAAACGTCGGATAGAGTCAAGCTCATCCGGGAGAGGTTGAAGACCGCACAAGATAGACAGAAGAGCTACGCCGACAACCGAAGGAGAGACCTTGAGTTTCGAGTTGGTGATTTTGTATTTGTTTGGGTTTCACCAACCAAGGGTGTTATGAGATTCGGGAAGAGGGGCAAGCTTAGCCCGAGATATGTGGGTCCGTTCGAGATCATTACTAGAGTCGGTGAGGTAGCTTACCGTGTTGCTTTACCCGCTCGTATGACGGCGGTCCACAATGTATTCCATGTCTCTATGCTCCGAAAGTATATCCCGGATCCTTCTCATGTCATCAAGTTGGATCCAATAGAGATTCGAGAGGACCTCACCCTAGTTGAACAACCGGTGCAGATCTTGGATAGGAGAGATCAAGTCTTGCGTAACAAGACCATTCCCTTGGTCTTGGTAAGATGGCAACACCATTCAAGGGAGGAAGCTACATGGGAACGAGAAGCCGAAGTTCGGGAAAAGTATCCTCAGTTATTTGTTTAGGGCCTAGACATTCCCTTGCAATTTTTATGGTCTTATACATGTATGTATCGTCTAAATTTCGGGGATGAAATTTTTGTAAAGGGGGAGAATGTAGCATCCCGAACTTTTCTATATTTAATGAATAGCACTTTCGTGCCTAATTGGTCTTCCTCGTAGTCAAATTAATAGATAAGGGAGAAATCAGAAATTTTGAAATATTAGAAATGTTCATTTTCGAAAGACGAACCCAACGCAAGTTGAATCGTCGAAATCGGACGAGCGAGTCAAAAGATATGGTCAAAATAGTCCAGACATGCAAAGCACCGATCACTCGGTCCAGTCAGCAATCGATCGGTCCAAAACCAATCGATCAGTAGCTATCGTACGATCAAAACTTTTGTATGGGAAAATTTTCCAGAGAGTAGTTGTTTGACCGGTCGCTCGGTCAAAGTACTGATCGCTCGGTAGGCAACCGATCGATCGGTCATAACCATCGATCGCTCGGTCCCCATGTTTTGCAGAAATTTTTGTAAGGACATTTTCGTCTTTTGGGGGTTAAACCCTTTCTTCTTAAGGCTTGCCCGAGCCTTTAGGGCTTCATTCACATACTTAGAGGATTTTGAGAGTTAGGGAGAGAGGAGAAGGAGACTCTAACCTAGGGTTTCATGTAGAGCCCCAGACTTTTTCATGCTTAATACATGACACTTTGGTTGTCATCTTGCCTTTTAAGAGGTATGATTAATAAATGAGGAAGAATTTGAAAATTTCGAAATGTCAAAATTGTTCATCTTCGAAGTACGAACACAACGCAAGTTGAATCGTCAAAATCGGACGAACGAGTCAAAAGATATGGCCAAAACAGTCTGTACCTGTAGGAAATCGTGGCACAGACAACGTACTCTGATAACGTATACTGTTTGCATCCGTTGTACAACTCACCATGGGCACATTGTACAACTCACCACGGGCACGTTGTGCAGCTCACCACGAGTGGCACTACTCACAAGCACCACGAGTAGCACTATTCACAAGCACCACGAGTGGCACTATTCACAAGCACCACGAGTGGCACTATTCACGGACCACGAGTGGCACTATTCACAAGCACCACGAGTTTGCACTATTCACAAGCACCACGAGTAGCACTATTCACAAGCACCACGAGTGGCACTATTCACAAGCACCACGAGTTTGCACTATTCACAAGCACCACGAGTAGCACTATTCACAAGCACCACGAGTGGCACTATTCACAAGCACCACGAGTGGCACTATTCACGGACCACGAGTGGCACTATTCACAAGCACCACGAGTGGCACTATTCACAGACCACGAGTGGACACTATTCACGGCACCACGAGTTGGCACTATTCACGGCACCACGAGTTGGCACTATTCACAGCACCACGAGTTGGCACTATTCACAGCACAATGTGTTCAGCACTATTCACGGTCCTCGCGTCATTACAGAAATTTAGTAAGGGTATTATGGTCTTTTGTCAGTTCACTCTTACCTTAAGAGTTTAACCCGAGCCTTTAGGGCATCATTCAACACTTAGAGAGTTTGAGAGAATGGAAGAAAGAGGAGAAGGCGATTCCAATCTAGGGTTCCATTTTGGAGAGAAATCAAAGGGTTTTGAGACCCTAGATCAACCTCAAGCCCGTTTTCGTCAAGATTTCGGTGCAAGCATTCGTGGAGCTCACGAATCAAGCTAGGGCAGTAA
Organism: Tetracentron sinense; assembly: GCA_015143295.1. NCBI lineage: Eukaryota > Viridiplantae > Streptophyta > Magnoliopsida > Trochodendrales > Trochodendraceae > Tetracentron > Tetracentron sinense. The sequence goes on along the minus strand of CM026568.1, from coordinate 1,834,464 downwards.
CTCACAGCCATTTGGAAAGAGGGTTTCTTCCTCATTTCTTCAAGGTCGGTGCTTTTTACTACCCTCCTAATTATAGTTCCTCTTCTCCCTCTATTTCTTTTGATTTTTCTTTCATTTACACATGTACTATGGAATGGATGAATGGTGAATGGTGAATGGTAAATGGTGAATGGTGAATGGTGAATGGAGATGTAAGGGGCGATTGGATGCCAGTGGTTGTGTGGTGATGATTAAAACGGGGAAGGGCATTGTTCCAATAATAAATATACATGTATGATTGAGTAAAACCATCTAGAAAAGCATGTTGTAGGGTAAATCCATAATGAACACACCATGTTTGATGAAATGCCAAGGTGAATACAGTGAGCTGTAAATTAAGAAATGCATGCCTAATAAATTCTGAATATGGCTAGGGCCTATGATAGTGTGTTTCCTGTTTTCCCTAAATGCTATGAATATTGAATTGCTTAATCCTTGACGCTATATGTGTTGTGAAATTACCCAATGGTCATGTTTAAATTTAAATGCAAGTATGTACACGGTTCGCACGAGCACGGCATGCATGGCATGATTTATCGAGGTTTTCAAGAACATGGTTAGAGGTGGGACATATCCTAAGATATGTTTTACCTCGCTTTTCACAAGAAGACAAGAACCAACATTCCACGAGGGGTCTCCCCTCACTCACAAGTGCATATCATGAAGAAGGGACTCCCTTCCCTCGTAAGTACATACATATCATAAAGAAGGGTCTCCCTTCCCTCACAAGTGCATTGCATAAAGAAGGGTCTCCCTTCCCTCTCAAGGCATCTCACAAGTTACATGATCACAAGCAAGCATGCATGACATGACATGACATACAAGAATGAAGCAAAATAGACAAGACAAGCTTTCACGTACGAAAAGATATTTCAAGTCAAGTCAAGTGCACGATGTTTTCAAGAGGTTTTATCGGTTTTTCTACGAGTTTCAAGCATGATTATAAACTGCTTTACTTCCTTGTAGGATATAAATTGTTTCCGTTTGACAAATATGAATTGCTCCTGATTATGTATTGCCATGTTTATGGTATAATCGTTGGTTAGTATTCAGTACCCGCTGAGTATTCAATGCTCAGCCGTGCTTCTTATGTCGGCAGGTTCTAAGGGAGCTGCTGCTCCATTTGATGTTTGTGCTCCTGGTCCATGAGTGGAAGAGGAGTACATCGAGGAGTCTTTGGAGGAACCTCCCGTGGAGGGTCATCAGTAGGTGGTGTTAGATTCTGAGTGGATTAGCTGTGGGTGAGATGAGAGTTAGATTTATGTATTTTGGCGGGCATGTCCGCACTTTCTTTTGGTTACTTTTTGTATAAACTTGGATTTGTGTATGTATATACATAGAGGTTTGGTAGACTTCCGCTGTGCTTTGATGGTTATGTTTCCGCTATAATGTCCTCTATTGTATATGCTCTGTGGGTTTTACAGGTTAGTTGTCAAGCAAGTCATGATTAGTCGTCCAAAGTTCACTCTAACTCCTAGGGTGGGTTTCGGGTCACGACATTGCATTTTTGAGGAGGAATCAATGGGGGTTTAAGAACCCTAGATCCCCCAACTCGTTTGGCTTCGATTTCAAGGCTCAAGCTCGTGTGGGACTCCTCCTCCAAGCTAGGGCAGCACTCACGCACATTTTTTTTTTAAAGGGGTTTCTTCCCCAACTCAAGTCTTCCTCAAGCAAAGGTTGTTCCCTACCCTTTTTGGAGCTTCAATCAAGGTTCCTACCAAGATAAAGCCTTGATCTAAGGTTAGTACACCCTACTAACTTTCCCTAGCGATAATCTAGGCTTTTTATGTGAAATGTGATTCATGTTAGTAGGTTTCCTTCCTTGTAAAATGTATCATTCTAATAATTATAAACAAGAAAAGGAAAAAGGATATGGGTGTGTGGATGGGAGATTGATTGAGGCGATGGGATGCCGAATGTATGATGTGTGGTTTGTGTAATGAAAAAATGGAGGATGGGCATTTTACCAATAATGAACTCACTTTGATTATTGGATGGAAAATATGCACTAAAAATAAGAAGATGAACTATGGAGGAACATTGCATGTGATGTGTTTGACAAAATGCCTAAACTATGAAATAATGATTTGAAGGAAGAAAAAGGGAAATAGGCCTTATACATGTATTCTCATGAATAATGAATGGATTTAAATACCATGTTGATTACTCAAATTCTCATATGCATGTATTGTGAATTGAATGGTGATGTCATACCTCTCTTATTATCCTTATTCCATGATTGTCACGATGGACACGTACATGAGCACGCATGATAGCATGAACAGAGATTTCAAGAGCATATGCATATAATAACCAACAAGAAAATATTGCATGTCAAGGAGGTTGGTAGCCCAGGGGCATTCGGGTACTAGCCTCTGGCTCACAAGAAAACCCCTAAAACACATATTGTCAAGGAGGTTGGTAGCCCAGGGACATCCGGGTACTAGCCTCTGGCTCACAAGAAAACTAAACAAGTAATAAAAATCACATATTGTCAAGGAGGTTGGTAGTCCAGGGACATTCGGGTACTAGCCTCTGGCTCACAAGAAAACCATACATATCAAGGAGGTTGGCAGCCCCGGGAGATTCGGGTGCTAGCCTTTGGCTCACAAGTTACAAGATGCAAGGTTACAAGATGATGACAAGACATTCATGCATGCACGCATACATGATTTTTACAATGCATACCGAGACATGGAAACGGGTTTTCAAGCATGAGTTTTATCGGAGTTTTCACATTCAGGCACGCACGTTATGATGATTGTATTGTACCATGCCTCCTGCTATTTCTCTTGCGATGCTATTACTGCCGTGTACTGTATTCCTGTTGTGGTGCATATTATTGTTATGGTTAGCTAGCAGCTTATACTCGTTGAGTATTTCATGCTCAGTCGTACTTTCATGTCTGCAGGTACCGAGGGAGCCCTCGACCCGGAGCCTTGGGTCGAGGAAGAGTATATAGAGGAGGGAGTACCGTCCATCCCACTGCAGTCTCAGGCGGTGCGAGACCTCGACGTGTGGCCGTACCTCGACTATTGTTGAGGGGATAGTACGAAAGGGCTATATGTGGTTTGACATTTTGATAGGTGGGCCTGTCCACCTTAGACTTAGACATGCTTTGTATATATATATGTTAACTTGGAATACTCTTTTGGAAACCTTAGAAGAAAAGAAAAAGTTAGTTTACGCTTCCGCATTTATGTTTAGCTTCCGCGTTCTGATTATCATTGGTTAGTACTGTATTTAATCTTGTTCATAACAGGATGGTTTGGCAGGTACGTATAGTCACGCCTAAAGTATCCCTAAACTCCTAGGGAGTATTTTGGGGCGCGACAAAATCAGAAGATGAATCACCTTCAAAGTCACCTCCTAAAAAACCTACACATCCTAGGGTTATGAGACCTCACTCCTCAACTGAAATTATTGGAAATCTTGAAAGTGGAGTGAGAACTCGAAAACAAGTTGAAAATGAAGTCAGTCACTTTTGCTACACTTCTACATTTGAAGCCAAAAATGTAACTGAAGCTCTCACTGATGAAAACTAAATAAATGTCATGTAAGAAGAGCTCTATCAGTTTACAAGGAATGATGTATGGTTTTTAGTTCCTAGGCCTAAAAATACAAATGTTATTGGTACTAAATGGATTTTCAAGAACAAATCTGATGAACATGGTACCATTTTAAGAAACAAAGCTAGGTTAGTTGCACAGGGATACACTCAGATAGAGGGCATTGATTTTGATGAAACATTTTCTCCTGTTGCTCGACTAGAGTCTATCAGGATCTTGCTTGCTGTTGCATGTCATCTCAAATTCAAACTTTTTTAGATGGATGTCAAGAGTGCCTTTCTGAATGGCATTCTTCAGGAGGAAGTTTATGTGGAACAACCAAAAGGGTTTGAGGACCCTAATCATCCTGATCAGGTTTACAGATTAAAAAGGGCTCTCTATGGTTTAAAACAAGCTCCCAAAGCTTGGTATGAGAGACTGACTACATACCTCTTAGAAAATGGATTTTCAAGAGGGGGAGTAGACAGGACCCTATTCATTAAAAACATTAAGGATGATATGGTTATTGCTAAGATATATGTCGATGATATTGTCTTTGGTTTCACATCAGACTCATATGCACACACCTTTGTTGAACAAATGAAGAATGAATTTGAGATGAGCATGGTTGGTCAGCTGAATTTCTTTCTTGGTCTGCAGGTAAAATAAATGAGCAATGGGATTTCTGTGTCCCAAACTAAATGTACCAAAGACCTTGTAAAGAAATTTGGCATGAGCTCAGCTAAACATGTTCTCACTCCTATGAGCACCACCACCAAACTTAGCAAAGATGCTTCAAGCAAAAGTGTCGACCAAACCACATACCGAAGTATGATTGGTAGTCTGCTTTACCTCACTGCCAGTCGTCCTAACATTGCCTTTAGTGTCGGAGCTTGTGCTCGCTATCAAGCAAGTCCCAAAGAGTCACACTTACTTACTTGAAATTACTCTGATCAATGATCTCTATGACCTAGAGGAGGGGTGAATAGGTCTATCTAAGAACTTCTAAGCAATTTTTAATTTTTTATCTAATTAGATTGGAAATCAATGAACCATTCACACAAACAATCCACACAAATCAAACACAGCAGATTTTTACGTGGAAAACCCTTACGGGAAAAAAACCACGGGACCTCGTCCAGCTACAAACTTCACTATAAGAAGAATTCAAGTACAAGACAAGACCTTACCCAAACCGGACTCGACGTTCCTAGGTACAGAATCTTACTCTTGATTTCCACGAACCAGCAGGTTCGATCTCCGCTGTAGCAGCTTCGGTTCCTAACCGACCAAATCTTCTCAAGCTACTTCAATACCACGATCACACACGATCGATCTCCTTCCACGAAGGCTCCGGATCATACACTGGACATACACACGAAGTGTAGGGTTGTGAATCAATTTAGAAAGCTTCAAACCCTAGAGGGATCTCATACAGATCTGAGATCACACAATGCAAGATCAAACGAATAGATCTATACTTGCATTCTCTAGGATGATTGAAAAAGGAGGGATCACTAAAGATCTATGAAGAACAATGGAAAAAGCCCTAGAAGGGTTTCTCAGACTTCTACTCTTTCAAAAATAAACAAAGATACGAGTTAGGTCTCCAAAAAGTTGTTTATATAGGGTTTAGAAAAGAGTCCAGAAAAAATAAAATTATGTTTACGAGGACCGATCGATCTGTGCTTATTACCGATCGCTCGGTCCAAAACCGATCGATCGCTACTTTCACCGAGAGATCGGTTAAAAATAGTCTCTCTGGAAAAATACCCCATACAAAGTTTTTGACCAGTCGATAGCCACCGATCGCTCGGTAGGCCACCGATCGATCGGTTGCAACACCGAGCGATCGGTTGAGACAGAATTTCAGCCTAAACATTTTTCTTTTGTTTTTGTTTGATTCACAATAGATCAAACCTCTTTGGTAGGCTTAAAAATATTCTCCTAGGTATGTTTAGAGTTATCTACGTCAAATCCAACCTAGGTAGGGGTCTCTAAGTCCATTACCTGTCTAGATCCGGAGTAGAAGCTTTTTCTTCAATATCTTCAGTCTTCTTGAAACTTTAACTCTTCCGACAAGTTGAACAAGACACAACTCTTATGACCTATCTAAAGACCACGGAATTTGCCAACACCTATTTCTGGATTTACAATCTCCCCCTTTGGCAATTCCGGGCAGAACAAGACTAACTCACATACTAGGTTCAAATTTTCCCAAATAATTCAAAAATGGAAAAGTGAACCTTTACATGACTAAAGAATCTCATGACATTCAACTTGTCATGTTCCAACAATCTGAGAACCTGTTTGCCTGCACAAGCTCAACCAAAAACCTGTGAAGTATGGGAAATAATATTCAAAGAAAAAATAGAGCATCATCGAGCACGAGCATAACAGGTTTATCTATAGAGTAACATATTCATTTCATTAGCAACATATCCATATCCATTCCATAAACCATCATCTATCACAAATATCATCTACTCTCCCCCTTTTTTGGCTCGTAATGCCAAAGGCGGAATAGGAATGAAAGAATTAAGGCAAAATCAGTATAAGAGATGAGATAACAGAAAATTAGAGTAAAATATCAAACATCATCTCAAATGCATTCAAATCAAGAACATCCAAAAGAGGTTTGTACTAAGTACAACCAATACAAAATGCATCAAATGTCTCAATCTAATACTAGGACTACAGTAAACTCCCAAATATAAAAGTGAAACATTAGAAGTATCCTAGTACATCAAACTAACTATCACTCCTCATCATCTGAAGTGAGATGAGACTCATAATAAGCTCTAAAATCACGAACATCTCTCTGTACTCCCAGCACTGCTGCATCGAGTGATCCAACTCTTCCACGGATCTCTGTGGTGAACTCCTGGTGGGATGACATATGCGTCGAGAGATCCATCTGCATCTCTCTCATCATTCTAGCTAGATCTTCAATTGTGGCCGGAGGTGGATGAGAGGATCCGGTACCAAAATCAGTTTCCTCCTCAATATCTCGAACTGAAGCATGAGAGAAACTCTGAGCGATGGTCTTTTTGTTGATTGGACCTTTCGGATTACGGGTAGGAACACCAGGAGGAGCAATAACCCCTTGAGAACCAAGGAGTTTAGTAATCAGGGATCCAAACGGAAGAGCTCCAACCACAGTTTGAGTTTGATAGGCTTGAATCATCAAATCAATTATGTGTGCTGCAAGGTCAATATCATGTCCACGAAGGAGACTGAATAAAAATCGAGCTCTATCTTCCCTAAGGTCTACAGTATGAACCTTTGGGTGGATATTGGCACTCATTACTAGGTTTGCAAGTCTTGCATCCCTAGTGAGTTTTGTTACTTCTATTAAGGAACCAACCCAAAGTGTAGGAGCACCACAAAGAAAAGTGACTTCATTGTTCATATATTCTTTATCCTCATCTTTCTTGTATTTATAAGGATAATAGGCATTTGGAACTCGAGGACAACCAAGAAATTTAGCAATGACATTTGGATTTATCAAAACTGATTGTTCTAAAGATCGAGGTTTAAAAGACTAGGTTTTAGAGTTGATTTCAGAGAAATTTGAGTAAAATTCCTGGACTAACTGAATAGGAGCAGGACCGGATTTAGTGAGAAGACCTTCCCAGTTACGATCGGTAATGAGCTTAGAAAGGTAATAATCACCAAAATCTGAAATTCTAATGCTCCTTTCAACCATAACACCCTTTTTACTAAAATACTCACTATAAAGCCGAGCAGCACTAGGGCTAATGAAGGGACCCAATAGAATATTTGAAGATGAACTAGCTTTTCCCTTTTGTTTCCGGGTTTTATCTGCCAAAGACTTTTGGCGATTTTCAGTAGTAGAATCCACCATTCTACGGATTGGTCGATCCCCTATTGAAATCCCATGTCCTATTGGAGTGAAAGAGTATGGCTCATTGTGTTCCTCTTCCTCTAGAGGGTCCTCTTGGTTATTGAGGACCAATCTTCGGCGTTTAGAGACACCGGACATGAGGAATGCAAGAATAACTAAGGAGTATGAGAAAATCATGATGAATTTTTGATGCCCTAGATGTGAAAAGTAAACCAAAATCAAGAAAATGATTAAAGATTACCTTTTTAGATGCTAGGAGACCCTTGGAGTAGAAAGAGATGACCATAAGAGAGATTTGGAGAAGAAGGGACCGAGGGATCGCTCTAGAGTTCGGAGAACAAAATAATAGGAAACTGAGAAATGAGGGTTTTATAACCCTGTTCACGAAAGACCGATCGATCGGTCATTAACACCGAGCGATCGGTGGTCTGGAACATTTTCTGAAAATTTTTACTTATAATCATTTTCTCCCCCTCAACCAAAGCAAGACTTAAACTCATTTTCACCTCAAAATCACCTAACAACTATGCACTTATGCAAACATTTATTTCATCAAAATCAAAAAAAATTTAACCAAGAATGTATCTTACAGAATAGTTATGAATAAGGATTCTGTTAAGAACTTTTAGTTTCCATAAGTGATTAATTTTGATTTTTGCATCAAATCCACATTTAGAGTAAATAAATGCTCAGAAGTAATGTGTGTGTAATATTAAAAATTCATCACATGACTCTGAGGATTGGTTTCATCCACAAAACAAGATTTTGACATTATAGCATAAAGGTACTCTAGAATGTTCAAAAACTAGAATTAAAACCAAGAACCATCCATAGAATTATGATGAGCAATGTTTACCCCAAATTTGATCTATAAGGTTATTTCAGTTTATGATCAAATTTTACACATTATCTTTTCTTTGGACATTGGTGACTTTCACTCAAGTGAGAAGGTAGCCCTCTCTAATGACAGTGGGGGCTTTCACACTAGCAACCCATATAGATACCTACTGTTTGTCTCGGTAGCCATTTCTCACTGTTTGCATTCACTAGAAGCTATCACACAAACTCAAAGGTAGTCCTTTCCATGTCAATAATTTTTTAAAACTAGGGGGCTCATCTTATGGAATTTTAATCACTTTGGTTATACTAGATTTGATTAAACTAGGGAACCATATGATATAATATTAGAATCTATAAATAGGAACTAATACCATCTCAAAAATCAGTTAGAGTGCATGTGCAACACATAACATCATTGTTTACTCAACTCTAACTGAGATTGGTGACCATGACCATTTTAAATCACTAGATAGAACTAATAATTGAACTATCCTTATTTACACAATCCTATGATAAATTTTACCCTTGGAATTAATATTCAATTATGATTTCAAAGGAATAACTTTAAGCATAATGATAGGAAAGAAGGTCATACAAACACATTATTTTTTGCAACATTTTTCAATTTTTTGAATGTTTTTGGATTTTTATTAATTAAAGAAAACAACAATCTATGACTTAAAATCCAACAAGAATAACACATAGGCTATGAAGAAAGCACACCATCACTCAACTCCGCACAAACCAATGGATTTCCTAAGGAATTCAAACCTAAGGGAATCTAAGGGTTTTGTGAGAATGTCTGCATATTGTTTCTCTGTTTGGACATACTCAATACACACAACATTTTGCTCAACTAAATCACGAATGAAGTGATGCCTAATGTCAATGTGTTTTGTGCGAGAATGTTGAATGGAATTTTTGGAAATATTGATAGCACTTGAATTATCACAATACACAGTCATAGTGCCTTGTTCAATCCCGTAATCATGCAACACTGCTTCATCCACAGAAGTTGAGTACAACAACTGCCAGCTGCTATGTACTCAGCTTCGGCAGTGGACAATGAAATTGAATTCTGCTTTTTGCTAAGCCAAGCAACTAAGCAGTTTCCAATATAGAAACACCCTCCGGAGGTGCTCTTCCTATCATCAGCATTTCCGGCCCAATCGGCATCGGAATATCCAACTATTGTGGCATTGGTATCAAAAGAATACCAGAGGCCAAATGATGGAGTTCCACTTACATATCTAATGATACGCTTGACTGCAAGTAAGTGAGACTCTTTTGGGCTTGCTTGATAGCGAGCACATGCTCCAACACTAAAGGCAATGTCTGGTCTAGTAGCAGTTAGGTAGAGCAAACTACCAATCATGCTTCTGTAAGAAGTTTGATCAACATCCTTGCCTGAAGTATCTTTACTAAGTTTTGTTGTAGAACTCATAGGAGTCCTAGCATGCTTAGCAGAACTCATACCAAATTTCTTCACCAGATTTTTAGCATATTTGATTTGAAATATTGAGATCCCAGAATCAAATTGCTTGATCTGAAGACCAAGGAAGAAACTCAGCTCACCTACCATGCTCATTTCAAATTCATTCTTCATTTGTTCAGCAAATGATTGAGCATGTAGGTCTAATGTGGAACCAAACACAATGTCATCAACATAGATCTGGACGATGACAATATCACCTTTCACATTTTTTATAAAAAGGGTTCTGTCTACTCCCCCTCTCAAAAATCCCTTTTCCAAGAGATAAGTAGTCAACCTCTCATACCAAGCTCTTGGAGCTTGCTTTAAACCATAGAGGGCCCTTTTTAATCGATAAACTTGATCAAGGTGATGTGGATCTTCAAACCCTTTTGGTTGTTCCACATAGACTTCTTCCTGTAGAATGCCATTCAAAAAGGCACTCTTAACATCCATTTGAAACAACTTGAATTTCATATGGCAAGCCATAGCTAGAAGAATTCTGATTGATTCTAGCCTGGCTACAGGAGCAAAGGTCTCATCGAAGTCAATACCTTCAATTTGGGTGTATCCTTGTGCAACTAACCTAGCCTTATTTCTTATGATAGTACCTTTTTCATCAATTTTGTTCTTGAAAATCCATTTGGTACCTATCACATTTGTATTGTTAGGCCTAGGTACTAAATACCAAACATCATTCCTAGTAAACTGAAGTAACTCTTCTTGCATTGCATTGATCCAATTATCATCTGCAAGGGCTTCAGCTACATTCTTGGGTTCAAAAGATGAAGTATAGCAAATGTAGCTAACTTCATTTTCAATTTGTTTCCTTGTTCTCACTCCACTTTCAAGATCACCAATTATATTTTCTGGAGTTGTGAGGACTTATGACCCTAGGATGTGTGGGTTTTAATGGAGATGATTGCTTAGTAATAAGTGGAGTTGAAGAAGTTTCAACATTTTCATTTCCAGCATTATCATCATCCTCAAGTTGCACATTTTCAACACTAGAGTCATCCACAACTACATTGATGGACTCCATAATTGTAGAGGTTCTCAAGTTATACACTCGATAAGCTCTACTGTTTGTGGAATATCCAAGAAATATCCCTTCATCACTCCGGGATTCAAATTTGTCCAGTTGCTCTCTATCCTTTAGGATATAGCATTTACTTCCGAATTCTCGAAAGTACTTAACACTTGGTTTCTGGTTATTCCACAACTCATATGGGGTTTTCTTTGTTCCAGGCCTTAGAAAAACTCGATTAACTATATAACAAGCAGTGTTCACTGCTTCAGCCCAGAAATGAGAAGCTAGATTATTGCTATGAAGCATAACTCTAGCCATCTCTTGGAGAACCCTGTTCTTCCTCTCCACAACACCATTCTGCTGAGGTGTAATGGGTGCAGAAAATTCATGTTTGATACCCGACTCATTACAAAAGTCGTTGTACTTAGAGTTTTCAAACTCCTTTCCATGATCATTTCAAATTCGAGTGATTGGGCATCTTTTCTCATTTTGAATTTTCAAGCAAATACTTTTGAAATTTTCAAAAGCATCGGATTTCTCTCTTATAAATGCCACCCATGACATTCTTGAGAAATCATCAACCATGACTAGGATGTATCGCTTTCGACCTAGACTTTCAGATCTTGTAGGACCCATAAGATCCATATGAATTAATTCCAGTGGATATGAAGTAGCAATACTTAAAGTCTTCTTATGTGGGGTTCTAATTTTTTTACCAATCTGACATGGTCCACACATAGCAGTAGAAGGCTTTCCTAGTTTGGGCACATCTCTCACAAGTTCTTGCTTTGAAATTTTGCATACGTCTTTGAAGTTCATGTGACCTAGCCTACGGTGCCACAAATCAACTTCCTCAATTTTAGCCCTATTACAGACATTTGAGAAATTAGTACTAGGGATTAAGCCGTAGCAATTATCAGTGGTTCTCAACCCTTCTAGAACACACTTACCTTTACCATTAATGACTAAGCATTTATTTTGGGTAAAGTGCATAGCATGGTTATCATCACATAGTTGACTTATGCTAATCAAATTAGCTTTTAGTCCTTCAACAAATAAGGCATTTTTCAATTTTGGTATGCCTGGTGAATCGATGATACCCTTCCCTTTAACTAATGACTTGCTTCCATCGCCAAAAGTAACAATCCCATCTGGACAGTCCTCAAATTGAGTAAATAAGGACTTGTTACCTGTCATATGCCGAGAACACCCACTGTCAAAGTACCACATTTCTGTGTTTTGGGCTTTAAAGGCAGTATGAATGACAAGGCACTTAAGATCATCATTTCTCACACACACAATTCTTAAACTTTGTTTACACATTTGAATATTGTTCTGTGTAATAGAGACATTTTTCTTTTTAGACCTTCTAGACCTCTTTCTGTTTTGTTCAGTTCTAGGATAATGATTTGTCACATTCTTTCCTCTTGAGTAATCATAAGGATTTAATGGACCATTTTCATTTCTAGACATTTGAGCTATCCTATTGACATCTTTGCTCAAAATTCTAGATTTTTCAGCCAGAACTTGAATCTGTATTTTAAGATTCCCTTGACTTTGATTTTGGTTCCATGAACCATTTCGGGGAGCTCTTCTAAACGCATTACAGTTTGGTCGTATGTGACCTCTTACACCACAAAAGTGACATGTGGGTATGAATCTAGAAAAAGGAGGAGGATTGCTTCTAAAAGGAATTTGATTCCTCAAAGCATTCACCCTAGGAGCTGCATTTCTCGGCTTTACAACATTTGTATAAGCCTTAGTACTTGATGTGGAAGGTACATTCACTTTGGGATCAGAATGTATTGGTTCAAACACAGCACTAGCCATTGTACCAACAGCTAAAGGACCAGCTGGTGTGTCAGCATGTCCTATCCCAGATCTATTAGAATTTGATCCATATTTTCTAACTAATTCATCTAGGCAGCTAGTATTTCCAAACATTCTTACTTCTTTTTCAAGAGTATAGACCTTCTGAATCAAGTCAGTCTTGTCTTTAGGGGGTATATGATGTTCTTTTTCAAGAAATTTCACCTTATTGACAAGAGATTCTTTTAAAGATTCCAGCTCCACTAATTGAGTCCTTGACTCTCCAACTTCTTTCAAGGAAGTGTCTCTTTCAACTTCTAATCTTCTGACAACATTAGTCAATGAGACATTTTCTTCCAAAAGACATTTAACTTTTTCAGAAAAAGCTTCTTTCTCATTTTCAAGCTAACTAACTAGAGCATTCATCTCCTTTGCTTCTAGTTTACAAGTATCTCTTTCATTTTGAATGATTTTGAGTTTTTTTGCTCAAAGAGATTTTTGCTTTAGTCAGTTTCAAACTTTCAAAATACAACTTATCATAAGTTGTTTTCAAATCTTCATCACTTTCAGAGTCAGTATGACTCTTCTCAATGTCTTCACTTGACTCAGCGTGACTACTTTCATCACTTCTATCCTTCTCATCAACTAACGAGGTAGTCTCAAGAATCCCAGAAAGGGACACAGTGAAAGTAATATGATTATCAGTTTCTTCACTAGAAGAAGAACTGTCTGATTTTTCATTCTCGGAATCACTGTCATCCCAACAGGCATTCATCACCTTGCCCTTACTTTTCTTCTTGTTAGGAAAGTTAGGTGAAATATGACCGAAGCCATGACATTCATAACATTGAACACCTTGGGGTTTCTTGTCGCCACTCTTGGAATTTTTCTTGATTTCCCAGGGCTTAGACTTTGACTTCTCAAAAGATTTTCCTCTGTTTGGGATTGAACCTCTTTTTCGTTCTAAAAAATTTTTGAAATTTTTTAACGAAGAGTGCCATTTCTTCCTCATCCATCTCTCCATCACTATTATCGTCATCCAAAGATTCCTTAATTGATTTCAAGGCTAAAGATTTGGTTTTCTTGGATGGTCTAAGATTGAGTTCATAAGTTTGGAGTGAACCAACTAATTCTTCAATCTTTAGAGAGTCAACATTTTTACTCTCTTCAATAGCAGTGACCTTGGGTTGAAATCTCTCTGGTAGAGATCTAAGGACTTTTCTAACTATCTTGGACTCAGTTAATCTCTCACCTAAGTTGAAACTAGCATTGACAATGTTACTAAGTTTTGCATAAAATTCATCAAATGTGTCATCTTCTTTCATTTTCAAATATTCAAATTTGGTGGTTAACATTTGGAGTTTTGAGATTTTAACAGTGGTCGTACCCTCATGGGTAATCTCTAGTATGTCCCATGCCTCCTTTGCTGTTTCACGTAAAGAAATTCGTCTGAATTCCTCAGCTGTGACTGCAGTAAAGATAGCATTGAGTCCTTTAGTATTCCAACCACTTATCTCAAGCTCTTCTCTGGTCCATTCATTAGAATATTTGACGACAATCAAATCACCTAGAGTTTTCACAGGTGTAGTCCACCCATTTTGGATAGACATCCAAATTCTCTCGTCAATCGATTTGAGAAAAGCTCTCATACGGGCTTTCCAATATGCGTAATTATTCCCATCGAATAGTGGGGGACGAGAGATTGAACCGCCCTCTCTTAAAGTACTCATGATCACAGAGTAAGATATACAGGATCACACTCAAGGGTTTAGTCTTAAAGGTGAACCTGGCTCTGATACCAATTGAAATTACTCTGATCAATGATCTCTATGACCTAGAGGGGGGGTGAATAGGTCTATCTAAGAACTTCTAAGCAATTTTTAATTTTTTATCTAATTAGATTGGAAATCAATGAACCATTCACACAAACAATCCACACAAATCAAACACAGCAGATTTTTACGTGGAAAACCCTTACGGGAAAAAAACCACGGGACCTCGTCCAGCTACAAACTTCACTATAAGAAGAATTCAAGTACAAGACAAAATAGTCCAGACATGCAAAGCACCGATCACTCGGTCCAGTCAGCAATCGATCGGTCCAAAACCAATCGATCAGTAGCTATCGTACGATCAAAACTTTTGTATGGGAAAATTTTCCAGAGAGTAGTTGTTTGACCGGTCGCTCGGTCAAAGTACTGATCGCTCGGTAGGCAACCGATCGATCGGTCATAACCATCGATCGCTCGGTCCCCATGTTTTGCAGAAATTTTTGTAAGGACATTTTCGTCTTTTGGGGGTTAAACCCTTTCTTCTTAAGGCTTGCCCGAGCCTTTAGGGCTTCATTCACATACTTAGAGGATTTTGAGAGTTAGGGAGAGAGGAGAAGGAGACTCTAACCTAGGGTTTCATGTAGAGCCCCAGACTTTTTCATGCTTAATACATGACACTTTGGTTGTCATCTTGCCTTTTAAGAGGTATGATTAATAAATGAGGAAGAATTTGAAAATTTCGAAATGTCAAAATTGTTCATCTTCGAAGTACGAACACAACGCAAGTTGAATCGTCAAAATCGGACGAACGAGTCAAAAGATATGGCCAAAACAGTCTGTACCTGTAGGAAATCGTGGCACAGACAACGTACTCTGATAACGTATACTGTTTGCATCCGTTGTACAACTCACCATGGGCACATTGTACAACTCACCACGGGCACGTTGTGCAGCTCACCACGAGTGGCACTACTCACAAGCACCACGAGTAGCACTATTCACAAGCACCACGAGTGGCACTATTCACAAGCACCACGAGTGGCACTATTCACAAGCACCACGAGTTTGCACTATTCACAAGCACCACGAGTAGCACTATTCACAAGCACCACGAGTGGCACTATTCACAAGCACCACGAGTTTGCACTATTCACAAGCACCACGAGTAGCACTATTCACAAGCACCACGAGTGGCACTATTCACAAGCACCACGAGTGGCACTATTCACGGACCACGAGTGGCACTATTCACAAGCACCACGAGTGGCACTATTCACAGACCACGAGTGGACACTATTCACGGCACCACGAGTTGGCACTATTCACGGCACCACGAGTTGGCACTATTCACAGCACCACGAGTTGGCACTATTCACAGCACAATGTGTTCAGCACTATTCACGGTCCTCGCGTCATTACAGAAATTTAGTAAGGGTATTATGGTCTTTTGTCAGTTCACTCTTACCTTAAGAGTTTAACCCGAGCCTTTAGGGCATCATTCAACACTTAGAGAGTTTGAGAGAATGGAAGAAAGAGGAGAAGGCGATTCCAATCTAGGGTTCCATTTTGGAGAGAAATCAAAGGGTTTTGAGACCCTAGATCAACCTCAAGCCCGTTTTCGTCAAGATTTCGGTGCAAGCATTCGTGGAGCTCACGAATCAAGCTAGGGCAGTAACTCACAGCCATTTGGAAAGAGGGTTTCTTCCTCATTTCTTCAAGGTCGGTGCTTTTTACTACCCTCCTAATTATAGTTCCTCTTCTCCCTCTATTTCTTTTGATTTTTCTTTCATTTACACATGTACTATGGAATGGATGAATGGTGAATGGTGAATGGTAAATGGTGAATGGTGAATGGTGAATGGAGATGTAAGGGGCGATTGGATGCCAGTGGTTGTGTGGTGATGATTAAAACGGGGAAGGGCATTGTTCCAATAATAAATATACATGTATGATTGAGTAAAACCATCTAGAAAAGCATGTTGTAGGGTAAATCCATAATGAACACACCATGTTTGATGAAATGCCAAGGTGAATACAGTGAGCTGTAAATTAAGAAATGCATGCCTAATAAATTCTGAATATGGCTAGGGCCTATGATAGTGTGTTTCCTGTTTTCCCTAAATGCTATGAATATTGAATTGCTTAATCCTTGACGCTATATGTGTTGTGAAATTACCCAATGGTCATGTTTAAATTTAAATGCAAGTATGTACACGGTTCGCACGAGCACGGCATGCATGGCATGATTTATCGAGGTTTTCAAGAACATGGTTAGAGGTGGGACATATCCTAAGATATGTTTTACCTCGCTTTTCACAAGAAGACAAGAACCAACATTCCACGAGGGGTCTCCCCTCACTCACAAGTGCATATCATGAAGAAGGGACTCCCTTCCCTCGTAAGTACATACATATCATAAAGAAGGGTCTCCCTTCCCTCACAAGTGCATTGCATAAAGAAGGGTCTCCCTTCCCTCTCAAGGCATCTCACAAGTTACATGATCACAAGCAAGCATGCATGACATGACATGACATACAAGAATGAAGCAAAATAGACAAGACAAGCTTTCACGTACGAAAAGATATTTCAAGTCAAGTCAAGTGCACGATGTTTTCAAGAGGTTTTATCGGTTTTTCTACGAGTTTCAAGCATGATTATAAACTGCTTTACTTCCTTGTAGGATATAAATTGTTTCCGTTTGACAAATATGAATTGCTCCTGATTATGTATTGCCATGTTTATGGTATAATCGTTGGTTAGTATTCAGTACCCGCTGAGTATTCAATGCTCAGCCGTGCTTCTTATGTCGGCAGGTTCTAAGGGAGCTGCTGCTCCATTTGATGTTTGTGCTCCTGGTCCATGAGTGGAAGAGGAGTACATCGAGGAGTCTTTGGAGGAACCTCCCGTGGAGGGTCATCAGTAGGTGGTGTTAGATTCTGAGTGGATTAGCTGTGGGTGAGATGAGAGTTAGATTTATGTATTTTGGCGGGCATGTCCGCACTTTCTTTTGGTTACTTTTTGTATAAACTTGGATTTGTGTATGTATATACATAGAGGTTTGGTAGACTTCCGCTGTGCTTTGATGGTTATGTTTCCGCTATAATGTCCTCTATTGTATATGCTCTGTGGGTTTTACAGGTTAGTTGTCAAGCAAGTCATGATTAGTCGTCCAAAGTTCACTCTAACTCCTAGGGTGGGTTTCGGGTCACGACATTGCATTTTTGAGGAGGAATCAATGGGGGTTTAAGAACCCTAGATCCCCCAACTCGTTTGGCTTCGATTTCAAGGCTCAAGCTCGTGTGGGACTCCTCCTCCAAGCTAGGGCAGCACTCACGCACATTTTTTTTTTAAAGGGGTTTCTTCCCCAACTCAAGTCTTCCTCAAGCAAAGGTTGTTCCCTACCCTTTTTGGAGCTTCAATCAAGGTTCCTACCAAGATAAAGCCTTGATCTAAGGTTAGTACACCCTACTAACTTTCCCTAGCGATAATCTAGGCTTTTTATGTGAAATGTGATTCATGTTAGTAGGTTTCCTTCCTTGTAAAATGTATCATTCTAATAATTATAAACAAGAAAAGGAAAAAGGATATGGGTGTGTGGATGGGAGATTGATTGAGGCGATGGGATGCCGAATGTATGATGTGTGGTTTGTGTAATGAAAAAATGGAGGATGGGCATTTTACCAATAATGAACTCACTTTGATTATTGGATGGAAAATATGCACTAAAAATAAGAAGATGAACTATGGAGGAACATTGCATGTGATGTGTTTGACAAAATGCCTAAACTATGAAATAATGATTTGAAGGAAGAAAAAGGGAAATAGGCCTTATACATGTATTCTCATGAATAATGAATGGATTTAAATACCATGTTGATTACTCAAATTCTCATATGCATGTATTGTGAATTGAATGGTGATGTCATACCTCTCTTATTATCCTTATTCCATGATTGTCACGATGGACACGTACATGAGCACGCATGATAGCATGAACAGAGATTTCAAGAGCATATGCATATAATAACCAACAAGAAAATATTGCATGTCAAGGAGGTTGGTAGCCCAGGGGCATTCGGGTACTAGCCTCTGGCTCACAAGAAAACCCCTAAAACACATATTGTCAAGGAGGTTGGTAGCCCAGGGACATCCGGGTACTAGCCTCTGGCTCACAAGAAAACTAAACAAGTAATAAAAATCACATATTGTCAAGGAGGTTGGTAGTCCAGGGACATTCGGGTACTAGCCTCTGGCTCACAAGAAAACCATACATATCAAGGAGGTTGGCAGCCCCGGGAGATTCGGGTGCTAGCCTTTGGCTCACAAGTTACAAGATGCAAGGTTACAAGATGATGACAAGACATTCATGCATGCACGCATACATGATTTTTACAATGCATACCGAGACATGGAAACGGGTTTTCAAGCATGAGTTTTATCGGAGTTTTCACATTCAGGCACGCACGTTATGATGATTGTATTGTACCATGCCTCCTGCTATTTCTCTTGCGATGCTATTACTGCCGTGTACTGTATTCCTGTTGTGGTGCATATTATTGTTATGGTTAGCTAGCAGCTTATACTCGTTGAGTATTTCATGCTCAGTCGTACTTTCATGTCTGCAGGTACCGAGGGAGCCCTCGACCCGGAGCCTTGGGTCGAGGAAGAGTATATAGAGGAGGGAGTACCGTCCATCCCACTGCAGTCTCAGGCGGTGCGAGACCTCGACGTGTGGCCGTACCTCGACTATTGTTGAGGGGATAGTACGAAAGGGCTATATGTGGTTTGACATTTTGATAGGTGGGCCTGTCCACCTTAGACTTAGACATGCTTTGTATATATATATGTTAACTTGGAATACTCTTTTGGAAACCTTAGAAGAAAAGAAAAAGTTAGTTTACGCTTCCGCATTTATGTTTAGCTTCCGCGTTCTGATTATCATTGGTTAGTACTGTATTTAATCTTGTTCATAACAGGATGGTTTGGCAGGTACGTATAGTCACGCCTAAAGTATCCCTAAACTCCTAGGGAGTATTTTGGGGCGCGACAAAATCAGAAGATGAATCACCTTCAAAGTCACCTCCTAAAAAACCTACACATCCTAGGGTTATGAGACCTCACTCCTCAACTGAAATTATTGGAAATCTTGAAAGTGGAGTGAGAACTCGAAAACAAGTTGAAAATGAAGTCAGTCACTTTTGCTACACTTCTACATTTGAAGCCAAAAATGTAACTGAAGCTCTCACTGATGAAAACTAAATAAATGTCATGTAAGAAGAGCTCTATCAGTTTACAAGGAATGATGTATGGTTTTTAGTTCCTAGGCCTAAAAATACAAATGTTATTGGTACTAAATGGATTTTCAAGAACAAATCTGATGAACATGGTACCATTTTAAGAAACAAAGCTAGGTTAGTTGCACAGGGATACACTCAGATAGAGGGCATTGATTTTGATGAAACATTTTCTCCTGTTGCTCGACTAGAGTCTATCAGGATCTTGCTTGCTGTTGCATGTCATCTCAAATTCAAACTTTTTTAGATGGATGTCAAGAGTGCCTTTCTGAATGGCATTCTTCAGGAGGAAGTTTATGTGGAACAACCAAAAGGGTTTGAGGACCCTAATCATCCTGATCAGGTTTACAGATTAAAAAGGGCTCTCTATGGTTTAAAACAAGCTCCCAAAGCTTGGTATGAGAGACTGACTACATACCTCTTAGAAAATGGATTTTCAAGAGGGGGAGTAGACAGGACCCTATTCATTAAAAACATTAAGGATGATATGGTTATTGCTAAGATATATGTCGATGATATTGTCTTTGGTTTCACATCAGACTCATATGCACACACCTTTGTTGAACAAATGAAGAATGAATTTGAGATGAGCATGGTTGGTCAGCTGAATTTCTTTCTTGGTCTGCAGGTAAAATAAATGAGCAATGGGATTTCTGTGTCCCAAACTAAATGTACCAAAGACCTTGTAAAGAAATTTGGCATGAGCTCAGCTAAACATGTTCTCACTCCTATGAGCACCACCACCAAACTTAGCAAAGATGCTTCAAGCAAAAGTGTCGACCAAACCACATACCGAAGTATGATTGGTAGTCTGCTTTACCTCACTGCCAGTCGTCCTAACATTGCCTTTAGTGTCGGAGCTTGTGCTCGCTATCAAGCAAGTCCCAAAGAGTCACACTTACTTACTTGAAATTACTCTGATCAATGATCTCTATGACCTAGAGGAGGGGTGAATAGGTCTATCTAAGAACTTCTAAGCAATTTTTAATTTTTTATCTAATTAGATTGGAAATCAATGAACCATTCACACAAACAATCCACACAAATCAAACACAGCAGATTTTTACGTGGAAAACCCTTACGGGAAAAAAACCACGGGACCTCGTCCAGCTACAAACTTCACTATAAGAAGAATTCAAGTACAAGACAAGACCTTACCCAAACCGGACTCGACGTTCCTAGGTACAGAATCTTACTCTTGATTTCCACGAACCAGCAGGTTCGATCTCCGCTGTAGCAGCTTCGGTTCCTAACCGACCAAATCTTCTCAAGCTACTTCAATACCACGATCACACACGATCGATCTCCTTCCACGAAGGCTCCGGATCATACACTGGACATACACACGAAGTGTAGGGTTGTGAATCAATTTAGAAAGCTTCAAACCCTAGAGGGATCTCATACAGATCTGAGATCACACAATGCAAGATCAAACGAATAGATCTATACTTGCATTCTCTAGGATGATTGAAAAAGGAGGGATCACTAAAGATCTATGAAGAACAATGGAAAAAGCCCTAGAAGGGTTTCTCAGACTTCTACTCTTTCAAAAATAAACAAAGATACGAGTTAGGTCTCCAAAAAGTTGTTTATATAGGGTTTAGAAAAGAGTCCAGAAAAAATAAAATTATGTTTACGAGGACCGATCGATCTGTGCTTATTACCGATCGCTCGGTCCAAAACCGATCGATCGCTACTTTCACCGAGAGATCGGTTAAAAATAGTCTCTCTGGAAAAATACCCCATACAAAGTTTTTGACCAGTCGATAGCCACCGATCGCTCGGTAGGCCACCGATCGATCGGTTGCAACACCGAGCGATCGGTTGAGACAGAATTTCAGCCTAAACATTTTTCTTTTGTTTTTGTTTGATTCACAATAGATCAAACCTCTTTGGTAGGCTTAAAAATATTCTCCTAGGTATGTTTAGAGTTATCTACGTCAAATCCAACCTAGGTAGGGGTCTCTAAGTCCATTACCTGTCTAGATCCGGAGTAGAAGCTTTTTCTTCAATATCTTCAGTCTTCTTGAAACTTTAACTCTTCCGACAAGTTGAACAAGACACAACTCTTATGACCTATCTAAAGACCACGGAATTTGCCAACACCTATTTCTGGATTTACAATCTCCCCCTTTGGCAATTCCGGGCAGAACAAGACTAACTCACATACTAGGTTCAAATTTTCCCAAATAATTCAAAAATGGAAAAGTGAACCTTTACATGACTAAAGAATCTCATGACATTCAACTTGTCATGTTCCAACAATCTGAGAACCTGTTTGCCTGCACAAGCTCAACCAAAAACCTGTGAAGTATGGGAAATAATATTCAAAGAAAAAATAGAGCATCATCGAGCACGAGCATAACAGGTTTATCTATAGAGTAACATATTCATTTCATTAGCAACATATCCATATCCATTCCATAAACCATCATCTATCACAAATATCATCTACTCTCCCCCTTTTTTGGCTCGTAATGCCAAAGGCGGAATAGGAATGAAAGAATTAAGGCAAAATCAGTATAAGAGATGAGATAACAGAAAATTAGAGTAAAATATCAAACATCATCTCAAATGCATTCAAATCAAGAACATCCAAAAGAGGTTTGTACTAAGTACAACCAATACAAAATGCATCAAATGTCTCAATCTAATACTAGGACTACAGTAAACTCCCAAATATAAAAGTGAAACATTAGAAGTATCCTAGTACATCAAACTAACTATCACTCCTCATCATCTGAAGTGAGATGAGACTCATAATAAGCTCTAAAATCACGAACATCTCTCTGTACTCCCAGCACTGCTGCATCGAGTGATCCAACTCTTCCACGGATCTCTGTGGTGAACTCCTGGTGGGATGACATATGCGTCGAGAGATCCATCTGCATCTCTCTCATCATTCTAGCTAGATCTTCAATTGTGGCCGGAGGTGGATGAGAGGATCCGGTACCAAAATCAGTTTCCTCCTCAATATCTCGAACTGAAGCATGAGAGAAACTCTGAGCGATGGTCTTTTTGTTGATTGGACCTTTCGGATTACGGGTAGGAACACCAGGAGGAGCAATAACCCCTTGAGAACCAAGGAGTTTAGTAATCAGGGATCCAAACGGAAGAGCTCCAACCACAGTTTGAGTTTGATAGGCTTGAATCATCAAATCAATTATGTGTGCTGCAAGGTCAATATCATGTCCACGAAGGAGACTGAATAAAAATCGAGCTCTATCTTCCCTAAGGTCTACAGTATGAACCTTTGGGTGGATATTGGCACTCATTACTAGGTTTGCAAGTCTTGCATCCCTAGTGAGTTTTGTTACTTCTATTAAGGAACCAACCCAAAGTGTAGGAGCACCACAAAGAAAAGTGACTTCATTGTTCATATATTCTTTATCCTCATCTTTCTTGTATTTATAAGGATAATAGGCATTTGGAACTCGAGGACAACCAAGAAATTTAGCAATGACATTTGGATTTATCAAAACTGATTGTTCTAAAGATCGAGGTTTAAAAGACTAGGTTTTAGAGTTGATTTCAGAGAAATTTGAGTAAAATTCCTGGACTAACTGAATAGGAGCAGGACCGGATTTAGTGAGAAGACCTTCCCAGTTACGATCGGTAATGAGCTTAGAAAGGTAATAATCACCAAAATCTGAAATTCTAATGCTCCTTTCAACCATAACACCCTTTTTACTAAAATACTCACTATAAAGCCGAGCAGCACTAGGGCTAATGAAGGGACCCAATAGAATATTTGAAGATGAACTAGCTTTTCCCTTTTGTTTCCGGGTTTTATCTGCCAAAGACTTTTGGCGATTTTCAGTAGTAGAATCCACCATTCTACGGATTGGTCGATCCCCTATTGAAATCCCATGTCCTATTGGAGTGAAAGAGTATGGCTCATTGTGTTCCTCTTCCTCTAGAGGGTCCTCTTGGTTATTGAGGACCAATCTTCGGCGTTTAGAGACACCGGACATGAGGAATGCAAGAATAACTAAGGAGTATGAGAAAATCATGATGAATTTTTGATGCCCTAGATGTGAAAAGTAAACCAAAATCAAGAAAATGATTAAAGATTACCTTTTTAGATGCTAGGAGACCCTTGGAGTAGAAAGAGATGACCATAAGAGAGATTTGGAGAAGAAGGGACCGAGGGATCGCTCTAGAGTTCGGAGAACAAAATAATAGGAAACTGAGAAATGAGGGTTTTATAACCCTGTTCACGAAAGACCGATCGATCGGTCATTAACACCGAGCGATCGGTGGTCTGGAACATTTTCTGAAAATTTTTACTTATAATCATTTTTCTCCCCCTCAACCAAAGCAAGACTTAAACTCATTTTCACCTCAAAATCACCTAACAACTATGCACTTATGCAAACATTTATTTCATCAAAATCAAAAAAAATTTAACCAAGAATGTATCTTACAGAATAGTTATGAATAAGGATTCTGTTAAGAACTTTTAGTTTCCATAAGTGATTAATTTTGATTTTTGCATCAAATCCACATTTAGAGTAAATAAATGCTCAGAAGTAATGTGTGTGTAATATTAAAAATTCATCACATGACTCTGAGGATTGGTTTCATCCACAAAACAAGATTTTGACATTATAGCATAAAGGTACTCTAGAATGTTCAAAAACTAGAATTAAAACCAAGAACCATCCATAGAATTATGATGAGCAATGTTTACCCCAAATTTGATCTATAAGGTTATTTCAGTTTATGATCAAATTTTACACATTATCTTTTCTTTGGACATTGGTGACTTTCACTCAAGTGAGAAGGTAGCCCTCTCTAATGACAGTGGGGGCTTTCACACTAGCAACCCATATAGATACCTACTGTTTGTCTCGGTAGCCATTTCTCACTGTTTGCATTCACTAGAAGCTATCACACAAACTCAAAGGTAGTCCTTTCCATGTCAATAATTTTTTAAAACTAGGGGGCTCATCTTATGGAATTTTAATCACTTTGGTTATACTAGATTTGATTAAACTAGGGAACCATATGATATAATATTAGAATCTATAAATAGGAACTAATACCATCTCAAAAATCAGTTAGAGTGCATGTGCAACACATAACATCATTGTTTACTCAACTCTAACTGAGATTGGTGACCATGACCATTTTAAATCACTAGATAGAACTAATAATTGAACTATCCTTATTTACACAATCCTATGATAAATTTTACCCTTGGAATTAATATTCAATTATGATTTCAAAGGAATAACTTTAAGCATAATGATAGGAAAGAAGGTCATACAAACACATTATTTTTTGCAACATTTTTCAATTTTTTGAATGTTTTTGGATTTTTATTAATTAAAGAAAACAACAATCTATGACTTAAAATCCAACAAGAATAACACATAGGCTATGAAGAAAGCACACCATCACTCAACTCCGCACAAACCAATGGATTTCCTAAGGAATTCAAACCTAAGGGAATCTAAGGGTTTTGTGAGAATGTCTGCATATTGTTTCTCTGTTTGGACATACTCAATACACACAACATTTTGCTCAACTAAATCACGAATGAAGTGATGCCTAATGTCAATGTGTTTTGTGCGAGAATGTTGAATGGAATTTTTGGAAATATTGATAGCACTTGAATTATCACAATACACAGTCATAGTGCCTTGTTCAATCCCGTAATCATGTAACACTGCTTCATCCACAGAAGTTGAGTACAACAACTGCCAGCTGCTATGTACTCAGCTTCGGCAGTGGACAGTGAAATTGAATTCTGCTTTTTGCTAAGCCAAGCAACTAAGCAGTTTCCAATATAGAAACACCCTCCGGAGGTGCTCTTCCTATCATCAGCATTTCCGGCCCAATCGGCATCGGAATATCCAACTATTGTGGCATTGGTATCAAAAGAATACCAGAGGCCAAATGATGGAGTTCCACTTACATATCTAATGATACGCTTGACTGCAAGTAAGTGAGACTCTTTTGGGCTTGCTTGATAGCGAGCACATGCTCCAACACTAAAGGCAATGTCTGGTCTAGTAGCAGTTAGGTAGAGCAAACTACCAATCATGCTTCTGTAAGAAGTTTGATCAACATCCTTGCCTGAAGTATCTTTACTAAGTTTTGTTGTAGAACTCATAGGAGTCCTAGCATGCTTAGCAGAACTCATACCAAATTTCTTCACCAGATTTTTAGCATATTTGATTTGAAATATTGAGATCCCAGAATCAAATTGCTTGATCTGAAGACCAAGGAAGAAACTCAGCTCACCTACCATGCTCATTTCAAATTCATTCTTCATTTGTTCAGCAAATGATTGAGCATGTAGGTCTAATGTGGAACCAAACACAATGTCATCAACATAGATCTGGACGATGACAATATCACCTTTCACATTTTTTATAAAAAGGGTTCTGTCTACTCCCCCTCTCAAAAATCCCTTTTCCAAGAGATAAGTAGTCAACCTCTCATACCAAGCTCTTGGAGCTTGCTTTAAACCATAGAGGGCCCTTTTTAATCGATAAACTTGATCAAGGTGATGTGGATCTTCAAACCCTTTTGGTTGTTCCACATAGACTTCTTCCTGTAGAATGCCATTCAAAAAGGCACTCTTAACATCCATTTGAAACAACTTGAATTTCATATGGCAAGCCATAGCTAGAAGAATTCTGATTGATTCTAGCCTGGCTACAGGAGCAAAGGTCTCATCGAAGTCAATACCTTCAATTTGGGTGTATCCTTGTGCAACTAACCTAGCCTTATTTCTTATGATAGTACCTTTTTCATCAATTTTGTTCTTGAAAATCCATTTGGTACCTATCACATTTGTATTGTTAGGCCTAGGTACTAAATACCAAACATCATTCCTAGTAAACTGAAGTAACTCTTCTTGCATTGCATTGATCCAATTATCATCTGCAAGGGCTTCAGCTACATTCTTGGGTTCAAAAGATGAAGTATAGCAAATGTAGCTAACTTCATTTTCAATTTGTTTCCTTGTTCTCACTCCACTTTCAAGATCACCAATTATATTTTCTGGAGTTGTGAGGACTTATGACCCTAGGATGTGTGGGTTTTAATGGAGATGATTGCTTAGTAATAAGTGGAGTTGAAGAAGTTTCAACATTTTCATTTCCAGCATTATCATCATCCTCAAGTTGCACATTTTCAACACTAGAGTCATCCACAACTACATTGATGGACTCCATAATTGTAGAGGTTCTCAAGTTATACACTCGATAAGCTCTACTGTTTGTGGAATATCCAAGAAATATCCCTTCATCACTCCGGGATTCAAATTTGTCCAGTTGCTCTCTATCCTTTAGGATATAGCATTTACTTCCGAATTCTCGAAAGTACTTAACACTTGGTTTCTGGTTATTCCACAACTCATATGGGGTTTTCTTTGTTCCAGGCCTTAGAAAAACTCGATTAACTATATAACAAGCAGTGTTCACTGCTTCAGCCCAGAAATGAGAAGCTAGATTATTGCTATGAAGCATAACTCTAGCCATCTCTTGGAGAACCCTGTTCTTCCTCTCCACAACACCATTCTGCTGAGGTGTAATGGGTGCAGAAAATTCATGTTTGATACCCGACTCATTACAAAAGTCGTTGTACTTAGAGTTTTCAAACTCCTTTCCATGATCATTTCAAATTCGAGTGATTGGGCATCTTTTCTCATTTTGAATTTTCAAGCAAATACTTTTGAAATTTTCAAAAGCATCGGATTTCTCTCTTATAAATGCCACCCATGACATTCTTGAGAAATCATCAACCATGACTAGGATGTATCGCTTTCGACCTAGACTTTCAGATCTTGTAGGACCCATAAGATCCATATGAATTAATTCCAGTGGATATGAAGTAGCAATACTTAAAGTCTTCTTATGTGGGGTTCTAATTTTTTTACCAATCTGACATGGTCCACACATAGCAGTAGAAGGCTTTCCTAGTTTGGGCACATCTCTCACAAGTTCTTGCTTTGAAATTTTGCATACGTCTTTGAAGTTCATGTGACCTAGCCTACGGTGCCACAAATCAACTTCCTCAATTTTAGCCCTATTACAGACATTTGAGAAATTAGTACTAGGGATTAAGCCGTAGCAATTATCAGTGGTTCTCAACCCTTCTAGAACACACTTACCTTTACCATTAATGACTAAGCATTTATTTTGGGTAAAGTGCATAGCATGGTTATCATCACATAGTTGACTTATGCTAATCAAATTAGCTTTTAGTCCTTCAACAAATAAGGCATTTTTCAATTTTGGTATGCCTGGTGAATCGATGATACCCTTCCCTTTAACTAATGACTTGCTTCCATCGCCAAAAGTAACAATCCCATCTGGACAGTCCTCAAATTGAGTAAATAAGGACTTGTTACCTGTCATATGCCGAGAACACCCACTGTCAAAGTACCACATTTCTGTGTTTTGGGCTTTAAAGGCAGTATGAATGACAAGGCACTTAAGATCATCATTTCTCACACACACAATTCTTAAACTTTGTTTACACATTTGAATATTGTTCTGTGTAATAGAGACATTTTTCTTTTTAGACCTTCTAGACCTCTTTCTGTTTTGTTCAGTTCTAGGATAATGATTTGTCACATTCTTTCCTCTTGAGTAATCATAAGGATTTAATGGACCATTTTCATTTCTAGACATTTGAGCTATCCTATTGACATCTTTGCTCAAAATTCTAGATTTTTCAGCCAGAACTTGAATCTGTATTTTAAGATTCCCTTGACTTTGATTTTGGTTCCATGAACCATTTCGGGGAGCTCTTCTAAACGCATTACAGTTTGGTCGTATGTGACCTCTTACACCACAAAAGTGACATGTGGGTATGAATCTAGAAAAAGGAGGAGGATTGCTTCTAAAAGGAATTTGATTCCTCAAAGCATTCACCCTAGGAGCTGCATTTCTCGGCTTTACAACATTTGTATAAGCCTTAGTACTTGATGTGGAAGGTACATTCACTTTGGGATCAGAATGTATTGGTTCAAACACAGCACTAGCCATTGTACCAACAGCTAAAGGACCAGCTGGTGTGTCAGCATGTCCTATCCCAGATCTATTAGAATTTGATCCATATTTTCTAACTAATTCATCTAGGCAGCTAGTATTTCCAAACATTCTTACTTCTTTTTCAAGAGTATAGACCTTCTGAATCAAGTCAGTCTTGTCTTTAGGGGGTATATGATGTTCTTTTTCAAGAAATTTCACCTTATTGACAAGAGATTCTTTTAAAGATTCCAGCTCCACTAATTGAGTCCTTGACTCTCCAACTTCTTTCAAGGAAGTGTCTCTTTCAACTTCTAATCTTCTGACAACATTAGTCAATGAGACATTTTCTTCCAAAAGACATTTAACTTTTTCAGAAAAAGCTTCTTTCTCATTTTCAAGCTAACTAACTAGAGCATTCATCTCCTTTGCTTCTAGTTTACAAGTATCTCTTTCATTTTGAATGATTTTGAGTTTTTTTGCTCAAAGAGATTTTTGCTTTAGTCAGTTTCAAACTTTCAAAATACAACTTATCATAAGTTGTTTTCAAATCTTCATCACTTTCAGAGTCAGTATGACTCTTCTCAATGTCTTCACTTGACTCAGCGTGACTACTTTCATCACTTCTATCCTTCTCATCAACTAACGAGGTAGTCTCAAGAATCCCAGAAAGGGACACAGTGAAAGTAATATGATTATCAGTTTCTTCACTAGAAGAAGAACTGTCTGATTTTTCATTCTCGGAATCACTGTCATCCCAACAGGCATTCATCACCTTGCCCTTACTTTTCTTCTTGTTAGGAAAGTTAGGTGAAATATGACCGAAGCCATGACATTCATAACATTGAACACCTTGGGGTTTCTTGTCGCCACTCTTGGAATTTTTCTTGATTTCCCAGGGCTTAGACTTTGACTTCTCAAAAGATTTTCCTCTGTTTGGGATTGAACCTCTTTTTCGTTCTAAAAAATTTTTGAAATTTTTTAACGAAGAGTGCCATTTCTTCCTCATCCATCTCTCCATCACTATTATCGTCATCCAAAGATTCCTTAATTGATTTCAAGGCTAAAGATTTGGTTTTCTTGGATGGTCTAAGATTGAGTTCATAAGTTTGGAGTGAACCAACTAATTCTTCAATCTTTAGAGAGTCAACATTTTTACTCTCTTCAATAGCAGTGACCTTGGGTTGAAATCTCTCTGGTAGAGATCTAAGGACTTTTCTAACTATCTTGGACTCAGTTAATCTCTCACCTAAGTTGAAACTAGCATTGACAATGTTACTAAGTTTTGCATAAAATTCATCAAATGTGTCATCTTCTTTCATTTTCAAATATTCAAATTTGGTGGTTAACATTTGGAGTTTTGAGATTTTAACAGTGGTCGTACCCTCATGGGTAATCTCTAGTATGTCCCATGCCTCCTTTGCTGTTTCACGTAAAGAAATTCGTCTGAATTCCTCAGCTGTGACTGCAGTAAAGATAGCATTGAGTCCTTTAGTATTCCAACCACTTATCTCAAGCTCTTCTCTGGTCCATTCATTAGAATATTTGACGACAATCAAATCACCTAGAGTTTTCACAGGTGTAGTCCACCCATTTTGGATAGACATCCAAATTCTCTCGTCAATCGATTTGAGAAAAGCTCTCATACGGGCTTTCCAATATGCGTAATTATTCCCATCGAATAGTGGGGGACGAGAGATTGAACCGCCCTCTCTTAAAGTACTCATGATCACAGAGTAAGATATACAGGATCACACTCAAGGGTTTAGTCTTAAAGGTGAACCTGGCTCTGATACCAATTGAAATTACTCTGATCAATGATCTCTATGACCTAGAGGGGGGGTGAATAGGTCTATCTAAGAACTTCTAAGCAATTTTTAATTTTTTATCTAATTAGATTGGAAATCAATGAACCATTCACACAAACAATCCACACAAATCAAACACAGCAGATTTTTACGTGGAAAACCCTTACGGGAAAAAAACCACGGGACCTCGTCCAGCTACAAACTTCACTATAAGAAGAATTCAAGTACAAGACAAGACCTTACCCAAACCGGACTCGATGTTCCTAGGTACAGAATCTTACTCTTAATTTTCACGAACCAGCAGGTTCGATCTCCGCTGTAGCAGCTTCGGTTCCTAACCAACCAAATCTTCTCAAGCTACTTCAATACCACGATCACACACGATCGATCTCCTTCCACGAAGGCTCCGGATCATACACCGGACATACACACGAAGTGTAAGGTTGTGAATCAATTTAGAAAGCTTCAAACCCTAGAGGGATCTCATACAGATCTAAGATCACACAATGCAAGATCAAACGAATAGATCTATACTTGCATTCTCTAGGATGATTGAAAAAGGAGGGATCACTAAAGATCTATGAAGAACAATGGAAAAAGCCCTAGAAGGGTTTCTCAGACCTCTATTCTTTCAAAAATAAACAAAGATACGAATTAGGTCTCCAAAAATTTGTTTATATAGGGTTTAGAAAAGAATCCAGAAAAAATGAAATTATGTTTACGAGGACCGATCGATCAGTGCTTATTACCGATCGCTCGGTCCAAAACCGATCGATCGCTACTTTCACCGAGAGATCGGTTAAAAATAGTCTCTCTGGAAAAATACCCCATACAAAGTTTTTGACTAGTCGATAGCCACCGATCGCTCGGTAGGCCACCGATCGATCGGTCGCAACACCGAGCGATCGATTGAGACAGAATTTCAGCCTAAACATTTTTCTTTTGTTTTTGTTTGATTCACAATAGATCAAACCTCTTTGGTAGGCTTAAACCTATTCTCCTAGGTATGTTTAGAGTTATCTAAGTCAAATCCAACCTAGGTAGGGGTCTCTAAGTCCATTACCTGTCTAGATTCGGAGTAGAAGCTTTTTCTTCAATATCTTCAGTCTTCTTGAAACTTTAACTCTTCCGACAAGTTGAACAAGACACAACTCTTATGACCTATCTAAAGATCACGGAATTTGCCAACACCTATTTCTTGATTTACAGCTGTCAAACGAATTATTTGATATGTAAGTGGAACTCTCTCTTTTAGCCTCTGGTATCCCTTTGATATTAATGTCGTGGTTGTTGGATATTCCGATGCCGACTGGGCTGAAAATGCTGATGATAGGAAAAGCACCTCCGGATGCTTTTATGTTGAAAACTATTTGATTGCTTGGCTTAGAAAAAAACAGAATTGCATCTCCTTGTCTACTGCCGAGGCTGAGTACATTGCAGCCGGCAGTTGTTGCACTCAACTTCTGTGATGAAACAGATGTTGCAGGACTATGGGATAGAACAGGGCACCATGACTGTGTATTGTGATAACACAAGTGCCATCAATATCTCCAAAAATCCCGTTCAACACTCTCGCACCAAACACATAGACATTAGACACCACTTCATTTGAGAGTTTGTTGAACAAAGTGTCATAACATTGGAATATGTGCAAACTGATACTCAACTGGCAGATCTCCTAACCAAACCTCTAGATTCCCTTAGGTTTGAGTTTCTTAGGAAATCCATCGATGTGTACGGTATTGAGTGATTGAGTGTTTTATGATAGACTAGGTAATCTCATATCCATATCTCTTCATAGCTCTATTCCTCTAGTGTATATTATCAGTTTTTGCATATTGTTGTTTTTGTTTGTTTATCTTATTTCAAAAATTACAAAAACATTAAAAAAAATTTCAGAAAAACTCCAAAAAGATTTTTGTTTTCTTTTAGTTAGGCATATTTTTTTTTTTAAAGAAAATGGGGTTTTTGTTGGATTGTGGTGTGCATTGCTGAATTTTTCTGGTGCTTATAATGATTGTCCAAGATACGTATTTGAGTTCATGAGGATATCATACCTACTAAAATATCTTAGGAAAGTGCACATAGACTATCTTGCTAAATACAGTTAGAAATATGGCAAATACTGTTGCATTATCATCTGCACTTACACTCTGTTTATCTCCTGAAGATGGTACATATCCCTATGAACAGGTAATGATATTAGTCATGATGGTTCTTCGAGTTGATAAAATCTGATTTGATCATGAAGGTACCATCCCTCAAAATGTGCCCTAGTTTAAAGGTCCTATGCATTGGAAAGGGCTACCTCTGGGATAGTGTGAAAGTCACTATTGGATACAAATAGTATGAAATGGCTACCTAGGTGGACAGTAGGTATCTATCTGGGTCCCTAGAGTGAAAGCCCCTGCTGCCAATAGCTAGGGCTACCTTCACACTTGCATCTCAAAATTCAAAAGAAAAAGACTGATCAAGGATAGATTCACCAAACAAAAAAAAATCCATAAACACTGTGAGATCAACATATGAAAAAGGGTATAAATAGCACATAAAATTCTTCATCTTTTTGGATCACCCTAAATGCATCTCTCAGTATTTTTTGAAGCTTGGTGTTCCTGAAATGCACTAATGTCCTTATCTTTCTAAGGGTACCTATCTCTGAAGGTGTTCGGTCAGAATCTCACCTCACACACTTCACAATTCTTGGTAAGGCCTATTACTCACTGTACATTAGCTTGTGTGACTATGTCTTTCCATCCCTTGTGCATAGTGTCGATGGAAATATCCTCGTATACTCATCATTTTATGCTACACATTCTTGGACATTGTATTATTTGTTCTTGCAAAAATTTGCACATACTGGATTTGCTTATTGGAACTATCATGTTGAAATTTCTTTTTCAAAAAGGAGGATCTTTGAAAACTTTTTCTAGCAAAATGCGTACTTTTGGTTGATTTTGAGTGTTTTTAGGGAAGATCTTACCTTGCCATTCTACAGATCTCTAATTGTGCATTCTTTAATCTCCAAAAATGATTCACTTGAAGCTCTATATGGCTGGTTCATGTGTCCATTTCAAATGTTGAAATCCTCGGGTCACTAGCATGCCATGTTATTTTGGAGGGTATTGACATTTTTTTTCAGATTTTTCAGAGATCTCCTTTAGAGATTCTTCTCCAAAAGCTGCCCCATAACATGCCAAAAATAATCCAAATAGGGTTTCTCTCATCTCTTCCACAAGTTCAGAGCTTTTGCAAAGATGGTCGACCGTGAGTGGTCATTCGGTTGACCAAACACAATCATGGGGTTTCGAATCTTACCATCGAGTCACATAGTTGCTTTCCTATTTTTTCCTCTTTGCTCTCTTACACCAGCAAGATTCCTTGATTTTTGCAGCATTTTCCAGCCATATACCGTGCTGTCCTGCTCCCATCTTACCCACAGAGCTTCAAGTCTTCTTGTGCGACTTCCAGGCCTACTCAGTCATGCGATTTCCACCACTCCTCAAGCTGTCCATTGCGCTTCTCGTGCAACCTTCAAGCCCTCCTCTCTAGCCTCACGATCTTTCTATCAAGCCTCAGGCTTGATTATCGTGAGATCTCAGCTACTCTCCCTCTGCTACTGTGAGTGCTCAGCTGCTCCGTACGGCTTCCCATCTCCATTCCCAGGTGTCTGCGTGCATCCATCTCATCTTCAAGGTAAAACCCTACCTCTTCTTCAGTACTTGCAAATTTGGGTCTATGGCTCTTGATTTTCTTCTTCTCATTGCCTCCATTCTCCTGGTAGGTCACCCTAAGCGCCGCCTCATCATTTCTCGGGATGAAGATGATGTTCCTTGGTCTGAGGATGCATCATATGATGTTGGCCATGGCATCCATGTGGGCCGTGTGGTCCATTCTAGGGTTCCTCCACCCTCAACTTCCCATAAGAAAGCCATGGGTGCTTCCAGTTCAAAGCTCTCGGCCAAATCAAAGGGTAAATCTCAGGTCCCCACTCCTAATGAGCCTGAAATTGTGTGATTTCGCACCACCGGGAATGAACAGCTTTATAATACTTGGCTTAAAAATAGGGTTGTTACAATTAAAAGGGCCACTGTCATTTCGGATTTCACCCACCCTGGTTTCGAGGAAATCATTGACTCTCGCCAATGGTCTAGTCTTTTAAAATTGACCGGTTATGCCAGTCTAGACCTTGTTCGAGAATTTTATGTGAACATTTATTCTGTCAACCCTCACAATATTTCCTTTAAAACTCATGTTAGGGGTAAGAAAATTCTCATTAATCCGGATGTCATTGCCTTTTTCATTAGTGCACCTCGGGTTCCGGAAGCCTATTACCCTTATCTCTATCCCACCGATGAGGATAAGCATGATTTGGACAAGGTGGCCAACAACCTCTGTGATGATCCCTCACAAAAATGGACTTATCCTCATTTACTTCACTCCAGTCTTTCATACTTGGGTCGTCTGTTTCATCTTATTATATGTTCCAACATTCATCCTAAGGTTCATTCTACTACTTTGAGTGTTGATCGGGCTCGATTCCTGTATAGTGTCATGACTAGAGACACTATCGATACCGGTGCCCACATTATAGACCAAATCCATCAGGCTATCGCTGTGCACCAAAAGTGCTCTACTCTTCCTTTTGGTGTCCTCATCACCAATCTCCTATGTCCTGAGGGTATTAGGGCTCCTTCTTCTGAGGCTACCAAGCCTTCCTTAGGACCCATCTGTGCTCGTACCTTGACTAGTAGTATGTCCCATGCTGCGATGCCGGAGCATGAGGAGGACATTGATGATGATATCGCTCATTCGGCCCCAGGTGCCGGTCCCTCTCGCAGCCATGTTAGAGCCCCTCCGGGTCCCTTGTCCTTCAAGACAATGGCTGCCATGCTTGCCAATATGTCGACTGCTCAGTCGCACTTCGCTACTGATCTTCATGCCCGCCTGGATTCTCATGCTGCAGGTACTCAAGATAGTTTTTCGTTGACTAATCGTCGGATTGATGCACTTTCAGATATGGTCCAGGCGTCTCACTAGGAGCTTCGCGATTTCCGTTCTCGATATCAGGATGATGTTGCTCGTCACTTTTCTTCACACCAGGATGATTAGCACTTCTTGCGATGTTGGTTCCAGCCTTTTTTTGTTCGTTGTTTGTGCTGGATTTAGCTAGTCCATTTTGTTATGAGTCTGTGGTTGGTCTTTGTGTTGTGCACCCTTGGTTCCTATATATAGGATGCTACTTTTTTGTTTCTGCTGCTTAGTTACTACTTCTGCTTCTTTGGGTTTCTCTATGATGTTGCTCTTTCATGCTCATTCTACTACATGCTAGGGTTGCTATTTTTGCAAGATTGATTTCCCCTTGGCAATTCAAGC
Organism: Tetracentron sinense; assembly: GCA_015143295.1. Classification (NCBI taxonomy): domain Eukaryota; kingdom Viridiplantae; phylum Streptophyta; class Magnoliopsida; order Trochodendrales; family Trochodendraceae; genus Tetracentron; species Tetracentron sinense. The sequence goes on along the minus strand of CM026568.1, from coordinate 1,798,619 downwards.
CAAAAAGGGGGAGAAGTTGGCTAGATAGATCACCTCAGATCACCTAATCATATGTGAAATTGTGTGATATCTTATGTACAAAGCATGCTCATTTATGTCACATTATCACATGTTGCATATTATATTCACATTGCTTCACTCATGGATTCACATGCTCATGATTCTGAAACCTTTGTCAGATGGGATCTCAGATTGAGAGGGAGATCTCATACTATTTTGCATGATGTTCATTATTTCAATGGTTTTATATTTTATGAAATTCTCCCATGCTTCACAAAGGTATTGGTTGTTTCAGTGTTTCAAGGTTGATTGATGCCTCAACGATCTCGTAAGACATACTACTCCATGGAAGAAGTCCAAATGTCCAGTGTCATGTACTTTTCATTCTCTTTGTTTCTTGTGGGTTTAAGAGAGTCTGTAAAATCATGTCCATCAGTTATATTGTTTCTTTTGTCTCGGAATTGCCAAAGGGGGAGATTGTAAAGTCAAAGTTTTGTTGGCAAAATTCCGAGCCCAAAATGTTGTATATAGGTCATAGTAGGTCTCATCCGGTTTGAAGACAAAGTGAAGAAGAAGCTGTGAAGAATCTTGAAGCTACATCACTCACATTGGCTCAAAAAGTAAGTTTTGAAAGAGAGACCTAGATGACCTTAAGTTACCGCATGGAATTGACCCATTCATCATAAAAATTAAGTCAAAAAAATACTAGAGATATAGGGGATTGCATCTAAAGCTAAAAGGATAAAAACATGAAAAAATACACCCCAAGGTAGACCCTGACCATTGAGGGTCGACCCTGAATTGCCCATTTTTGTATGGTGAATTGCGGCAGAGAGTGAGTTTTTTGGAGGTCGACCATGAAGGATGGTTGGGTCGACCGAAGTGTACACTTTGGTCGACCGAACCATCCCCCAGAGTCGACCCTGATATGGGATTTCAGCTAATGTGTTTGGTTGCTACAGTGGGTCGACCCAGGGATCCTCCAGGGTCGACCCTAATATGAAAAAACTTTCTAAAATTATTTTTTAGCAACTTCTAAACCCTTGAACCTTTCTTATATATAGGGGACCTCTCCCAATCCGTGAGGGACATTGATTGGAGACTTTCTAGAGCACTTTGTGCCTATTTTGAGTTTATGAAAACTCTTGGATTCATTGATCTTCATCTCCATTAGTTGGCCTCTAGGTTGTGCAAAGTTTTCAGCCATATTTTCTCAAACTTGCATTAGATGATCCTCAATCATTAAGAGATCACCCTAGGGCTTCTACAAACCCTAAAACTCACTATATGATCTACTGTGAGAGTTGGTTAGCTTGAGCTAAAGCCGTCTAGGGCGGAGATCGGTCTTCGGAGACCGTGGTTGATCACTTTGAGTAAGATTGGTCGGTGAAGAACCGGAGCTATTGTTGCGGAGATCGAACGTGATGTGTTCGTGGTTTGCAAGCTGAGGAATCGATATCGAGGAACGTTGTGTCGTGTCTAGTTGGTTAAGATTCAAGTCTTGTATTGTTAAACTCTTCTCATAGTGAATTTTGTGCTGGACTAGGTCCCCGTGGTTTTTCCACGTAAAAATCTTGTGTGTTCAAGTGAGAGTGTTTGTGTCTGATTGTCTAAAATTAAAATTGGAAAAGAAAATTGAAGTAGACCTATTCACCCGCCCTCTGGGTCTAAGAGTGCATTGAAATGAGGAATTTCAGTAAGGTTTTATGTCCCCCCTAGCCTTCTTTTATTTTCCTTTTTTGTAGGGGTAAGGCTCTTTGTCCCCCCCATTTTTATTGTAGAGGTAAGGTTTATGTCCCCCCGTTAATTTTTATTTTTAATAAACTGGTAGGGGTCCGCCAAACCCCCTACTCCCTCTGAGTGGCTTTTATTAAAAAAAATATGAACAAGGTAAACATACCATAATAGAAACATGATACAGAGTGCAGAAGCTTAAATAGTACGGAAACGTAAATTAACTTTTTCTTTCCTATACAAAATTTGTATTCCAAGTTCATATACAAAACATCATAAGTAAAGGCGGACATGCCCACCATCAAAATAGAAAATGGGTAAACCTCACAAACCCTCTCCACTAACAGTAATCTAGATATGGCCACACGTCTAGGTCTCAATCTTCCCGTGACTGCATTAGGATAGGTGGCTCCCTCTCCTCGACGTATTCTTCCTCAACCCAAGGCTCAGGGTCGAAGGTACCCACCGGACCTACCGACATGAGATGTAAGGCTAAGTATGGAATACTTAGCGAGTACAAGCTACTAGCTAACAATAGTAATAATGAACTACGATAACAATAACTCATTTCAATACACAACATCTGAAGTAATACACAATCAATAATTAAAAACATACTATGATCGTGACATGCATGGAATGATGCAAAAGCTCCAATAAAACCATTACTTAAAAGTCCTGACTTGTTCTTGAAAATACTTTTCGTGTTTTTCAAAACATGCTTTCGTAGGAATCACGCATGTCTTGACTTGCCTTGTCTTGTTCTTGTCTCATAGGAATCACGCATGTCTTGTCTTGTCTGGAGTCACTTGTCATGTTTGTCTTGACATGTCTTGACTTGCCTTGCCATGCTTTACTTGTGAGCCGAATACGTAAGTATCCTTCAGCGAAACATGAATAGAAAGCAACTTGAGTGCTGGATACGTAAGTATCCTTCAGCAAAATAGAAAAGGGGTACACCAACATCCTTGACCGGCCCTCTATCCAGCTTTATCAATTTGTTTTCTTGTGAGTCAGGTATGACATATCTTATGATATGCCCTACCCTTGACCGGCCCGATGTTCGGCTTTATCATGCTTGTTTACTTGTGAGTCAGGTATGACATATCTGAGAGATATGCCCTACCCTTGACCGGTCCGATGTCCGGCTTTATCATTCATTTTGTGAATCACATGTCTTGCTGTTGTTTGTTTACATATACTTATACTTTCGAAAAACTTCGGTTAATGAATGCATGTGTGCATCTGTGTAGCACTTGTGGTGATCATGATGACATGTACAACTAGAGGGATGGCATAGAGTATTTCAATCCTTAATAAAATCATGTGGGAATTTAGACAAACATGTTGAGCATTGGATCAATTTATCATTCTAAGAAAACCGCATAATTCATACTTTCCTATTCTTCATTCATTTCATTTAATCCTCATTTATGCATTTCATCGAACACTTAGTGTGCACCACATTCATAGGCCCTTTGTTCAAGTTCTTGCATTCATATGTTTCAACAAGCATTACATGTGAGTTCATTATGTATACAATACCCTTCCACTATTTTCCATCACACCATGGCATCCAATCGCCTCCACCATTCACATTCCATACATCCCTCCACCATTACTTTATCTTGTTCATTTTTGTAGTTTAATGCATTTACAATAAGAAAAGGAAAATATGGGAGATCAAATCCACAACATTCAATAACAAACCCAGGTTATTACTAAGGTAGGTAGAAGGGTGTACTAACCTTTGAGATCAAAGCTTGATCTTGAAGAAACCCCTTGATTTGGAACCTTCAAGCTTGATGGAGGATGATTCTAGCTTGGAAATCTTCAAGCTTGAGCTCCTTGATCTCCAATCCAAACCTTCTTTGGAGGTTTTACCTAAATCTCCTCTTCTCCTCTTTCTCCTCTTTCTCTCCCTTAGGTCTAAGAAATCCCCAAATGGGTTCTCATTTAGAAGCCAAAGGTTTAAAACCCTTAATTTCAGAATCTGCACACGCGTGTGATTGATCGCAGATCCAGTGCGATCGATCGCACCTGAGGGCGATCTGTCGCACATGAACCCTTAGGTGCAATCGATCGTAGATCCCTGCGATCTGTCACACATGAAGACCCATCTATCGCACTTGGTCCAGAATGTTTTTGACCAATTTCACCTGCATGCGATTGATCGCACCTTACTTGCGATCCATACATACACCACAATGAGCCCGAAAATCCCTCTAAGAGAATTGAGAACTTTGGCACCTGACTTACTTGACTTAATCCATTTAATGAGCTTTAAAGACATACAAAAATCTGAACTTAAAAATTTCTTCAATGGAATAATATTTAATACCTCAACCGAACATCTATTAACATCTGTAACTAAACTGAACCTATATAATCGGAATCATCCTCGTGATTCTCAACTTTTTAATTAACCATATCAAATCTAAATATCCCAATTTAAAACTAAAACATAATAAACTAATTACAATCTCTCTGGAGTTTAAACAATTTCTAATAAACTAAAATACTAGTAAAACAATCCATCGAAATCCCGTTCCTCTTCGGGATGATTACCTTGAAGATCTTCCTTACGTACTCTTCAATTCAAGGCTCTTGGGTACAATTATCAAATCCCGAACCTACCGACAACAAAAGTCATCGGCTGAGTAACAAGTTACTCTGCGTATATAACAATCCATAGTAAATAATATCATAACTATAGCATACATACAAGTAACAGTTCAATTACAATTTACATAAATCAAAGTGTGGAAACATCTTTTCTTTTCAATTCTTTCATGTGCTCACTTGTACTTATCTTACTTATCTTATTTATCTTGCTTGTCTTATTACTTGAATTTTCTTTCTTGTCTTACTTTTCTTAACTTGTCTTTCTTGTCTTACTTCTCTGATTTGTCTTTCTTTTTCGTGAATAAATCAAACAACATGCACTGTGCAATAACTTAAAATAACTCTACCCCATATATTACATAGAGATTAACATATACCCTACTTACCAAGGTACCACATGGTTTACACATATCCGGTGTATACAGCTTGTCAGCACATTATTCGATGCATACGACTTGTCTACACATTATTCGGTGTATACGGCTTGTCTGCACATTATCCAGTGCATACGGCTTGTCTTGCCTTGATCTTAGGCTTTGTTGGTACTCGGGTAGTGCAAAATTCAATAATGCATTCATTGCTTTCGTGTGTACTTGTATATTTGTATAATACTTGTAATCTTGTTTCTTTATCATGCTTGTTTATATTCATTATCTTGAGTGAGTGCGCGGTAATATACTCTTAGTTAAATTATACCTAAGACTATCAGTCAAGGACTATAAGACATCTCACCATAGCGTCTCATTCCACTATGTTAACCAGACCAAAGCAAGCTTGACTCTCACCAAAGGTTCCTTTATCCAACAATATATCACGTATGAAAACATAAATAAACACACAACAACATTCATGTTCCCAAAAATTTAACAGGCTTTAACTTTAGTTTATTTTCAACATGCATAGTTCTCAATGTAATTTAAATATCAACAACTCTCTTTTTAATCGAGATCAATATCATAATTATACTACATAATTTATCAATCATAATTCTCATAGATTATATCCACAAAATACACTAACATGTAAACTTAATCTCACAAATAATCTATATCCATCATTCAATTATTTCATACATTACATTCAACTCCATAATTTCATCCCTTCCTTAATTCTCAATCCATACATACACCATAATTTTTATTCCCTTTCCCCTTGTTGATATATATCATAAAAATCATAAATAAAACATCTCTAAAAATCATGAACATATTTAATAAGGGATATACATAATATAACATGTTTTGATATTGCTTTCTTACTTTAAATCGAAACTATTTATTTTTATTTATATTAATAATCATCATAATGTTAGAAAGAAATTCATATTTACGTTATTCATAAAAACATTGCATGAGAGATGATCAAAGTCCCTTGATCTTCCTACTAATCATGTTTTTTACATAGATTTTATCATTAATTTCATACTTCAGATTTGTAGTTATAAAATTGAGAACTAGGGAAAGTTATTTACCTCACTTGATCGCTTCCCTATGATCTTACGCTTGCAAATGGGGTCGATCTAGATCCTCAAGTCTCTTTGTCGCGCCCCAAAATCCCACCTAACTTAATGTGAGACTTTGGCCCGTGACTTAATCATTAATTCCATAACTTCTTATCATAAGCATTTAAGGCAATTCTAAAAACATGGACCTAAAATTTTATTTTTTTTTTTAAAATAAATGCAATCAAGTCCAATATCTGAAATAAATACTAAGACCTCATAATCAATTTAAAATCAACCTCTATGAATCTCCAATCATAAACTCAAACTAACTATAAATCCATAATTTGTCTATTACAATTCTAAAATTCAAAATCCAAATATACTAGTGATCTAGTGTCCTGTGTATGGCCAGTAATCTAAGTTCCATTCTCCATCAGGATGTCACCTGCTGGCTCTTCCTACTCTTCCTCGTATTCTTCCTCTTCCCAAGGTCCTGGGGCACAAATGTCAAATCTAGCACCTGCCGACAACAACAGTCATCGGCTGAGTAACAAGTTACCCAGCGTATATACAAAATCCTGCCTAACAATATACGAGATTTGATAACAATATATTTTAAGATTCAACATCACAAGTGAACTCACAATATTTCAAAGTGCGGAAGCATAATTAAATTTGATTCTTACACCTGATTACTCATGCTTATTTCTCTTATTTATCTTGCCTATTTTTTTGTTCATGAATTTATTCAACAACATGCAATTGCAATAACTTAAAATAACTCTACCCCATATATCGGGTAGAGACTAACATATACCCTACTTTCCGAGGTACCACACAATATACACATTATCCGGTGTACACGGCTTGTCTACACATTATCTGGTGTATACGGCTTGTCTACACATTATCCGGTGTATACGGCTTGTCTACACATTCGCCGGTGCATACGGCTGGTTTTGCCTTGATCATAGGCCTGTGGGTACTCAGTCAGTGCAAAACTCAATCATGCATAATGCTTGTGTCCTTGTGTACTTGCATATTACTTGTCATCTTATTTATTCTCATGCTTGTTCATGTATAGATTTTGTGAATCCGTGTGAATGAAATAAAATACTTGTAAATCATGCATAGATTTAAACATGCAAGGGTTCTCCTAAGTGATCAATATAAAGCATAATTTGTCAAATAAAATAAGGGATAATTTTATTTACCGCGTCTAAATTTTTAATACGCATCTATAATCAAATAAGTCTCACAGGGCCTTAGTTTTCACAACACATAATGATCTCAAACAAACTTATAATAATTTCATCAATTCTGAACATCATCCACTTCCTCCATTCTCATCATTCATACACCACAAAATCAATCTCATTCCCCTTGTTGATATAGAATAAAAAAATCATAAACAACATCTTTTTCAAATAATTATCACAAGGAAATCACCATCTAAAATGTTCTCTATTCATCATATATATATTATCTATCAGATAACCAAGATCTAAAATTTTCTAACATCGTCTATAGATTTTTCAAGGGAAAATCTTGATTTAGAACATTACAAAAATCATCATATATATTTTCCATAAAAAAAATATGGGTATAAACATCGTAAAATCATCATTTATAATTTTCCATGAGAAAATCTGAGTATAAACATCATAAAATCCTCATATATAATTTTCATCATAGTTTAAAATAATAAAAACATATTTACTATTGTCGTTCTTACTTTAGATCTATTTCTTCATCATATTTGTATCAATAATCCCTATATTGAGAGGAAGGAAGTCGTATTTACCTCTCACGATCGCTTCCCTACGATCAAACGTTTGCGAATGGGATGGATCTAAGCCTTTTTGTACTTTTTCCTTGCAACACATTTGATTTCTCCTCTTGGATCTCTCCAAAACCCTTTTCTCTCACTCTCTTTAATGAGAACTCATAGGTTTTTCTTCTATTTTTCTCTCTAATAAGTTTTAGAATGATGAAATACCTAAAATCCATGAGTTAGGGTCTTTATATAGGCAATACCAGAGTTAGAAAGTGATAAGAACTGCTAAAACACTATTCACGGTTACTGTTCACGCGGTTACTGTTCATTGTATTTACAGTTTTGCCACTGCACTTTGAATAATTCTATAGAGCTCAATTCTTATCGGATTAACCTGAAATTTGAACCATAGCTACTTTAGGTCATATAGAATCTATATTAAAATTTTCATAAATTTTGGATTACAAAATGACCAAAATGCCCCTCTTATGATAAAGGAGATTTCGTCTATTTTTCACTTGATTAATTTATAAAACACCCTCATGCTACTTTAATTGTTCCAATTTTAAACTTATGTAATAAATTAATCATGACAACCAAGAATATTAAAATAATTGATACGAATACCAAGAAATTAAATTTCGGGTCTTTACATCCTACCCCCCTTAAAAGGAATTTCGTCCCCGAAATTGTGTACCTTAGTTAAACAAGTAGGGATACTTCTCTCGAACTTCATCTTCTCTTTCCCAAGTGGCCTCTTCAACGGAGTGGTGTTGCCAGCGAAGGAGGACAAAACGAATGATCTTTCTGCGTAGCACATGCTCTTTTTGATCCAAAATCTGAACAGGTTGTTCTACCATTGTCAAATCTTCTCGAATTTCCAAATGCTCAAAATCTATAATATGTGAAGGATCTGGAATGTACTTCCTCAACATAGAAACGTGGAAGACATTATGAACCGCCGCCATGTGAGGAGGCAGGTTAACCCTGTATGCCACTTCTCCTACTCTTCTGATAATTTCGAATGGTCCAACATACCTTGGACTTAACTTCCCTCTCTTACCAAACCTCATAATTCCTTTGGTAGGTGATATTTTAACGAAGACAAAATCTCCAACTTGAAATTCCAAATCCCTTCTTCGAGTGTCTGCATAACTCTTCTGTCTACTCTGGGTAGTCTTCAATCTTTCTCTGATCAAGTTAACCCGGTCTGCAGTCTGTTCAATTAGCTCAGGACCCAGAAGTTTTCTCTCTCCCACTTCATCCCAATAAAGAGGAGATCTACAACTTCTACCATACAAGGCTTCGAAAGGTGCTATCTGAATACTTGCTTGATAACTGTTGTTATAAGCAAATTCAACTAAGGGTAAATGCTCATCCCAACTACCTTGAAAATCAAGCATACAAGACTGGAGCATATCCTCAATAATCTGATTCACTCTTTCTGTCTGACCATCAGTTTGAGGATGAAATGCCGTGCTGAAATCCAGGCGAGATCCCATGGCTTGCTGGAAACTCCTCCAAAACCTTGATGTGAACCTTGTATCTCTGTCAGAAACGATACTGACAGGTACTCCATGTAAACGTACCACTTCCTTAATATAAAGTTCCGCTAACTTGTTAGCATTATAAGTAGTCCGATAAGGAAGAAAGTGAGCTGACTTAGTAAGGCGGTCCACCACCACCCAAATGGCATCAAAATTCTTGGCTGTCTTTGGCAATCCCACAATAAAATCCATAGATATGTTTTCCCACTTCCACTCAGGAATAGGGAGGGGTTGCAATAACCCTGCAGGTCTCTTATGTTCGGCTTTCACTTGTTGACAAACCAAACATTGAGATACATGAGTAGCCACATCTCTCTTCATATTCCTCCACCAATAATGCCTCTTGAGATTTTGGTACATCTTAGTACCACCTGGATGAACTGTATACTTGGACCGATGTGCTTCATCTAAAATCTCTCATCTCAAATCTTCATTATTTGGGACACATAACCTGCCTTTAAACATTATAGCTCCTTCTTCTCCATTAACTGAGAAATCCTCCTGACCATTTTCGAAAGACTTGGCTCGATAAGCTAATAATTCTTCATCAGACTCTTGTAATTCTATGATTCTGGTTCGCATATATGATCTGACTGCAAGATTAGCTACCAATGGTCCGCCTATACAAAGACTGAAACTTGTTTCATTGTTGGACATATCTTCTAACAATTTCCAACCTTTGACCCTTAAATGTGCCAACAAACCAGAGGGCCTTCTGCTAAGTGCATCTGCTACCACATTAGCTTTCCCTGGATGATATTGGATCGAACAATCATAATCTTTCAAAAATTCTACCCAACGGCGTTGTCTCAAGTTGAGCTCTTTCTGAGAGAACAAGTACTTGAGGCTTTTATGATCTGTAAAAATTTCAAACTCTACTCCATACAAATAATGCCGCCAAATCTTTAGAGCAAAAACCACTGCTGCTAGCTCTAAATCATGAGTAGGGTAGTTCTTTTCATGGTTCTTCAATTGTCGGGATGCATAGGCAATGACTTTACCATGTTGCATGAGAACACATCCTAAACCAACATGCGAAGCATCACTGTAAACTACAAATCCACCACTACCTGATGGAATAGTGAGGACTGGGGCTGTAGTAAGGCGCTTCTTCAATTCCAAGAAACTCTGCTCGCATTTATCATCCCATGTGAACTTGGCATTTTTCTTGGTCAAGTGAGTAAGTGGTGCTGCCAGGCTAGAGAATCCCTCTACAAATCTTCTATAATATCCTGCGAGGCCTAAAAAACTCCTGATTTCTGTAACACTCTTTGGCCTAACCCAATCTGCAACAGCTTCAATCTTCGCGGGGTCTACTGAAATCCCTTCTGATGATACGACATGGCCTAGAAATGCTACCTTCTCAAGCCAAAACTCACATTTACTCAATTTAGCATACAACTCATGCTTTCTCAAAGTCTCGAGGGTAACCCGAATATGCTTCTCATGATCCTCCCGGGTGGGTGAGTATACAAGGATGTCGTCTACAAATACTATCACATGACAATCTAAGACTGGTTTGAATGCTCTATTCATCAAGTCCATAAATGCTGCCGGTGCATTAGTTAAACCAAAGGACATAACCAGAAACTCAAAGTGCCCATATCTTGTTCTGAAAGCTGATTTAGGGATATCCTCTGATCTAATCTTCAACTGATGATACCCTGACCTCAGATCTATCTTAGAAAAGAATTTTGCTCCCTTTAATTGGTCGAACAGATCATCAATCCGTGGCAACGGATATTTGTTCTTTATGGTGACCTTGTTTAACTGCCGATAGTCGATGCACATCCTCATCGACCCATCCTTCTTCTTTACAAAAAGAACTGGTGCACCCCATGGTGACATACTTGGTCTAATAAAACCCTGTTTCAGTAATTCTTCAATTTGTACCTTCAACTCTTTTAGTTATGCTGGGGCCATCCTATACGGTGCTCTGGAAATTGGTGCAGTGCCTGGAGCTAAGTCAATGACAAAATCAATCTCCCTATCTGGTGGTAACCCTGGTAACTCATTAGGAAAAACATCCATGAACTCACAGACTACAGGGATGACAGAACCATCTTTTCCTTCTGGATTGGAAAGACTTACGGCCGTAAATCTAGCGATGTCTTTCTTCTTCAATCCTCTAAAATGGAAGGGAGTTCCATTAACTGGCTTGAACTTCACCATTTTCTCATAACAATCTACTTGCCCATGGTAAGCTGCAAGCCAATCCATTCCAAGAATGACATCAAAATCTTGGAAGTCTAGGATGATCAGGTCTGTCAGTAGCTCATGTTGTCCCACAAGGATGACACAAGCTCGGTATACTTGGTTGGTGACTACTGATTTACCAATAGGAGTCAAGATGGATAACTCCTTATCTAACTGGCTCGGTTCTGAAACAAATCCCTTCACAAAACTAGGTGTAACAAACGAATGTGTTGATCCCGTATCAATCAATACATGTGCCAAACATTCATTAGTCAATAGGGTGCCTGAGTTATTAAATAACTAAGTGTCAAATTCATGCATTATTCACATAATATAAGTAGCATATTTTATCCACACATCATATTTATAAACATCACAATAATCATAGAAATATCATATCATATATAAATATAACTAAAGTGTACATTGCACCACATCATCTGATGCCTGTGCATCTTGATCTGATATTGCAAAGACCTTGCCCTGGGTCACCTGACGTGGCTGCTGCTGTGGGGGCTGCTGGGGTTTAGGAGCCTGAGAAGGCTTCTACTGTGGTGCCTGCCTAGTAGGTGGCCTATTCCCCTGAGGCTGGACTTCCTGAGTGGCCTGCTGACTACGGTGAGGACAATCTCTAATCCGGTGTCCCAATTGACCACACTGGAAACATCCCCCTGTGAGTGCTCGACATTCACCAGCTGGATGTCTCTTCCCACAATGTACACACACATCAAACATAGGTGCAGAAGAAGTAGGCTGCACATACCGAGTGGCCTGAGAAGTAGTAAGGTGAGGCACAGTAGGTCCAGATGGAGGTGCAGGCCTCTGATAAGGAGTCTGCCTAGCTGTAGGTGGTTGGCCTGAAAATCTGGGCCTCTTATCCTGTGGTCCAACCCTGCTTAGCTGTCCCCTGCTGAATTTTTCTTTTTGATTCATCTCTCTCTTCTTCAAGAATTCCTCTGAATTCTTTTCAGCCAACTGAGCCCTATCGTTCACTTCAGCGAAAGTCTCGAGTCGAAACATTGAGACTCGGTCTCGAATAAAATCTCTCAATCCTCTTTCAAATTTTCTTGCTTTCATTGCCTCTGTGGCAATCATATGAGGTGCAAACCTTGAAAGTTCTAAGAACTTGGCCTCATACTCGGCCACTGTCATCTTCCCCTGTTCAAGAGTGAGGAACTCTGCTTCCTTCTTTTCCCGAACAACCACTAGAAAATACTTCTTATAAAACACATCTAGAAATTCCCCCCATGTCCATGGTTGACCTACTCTAGTCAAATCTCTAGTCCTGGAAGCTACTCTCCACCAATGTTCTGCTTCACCCTCCATTACAAAGGCTGCCCATGTCACTCTTTCAGTATCCGTGGGAGACAGAACTGAAAATATCTTCTCCAGCTGTAAGATCCATGCCTCTGCAGCTATTAGATCTGTGGTCCCATAGAATGACGGAGGCCTCAATCTCCGGAACGCCTCAATCCCCGCATGTGGGCTGGGTGGAGGGGGTACATGTGCCTCTGCTGGTCCAGGAGCATTTGCAACAGGTTGTCTGGCTGCGAGGAGTGCCATAGTCTCAGCAATCGATCCTAGCACCTCAGTCAAATCAGGCTGGTGCATACCAATTAGATGTCCTTCATCAATACCCCTTCCAGCATTACCTCTAGTGTTATATGCACGACCGCGCCTCATTGTGATAATCCTGAGAGCAAACGGTAACAATTAGTCTAACTTGGAAAAATAATTCATCCTAATACTCAGGCTTTACTCTAATCATCACAATATATCCTAGCATGTTGTATCCTAAGACTTAAGCCCTAGCTAACCTAATGCCTTGGCTCTGATACCAACTCTGTCGCGCCCCAAAATCCCACCTAACTTAATGTGAGACTTTAGCACGTGACTTAATCATTAATTCCATAACTTCTTATCATAAGCATTTAAGGCAATTCTAAAAACATGGACCTAAAAAATTTTTTTTTTTTTTTAAATAAATGCAATCAAGTCCAATATCTGAAATAAATACTAAGACCTCATAATCAATTTAAAATCAACCTCTATGAATCTCCAGTCATAAACTCAAACTAACTATAAATCCATAATTTGTCTATTACAATTCTAAAATTCAAAATCCAAATATACTAGTGATCTAGTGTCCTGTGTATGGCCAGCAATCCAAGTTCCATTCTCCATCAGGATAGTCACCTGCTGGCTCTTCCTGCTCTTCCTCGTATTCTTCCTCTTCCCAAGGTCCTGGGGCACAAATGTCAAATCTAGCACCTGCCGACAACAACAGTCATCGGCTGAGTAACAAGTTACCCAGCGTATATACAAAATCCTGCCTAACAATATACGAGATTTGATAACAATATATTTTAAGATTCAACATCACAAGTGAACTCACAATATTTCAAAGTGCGGAAGCATAATTAAATTTGATTCTTACACCTGATTACTCATGCTTATTTCTCTTATTTATCTTGCCTATTTTTTTGTTCATGAATTTATTCAACAACATGCAATTGCAATAACTTAAAATAACTCTACCCCATATATCGGGTAGAGACTAACATATACCCTACTTTCTGAGGTACCACACAATATACACATTATCCGGTGTACACGGCTTGTCTACACATTATCCGGTGTATACGGCTTGTCTACACATTATCCGGTGTATACGGCTTGTCTACACATTCGCCGGTGCATACGGCTGGTTTTGCCTTGATCATAGGTCTGTGGGTACTCGGTCAGTACAAAACTCAATCAAGCATAATGCTTGTGTCCTTGTGTACTTGCATATTACTTGTCATCTTATTTATTCTCATGCTTGTTCATGTATAGATTTCGTGAATCCGTGTGAATGAAATAAAATACTTGTAAATCATGCATAGATTTAAACATGCAAGGGTTCTCCTAAGTGATCAATATAAAGCATAATTTCTCAAATAAAATAAGGGATAATTTTATTTACCGCGTCTAAATTTTTAATACGCATCTATAATCAAATAAGTCTCACAGGGCCTTAGTTTTCACAACACATAGTGATCTCAAACAAACTTATAATAATTTCATCAATTCTGAACATCATCCACTTCCTCCATTCTCATCATTCATACACCACAAAATCAATCCCATTCCCCTTGTTGATATAGAATAAAAAAATCATAAACAACATCTTTTTCAAATAATTATCACAAGGAAATCACCATCTAAAATGTTATCTATTCATCATATATATATTATCTATCAGATAACTAAGATCTAAAATTTTCTAACATCGTCTATAGATTTTTCAAGGGAAAATCTTGATTTAAAACATTACAAAAATCATCATATATATTTTCCATAAAAAAAATATGGGTATAAACATCGTAAAATCATCATTTATAATTTTCCATGAGAAAATCTGAGTATAAACATCATAAAATCCTCATATATAATTTTCATCATAGTTTAAAACAATAAAAACATATTTACTATTGTCGTTCTTACTTTAGATCTATTTCTTCATCATATTTGTATCAATAATCCCTATATTGAGAGGAAGGAAGTCGTATTTACCTCTCACGATCGCTTCCCTACGATCAAACGTTTGCGAATGGGATGGATCTAAGCCTTTTTATACTTTTTCCTTGCAACACATTTGATTTCTCCTCTTGGATCTCTCCAAAACCCTTTTCTCTCACTCTCTTTAATGAGAACTCATAGGTTTTTCTTCTATTTTTCTCTCTAATAAGTTTTAGAATGATGAAATACCTAAAATCCATGAGTTAGGGTCTTTATATAGGCAATACCAGAGTTAGAAAGTGATAAGAACTGCTAAAACACTATTCACGGTTACTGTTCACGCAGTACTGTTCACGCGATTACTGTTCATCGTATTTACAATTTTGCCACTGCACTTTGAATAATTCTATAGAGCTCAATTCTTATCGGATTAACCTAAAATTTGAACCATAGCTACTTTAGGTCATATAGAATCTACATTAAAATTTTTATAAATTTTGGATTACACAAAATGACCAAAATGCCCCTCTTATGATAAAGGAGATTTCGTCTATTTTTCGCTTGATTAATTTATAAAACACCCTCATGCTACTTTAATTGTTCCAATTTTAAACTTATGTAATAAATTAATCATGACAATCAAGAATATTAAAATAATTGATACGAATACCAAGAAATTAAATTTCGGGTCTCTACACTCTTTCCTTCTTCTTTTATTGAATCCTTGAAATCTCTAGGTTCTTCCCTCTTTGAATCTCTCAAAATACTCTCTTCTCTCTCTCTTTTATGTTTATAAGGCTCTAGGAAACCTAATTCACGAGTTAAGGAGGTATTTATAGAGTTGAGAACCCTAGGGAAGGTGAAAAGGGTCAAAAATCATGTTTCTCGGCAAAATTTCCCGCACTAGGCGATAGATCGCTGGTGGTGGGCGATCGGTCGCCCTCCCCTTTTTTTTCTGTTTACTCAGAACTATTTTCGGTATTTTGGCCATAACTTTTGACTCGGTTATCGGAATTAGACGATTCAACTTGAGTTGGACTTATCATTTAAAGGGAAACAATTTCTTATCTAATAGATAAATCCCAATTTTAAGGTTTTAATTACCTGAATGAGCTCTAAAGCTGACTGATTTGGAATAGATTTCAGGAACCCAGGTTTTCAGCAGGCCCGATTTTGAAAATTTAATATTTAACCTATCTTTGACTAAAAATCTGAAAAAATGATAAGCATGAACCTTGAAGAGGGTTTCTATACCTTCCTAATGGTTTAAGAATCATTCGATTCTGATGAACAGCAACAAAACTAGAGCTTCTTCAAGTTGAGGGTATGTTAAGGCATCCCTTTTAATTCATCTTTTAGGAACGCATGCATTTAAAATTTGGCACATATTTCAAGAAATTCATATAAATGGTACGAATGTTAAGAAACTAAATTTTGGGTCTCTACAAATAGAATTAGAAGATTCAATAGTGGAAGGATTAGGTTCATCTTGGATACTGGCTGTGTTGTTTTTCATCTCATGAAATTCAACCTTCTTAAGGAGATCAATTTCTTCCTCCAAAAAGGTGGCATGATTCCTAACAACTATTGTTTGGTATGCCTTGGAGTAGAAATAGAAACCCTTAGTTTCCTTTGGATATCCTACAAAATTCTATTTTTCTGTTCTAGATTCCAACTTAGTGGGTTCGAGTTTGCGAACATGCGCAGGACAACCCCATACCCTTAGATGTTGTAAACTAGGTTTTCGCCCAATCCACAATTCATAGGGTGTAACCGGTATAGACTTAGAAGGAACCTAGTTCAGAATGTAAATGGCAGTTTATAAAACATACTCCCAAAGATAGGGAGGTACATCGGCATAGCTCATCATAGATCAAACCATATCTTTCAGAAACACCATTTTGTTGAGGTGGCACAGGACTTGACCATTGTGAGATAATCCCATTATCCCTTAAGTGATCCATAAAATCATTGGTGAGATATTCACCACCTCGATCTGATCGAAGAGTCTTTATGGATTTATCGATTTGATTCTCAACTTCCAATTTGAATTCTTTGAACTTTTCAAAAGTGTCAGATTTGTGTTGCATCAAATAGACATATCCATATCTAGAATAGTCATCGGTAAATGCAACAATGTTAAATGGACCACATACATCACTATGTATCAGTCTCAACTTTTCTTCAGCTCTTCCTACCTTTTTAGGGTAAGGTTTGTTGGTCATCTTCCCTTCGAGACATGACTCGCAAGTAGGGAGTGGTTCTACCTTGAGGAATTCAAGGGGACCATCTTTTACTAACATCTTGATCCTATCAAGATTAATGTGACCAAGTCTCTTATGTCAAAGATAAGTAGACTATGTGCAATGTCTCTTCATTCCAAAAATTCTAGATGATGAGGCATTGTCACTTTGCAGAATTTCATTATTTACCAAATGAAATATTAAATAAAGACCATTAATAAGATTACCAGTAATTAAGACCATTTCATCTTTCTTAATTTCAACTATTGAATTACAAATGATAGAGAATCCACAATATAAAAGTCTGAATACTGAAATCAAATTTTTGTGTGCAGAAGGCACATAAAAATAGTCTTCTAAAATTAATGTCTTTCCATAAGGTAAATAAAGAGTAAATACGCCAATTGACTTGACTGTAACATTTGCACCCGAGCCAACTTTAAGCTTTTGCTGCTATTTGGTCAGCTTTCTGGTTTCCTTGAACCCCTGTAAACAATTTCAAACATGTACAGTGGATCCAAAATCCACTCACCATGAGTTAGGAGAACCATTCAGAAAGTTTGACTCAACAGTAATTAATACTTCAAAGCATCTCATACCTTGAGTATTTACTCCACCCTTCTTATGAGTTACAAGGTAAGTCCTACAGTTCCTCTTCCAGTGGCCTATTTTACCACAGTGGAAACACTTTCCCTTGCCTTTGTTATCCTTGCCAGCATCTCCTGAAGAACCTTTGGTAACTTTTGCCTTACCCCTGTTGCCTTTAAATTTACCTTTGCCCTTGTTCTTATTTCTAAACTTTTTAGATCGATTGGAGGTATCAGATTTATCGACAATTAATATTTCATCCTATGTTGACTTTTTGATCAAATCTTCTGAAGCCACAAGTGAGTTCATGAGCTTACTTAGTGACATTTTACTCTTGTTCATGTTATAATTTAACACGAACGCATTGAAGGACGAAGGGAGTGACTGTAGAACAGTGTTTGTTGGACATATATGCCCTCGAAAGCCAATAAGAGACTTTTCTATGTTGATTAGACAAGCATCATATTCACACAACCAACTATAAATGGTATTTATATTAATTACTGTCTTATTTGATGATGACATAGAGTTCTATAAGTAACATTGTAGGAAAATCATGCAAAGGTTGCGAGGAGATATGATTTTCCAGTTCTTTGTAAACCTAATATTGTTTGAAGCCTCTAGAATACTGGTTGGGCGCCGTACTTCATCCTGGCTTGCACATCTGTAGTTCTATAAGATAGTGTGATGAATCTCATTCACAGAGAGTGTTGACTCTTGAATAACATGTGAGTATATATAACAAGTACATAATACTGAATGGGGTCCCTAGGGGATACGCTATGGAATACACTGTCAGATTGTATTAGGGTTATCCATTCGACAAATTGTTCTTAGACCTGAGAGGTTAACATCTTCTCAAACATCTGTCTATATGACTTTGATGTGTCAATTGGCAATGTCCAATACACAGGACTAACTCCGGGTACGTTGGGTCATGTACACAATGTTTGAAGAAATGTGTAAACACTCAATCAGGAATCCACAACTCCTTAATTGGAGATAATGATATCAAGGTGATGCTTATTGAACTAAACTGTTAAATCCAATACTGGTGCTTTTCGGTAAAATGGTCTTTATCGAAGTTGATATTTTCAATATGGAAAAGTATATATAAATATATATATGTCAGTTCTTTTCTAATGTTTCTTCAAAAGTGTTTTGGAAGTTTAGTTCAATGAAAAAGTAATCATGAGAAATGGTTATATTCATAAGTAGGGACTAGATAGTGGAATTGTTCCAATCCCGGAAGCTTACAAGTGATCACGGAATGTGGAAGGATTTATTTGTAAATATATTGTGAGATAGTACTTAATAGCAATTCTCTAATTTCTGAAGGTTAGTCACATTGTGTTAATGGACGTTATTGTAATTGGTGGAAGTCCAGGGACATAGATAAAATTCTATGATTCTAATGGAGTTTTAGGAAAGTGTTTCCTAGTAACAATGCTTCAACCAAAAGGTTAAGCACTTGGTCCCACAACCGGAAATAGGAGATCCCTTTAGATCCCACATACAAGGACCTTCTTAAAGCTTTTAATTTAATTATTAATTAAATTAATTAATTTCTCTAAGTAATCACTATATGGTATAGTGAAGTTCTAAAAGGTAAAATCACATTGGATGTGATAAACCAAATAGGTAAGACTCATTGGGTATTTTGATAAAAGATCAAAAGGTGACCTTAGGATTTTTGAAACCCTAAGGGGCGTGTGGAAGTGGGGCTCACCTAGGGTGGGACACCCACTTCAAAGGGAGGAACCTTGTTTTAATTGGTTTCTAACTAATGACTCCTTATTGGATAAGGTTCGTTAGTTAGTTAGTTAGTTAGTTACTAATTAAAGATTCCCTAATTGTTCGGGATTCCATTAGTTTGTTACTAATCAATAATTAGTTTGTTACTAATTAAAGATTCCTTATTAGATAAGGATAAGATTAGTCAGTTACTAATAGATAAGGTTAGTTTCTAATTATGATAAATCATAATTGGATTAGGACTTATCTTTGAGGAATCCTAATTGGATTAGGAAACTTTCTATTTGTTTATTAAAGAATTCTAATTGGATTAGGATGATTTAATCTTAATAGAAAAGGAAATTCTAACTAAATTATAATTAATAGGAGAGAGAATTCTAATTGGATTAGAATTAAGAGGAGTTGGAATTGGATTACAATTCAAACATCCAAGAGGGAGTCTATAAACATACCCCATAGGGGTGGACGCCCAACACAAGAAATCCTCTCCTCTCTCTCTCCCATAGTGGGACGGCCAGCCCTCTCCCCCTTTGAGGGTATACAGTCACTCCTCCCCTTCTTCTTCTTAGTTTGGTTTTTGATCTTGAAGAAGATTAAGAACAAATCAAGATTGATTCTCGATTGATCAAGAAAGGTTCTTGGATCAAAAAAAAGAAGAAAAGATCAAATAGATGGAATTTGGAAGGGCCATTAGCTTAGCTTCCATTAGAGAAAGCTTTAAAGGAAAAAGAAGATTTGAGTGGATTGCGAAGGAGACTTAACACCTGTGAAGTTTTGCGAGTACTGTTCTAACGTGGATTTGACTTAACAATTTTAAAGTCACAAAGGTGATTGTTATTCTAACCTTCATTGAATAAAATCAATTAGAATCTTAGTCAGATCTTGGGATTTAATGTATGCCCCCAAAAAACTATTTTTCTAAAATTGAAAAGAGACATACTTTCAATGTCAACTTGAGTGATGGCATACATCTCTCCACCAAGAATTTCCAGCTCATTCAATAAGCCCATCATCTTTATGATGTGCTCTTTAACTGGAGTTCCTTCAGCCATCTTGGTGTTAACAAGGGTATTCAACTTTACTTGTCGAGCTGACCTATTTTGCTCACCAAACATCTCATGTAGGTTTTGTAAAATGTCAGAAGCTTTATCCATGTGTTCATGCTGGCTTTGTAGAATGTTAGACATCAAAGCCAGAATATAACACTTGGTCATCTAATTGGACCTCTCCCATTGCTCCAACTCAGCCTTTTGGGCCAGTGATGCATCGTTAGGAATTTTAGGTTTAGGTGTCTTAAGATACAAGTCAAGGTTATCTGCAACAAATACTATTCTAATATTTCTTTTCCAGTCAACATAGTTAGTTCCAACTAACTTTCATCACGAAGAATTTTAGTTAATGGGTGAAGGCCTATCATGATCTAATCAAATAACAAATAAAGATAGTATTAGGGATCTATTGAATTCATGAATTACTATTAGATTATGGTTTTGTTTCTAATAGTATTGTCAATTTAGGAAGTATCAATTGGCATCGAATACCTAGACACTGGCTTAATGTAATCCTACCTTTGGGCACAATATCACATCGCCTTGAATATGCGGATAGAATCTATCTTCTCCATTTTCACAGATCTCATCTTGTGAATCTTGGAGAATTTGATCTATTGTCTGATTTATAAGGGATGTTATACTCATGCTTTGGCATTATTGTATGACATCTCTTATTCATGTGCCCACCTATCATAAACCTAATAAACACGTAGCGAAAGCTGACGCTTTGGCTTTGTTGCTCTCTATATACACATGATATATAAACCTAATAATTGCCCTTTATATACACATGATATATAAAGGGCAATTATTTTAACAGAATAATTAAACATAAATAATTAGCAGATATCATCTCATGATAAAATAAACAAGTATCATTTCATGATAATTAAACAATAATAAACATTACATGAGATTAATCGCTATAGGTCAATGAAAATTAAATGCATGGATGCAAGAGAATGAGAAAAGAATAAAGATAACTCGCAAAATCCTTCGCGATCCCTTCCTTTATCATCTTATCGAGATCATCATCGCAACATCCTCCTTTGCAGCATCTCGACTAATGCATGGTATGGAAATTAAATGGCATTAGGGAAACTAGATTTCCATTCTCTCTTTATCAGGAAAACCGAAAGAATCTGTCCTTTACAAATTTGCCAAAATCCTACTACATATTATCCTCTAAAATGAATGCATGATAAATAATTTATCATAAAATAAAATTGACCCATAACTGTAATCTCATACAATTAGATGCAACATGGTGATGGAGTAATTTTTCTGATATTTCAAAAGATTAAAAAATTGATAACAATTATCAATTGGCTCGATAAATCTATATCTTATATAGATCAAACCCAGAAAGTAAAACAATTATATTTTTCATCAAACAATTTTCATAAAATTATTTTTAAAATATAAGAATAAGATTTTCTTAAATCTCTACAATATTCTATTCTTTTCTTGAATGCAAGATCCTTTCATAAAGATTGGTTCAACTATTATTCAAGATTCGAAAAAAAATTAAGAGAAGTGAAAATCATAAATATGATCTCATCATATAATAGGGTTTTAAAATTTTTCGAATAAATTGTATTTATAAGAAAAAACATTCATTGATTATTTTTAAACAATTAACAAATATATTTTAAATGATCAAATCATTAAAAAGAATTTCATAATAAACTATTTATTTCAAAAATTAATTATATCACATATATAATATTAGTTTTTAAAATTATTTAATTATTATCATTATCAAATCTCATTCTATAATTAATAAAAAATAATTATTTATTTATTCATCTCATGAACAAATAAAATAAAAACTACGAGCATAAATAAATAAATTAAATTAAATTCATCGCCTTAATTAATTTATCTATTTAATTATCTTTTAAAATAAACAAAAAATACTCCCTAACCATGAGCTCTGATACCACTTGAAGGGAATCCAGATAAAAAATTTATGCAGAAAACTGGATCCCGAAGATCTTTACACCATAGAAAGTAAATAATACTAACTACATGTTTAGAGAATTACCTCGGTGAATGATGTTCACCGGTGAAGCACAAAACAACTCGAACCGTCAGAACTCTTTGTAAAGATTTCTCAAAGAAATACTCAAAGTTCGATCCTTGTTATTCGCTATCCCCGCGAAGCTTTTGAATCTCTACTTGGTATTGAAAAAAAAAGGAGAAAAAGATTGATATTGGAGTAGACTTTCTATCTCACAATTACCAAGGGTTCAAAACCCTAAGCTTCAAAAACCTTGGAACAACCCTAGGGACTCACGAAAATCAGGGAGAGGATTTCTCTCCCTTAAGCTCATGGTTTGGAGGAGGGGAAGAAAAATCCTTGAATGAATTCTACTCCCCACGATTTGGGTATATGGGTATTTATAGATTAGGAAACAATCCTAATCCCAATCCAATTTAGAAGTTATCCCTTAAAAAGAGCTACTAAATAATGATAACCCTTATCATTAGTTCTAACTAACTTTCTAATTTAGGATTCCTTTTCCTAAAAGGACTCCTTAATTAAAGGGGTGTAACTAATTTCTTAGAATCTAGGGATTCCAAAAAACTTCTAACAATTAGGAATCCTAATAAAATTAGGAAACCCCAAAAAGGAGGGCGGTGGAGCTTTAGGTGGACGTGAGCTAGGGAATCTTGCACTCCAAGTTTTTGTAAACTTCTAATCTTATCTCATTAGTTTCTTGGTTTCCAAGATTAAAATCTAATCCCATGAAATAAGGATTAATTATAAAATAATTATTTAATTAACAAAATCCTAATCTAATTAGGAAACTCTAAATGGGCGCCCACCCTAGGGATTTAATACCATGGGCTTGGGCCACTAGTAAGGTCTAATTTTGTTGGATTTTATGGATATGGGTCAAACCCATTTCCCCTTATTTTGTGTTAATTAAATAATCATTATTATTATCCTTTAATTTAGATTAACTTTTAATCTAAACCATAGATTAACATTTAATCTATTTATTAATAATTAATATTTAATCAATTAAATTATAGATTAACATTTAATCTATTATTTGAGCTTGTATTTCTTATGTGAGCATCTCCATAGATTGCTCTGTGACATTCTAATCCTGGCTTGCCCAATGTTATCACATTGACCCTTAAATAGGAATAACATCGGAATTGCAAGTGATGTGAGATATCCATGTTGCAATTGAATCCCACTGTAAAAACATTAACCAATAAGGATGCTGTCACATGAACTTCTTAATTAAATTGATTCTTCCAATAACATTATCTCTAATGGGCCTTCGAGATTAATATACTATCTAACTCATAGCCCATTGTATATCATCCGGGTTTCCAAGACATTTGATTAAGCAATGAGAAACTTTTTCTCATGTAAAACATTTTGAGAAAAGCTTTTATTATGTATAATATATTTCAAACTTGTTTGATTTCAAAAATTTCAAAATCACCTACCCAGGATTTAAGCTTAATCGACTGTCTTACCCGGAGCTTGGATAATCTCTCAATTTAATGAGTATGGATTTCTTATTTGAAATTCATCATGACTCGAATAACTTTCTAATTATCCAACTGTCACCTTATCATAGTCCCTCAGTTAGAGAGTACTTAGGTGCAATCAAAACAATCAAATTGTTGCTTAGTTATAAATGAACTCATCAGATCTAAGGATCATCAAAACTGTTCAATATGAATGAGAGACCAACTATCTGATATTATGTTTATGCAAGAGGTCTCTCATTGCATGCAATCAGTCAGTGTACATTTAAGAACCCATATGCTGATGTGCCACTACAATAGTTTGAGATAAAACTATATCTCAACCATTGAGAACATCTTAGCATTGTGGCAGTCATATAAGTGAAGTGCCCAGCTTCACCTATAGTTGTGATTATATAAGGTATAAGGAATTGGAAAGCTATATCTACCTGTGATAGTCCCATCACATCGCTTTCCTACAATATATCCTATGGACCTTTATCGATATCTCATATCGTATAGATCATCTCATGATCATGGTCAATTACCCATAATAAATTCACAGTAGATAAAGAAGAAGTCTCTATTAATCTAATTAATAAGAATTTTACAATCTAAATGACTTTTCTGGGCATCGTGTCTAACTACGGTTGCATCTGGAACGTTGACAAACCCTAAGGTGAACCTTCTTTCTCTAGCCCCCACTTTCTCTCTCTCTACACGTAAATCGAGGCTCTAGGGAGGAAAATAGACATCGCCAACACGTCGGGAACAACGAAAACCTGTGGGTGGACCTCCTCTTCCTTCTCTCTTCTTTTCTCTATCCTCTTTCTCTCTCTTCCTTTCTCTCTTTTCTCTCTTCACTTTCTCTCTCTAGAACATTTTGGCAGAGCTTCCGCACAGGGAGAGGAAACTAAGAGAAATGAGGAGGGGGGTCATCCCCTCCTTATATAGACTTTGGGAGTCTATGTGGCATGCGAGGTGGTGAGGCCATGTGCTTGCACTTGGCCACGATGATGAGGTGTTGACCTATTTTCCCGATTTTGCACACGTCTGACCCCCGTAACTCAACAAAACGACGTGTGATGATGACGAAACGATAGGTGACCGAAATAGGGGTAGTTTGACACCCACTGTATGAATTTAGGGGGAAAATGTTAATTTTTGATAGTAAAAGGCAAGTCTGGAAGAAAATTTCAAAACCCACAAATTGGACAAAAAACACGTTGCGGTTTCGCCATTTGAGATGATGAATAGCCGAGACGACATACAGTTGTCTAAATGGTTGACTAACACGCGGTGTACGAGTTTCACATATTTCTATTGGAGCAATCAGTAAATATCGAATCCTGGCGGAATTCGAAAATCTATGAATTTCCTAATTTTCTTACGTACGAGGCCCCCAAGGTCTCGTAAATTGATGTGTGATGGAACTGGTATGACAGGTGATCCTCTCGATATCCGATCGACACATTGTGTATGATTTTCGAGGAAAAACACTAAAGCTTTATCGGTATATCTCAATCCCGAACAAAAACTCACTTTCCACACATTTATCAAACACTTAACTAGTGGTAATTAATTTTTAGTAAAATTTACCCCAGTTAAGGTGACACCCCAAACCTACGCCTAAGGAATCTTATTCCGAGACGCGTGCCCGTTCATCTTTATCACGCAAGCAGAAGACTTTACCCGCGAAAATGCAGAAAAATTTAAACATTTATCAGATGCTTCCTGTAAATTTCATGTTTTATGTGTTGGCTTATTCCGTTGTCAAAACAAGTAAGTCTAGGTGTGTATTTTGTGTCATTGCCTTCAAGCATCCACGACAAGTCAAGTTGAAGACCAAAGAAGATTGGTTAAATAAACCTAACATGATACCTTAGGTGGTAATTGACTTAGAATAAACCTAACATGTTACCATAGGTGGGAATTGAGTTAGAATAAACCTAACATGATACCTTAGGTGGTAAGTGTCCTACACTAATCATATGGACCCTAGGTGTTGAGATATGTAGTGCTAAACAAGTTTACAATCCTGAAACTTCTCAAAAAACTAAGGTAGCTTGTAGGAGGCATATCTCCCAAACCGTAGCTCAGATTTTGCTCCATAATATATCAAATCGACCGCATCAAAAAAACTACAACTTTAATGAAGAGTGTAAGTACTAAAAATGATTTTTTAACTCTCAAGCGACCAAAACAACCCCTAGGGTCAACCCTGATATGAGCAGTTTTTGTATGGGGAAATTTTCCAGCAAGTGAGAAAAAGTTGGGTCGACCCAAGTGGATATCAAGGTCAACCCTGATATGAAAAATCATTCCATACTCCATTTTTGAGGGTCAGGGTCAACCCAAACACCCTCAGGGTCGACCCTAATATGGATTTTCTTGCTAAATCCAATTTTTGGCAGTTTCTAATACTTGGGGTTGCTTCCCTATTTATGGTGAACCCTTCTAGTTAGTAGCGTACAACTTTGGAAGAGTATTGAGAGGGTTTTTAACTATCTCTAGAGTTCATAAAAACTCTGAAAATTACGTGTTCTCCTCCCCTTTGTTAATCCTTCTCTCATCCCAGTTTTGCAAGTCAATGCTATATTCTTACTTGCTTGGACTTTTCCATTGATGGAGTCCATCTAGGAATTGATTCTTATCAAACCATCAACCCGTTCTGGATAGAATAACTTGGCCGGAGTGTTCCGGAGTCTTTGCGAAGGAGATCGATCAGAGACGGATCGTGGATGTGTGATTTGGTCTGTGGAATCCGAAGCCGTCATTGACGGAGATCGATCGGAAGATTATGGACTGTTTTCGAGACACAAAGAGAAGTACGAGCGGCTGCAGTTCATCACAGGACTTGTGAGTACGTGATGACTTTTCAAGCCGTGGAGGACTAAGAACTGAAGGATCGAACTGTCGAGTCTGAAGGAGTCAAGTTCAAGTCTTGCAAGTTCTTGTTAACTTTGTCTTAGTGGATTTTCATGACTGGACTAGGTCCCGTGGTTTTTCCCGAAAAGGTTTCCAAGTAAAAATCCTTGTGTTACGGTTTGCATGTTTCTCTCTATTTCCGCACTTTAAATTCATCATCCCTTTAATTAATAACTTAATTGTTAAATCATAAAAATGGTAGATAGAATTGTAGGGAAACCTAACCATCCCCTCGAACTTGTGAGTTCTCAACTCAAACATCGGATTTGAGGTTCACCGACTTTTTTCACTTCCAAAAAGAAAATAACACCTGTCATCACAATATCCATTATACAAACCAAATACCTGCATTATATACATTTTTTTCTGTTTACAAACCACTACTGTGTTGGGTATAGTCTGTACAATATCCAAAAGTCCACAGGTCCAACATCTACTGCTCAGCAGCTCTGAGATCTGCTGACATGAAATGTCAGTGAGCTATGAAGCCCAATAAAACCACAGTCTATCTGGACTATATTCTACATAATAACATACATCAATACTGATATAAAAAATAGTTCAGTTTTCATGTTATAGTAAAATAAAACAGTATATAATAAACTATGACCCAAGGTCACTTAGGGTTATGTCACCCTATCCGAGATTCCTGACCTCTCATTATTTTCCAATTATGGAGTTCATTTATGAAACGGTGTTTGTGTTACCAGGTTATCATTTCAACAATCAACCATGTTTCTCTTCGAGTCCTTGGACTCTATTAATTGGCCTTAGCCCATACAAGTTTAGTTTCGATGACCTAAGTCTCAACACACATACAGGCATTTACCCGTTTCCCATCATACCTTGAGTCGTTTAGACTCACACATATAGTTCCAGCCTTCACCTAAACATGACCAATCTTTAGGTATACCAACCCAAACAACTTAGAATCCAATGATTCTACATAACCCTGAGTACAACAACCTAGACAATGAATCTGAAGATTCAGGACAAATACAAGGCCTTCGCCCTCTAAGGACATTCTCCTCAACTCAACTGACTGCCAACACCTACTGTGTATCCGCCACCATCTACCAACTATTAGTCACGAAGGAACCCC
The DNA here is from genome assembly GCA_015143295.1 of Tetracentron sinense. Taxonomy (NCBI): domain Eukaryota; kingdom Viridiplantae; phylum Streptophyta; class Magnoliopsida; order Trochodendrales; family Trochodendraceae; genus Tetracentron; species Tetracentron sinense. Next base: position 1,770,632 of record CM026568.1, on the reverse strand, counting down.
GACAATCTTGCCTACCGCCTCTTCTGGCAAGTCAATGGAGGAACCCCGGGCCTTACTGGACATCGTCTCTCCTAACTATCGACCACGAAGGAACCCCTATAGACAGTTCGTCGTCTCTTCTGACCTAACCGAAGAGGAACCCCAGTCTATACACTTTATAATGTTCTGTCACTTCAGAATCCCTAGGACTTCGACATCTTCTAACTATCAGTCTCGGAAGAACCCCGGGCCTTACTAGACACCGTCTCTCTTTACCTAGTCCAAGAGGAACCACGGACGACCTAGACTAACAGACCAACATCTCCCGACTATTAGTCACAGAGGAACCCTGAGCCTTCCTGGACACCGTCTCTCCTGACTTAGTCAAAGAGGAACCACAAAACATACTTAACTCCGGTTAGATTTTCTAATCACATAACAACACTGGTTATCTCAAGCCTTGCTTAAATAACTTAAGCAATTGGCTCTCGCGCCCGTGTACCAAGTCTGAGTACACTGTTCTGATGTATAACATCCCCTAGGTCAATGGATCCTTCCATTGCCTTAAGATAAGGGTCAAACACAACATTCATCAAAATGATGATTTTACAACACATAAGTGAGCCAACGTAGACTTTCTGCACAATTTGTGCAATCTACGATCGATCGCACCTGCAATCGATCACACTTGGTCTGTGATCGATCGCCCTAGGTCCTAACAGAATCCCAGGTGATCTATCTGTTTACGATCGATCATACCATCAATCGCACACCTTCTGCATGCAAATCAATCTAAACCTAAATTCTGAGCTGTAAACAGCCCGAAATTAAGGGCTACACCTCTCTACTCCATTTTAACCCAACTCCATTCCATCCATACATCATTCATAGGGTATTCGACCCTTTTCCATCCATGGATAAAATCATTCATACATTCCACAAAGATATATAACCAAATAGAAGAAGATAAAAGCGAGGGAAGGGGTTTTACCTCCTGACACGGATTTTGAGGCATCAGGGGAGGAAATCGACACTACCAACACGTCGAGAATGCTCAAAAACCTCAAGGGGGCCTTCCCTTTTTTTCCCTCTTCTTTCTCACTCTTTCTTTTTCTCTCTCTAGAAAAATAGGGGCAGAGTTCTCCCCCAAATTTCATGCGTGAGATAATGAGGGGCTTACCCCTCATTATGTAGGCATGAACCGTGCCTAGGTGGCACCACATGTGCGAGCCCATGTGAAGTCACATGGCCTTGATGAGGTGTCATTTGACCAAGTCAACTTGTTTGACTATTTTTCAATTTTTTTTGTGCATATGGTCTTCGAAACACTACTAAATGACATGCGACAAATCCAAAATTTAAGGTGACCGAACTAGGGGTAGTCTGACACCCGTTCTAAAAATTTTGGGAAAAATTTCTCAGTTTTGACAGTAAAAAGTAAGTTCAAAAGAAAATTGCAAAACCCACAAATTTTCTTACTTTGGACACAAAACATGCTTTCGTTTCTTCATTTGAGATTATGAATTGCCAAAACGACAGACGCATACCTATGGTCGACCGACACGTAGTGTTATGAGTTTTGCGAATTTCTATTAGAAAACCCAACAAATGTTGAGTCCCAACTGAACTTCGAAAATCTATAAATTTCCTAGTTTTCTTAATTTTCTTACGTACAAGGCCCTTGCGGTCTCATGAATCGATACGGGATGGAACCGGTATGATGTGTGATCGTCCAAATAGCTGACCTGTACATTGTGTACGATTTTCGAGAAAACACATTGAAGTTTTATCAATACAATCAAATCCCGAACAAAACCCACTTTCCACCAATTTAACAAACACTTAACTAATTAATCGTAGTTGATGACCCATAAACTCATAATTTCATTATATTAAAATTCTAGGTCTTTACAATCTTCCCTCCTTTCAAAATTTCGTCATCAAAATTTACATATACACTAGTTTGTAAATAGCTAAGGATGATTGCTTCTGATGGTATCTTCAAGTTCCCAAGTGGCTTCTTCTTTGCCATGTTGCTACACAAAACCTTGACTAGTTTAATTGTTTTGTTCCACAGAACTCTTTCCTTGCGGTCTAATACTTGAACTGGCTTTTTACTTTAATCAGCTCATACTATAACACATACGAATGATGAGGTACATATTTTCTCAGTATGGATATATAAAATACATTGTGAACCCTTTCCAGCTCTGGTGGTAACGCCAAACGGTAGGCTACGCCTCCTACTTTAGCCAAAATCTCAAAAGGTCTAATGAATCGTAAACTTAACTTTTCCTGCTTTCCGAATTGTACAATACCTTTTGATGGAGAGATTTTCAAGAAGACATGGTCACCGACCCAAAATTCTAAGTCTCGACGTTTTCCATCTGTGTAGCTTTTCTGTCGGCTCTGCGTAGATAATAATCTCAATCAGATCAACTCGATCTTCCTCATTGTTTCTTGCACCAACTCAGGTCCCAATAGCTTATGCTCCCCTACTTCAGTCCAACATACTGTCGACCAAGAGCTCATGCCGTATAAGACCTCATAAGGAGTCATTTGAATACTTGCCTGATAATTATTATTATATGCAAACTCGATTAATGGTAAGTGATCATCCCAGTTTTCCTGAAAGTTCAGATTGCAAGTGCGCATCATATCTTCTAAGATTTGTATCATGCACTCAGACTGTCCATCAATTTGTGCATGATCAGTTGTACTCATATTCAGCTGCATTCCCAAGGCCTCTTGCAAGCTTTGCCAAAATCGGAAAGTGAATCGCAAATCGCGATTGTAAGCACCCAATTTTTACACCCTTGTCTAACCATAGTTAAGGTCTTCTAACCATGGTTATCCACTACCAAATCCCCTAAACTCTAGGTAAACCCTTGACTTAACCCTAGTTATACCCTAGGACCAAACCCTAGGATGACCATAACACAAAACCCTAGCCCTAGGTAACCCTAATCCGAGCCCTAGCCCTAGCCTAGCCCTAGAGCCCTTAGGGCTTAAACCCTATGACCATGGTCCCTAGGGCCTGAACCTCGGCCTGGGCCCATAAGGCCCAAAAAGTCCTAAGCCAAACCCCCAAAGCCTGAGTGCGTATAGGCCAGGCCAAAAAATTAAAAATCTCAGATTGGCAGCAGATGCTCTACCACCAATCAAAACCATGCCTGTTTTACAATAGCGGTAGACCATCTACCGCTATTGTTCAAGTTCCCAGTACACAGTTTACGTAGCTCCCTGCACACTCTACCATCCCTTCCCTCATCACCTCAGCTCTCTCAATCGACCTCCACCAATTCCAACCACCTTCCTTGCCGTTCTCCTCAATCCCCATTAGGTCCCAAGCCTTCCCTCTATAAAACCCAAGCTTTCTCCAACTGTGGAAGGGTCTGCAAATCCATATTCAAACCCCTGTTGGATCACCAACCCTGCTAGGTCCATCCCAAGCCTCTGTAAGCTTCACCTAGCACCCTCAGCTCTCCCCTTCGCCTGGTAGCACCATCACCACAGCACCACCCCCACCATGCACAAACGCCCCCTCCTTCGGCCAAAACAGAGCAATAGGGTAGGGTACTCCCTACCCCATTTTTCTTTCTTGTTTTTATCATTCATGTGAGCCCCTAGTCATTTCCAGAGGACTCATTTACCTTTTGTTGGTGTTTAGTTCATAACCTAAACCCATACTGGGTCTTCACCCACCTTTGATCATAGGTGTGGTGAACCCCTATGGGCATAACTATGCCCTAAGCTACATGACCATCTCAGAACCTTCTAGGGGTCCCTCAGCTCATGAGGGAACCCCTGGTTACCCCTGAGCATAACCCCTGTGGGCAAAAACCAATTTCTGGGCAAACCCAGGAATGGCGGTAAACTCAGTACCGCCATTCCTGGCTTTCACTTTGGCAGCCTTGGTTAGCAACTTAGGTGGGCCCTGGTCCACGTCTAGGGCCTAGGTTGAACCCCTTACCTTCCCCTGCCTCACCCTGGTCCTTCTAGGGTGGCCCCATGGTCTTAACCATGGTTAAAATCCATGAAAAGCAACACTGTGCAGATGGGCAATAGATCATCTACCGCCATTCTTTTTTTGGCTTATTTTGATAATGGCGGTAAACCATCTACTGCTATTTATCATTTTATGTCATGGTGGACAAGCCACCTTTGGACCATTGTGGGGCCCACTCCAGGCCACCCCTGGGGCCCACCCAAGGCTCAAACTCTTTCCTGGACTACCATCTATATATCCATACATTCAGATCACCCTGGGGTAGCCCCAAACCCGAGTTAACAGTATGCAAACTAGGGTTAAATATACAGTTTTAATGTCGGTAATCCCATTACCGACATTAAAATTATTTTCATTCTGAACTTTTACAGGGGCCCAAGCCTGGTAGGAGGCCACTTTAGGCCCTACCTAGCCCCCTGGGTCCATTTTTGACTTAACCAAACCCTTAACCATGGTTAAATACACCCTCGGTAAACCTTTAACCATGGTTACGCACCCCTTAACTCCACATATTTTGAAAAAATAATCAAAAAATCAGATTTATTCCAAGGATTCCAGAATAGTCTTCTGTGATCATGTTAACCCTGGTTAGGACCCTTAACCATGGTTAAAACCCCTCTTCAGTTAACTTTTTAACCATGGTTAAGTAGCCCTTAACCCACAAAAATCTGAAAAAATACTTAGAAAATCAAAAATATTCTAAGAAGCCCAAAATGACCTTCTATGGCCATTTTAACCATGGTTAGCACCCCTAACCATGGTGACCTCCCCTCCTTAACCATGGTTAAGCAGCCCTTAAACCCTGGTAAAAACTTGGAAAAATCCCTGAAAATACCTATAGACCATAAAACTGACCTTGGCCAATTTCTAACCCTGGTTAGCAACCCTAACTACGGTTAGACCAATCTTAACTCCGATTAGCAGCCCTAACCGCAGTTAAATCCAATTTTAGCCTACCGGGCCTAAATCCAATCTATCGGACTTACCCTTTTTGGCCTATCGGGCCTAAACCCTTGTCTATCGGACTACCCTAAGCCTACCAGGTTTGAACCTTTGCACTTGACCCTCCTCGGTCAACCAAACCCTAGTCTACTGGACTAGGCTATGTTAACCATCCTTGGTGCACACACACACGCCCCTAGCCTCGGCACAGGCTCACGTGCTAGAACTACGCTCGATCTTATCTCACCCTGTGAGTACGTAGGCAACCCAACCCGGGTTCGACCCTAGTTAGCTTTTCCTTTCTTAGATTACTGTTAACTTAAACATTCCAGCATTTTGAACAAGATTAAATTTGATTGGCTTATACCTGGGGAGTACGGAACCATTGTAAAACGGAAGTCACAGGGTGCCTAACACCTTCCCCGAACTTAACTGAACCCCTTACCCTGATCTCACTCACAGATCAAGACCTTATCCAAACCCAAGGGACTTATCCCTTCTGTATGAATAGGTGGCGACTCTTAATCATAACCTTTCACACTCGAAATGGTATATAGGTATATACACCAATCCCATTCCTCGTGAGTGCCACGGAAATCCACACTCACAGTGATATGATACAATAGACACCAGTACACCATGTACCCTCATAATCTCCCTGATGTACAACTTTGATAGATTTTCCAAGGTGATGGTATCATTGATAGCGAGGAAGTGGGCCAATTTCGTCAATCGATCAACTATCACCCAAACGGCATCGTGTCCACTCCTTGTTTTTAGGTAAACCCACCACGAAATACATCGGAATATATTCTCATTTCCATTCAGGAATAAGCAATGAATTCAGCAACCCATGTGGTTTTTGATGTTCTGCCTTTACCTACTGACGAACCAGGCATCAAGATACATATACTGCAATCTCCATTTTCATGTCGTTCCACCAGTAGTTATTCTTCACATCATGAAAAATCTTTGTACTTCCAGGGTGTACTGTAAAACGAGATCGATGTGCCTCATTGAGCAGTTAATTCTTTAACTCTGGGTTCCTAGGTACACATACTCGACCTTTGAATCGAAGTATTCTATTTTCAGATTCTTCAAAATCACCCACTTTTCGTTGAAGCATTTTGCCTCTAATAACTTTGATCTCCTGATCTTCCAAATGTGCCTCCTGAATCTTCTGTAATAATACTAGCCTGGCCTGAATGCTAGCCAACTTAGCACTCTTAACCTGGAATCCCAGACTCAGATTCCAGCTTTTCAATTCTTCAATCATCTTCCAACACTCTACCCTCATTTATGCCTTGGATCCAACTGTCTTTTGACTTAGGGCATCAGCAACCATGTTACCCGTACCAGGATAATACTGGATCACATAGACATAATCCTTCAAGAATTCCATCCATCGTCGTTGCTGCATATTGAGCTCTTTTTGGGAGAATAAATACTTTAAACTCTTGTGATCACTGTAGATCACCAACTCTCTCCATAAAGATAATGCCTCCATATTTTCAATGCGAACACCACTGTTGCTAACTCCAGGTCATGCCTAGGATAGTTTTGTTCGTGAATATTGAGCTAACGAGAACCATAAGCAATGACCATCCTGTTTTGCATCAAAACATAGCCGAGTTCCATACCGGAAGCATCATAATACACCTCAAATCCTCCAGATCTTGAGGGAGTCACTAACACCGGAGCAGTTATTAACCTCTTCTTCAATTCTTGAAAGTTTCGCTCCCAAAATGCCGTCCATTCGAACTTCATATCTTTCTTAGTCAACTCCGTTAATGGAGCGGCTATTTTTGAGAAACCTTCAAAAAATCTATGGTAGTACCCAACCAATCCCAGAAAACATCGAACTTCAGTAAAACTAGTGGATGGCCTAGCCTAATCGGTTACCGCTTGAATCTTGGAGGGATCCACAGATATTTCATTCCTTGATATAATATGTCCAACGAAGGCTACCTCTTCCATCCAAAACTCTCACTTAGATATCATCGATAGAGTAATTCTCAAGTGCTCAGGCTGCTTTTCACGACTAGGTAAGTACACCAAGATATCATCAATAAACACCACAATAAACTTATCCAAGTACAGCCTGAAAAGATGATTCATCAACTCCATAAAGGCCGCAAGCTCATTTGTTAGTCTAAAAGGCATCACCTAGAACTCGTAGTGACCATAACGTGTTCGAAATGCTGTCTTTTGAATGTCTTCGTCCTTCACCCTCAATTGGTGATAGCCTGACCATAAATCTATCTTTGAAAACACTTGGGCGTCCTGCAACTGATCAAATAGATCATCAATACTAGGGAGAGGATACTTATTCTTGATCGTCGCTTGATTCAGCAAGCGATAGTCTATACACAGACGCAGACTCCCATCTTTCTTTCTGACGAACATCACCAGTGCTCCCCATTGTGAAATACTAGGGCGGATCAAAACCTTATCTAATAGATCTTGCAACTGAATCTTCAGTTCTTCCAATTCTGCCGGAGCCATAGAATACAATGTTTTGGATATCGGGGCTACAACCGGAATAATATCGATTGCAAAATCGATTTCTCTGGTAGGAGGGAGTCCTCGTAATTCCTCAAGAAACACATCTCGAAACTCTCTGACCACTAGAGTATTCCCTAAAGTTTCATCTTCATCTTTATCTACCACCACCACTACCAAATATCCAGTATACCCCTTATTTAGAAAGTGACATGCTTTAATTACTGATATCAGCTTGGGTGGTCGACCTCAGACAACCCCCTGCATTTCAAATTCTAGGATGTTCAAAATTTGAAATGTCATTTTCTTGACATTACAATCTACAACTGCGTGGTAGTTGGCCAACCAATCCATCCCAAGGATAATGTCATAATCCTTCATGTCTAACACAATCAAATCCACTAACATCTATACAGTATTGATAAGTATCAGACATCTATCATAAACTATTTTGGTGTCAAGAATTTTCCCTGACGGTGTAGATATAGACATCATGTGTTTGAGTGTATCAGGCTTATAACTTATGTGCTTAACAAAACGAGAAGAGACAAAGGAATGAGTGGCACCCGTGTCAATCAAAGCATAAGCAAGTACTTGAAATATTAAAAGTTGACATTCAATGACAGCCTCGACCTGTTGTGCCTCTTTATGTGTGATCGCAAAAACTAGCCCCTTTCCACCTTCCAACGCCAATGGTTGAGCCTGAGGGCAATCCCTCTTAAAGTGACCAACTTTTCCACACTGAAAAATAAGTCTTTACTCTGCAGTCTTTCATCAAATGAGTCTAGCCGCACTTCTCACACTTAGGCCCGGATCTTCCTGCAGATCCTTGACCTTTCATATCTTCAAACTTCTTCTTCCCAGCGAACTGGTTATTCTTCTTCACCTAGGGCTTCCCAACTGGCCCTTTGCCTCTACCAGCACTAGACTATGTCAGTTCTTCATGTACTCGCTCCACCCTGAGCGCTCTATCCAAAATCTCTGAAAATGAGGTAAACCACTGAGCCGCTGGTTTTCCTTTGATAGCAAGCCTCAGACCCTCTTCAAACTTCTCAACTCTCCACTCCTCATCTTCCACGAACCTTGCAGTGAACTTGGAGAGCTGATTGAATTTTTGCTCGTACTCACTAACTGTCATATTACCCTAGACCAACTGCAGAAATTCCATCTCTTTCTTCTTCTTCATCGATGTTGAGAAGTATCACTCGTAGAACAGTTAGGTGAACTTGGCCTAATTCACAGGCCTCTGGAGGGGCGGAACTGTTCTCTCAATTGTGGTCCACCAATGCTCAGCCTCTCCCTTGAGCAAAAAAGTGGCAAACTCTTGCTTGGCATCCTCAAGGTAAGACATAGCCCTAAAAATTTTCTCTAAGCCTTTGATCCAGTTTTCCGCCTTCAGCAGATCAATCGTACCCGAAAAGGCTGTGTCACGACCCAAAATACCCCCTAGTAGTTAGGATACTTTGGCGACGTGAACTCATAACCAAACCATCCTATATAACATATGAATCCTGTATAACATATAAAACCTGTGATAGCGGAAGCGTAATACTAATCTATATATGGTAGTGGAAGTGGACTACAAAATTTCTATCAATAGTATATGTCTCAGTTTATACATGACCCAAAATAAAGAACGAACATACTCGCTCAACAAAATATATGTACATGTCTCTCCCTCTCGTCACTCATGATGGGGCCACCTAACAAAAGCCCTCTGCTCCTCCTGAGCCCTCTGCTGCTGAAGACTACCCCAAGTCTCCTCCTCCTCAACATACTCTTTCTCGACCCATGGTTCTTGAGGACGCTCGCCGCAAATGTCGAAGGGACCTGCCGACATAATATGTACGGCTGAGCATGGAATACTCAGCGTATACAAACCACTAGATAGTAATATCATAAACAGTAATCCAACATATATCACGGTTTATCATTTCACATGCATTTCTGAAATTAGCGCGGAAAACAAAATCATATCATGTGCATATATCTCAGAAAATACTATCGGAAAACATCTTCTTATCATCTTTTGTCTTTTACATCTTCTTATCATCCTTTTTCATCTTATACCTTTGCATATACGGGTATTTGAAATACCTTGGCTTTTATCTTTTATTATCCTGTACGGGTATTTAAAATACCTTGGCTTTTCATCATTTGCTACCTCCGGAGTAGGACAACTAGTACCTATACCCACGTAAACTGGGTGGCCTAATGGTCTCCTCACCTTCGGCTACCTCAAGGGTAGACGACCAGTATCCATCTCCCTTCCGGGCGGCCTGCTATCATCGGAGTCCGATGCCAGTATCCCTTTCCCTTTCAGGCGGCCTGCTATCGTCGCATCCATGTCGGCTTTTTCCGTATACTTTCCATCTTCTTGTATTTCTTGTAACATCTTATGCTTCTTGTATTTTCTGTATATATCTTGTGCTTCTTATGCTTTCCGCATACATCTTGTGCTTCTTGTACTTTTCTTATACTTCTTTTGCTTCTTGTACTATTCATGTGGTTCATTTACATCTTATACTTTTCATGTAATTCATTTGTGTCTTATACTCTTCTTCTTCTTATTCTTGTGTTGCATCTTATATACATGGACTTCTTCTTTTGGATACCCATAATATAGAAAAACTCGATCATGCATATGCGTATGTATCCGTGTAGCAATTGTGATATAACATAGTAGACATTAGGGAAAACCCTTTACATATGGTCATATGTCTCATACTCAACATAATTCATCCATCACCATAATCCATATACAATAACATCACACCATTCCAATCACATTTAAAATAAGGTTTTTCTACTTATTCTTCCCAAAACTTGTTGCTTTTAACATGCTTTTCATCTTGGATACTAACATATAGAACAACTCAAAAATTACCATCTTTTACTTGTTGGTTGAAAGCATAACATCATCACATTTAATTCACACCATCATTCATGGGATTTTATCTTGATGTAGAAAGGGTTTCATGAAATCAATTGCTAGAAGAGTGTATTTTTACATATAAGAGGCTATATATAACTATACTTGTCAAGAAAATCATGCTTTTCATTAAGGGTTTATGAAATTAGAACCTAGTAGAGTGTATCTACCTTATGAGATGAAATCCCTTTGATCCAATGCTTGAAAAGGCTTGAAGAAGCTTGTAGAAGTGAAACCTAAGCTTGATGTTGGAGATCCAAGCTCCAATGGCGCGTAGGAGCGAGATCAAGGCTCGATTTGTGCTCTTCTTCTCCAAATCCAAAAACCCCTCTTGCAATCCTCCACTCTCTTCCCTTCTCTTCTTCAAATCCTTCAAAAACAATGCACAAAGGGTTTGTGAAACCCTAAGGCACGAACCCAGCCCTTTTATAGGCAAAGGGTGATGGTTAAAGTCTTAAATACCCTTAATGAAGAAAATCTCCGTATGACCGATCGATCGGTGGTATGGACCGAGCGATCGGTGGCTTACCGGTCGATCGGTGTTATGACCGAGAGATCGGTCAAAAACACACTCTCTGGAATTTTTCCCCATACAAAAATCTTGACCAGTCGATAGCTACCGATCGATCGGTTTTGGACCGATCGATCGCTCTATGGACCGAGCGATCGGTTGCCTGCAGGTCCAGACTGTTTTGGCCATATCTTTTGACTCGTTCGTCCGATTTTGACAATTCAACTTGCGTTGGGTTCGTACTTCGAAAACGAACATTTCTAATGTTTTGAAATTTCCAATTTCTTCCTTATTTATTAATTATACCTCTTTAAAGGCAAAATGGCAACGAAAGTGTCATGCATTAAATGTGAAAAGGTCTGGGGCTCTACAGGCTGATTGTCCAAGTCTCTTGAACTTCTTCAATCGGGTCAAATTGCCATTCTCTGGTATTGTGGCAATAGGGATACGATTACCGCTACCATTCATATTTTTAGCTTTTTGCTGCTAGAGTAGATTAGCTAAGGCAGCAATAACCTCAATGGCCCCCGCCATTGTATTCTCTGGTGCCCGTCGAGGTGGCATGATTATCCTATAGTTATATAATAACGAATGTTTACTAATAACGAAATGAAATGAAATTGAAATACACAAAGAGCTCAGCATGCAAAAAGGCATTTCATTAATTTCATCTTTAATATATACAATAAACACACCATGTACATAAACATACTGCATCAAAGTATAGAAAACATCATATACGTTGTACAAGTATATACACCAAAAAGTGAGTCGAGTGATAAGAAGACCGACTAGGGCATCTATTATACTCCAAAATAATACAGATGTGCTACAGTCTCCCCTAATGACCCTATACTAATGTATCTAGCCCTCTGTCAAGGTAGATGGACTACTCTCAACTTTCTCCAGGGACAACCCATCTTCCATGCTAGTCCGCCATCTGACTCGCTATCCTACGCTCTCTCATCTCATCTACCAACATCCTCTTGGCCTACCTCAAAATCTCACAACGCACTTGTGCCGGTACCGCGATCTTCATCGGATGTCGGGGTGGAGGTGCCCAGACAATCCTGTCCTGATGTATCCTAACAGTCCTGGGCCAAATGGCCTTCAGGATCGGTTGGGACATACCGATCCACTATGGATAGCGTTGCCTCAATATCATTGTGATCTGATGATAATGTTACCAGTCCTCCTTAGTGGGAGTTCCATGCATCAGTGGCATCCCTACACGTGCACACAATTTCTAAATCACTATCTGATTTCGAAATAGGTGATGTACAGTAACGTCTCTAGCTACGAAACTAGGAATCGTTTCTTAAGGTTTTTTGTGAACAAGTATGATTTGTCGTGATGGTTATTGCTCTTGGGCTCTGATACCAACTGTGACGCATCGAACCCGCGCCTAGGGAATCATGTTCCGAGACGCATGCCCATTCGTCATTATCACGCAAGCGAAGACTTTACTCACAACAATACAGAAAATTTAAACATTTATCAGATGCTTTGAAAAAGCAAATAACACATGTCATCACAATATCCATCATAGAAACCAAATACCTGTATTATTTACATTTTCGTCTGTTTACAAAAGTAGGCGCCACTACTACGTCGGGTATAGTTTGTACAATATCCAAAAGTCTAGAGGTCCAACATCTACTGCTCAGCAGCTCCGAGATCCGTTGACATGAAACGTCAGTGAGCTATGAAGCTCAATAAAACCACAGTCCATCTGGACTATTTTCCACATAATAACATAAATCAATACTGATATAATAAAAAGTTCAGTTTTCATGTTATAGTAAAATAAAACAATATATAATAAACTGTGACGCAAGGTGACTTAGGGTTATGTCACCCTATTTGAGGTTCCCGATCTCTCATTATTTTCCAATTATGGAGTTCATTTATGAAACGATGTTCATGTTACCAGGTTATCATTTGAACAATCAACCATGTTTCTCTTCGAGTCCTTGGACTTTATTAATTAGCCTTAGCCCATAAAAGTATAGTTTCAATGACCTAAGTCTTAATATACATACGGGCATTTCCCCGTTTCCAATCATACCTTGAGTCGTTTAGACTCACACATACAGTTTCGGCCTTCACTCGAACATGACCAATCCTTTGGTATACCAACCCAAACAACTTAGAATCCAATGATTCTACACAACCCTAAGTACACAAACCCAGACAATGAATTCGAAGATTCAACACATATACAGGGCCTTCACCCTCTAAGGACATTCTCCTCAACTCAACTGACTGCCAACACCTACTATGCATCCGTCGCCATCTCCTGGCTATCAGTCACGAATGAACCCGACAATCCTGCCTACCGCCTCTTTTTGAAAATCGATGGAGGAAGCCCTAACCTTACTGGACACCGTTTGTCCTGAGTATCCATCAAGAAGGAACCCCAATAGACAGTTCATCGTCTTTTCTGACCTAACCAAAGAGGAACCCCAGTCTATACACCATATAATGTTCAGTCACTATAGACTCCCTAGGACTCCGACATCTCTAAACTATCAATCACGAAGGAACCCCGGGCCTTGCTGGACATCGTCTCTCCTGACTTAGTCCAAGAGGAACCACGGACAACCTATACAAACAGACCGACATCTCCCGACTATTAGTCACGGTGGAACCCCGAGCCTTCCTAGACACCGTATCTCCTTACCTAGTCAAAGAGGAACCATAGACCATACTTAACTCCGGTTAGATTTTCTAACCACTGAACAACCCTAGTTATCTCAAGCCTTGCTTGAATAACTTAAACAATTGGGCCTCACGCCCATGTACCAAGTCCGAGTACACTGTTCCGATGTGGAACATCCCCCTGCCTAATGGATCCTTCTATTGCCTTAAGATAAGTGTCAAACACAACATTCATCAAAATGATGATTTTACAACACATAAGGGATCCAACGCAGGCTTTTTGCACAATCTGTACGATCTGCGATCGATCGTACCATCGATTGCACCTATGATCGATCGCACTTGGTCTACGATCAATCGCCCTGGGTCTTGATTGAATCCTAGGTGATCCGTTTATTTATGATCGATCGTCTTGATCGATTGCACCATCAATCACACGCCTTCTACATGCCTACGATCGATCATCACATCCCTGTGATCGATCGTAAATCAATTTAAGCCCAAATTCTGAGCTGTAAACAGCCCAAAACCGAGGGCTACACCTCTCTGCTCCATTTTCACCCAACTCCATTCCATCCATACATCATTCATAGGGTATACGACCTTTTTCCAGCCATGCATAACATCATCCATACATTCCACAAAGAAATATAACCAAATAGAAGAAGATAGAAGAGAGGGAAGGGGTTTTACCTCCCTACATGGATTTCTAGGCATCAGGGGAAGAAATGGACACCGCCAACGCATTGGGAACACTGGAAAACTTCAAGGGGGCCTTTCCATTTCTCTCTCTCTTCTTTCTCTCTCTTTCTCTTTCTAGATTTTCTCTCTAGATAAATAGGGGCAAAGTTCTCCCCAAAATTTCATGCGTGAGAGAATGAAGGGCTTACCACCCTTTATATAGGCATGAACCATGCCTAGGTGGTACCACATGTGCGAGCCCATGTGAATTCACATGGCCTTGATGAGGTGGCGTTTGACCAAGTTAAAACATTTGACTATTTTTTTATTTTTTTCATGATATGGTCTCTGAAACACTACTAAATGACATGCAACAAATCCAAAATTCCAGGTGACCGAACTAGAGGTAGTCTGACACCTGCTGTAAAAATTTTGGGGAAAAATTCTGAGTTTTGTCTGTAAAAAGTAAGTCCGGAAGAAAATTGTAAAACCCACAAATTTCCTGATTTTAGACACAAAACATGTTGTCGTTTCTTCATTTGAGATGATGAACTATCGAAAGGACAGACAGTCATCCCCACGGTCGATCGACACGCAGTAGTACAAGTTTCGCAGATTTCTATTAGAATACCCGACAAATATTGAGTCACAACTGAACTTCGAAAATCTGTAAATTTCCTGGTTTTCTTAATTTCCTTACGTACAAGGCCCCTGTGGTCTCGCGAATCAATACGCGATGGAACCTGTACGATGGTTGATCGTCCAGATAGCCGTACATTGTGTATGATTTTTGAGGAAAAACACTAAATTTTTTCCGGTACAATCCAATTCCGAACAAAACTCATTTTCCACCAATTTAACAAACACTTAACTAAGTAATCACAGTGAAGGACCCATAAACTCAAAATTTTATTATATTAAAATTCAGGTTCGTTACAGTTAATGACCAATAACCAACAATTTTATTATATTAAAATTTTGGGTCGTTACACAATTTCCAAGAATGGGTTATAAGGTAAAGTTGTGTGCGAACCCTAAATTGATTACTAGGTGACATTGCGTATAATCTCAAGGGTGATGAATTGGGTAAATTGAGTGTAACCCCAATTTCCGTTTTGGGGCAGCTGTGTAATCCTAATGAATGGTTAATTGAGCATAATTGTGTATGTACGAGCCCAAGTTTTCCATTTGGGTGTATTGTGTGTTGCCCCGAATGATTGCCAATAAGGTAAATTGTGTACGATCTCTAATGAGTAATGACAAGTAAACAAAATAAAGAGTCATATAACCAAAAATGTACAATTCTGATGATTGATTGTCATTGCATGTGTAAAAAATTTGATATTGTTATGGTGATACTCTTATTTGCTGCACACATCATAGATATTTATGTACATCTAATAGATGTGTTTGCTTACTGGACTTTGTGCTCACTCATATTTAATATGATCATTTTAAGAGGTGCATGAAAAAGATAGAGATTCTTCTCGTTAGAACTAGTGGAATATTAGTTGTTTTAATTTCCTTGCCTCGAAAGAAATTGTAATGAGGTACTCATGTGTTAACCATTTTGATTGTTTATTTGAATAGTATGACTTTGTTAAAAATTTCTATATTCAATGTTTGATATTCATATATGTTAATGGATCATTCTATGATATTTTGGGATCTGTTCTTGGTTCATGCACCAGAATTTAGACAATTATGAGCTATTTTGTGTAGATTATGTGGGCATGATAAACACACAGTTAATGAGATTAAAAGGGACATGTGTTGACTTATAAGTGCGAGTGAACTCTCCCGAGTTCCACGATTGAATAGGATCTTGATAAGGCATCGAGTCATTTTGAGTCATTTGAAATGAGTGTTGCAGTTATATGCGCACCCACTCTCTAACAAGAGCATATACTAACCAAATTAATCGAGGTTGCAATTGTACACTTGTACCCTAAATAAAAGTTAAAACTCTTTCATATTTTTTAAGAGTCGTGCTAGCCTTACTCTCAAAATCAACTCATAACCTTACTTTTAGTCAAAAATCAATACTTGTCTTTATATTTAACATATGTTGGTTTTGGTTGAGTATAAATGCATGAGAGGGAAGCCTCTAACTCTGAACAGATACTAACTCACTAACCGGGGTTGAGTCAGCAAGCGAAAAAAAAAACAGCGTGCTGCTGCTCTCCACATCCATATTTATAGTGCTATCGCCATCCACATTTATTATCTGAATAAATGTCTTGTTCATAAACTTAGTTGATGGCCGATTTTTTCAGTCATCCACCCTCCGAACCCTTGCCGAGTAATTGAAGAAAATGACAACTTTTTCTCCCTTTTTTTTTTTTCAAATTTTAATTTCAGATATATTTTTAAAACGATTATTAGGATTATCACAACCAACACCAATTATAAGTAGACTGTTCAAAACCCAGCACTCAATGAATGTGTCTGTCACTGTTGAGATCAATTGTGCCTAAACCGTCTGATCAGAAACGCTATAACTGAATGGTTGGGATTATCTTGGTAGCTGATGTTTCCTGGAGATGTTTTGGTACAAACTACAAATACTTAATGTTGTTGTGTGTAAGTAGAAGGTGTCAGCTAATTTAGTTGGTAAAGTCTCGATATCTGGTATTTTTCTTTTTATACCGTGGATATCCTAAGCCATGAAAAGCTCAGACTAGTCCCACGGGCTAACAGTGAATCAAACTCGAGACCTCCGGGTTTACGGTTTGTCCAAGTGACTATTGGGCTACACCCTTGGGGGTCGAAATACACGTGTTAGAAGAAACGACATCGAAATCCAACCCCCGGTTTGGATTTGGTACGGGTTTGTAGGTTTAGGTCAAACGATACTTTCTAAGTTTGGATTACGGGCCTATCGGTGCCCAAATCAGACAAACGATCTCGGATTCCATCGAAACAAATTATAACACTTTGGTTGGGTCGAAATACATGCGTTACAAGAAACGGCATCGAAATCTGACCCCCGGTTTGGATTTGGTGCGGGTTTGTAGGTTTAAGCCAAACGATACTTTCTAAATTTGTATTTCATGCCTCTCGGTGGCCAAAACGGGCAAACGACCTCGGATTTCATCGAAACGAATTCCCACATTTTGGTTGGGTCAAAATACAGGCGTTGGAAGAAACAACATCGAAATTCGACTCCCAATTTGGATTTGGTTCGAGTTTGTAGGTTTAGGCTGAACTATTACTGAAAACTATAAATATTCTGATATGAGTTTGTTTATTTGCATATTAATTAATTATTACATTCTTAAATTTTATTATTTCGATATTCAAATAATAAATTTTATATTATTATTTTTTGTAGAAGAGAGTCAACATCACACACTTGTCGGGTTTTGGAGAACCGCCAGGAGGGAGATATGCGATTAACTTAGGATTTTTTTTCACTTTTTACTATGTGCACTTTTTATAACATTTTTTATGGGCATGTATATATAATTTTATTATTACAGGCTTGCGACATGTATTTTGATTACATGAGATTTATATTTTTAATTGGAATTATATATTGCTTATAGGTATAAAATTGTTTGTACACGCGTTTATTGATTTTTATACTGCTGACATATAAAAATAATACGGGGAAAAAATATAAAAATTTTGAAATTTTCTTTTTTAAAATTTTTTTAACTAGAAGTGGCGGTTCCAGCCGCCGTTATTAAAAAAATTAATTTTATTATTTATAACTTAACGACGGCGATTGTAACCGCCGTTATATGTATTCGATATATTACAGCGGTTTACAAACAGCCGTCACATATTATCTCGATAATGGTAGTATACGACACCGTGAAATAAAATATAAATGAAGGAGGTTTTCACCCGCCGTTATATATTCTATATATAACGGTAGTTTATAAACCGCCATTATATATTTATTCAGTAACGGCGGTAGAACCCACCGCCATAGATGGAATAACTAACGGTAGTTATGTACGACACAATAGAACATTTTAATAATCATATTAAAAAGTTAACAACGGCGGGTGAGAACCACCGTCAAATATTTATGTATAACGGCAGGTAGATTTAACCGCCTTAAATTCGCCGCTACAGACTTCCCCGACAAGGTAATCGACAACGGTTTACTCCACCGCCGTTATATCCTATGACGGCAGTTTCTCGTCTTATAACGGCGGGTTTGAACCGCCGTTATAAAAGTTTGAATTTTGTAGTCTATTGAATCGCACCTACATCAGGTTTTGGGGGTTTATGGAAGGAGCAATAGTTTGCTCCACACTCTCACAAAGCCAACTCAACTTCCATGAACTCTAGTTTTCTTTGTAACTCCTGTGGTTAAATTTTTGTTTAATTTTATCTTTTTTAAAACCAAGGGTAGATGTCTGAACCCTCAAGGTGATTGAATTAATCATAGTTGTAAGCACCCAATTTTTATACCCCTGGCTAACCATGGTTACTCCCTGCCAAATCCCCTAAACCCTACGTAAGCCTCTAGTTGGTCTTAGGACTCACCCTAAGTCAAAACCCTAGAAAACCCTAGTACCAAACCCTAACCCTAAGTAAACCCCAGCTAAACCCTAGCTAAATCCTCAGAAAACCCAAGTTAAACCCTAGTTAACCCTAGGATTCAACCCTAGTTAAACCCAAGTGTAAAACCCTAGAGCCCTTAGGGCTTGAACCCTAAAGTCCATGGCCCCTAGGGCTTGAACCGTTACAACTGGGCCCACAAGGCCCAAAAACCCTAAACCTAAGCCACCATACCTGTGCGTGCATGGGCCAGGCCCATTTTGTTCAAATCTTATAATGTCGGTAGATGATCTACCGACATTATCGTTTTTGCCTGTTTTTGCTATTGGTGGTAGATGATCTACTGACAATTAGGTGTTTGCCTGTTTTGCTAATGGCGGTAGATCATCTACTGCCATTATGCAAGTTTCAAGTTTGCAGCACTGCAAACGCCCTACATTCACCTCAATTCCTCACACTCGACCTCCACCAGGTCCAACCCCCTTTCTAGCCATTCCTATTAATTCCCCTTAGGTCCCAAGCCTCCCTTCTATAAAAACCCAATACCTCCACTGTTAAACGATCGGCAAATCCCCATAGGTGAAGCCCTATCCGAAATCCTCTCCCTCAGCCTTTTCAACATCTTGGTCGTAATCCCAGGAGTCCTCTGATGAAATTTATCCAGATCAATGATCTCTAAGACCTAGAGGGGGGGTGAATAGGTCTATCTAATAATTTCTAACCAATTTTAATTTTTCAATTAATATGTTTAGAAATCAACAATTAATTCAATCAGACAATCCACACAAATCAAACACAGAAGATTTTTACGTGGAAAACCCTAACGGGAAAAAACCACGGGACCTTGTCCAGCAATAAACTTCACTATGAAAAGATATCAAGTACAAGACATGACCTTACCAAAACAGAAACGACGTTCCTAGGTATAGACTCTTACTCTTGATTTCCACGAACCAGC
Organism: Tetracentron sinense; assembly: GCA_015143295.1. Classification (NCBI taxonomy): domain Eukaryota; kingdom Viridiplantae; phylum Streptophyta; class Magnoliopsida; order Trochodendrales; family Trochodendraceae; genus Tetracentron; species Tetracentron sinense. Next base: position 1,750,939 of record CM026568.1, on the reverse strand, counting down.
AGGTTCGATCTCCGCCTTAGCAGCTTCGGTTTCACACCGACCAAATCTTTTCAAGCAACTTCAAATCCACGATCACACACGATCGATCTCCTTCCACGAAGGCTCCGGATCAAACACCGGACACACACACAAGGTGTAGGGTTGTGAATCAATTTAGTAAATTTCAAACCCTAGAGGGATCTCATACAGATCTGAGATCACACAATGCAAGATCAAAGATTTTAATCTATACTTGCATTCTCTAGGATCTAAGAAAGAGGAGTGATCACAAAGATCTAATAAAAACAATTAGAAAAACCCTAGAAGAGTTTCTCAGACCTCTACTCTTTCAAAAATTATCAAAGACACGAATTAGGTCTCTCAAAAGTTGTTTATATAGGGTTAAAAAAAGAATCCAGAAAAAGAAAAATTCTTTTTACGGGGACCGATCGATCGGTGCTCACAACCGATCGCTCGGTTCACAACCGATCGATCGGTTCTAATGACCGATCGCTCGGTCTTAAAACATCTCTCTGGAAAATTTCCCCATACAAATATTTAGTCCAGTCGATAGCCACCGATCGCTCGGTAGGCCACCGATCGATCGGTCGCAATACCGAGCGATCGGTTGAGACAGAATTTTTGCCAAAATTAATTCATTTTATTTTTATTTGATTCAACTAAGATCAAATAACTTTGGTAGGCTTAAATCTATCCTCCTAGGTATTTTTAGGGTTATCTAAGTCAAATCAAACCTAGGTAGGGGTCTCTAAGTCCATTACCTGTCTAGATCCGGAGTAGAACCTTTTTCTTCTCTTTCTTCTATCTTCTTTAAGCTTTAGCTCTTCTCTTCTTTTCTGACAAGTTGAACATGACTCGACGACTCGACTCAACTGACCTATCTAATGATCACGGAATTTGCCAACACCTATTTAGGGATTTACATCTGAGACTCCCCCCCCCCCCCCTCCTTATTCGTGCAGCACCACCAGTGCTCCACCACCATATACAACTTCCACCACCTTCGGCAAAGACAGAGCATAGGGTAGGGCACTCCCTACCCCATTTTTTTCTTTTACTTTATCATCCATGTGAGCCCCTGGTCATCTCCAGAGGACGTTTTTACTTATTGTTGTTACTTGCATTCGGTTCAAAACCCAACAGGGTGTTCACCCACCTTGTTCATAGGTGTGGTGAATCCCTATGGATATACCCCTCTTCACAGAGCTTGCAGCACCTCCATAGATCTTCTGGGGGTCCCTCAGATCATGAGGGAACCCCTGGAATCAGTGTGCATAGCCCCCATGGGCAAAAACCGGCTTTTTAAACAAAACCAGGAATGGCTGTAAACTCAATACCGCCATTCCTGGTCTTTTACTTTTGCAGCTTGTTTGGCCTATTTAGGTGGGCCCTGGTCCATGTCCAGGGCCCAAGTTGAACCCCTCTACTCTCCCTTGACCTCACCTGGTCCTTCCAGGTCCATGGTTTAGCCTTAACCATGGTTAAATCCATGAAAAATCAATACTGTACTTTTTTAGCGGTAGACCATCTACCGCCAAAATTTTTTTGTCTATATTCAGATTGGCGGTAAAATATTTACCGCTAATATGCACTTGTAGGGACAACACCTTTGCACTCTTGTGGGGCCCACACCAGGCTCAAAATCTTCATTGGAGTCCCCTTTACATCCCCTTGGTCTCAGTTCACCCAGGGATACACCATAACCCTAGTTAACAGCATGCAAACCACAAGTTAAAATTACTGTTTTAATGTCGGTAATCTCATTACCCACATTAAAATTTGTTTTGATTCTAGGCTTTTACAGGGGCCTAAGCCTACTAGGAGGCCACTTTAGGCCCTGCCTAGCCCCCTGGGCCCACCGCGGACTTTACCATACCCTTAACTGGGGTTAAATCTACCTCCGGTTAACATTTAACAGCGGTTAAGCATCCCTTAACCCCACAAATCTTGGGAAATTAATCAAAAAATCATAAAAATCAACTTGGACCATAAAACTAACTTTGGTCCATCCCTAACCCTGGTTAGTAACCCTAACCACAGTTAGACCCTCTTTAAACCCGGTTAACAACCCTAAACGCGGTTACTTTCGATTTACAGCCTACCGGGCCTAAAAACCAAGTCTACTGGACTTATCTTCCGCCTACCGAGTCCTGCCTTAGCCTACTGGGCTAAATCTCACATCCCCTTAACTATGGTTAGCAACCCTAACCATGGTTAGCTTCGCCTAACTCCGGTTAGCAACCCTAATCCTAGCCAGGCTCTTCCCTAGTCTACCAGACTACCCCTAAGCCTACCGGGCTTATACCTTGCACTTGACCCTCCTCGGTCAATCAAACTCTAGTCTACCGAACTAATCCATGTTAGCCACCTTTGGTGCACACACACAAGCCCCTAGCCTCAGCACAGGCTCACGAGCCAGAACTACGCTTGATCTGATCTCACCCTGTGAGTACGTAGGCAACCCAACCTGGGTTCGATCCCTTTCTTGGATTAGTGTTAACTTAAACATTTCGGCATTTTAAACAAAATAAAATTTAATTGACTTATACCTGGGAGTACGGAACCGTTATAAAACGGAAGCCTCGGGTGCCTAACACCTTTCTCGGACTTATCTAAACCCCTTACCCTGATCTCACTCGTAGACCAAGACCTTATCGAAACCCGGGGGACTTATCCCTTCTGAATAAATAGGTGATGACTCTTAATCATAAACCCTTTCACTCCTGTGAGGGGTACAACAACAATGTGAGTGTCACAGAAATCCACACTCACAGTTCCGGCGGCTCTGTTGGGGACTTCTGAACTCTAGGGTTCGATCGGGAACTCAGGTTTAAGCCAACTAAACCTTGATCTTATTCAGGATGCCTAAGCATTTAATTTAACACTAATCATTTTTACGTCTCTTGGTAAATTATGTATTGTGCATTCATATATGTCATAGTAGTGTAATTATCCCACTCAATCCAGTAGACAAGCTTATTACGCTAACAGTTACTAGATGATCATCCTCAATGTCAGTGGCCTAAACGTCTTGAAAGTCCGCGAAGTTACTCCTATTGGGTGATTACCCTCAGGGAAGGATTCTAAATGCTCCAACTTTCTCCAATCATCCCTTTTCAGGTATGTTCTATACTGGGAATCGCATATACGGTGTTAAGTGATCCCCCCATCCTGCTAGGAACATACTTGTATCAAACCAGCATTCATACATATAGCCTAGGCTAGGGTATAGTCTACAAGCAGCCCGCCCAGGGAGAGCTACTATAAACCCTAACCTGCTTGTACCCTATACCTGTCCTCAATCCTAGTTGACTACCCAGGCACATTCTACTTGGATAACCATCCACCCAAGGGCATGTAATGAGCCAAACCTGTGCTTGTAATAAATTACATCCAACCCTGCTTCTTGACATAGTACATGGGATTCAAATCCTAGGCAAACAGGCATTCACTGGGCCTATCCCCAACCTTGACCTGATAGGTCCCTCAGTTTCCTACAACCTAGACTAAAGCACGTCGGACCTCCGTCCGTCTGCCCTATCGGATCACATGTGCCTCGTCACACCAATCAAATCAAAAATCAAAAAAATTGCATCATCTTTTGCATTTCATCTGCATACACAGTGCACTCATAGAGTCTACATTTTGTCCATGTAGATGACAGGTCCTTCAGAAATAATCCAGTCAATGGGTTGACCATCACGACCCATGCTTTTAACTTCTTAGGGGGCATGTGATGACAACCTCCAGAAAACAATTGGGGCCTTTACCTCGAGTCAGCGTCTCGCTTGGGCTCAGTACTACAAAATCGGGACTATCCTAGACTTATCCGTGACTAACCCGGACCCGCGCCTCATGAACACTATTATCCAGTGTTGGAATCCATCTCACATGGTATTCCGTTTTAGTAAGAATGAGCTTTGCTCAACACTGGAAGAAGTTTAGCGCATCTTAGGGTTAAACATGGACGGCGAAGCCATAGTACCACGTTACAAGACAACATATCAGGCAGACCTATCAAGGTTCTTGCATATCAAGCTTGCCTGCTTGTAACCCGGTCCTAACGGCTCTTTTGATCGGATACTCGTGTCTTTTCTTGAAAAGAAGTACAAGCACAAGTGGAACCCTGACTCCATTACACCGGAACTTCCCAGTCTCAACACCCTTGCATTGATAGTCATGTCTCAGTTGGTATTCCCAATGTGTCATTCACTTGTCGAATCAATTCTAGTTGGGATCATCGAGGACATGCACAACTCCTACTCAATCGTACTAGTCATCCTAGCCAAGCTTCTTAGGACTCTCAACCAGTCGGCAGATCGCAGAAAAAGCATCTTCTATGCTAGTACACCTCTCCTACACCTTTGGTTGGTAGGACATCTACTTACAATCATATTGGTACCAGCAGGTCTCCATGAAGCCTACAGTCTACCTCGAAAAATTTCTCAGAATCAGGGTCCGATAACAACTACAGACGTCGGAGAGCTCTACCAGCTTCTCCAAGCCCTGTCAGAGAAAGAGATCACATGGCAATGCGAGTGGCTTGTGCTGAATAGGCTACCTCATATCGTCATCATCGGCAGACGATGCATGATTCTTGCTGGTTTAACAGGGTCCATAGTCTACACACCACTCCGAGTCCTCTGACAATTTGGACTCCCTCAACGCATCCCAGTGATAGACCGACAGGAAATGACTGGATTACTTTCTCAGTGCACTCTGACAACCTCACCCAACGCTTCTAGAAAGCTTAGCATAACTCCAAACGAGACCAGTGGCCTGACTTTGTGATTACATTAAGACCAACTACCAACTCAGCATACCAACAGTGGGTGGATAATCCTGACATTCTACCTGGCATGCCTGAACCCAAGGACTGCCCACTCTACTCACAGCTCCATCACTCGGAACCATACCCCTAACTAAAATGGTGGTTCCCTGGACAGACTTCTTCCTAAAGAGACAGCTCCAGATCCAGTAAAAAGAGGAAAGGCTACAGAAAGCCCAGCAAGCGTTCAGGCAATAAGAAGCGGAACAGGGCCGCGAAATAATCATGATTAGTCGTTGCATTCTTTTAGGTTACATGAGCCGACCTGTGACTCATTCTCTGACTACGATTCTCGCAGAAGCAGCAGCCATAGACGCAGCCTTGACAGAGGTACCAATCACAGAGATAGTACCTTGCACAGTCTAATCAAAGAGCAACTCTTACACAACCCAATCAAAAAGCAGCTTAGACTCAATGACGGAACCTGCAGATCAGCACCAGCGAACCAGTGAGATCCTACAGTCACATGACAGGGACATCGTAGCCATGCAATCAAAGCTTGATAGTGTTCTTGAATCCCTGAAGATTCTAATTGGTGTCCGAACCGAAGAACCCTCTACCCAGGTCCCGACTGGGGAACCATCCGAGTAACCTATACCAGAACCTCATCATCCCCCCTCATCATACCTAATCCTTTACCCGCAGGCTTCAAGGTCCCGAACTTGGGAGGCATGCTCCAACACAATAGAAATCAGCCCCTACTCATCCCGTACTTTCAAAAGAGTCTGTAGGGGATAGCCCTTACATGGTGGATGTCCGTGGACAAGCAGAAAGTCAAGACTTGGCAAGATGTCATGGACAATTTCGTGGAGCAATACTCATTTAACAAGGAGCTCTGCCCTTAGAGGAGCCAGCTTGAGCAGCTAAGCCAGCATAACAACAAATCATTCCTAGAGTACACAACCCACTGGAGGGAAATGGCAGTTAAGATCCCGATCTCAATCCCTAAGGAGGAGTTAGTAAGCATGTTGATGGGTATTCTAAAGTAGCCCTACTCAACACTTATGGTGACTTTATCAATAGTGGACTTCGGCACCATCGTCAAGACGGGTGCCCGTATCAAGACTGCAATCAAGAGCGGGGCTATTCATTCCAGTCTAGGAATTGATCTCCCCAAGGCAACTCCCTCAACCAGTAGGAACATCGGTCCCAGGGACCACAAAAAGAAAGAAGACGTGCACATGGTTGCTTCTATGGCACCCATCAGATTATCGACTCCAGCAACTCAACAACAACCAGTTGTCAAAAATACCCAGCCAGCCCAACCAAATCAGGGGCAAAAACATCTTCCCAAAAACTATACCCCTCTTCCATATACACTCAGCCAGTTTTTGGAATTCCTAACCAAGCAGGGTCTTCTCGAGTTGAGGGGCCCCACACCTCTTTTACCTCCAGACAAACAGAACAAGAACTACCATACCGATCATCACTGCGCCTTCCATAGAGGCCTAGGCCATGCTACAGACTACTACATAGGCCTGAAGTGTACCATCCAAGATCTCTTGGATAACGGAAGGGTTGGGCTGGCCCCCAACAACACCAGCATCAATCAGGTGTCACTGCTCCCACATAACAATCAAAGTAATTTTATTCAATGGGAAGAACCCAGAGCAGGGCAGCCTGGACCCAGCACACCAGTAATCGATGATGACATCATCAGGCCCTCTTACCGATTACCTGTCATAATCCCCTTCCCTCAGTCAAAAATACAGGCTATTCAGTCTCCAATCCAAATACATGTCCCCGAGTAGATCATCTATACTATCCTTTGCCCTGCAAATTGGCCTATAGCTCCAGCTTAAACCTCAACCTCTTTAGGCCCTATCCGGATCCCCTACATCCCAGAGCCGCCTTTTGACCTCAATCGAGTGCCTGCTCTCCGCTCTTTCATCATTGAGAGTAAGAGCATTACCAACCTAACCAGATCTTGCTGGGTATATCAACCTCCCATAACTGAGCCGACAAAGGTAAAGGGTACAAAGTAAGAGAAAGAAAAAGTAGGGGTGTCAAACCCACAGAAGAAAGCAGCTGATTCAGCAGTTTTGTTGAAGATCCTAGATAAAAGTAGAGGAATTCAATATCACTCAGCAATTAAGCAAGGTCCCAGCACAGATATCTATCTTAGATCTTCTTCTAACATCAGAGCACCACAGGAAATAATTGTTCGAGTGTTTGGCAATGCCCATGTAACACCAGATATAATGCCCGAGAAACCAGGACAAATGGTAGGGCAAGTCCTCGAATCCAGAATCATCTCCCTCACAGAGGAAGAAATACCGGATAGTGACAGGGATCATACTCGGGCTTTATATATAGCAGTTCAGTACATGGACAGAACGTTATCATCAGTGCTTATCGACAATGGCTCCGACCTGAATGTCTACACACTTTCTACACTGTAAAACTTGGGCCTGAACCTCAATCAAGTGAAGAAGAGACCCATGACCATCAGGGCTTTTGACAATACAACCAGGCAAAACCTGGGTGATATTGATCTAACCATCGGGATCAGACCAACTCAGTTCACGATGAACTTTCAGGTTATTAATGTCCCAACCTCATTCACCTTGCTCTTAGGGAGGCCGTGGATCCACGTGGCCAGAGCCATTCCCTCCTCTCTATACCAAAGAATCAAATTCATCAAGGATGACTGCCTAGTCGTCATTCCTTCTGAGGAGTTGGCAGGTTCCTTTGGGGACATCCAAGAGTTGGGATATGGCACCGACTTCATGACGTTCCAGTTCGAGCAGATTAGTTCTATCGCCCAGGTAGAACAGCAAAGCAATCAAGTCATGCCACCATTTGTCAAGAATGATGGCCAGAATGAACTACCAACCATGAAATGGTCTCGGTGCCAGGAATCAGGGTATGAAGAAGAGATACACGCCTCCTCCAAATTGGGATACAAGCCCAAATACGAGGACTACCTCTCCAAGCTGACCAAGAAGAGCAAACAGTCAGTGAAACCGAAGCCCCGACCCCACATTTCTATAACCTTCCTTGCGGGAATCTTCGAAGCATACCCAGAAACCTCTTTTGCACCTGTTGCCTTAATCACCCAACTCAGTAACGAATCTTCAGGGATTCCAGATCCGAAAGTGTTCAGCATGGCCCAAATGTTCGATAAACTGACTGTCGAAGATGCTGCCGAAGCAGAATATCCAGTGGGAGAGCACGTTTGCATCCTCTCAAACAGCGCTAAAGCATCCTCCAGTCGCCAGCCACTAATCCGTTGGTGAACTGAACTTCTCACCATCGAGGCCGCTCAGGGCCGGGGCAAGCACAGTGCAGGACAGGTTGGTCCAAGATAGCAGTGACCAAGCATCACCCTTCTCCTTCACCTATCTCTCGTTGCTGTCATTTGTAAAATCCAAAATGTCAGGCCATTGTCGACCTCTTTTTGTTTGAGTCATTCTTGTAACAAGTCATCATTTGGTCAATGAAAACCAGATGTTTTGTGTTGAGACCCAAATCTTTTTCATGCTTTTTATGCAAGTATTAAGGGTATTTTAGTCTTTATCATGTTTTAATGCGTGCGTATTTATATCTAATTATGTAGTGTGATTAAGGCTTAGTTAAACTTCTAAACGGAGGGATGTCATAACACACCTTGAACTTTAGGAAGCTCTAGTTTTGGTACTGTTTATCAGAATTGAGTGATTCTTGAACCATTAGAAAGGTATTGGAACCCTCTTCGAGGTTCATGTGAAATGTTTTTTCATATTTTTAGTCTAAGCTAAGTCAAAAGTGGGTTTTCCGATATTTTGTCTGATAGAATTACAGATCAGTCAACTTTGGGGATAATTTGGTCCATAAATGAAAGGGAATTTAGAAATTCTAAAATATTAGAAATGTCCCTTTTCGAAAGATGAATCCAACGCAAGTTGAATCGTCGATATCCGACGAATGAGTCAAAAGTTATGGCCAAAACAGTAAAATGGGTCAAGAATCTGCAGAGCACCGATCGCTAGGGATCGCTCGGTTCACAACCGATCGCTCAGTCCAAACTAGCAATCGATCGGTCAACAACCGATCGATCGGTAGCTATCGACTGGTTAACTTTTTTGTATGGGAAATTTTTCCAGAAAGGGTGTTTTTGACCGAGAGCTCGGTCATAACCACCGGTCGATCGGTAGGCGACCTATCACTTGGTCATAACCACCGATCGCTCGGTCTTTCGTGTTTTTGCAGAATTTCAGTAAGGGCTTTTAGGTCTTTTGGCTCTCAAACCTTGGTGCTATAAATAGGAGTCCTATTTCGAGGTATTAGAGTACTCTACCTATTTCTAACCTAATTTGGAAAAAAGGGAGAGAAAACCTAGGGTTTTAGGAAAAAGTTTGCTTGGAGAAGAAGGAGATAGCTTGGATATCGCTAGGAAAGCTTGGAGATCGTCCTCAAAGCTTCCCCAAATCATCTTGGAAGCGATTTGGATCTAAGGGAAGGATCCCTAAGGTCGATATACTATCCAAATTCAACCCTATTATAATGTTTTGTGAATGTTAATATGATAGAAATGATAGGAATAGGAATTAGATGTGTTTTTCCTTATTTTGTATGAAGTAAGCTATTATGGATGAAAATATGGATTTAATGATGTGGATGAGATGCATGGAGGGTGGGAAATACCATGGAGGATGAGATTAATATGTGGATGTGGATTGTAATTAGTTTGTATGGATGGATTATGGTTTGGTCAGGAAATGGGTTCATGATCTACGTACTCAAGGTGTTTGTGAAAATGCTTGAGAGGATAAATACTAATATATTACTATGGAATTGCAAGAAATTGATTGTGAATTGTGCAAAGAATCATGATAAGATATGTATATGTGATTATTTGATAAGTATTTCTAATTACTTGCATAGAAATTGATAGTCAGGAAGGTAAGAACTTAGAGGAAAATCTCTCAAACCGGGAATTCTCTAACTATTTGGTATGGGACAATATAGTCGAGTTTCCATGGTGGGAGATTGGAATCTAAGCAATTACCAACTCGAATGTTAATTTCGACACTTAAGCACAGATACACGTGTATGTTAAGATAAGAGTCTCACAAGTCACACATGTGGACCACAAGCATAAGCATGGCATACGTATGACATTCTGAATAAGCATAAGCATGGCATAGTCCGTATCCACCAAGAACGGCATATCCATTTTATAATTTCTTAGGCATAGTCCGTATCCTTCAAGAATGGCATGTCACATCACTATATGATCTGAATAAGTGCATAAGCATAAGCCTCTCATAAGCACGTGGTCTCATAAGCATAAGCATCTCATAAGTATATTGTCTTTTAAGTCTAAGGCTCTCACAAGTACACGAGTCAAGGTGATGATATGATGTATATGAGCACATGTTCTTCCGTCCTGAGTGGTTAGCCAATATTGTCCCGGTGCCCAAGAAGGACGGTAAGGTCCGAATGTGTATTGACTACCGGAATTTGAACAAGGCAAGTCCCGAGGATAATTTTCCTCTCCCACACATCGACATTCTGGTCGATAATACTGCAGGACATGAGATACTCTCATTCATGGATGGTTTTTCCAGATACAACCAGATCAAGATGGCAGAAAAAGACATGTAGAAAACCTCCTTCATCACACCTTGGGGCACGTTCTGCTACAAGGTAATGCCTTTCGGACTCAAGAACGCAGGGGCAACCTACCAAAGGGCCATGACGACACTGTTCCACGACATGATCCACAAGTCAACTGAAATTTATGTGAATGACATGATCGTCAAGTCTCCTACTGCTGAGCAACACCCTGAAGACTTGAAAAAACTTTGCGACAGACTCCGAGAGTTCGGCTTGAGACTGAATCCAGCCAAGTGTGTCTTTAGAGCCTCATCAGGAAAGCTCATTGGCTTCATAGTCAGCAAGAAAGGCATCGAGATCGATCCAGCTAAAGCCAAGTCCATCATCGAAATGCCGACTACCCATACTGAGAAGGAAATTCGAGGGTTCCTGGGCAGAATTCAGTACATCAGTAGATTTATTTCTCAGCTCACTCCGATATACGAGCTAATCTTCAAGCTTCTTCGGAAGAACACACCGACAGTCTGGACAGCAGAATACCAGGAAGCCTTTGACAGAATAAAGCAGTATCTCCTGAATCCTCCAGTACTTGTGCCTCTTATGCGAGAACAGCCACTGTTACTCTACATCTCTGTACAAGAGACCTCTATGGGATGCGTCCTGCCACAACATGACAAGACAGGAAGAACAGAGCAAGCCATATACTACATCAGTAAGCGCCTGCTAGAGTATAAAGAGCGGTATAGCCCTCTTGAGAAGACATGTCTAGCACTGGTCTAGGCTACTCAGCGTCTTCGACACTATTTTCTTTCCTACCTGGCAATCTTAATCTCTCGGATGGATCCACTCAAGTACTTACTAGAAAAGCCAGCCACCACTGGAAGAACTGCTCGATGGCTCATGATGTTGTCTGAATTCGACAACACGTACATGACTCAGAAGTCAATCAAGGGGCAGGTGATAGCAGATCACCTAGCCCTCAGCCCAGGACAAGACTGTGTTGCAGTACATGATTAGTTTCCAGATGAGGCCATCCTGTATGCAGAAGTAGATGAACAAGAGTAATCCAACTGCGAGTCGTACTTCGACAGAGCTGCCAACAGTCACGACCATGAGGCAAGAGCAATCCTGATCTCTCCTAAGGGAGCACACCTCCCTATCTCCGTCAAGTTGAAGTTCAGATGCTCAAACAATGAGGCAGAATACGAGTCATGCATAGCCGGACTAAAAGAAGCCCTGGACATCGGGATTGAGGAGGTTGACGTCTACGGTGACTCATCCCTGGTAATCTATTAGGTGAATGAATCTTGGACCATCCGAGAAGCAAGGCTAGTCCCGTACTTGGCCAACTTCAATCTGCTAATCAGTCACTTCAGAAGAAACAGCTTCAGTCACAGGTCCAGGAACCAAAACAGATTCGCCGACACACTGGCCACTCTCACTTCCATGGTACAAATCCCTACAGGCAACATACTCTGGCCAATGAGATTCAGCAACAGGATCAGCCTGCTTACTACCTTCAAATCGAGAAGGTATCAGACAACAAGCCTTGGTATGCAGACATCAAGCAGTATCTCGAAGATGGGACCTTCCCATTCGACACTACCAAACCAGACCACTGGGCAATTAGAAGGTTGGTTATTCAATTCATCCTATCAGGGAGCATCTTATACAAAAGGTCATTGAACCTACTCTAGCTCAGATGCCTTGATACCAGTGAAGCAACATAGGTGGTCGAAGAAGTTCACGGAGGAACTTGCGGCCCCCACATGAACGGGTTAATGCTCTTTAAAATGATACTCAGACAGGGCTACTACTAGTCCACCATGGAATCTGACTGTTGCAAACACGTACAGAAGTACCACCAGTGCCAAGTCTATACCGACAGGTAAATGCACCGCCAAATAGGCTGCACAATCTCACTGCTCCTTGGTCATTCTCTGCCTGGGGCATCGACGTCATCAGTCCCATAGCTCCGAAAGCATCTAACGGACATCGATTCATTCTGGTTACAATCGATTACTTCACCAAATGAGTTGAGGCAGCCTCTTATGCTAATGTCACAACCTCAGTGGTTCAACGTTTTCTGAAAAGGAATATCATCTGCCGATATGGGGTCCCGTATGAAATTGTAACAGACAATGCTCTCAACTTCTATAACAAGGAGATGACTGACTTCTACCAGAAATTCAAGATTGAGCATCACAATTCTACTCCATACAGGCCATAGACCAATGGTGTATTTGAAGCCGCTAATAAAAATCTAAAGAAAATCATTGAGAAGATGGCCACCAAATACTCTGTCTGGCATAAAATGTTCCCCTATGCACTCATGGCCTACAGAACGTCCATCCAAACCTCAATTGGGGCAACACCATTCTCTCTGGCTTATGGTATGGAAGCAATCCTCCCCATCGAAGTACAGATTCCATCATTCCGGGTGTTAATGGAAGCATAGCTCTCAGAAGCAGAATGGGCACATACCCGGTATGAGCAGTTGAATCTGATTGAAGAGTGACAACTGAAAGCCGTCAATTACTCGCAGGCCTATCAGAGGCGCATGGTTAGGGCATTCAATAAGAAATTCAAGCCAAGAAGCATCGAGATCGGTGACTTGGTTCTCTGAAAAATGTTACCAAACAGCCCTGACCCAAGGGACAAGTTCACTCCCAATTACGAAGGCCCATACATTGTCTGAGTAAATTCTGAGGCGGTGCCCTTTGACTTAGATGTATGGATGACGAAGACCTCCTAGAGCCTGTCAACATGGACAAAATCAAACTATGCTTGCTTAGGGTCTAGATCTGATAGGCGTTTTGCACTTGTAGTTTCTCCAGGAAATTACAGAAGGCCATCCTTAGCACACTCCTTATCCCTCTTTCCTGTAACCCGTTTACAAATCAATGAAATCTGCTAGTTAGTCCCTTGAGCCTAGCAACCTTTCTTTCATTACACCTTTTCAGGGACACCCTTCCTCACCTACCTGTGGCATTTGCCTAAACTACGTCATGGCCTAATCCTGTAAAGGGTACTTAGGTAACCTGACAAAATAAGATGCGGTCACACTCACACAAAAGGAGATCACACCTCCCCCAGCTTTCCCCGCGGAGTCAATGCTTCCCCAGAGGAGCCACATGCCTCCCCAACTTCCCCATGCAGAGCTAGATCATCCCCAATGGAACCAAAGCCTCTCTAAAAGCCTCTTCCCACACAGTCCAGCGGAGTAAAAATCCTCTCAAACCCCAGGCAAGTCGGCTCTCAAGGGTACAAAATTTTCATCAAAAGAAAACCCAAAATAGAAGTCGAAACATTTCAAAAGCCAGAGACTCCCCACAGAGGCATTCTCTTGGGACTCTTTCCCCAATTGAAAAATCTTGCAAGGACAAACTCGGCTCTTTATCCTCAGCAGAGACAACCTCTCTCGAATTCCCCGATTGCCCCAACAAAAAAGAAACTACCGCCGGGAAACCAAAGGTACGAGCCTTCAACAGAAGGATTCCCCTAGGGAGTGAAAATCAACTATATCAAAAACCAAAACCTACAAGGGAGTGTAAATCAACAACAGCAAGAGAAATCCTAGGGTGTCCCAAACTTTGGTCCCCCAACCTACATTTCGTCCTACTCCAAGTCCTTCTAGATCCCCTAGGAACTACGGATGCATACGCAATATCACATCTGTATCCCCAACGGAAATATCGTCTTCCAATCCCCAGAGAAGCGCCATTTATGGCAATGACGGGAGAAGATCCATTTGCCCCTCAAATACAGATTTTCCCAGCAAAACAAAGATTTCCTCAATAAGTCACGGGCATGAATAAAAACCGGCAACGGCCTCATTGCGTAAAAATCACGCGATTCCTAGACCTAGTCTCGTGACTAGGGGTAAAAAAGGGACAAGAATCAATCAGCTTCTGAGGCATAAGGAAAACCGACAATGGCCTCATCGCGCAGAAATTATGCGAACCCCATGACTTGGTCATTCCAAGGGTAAAAAATGGAGAAAAGCTTAAGAGTAGTTTGGCAATAGAATCCGACAGCAGTCAGTCCAGCCAGATAAACTCCCATCAGCAATCCCCAGCAGATGGCAGGGAAGAGGAGCTTCCCCGACACTAGTCTCCAACAGATTTCAGATCCCCAGTAGCGGTCTACAACGGTGTCGTATTCCCCAGCGAATCTCCAAAAGAAGCTTCCCGCTGCTCTCTACATACACTCTCCCCAGCAAGAGTACAGAAACCTCTAATTTGTTCCCCAACAAGCTTCTCCCCAGCCAGAGTCTAATTCTCTGGCAGTGATAAGACAAACAGGTCTACCCGTGAACATCCTCAACGGTGACGTTCTGGGTCATACTCCGCTCCCAAGAATGAAAAGCAAATTACATGATCTCCAAACCCTGACTAAGATAATTTCCTGGTAAAACTAAAAGCTGGTTCAACATTCTTGCTGTTAAAAATCAAAACTTTTACAAAAGTCCAAAATGTTTTCAAAACAGACCTTTTGGTATCCAGACCTAGTTATACGAGTCTACACTAAGCAGCCCCGGCAAGACACAACAGAAGAAGTTGACACCGTGCATCCCCACAAGTCACAATCAGCAGAGTCATAGGAAAGCATCTTCACCTTTGTCCCTTGTATGACATCCCTGCATAGCATCTCACCCCATATGTCCAAACACCTCAGCATTATTCTTAATCAAAACCTCACACCTCTCAGCCTTACAACAATCAATCTGGCTAGTGCCTCTCGAACATGCCACAACCCTTTCGACACCCCCCGCATGTCCTCGACATCCGGTATGTTCCTTAGCAATCTCGTCATACCGCGGCATTACCTCCGGCATGTCATCCTTTCGACACCCCCGCGTGTCCCCGACATCCGGTATGCTCTTTGGAAATCTTGTCATAACGCAGCATTACCTCATGCATGTCACCCTTTCGACACCCCCACGTGTACTTGACATCCGGTATGCTCATTGGAAATCTCGTCATACCGCAGCATTACCTCCTGCATGTCACCTCTTTCAACACCCCCGCGTGTCCTCGACATCCGGTATGCTCCTTGGCAATCTTGCCATACAGCAGCATTACCTCCTGCATGTCACCTCTTTCGACACCCCCACGTGTCCTCGACATCCGGTGTGCTCCTTAACAATCTTGCCATACCACAGCATCACCTTCTACATGTCACCCTTTCGACACCCTCGCGTGTCCTCGACATCCGATATGCTCCTTGGCAATCTTGTTGTACCGAAGCATTACCTCCTGTATATCACCCTTTCGAAACCCCCGCGTGTTCTCGACATTCGGTATGCTCCTTGGCAATCTCGCCATACCGCAGTATTACCCCTGCATGTCACTCCTTTAGACACCCTATGTGTCATCGACATCCCGTGTGTACCTTTACAATGTACACCACCCACATGTCACCTTTTCAACACCAAGTGTGTTCTCGACGCCCAGTGTGTCTTTCTGATCAATTCGATCAAATCCCTCTGGCTAGCGCCTCCGGCCTGTGTCGTCCTTGCATCCATCAATCCCCAATGAGTAGACTGAACTACTCGCTCACTCCCAGTAGTAGTTGTACTGCCTCATTGCACCCACCATTTGCACTACAGGCATACATGTCATCATATTGCATCCCCATACCCGAGCTCAGTGTAAAAATAGGATGATTGTAGTCTTTGTCATTCAAATCGCCAACCTTAGCATTCTCTAACAAAGAGGGGCAACTGTAAACACCCAATTTTTACACTCCTGGCTAACCATGGTTAAAATCCTTTAACCATGGTTACTCCCTACCAAATCACCTAAACCCTAGGTAAGCCTCTAGTTGGTCTTTGGACTCAACTTAAGTCAAAATCCTAGAAACCTAGGTAAACCCCAGTTAAACCCTAGGTGAACCCTAGGTAAACCCTAGTAAACCCTAGTACTCAAACCCTAGTTAACCCTAGGATTCAACCCTAGTTTAACCCTAGTTAAACCCTAATGTAAAACCCTAGAGCCCTTAGGGCTTGAACCCAAGTCCATGGCCCCTAGGGCCTGAACCCTTAAAACTAGGCCCACAAGGCCCAAGAACCCTAAACCTAAGCCCCTATACCTGTGCGTGTATGGGCCAGGCCCATTTTGTTCAAATCTCATAATGTCAATAGATCATCTACCGGCATTATCATTTTTGCCTGTTTTTGCTATTGGTGGTAGATGATGATCTACCGACAATTAGGTGTTTGCCTGTTTTGCTAATGGCGGTAGATCATCTACCGCCATTATGCAAGTTTCAAGTTTGTAGCACTGCAAACGCCCTGCACACTCCACCCTCACCTCAATTCCTCCCACTCGACCTCCACCAGGTCCAACCCCCTTTCTGGTCCTATTAATTCCCCTTAGGTCCCAAGCCTCCCTTCTATAAAAAAAACCAATGCCTCCACTGTTAAACGATCCGCAAATCCCCATAGGTGAAGCCCTATCTGAAATCCTCTCCCTTGGCCTCTTCAACATCTTGGTCGTAATCCCAGGAGTCCTCTGAGACCCCCCCCAGTTGTTCGTGCAGTACTACCGGTGCTCCACCTGTTGGACATATATGCCCTCGAAAGCCAATAAGAGACTTTTCTATGTTCACACAACCAACTATAAAGGATATTTATATTAATTACTGTCTCATATGATGAAGACATAAAGTTCCATAGGTAACATTGTAGGAAAATCATGCAAAGGTTATGAGGAGATATGATTTTCCAGTTCCTTGTAAACCTAATATTGTTCGAAGCCTCTAGAGTACTGGTTGGACGCCGTACTTCATCATGGCTTGCACATGTGTAGTTCTATGAGATAGTGTGATGAATCTCATTCATAGAGAATGGTGACTCTTAACTAACATGTGAGTATATGTGACAAGTACATAATACTGAACAGGGTCAATAGTGGATACCCTATGGAATACACTGTCAGATTGTATTAGGGTTTTTCATTTGACAAATTGTCCTTAGACCTGAGAGGTTAACATCTTCTCAGACATTTGTCTATATAGCTTTGATGTATCAATCGACAATGTCCAATACACAGGACTAACTCTGGGTACGTTAGGTCATGTACACAATGTTTGGAGAAGTGTGTAAACATTGAATAAGGAATCCACAACTCCTTAATTGGAGATAATGATATCAAGGTGATACTTGTTGAATTGAACTGTTAAATCCAGTACTGGTGGTTTTCGGTAAAATGGTTTTTATTGAAGTTGATATTTTTAATATGGAAAAGTATATATAAATATATATGCCAGTTCTTTTCCAATGTTTCTTCAAAAGTGTTTTGGAGGTTCAGTTCAATGAAAAAGTAATCATGAGAAAGGGTTCTATTCATAAGCTAGGGACTAAGACAGTGGAATTGTTCCAATCCCGGAAGCTTACAAGTGATATCAGAATGTGGAAGGATTTATTTGTAAATATATTGTGAGATGGTACTTACAAGCAATTTTCTAATTTCTGGAGGTTAATCACATTGTGTTAATGGACATTAACTGTGATTGGTGGAAGTCCAGGGACTTAGATAACATTCTATGATCCTAATGGAGTTTTAGGAAAGGTGTTTCCTAGTAACAATGATTTAACCAAAAGGTTGAGTACTTGGTCCTACAACCGGAAATAGGAGATTCCTTTAGATCCTACACACAAGGACCTTCTTAAAGTCTTTAATTTAATTTATAATTAAATTAATTAATTTCTCTAAGTAATCACTATATGGTAGTGAAGTTCTAAAAGGTGGAATCACATTGGATGTGAAAAACCAAATGGGTAGGACCCATTGGGAATTATTATAAAAGAATAATTCAAGTGACCAAGAGGGTTTTGGAAACCCTTTAGGCATGTGGGGTGGGACCCACCTAGGGTAGGACACCCACTTCATAGAGGTATTAATAATAATAATTGTTATTATTATTTAATTAGTTTCTAATAACTAATATCCTTATTGGATAAGGTTAGTTAGTTAGTTAGAGTTAGTTACTAATTAAAGATTCCTTGTTGGACAAGGAGTCTATTAGTTTCTTGCTAATCAAAGAATCCTAATTAGATTAGGATACGGATAAGATTAGTTGGACACTAATGGATGAGATTAGTTTCTATTTTTGATTATTCCCAATTAATTATGGAGAAACCAAATAGGAAACTAATTGAGGAATCCTTATTGGATAAGGATTAGGAAACTTTGGTTGCAAGCAACCAATAAAGCCTATAAAGAGGGTTGGACGTCCAAGGCTTTGGGCATTCTTTAATTTTTCAGAATTTCCAGATTTGGAAACCTCTCTTGTAGAGCCCCGAAATTTCATTTCACTAAGAATGAATAGTGTGTGAATAGTGCCCAAGTGTGGTTATGTACACTTATGGGTCTTATGTTAATATATGTGTTTGGAATTATGGCGTATATGTTCCAATGGGTCTATATGTCCTTAGGGAATGTGTTGAAAGCATAAAAGAGTGTTGGAAGTGCATTGGGGAAGATTCGAGTGGTGTAAACAAGGTTTTTCAGCAAAGCAGGGGTCGACCGATCGCTCGATAGCTGTCGCACGGTCAACTTTTTTGTATGGGGAAAAATTCCAGAGAGTGTGTTTTTGACCGATCTCTCGATCATAACACCGATCGACCGGTTGCCACCGATCGCTCGGTCCATACCACCGATCGATCGGTCATACGCAGATTTTCTTCATTAAGGGTGTTTAAAACTTTAACCATCACCCTTTGCTTATAAAAGGGCTGGGTTCGTGCTTTAGGGTTTCACAAACCCTTTGTGCATTGTTTTTGAGGGATTTGAAGAGGAGGAGAGGACCTTAATGATCGTTCAAGCTTGTGGAAGATCAAGTTCTTCCTTTCCATTTGGTGTTTTCCAACCAAGAACTCACTGTTCTTGCTTATTCCAGCCATTGGGAGTCAAACTCATTGATTTCTCTAAGGTAGATACACTCTACTACAATCTTGCAATCCTACTAGTTACTAATTATGATTCTTCTTATCTATGCCCTATCTATATGTATTGATTTTATGTAGAAAATGTGTGATTATATACTTGGATGAAGGTTACTATTATGATGCACTCTAAGTGTTTGATAAAATACCTCTAAGGGATTCTATGCTTAAATACGATGATTTCTCTTATTAAGTGCATATGCTCGCATGTCTTGCATAAACCGATGGTTTCCATGGATTTCTCCAAGTACAAACAAATGTTTTTCACGAAAAGACAAATAATGAATGATTCTAAGTAACTCTATGATTTCTCTAAGATCGTTTCACAAGCTCTAAGGATCATACCATGCTCACAAGGAAACTCTATGATAATGCTCTAAGATCGTCTCACAAGCTCCACGGATCACAATGAAATGCTCTAAGATCTCTAAGGTTATGCTCTATGGAAATGCTCTAAGGTTATTGCTCTATGCTCTATGTCTCTACGGATCATAATGACTCTAAGTAACTCCATGAACTCACAAGAACTCATAAGGCTATGATTATCGATTGACTCACACGGTTACAGTTTTGGTTTCGAATATTATCTCACATACGTTTTCACGGTTTCCATGCTTTAAGGAATTTACGGATTTCATTCTCCATGTCTTGTATGCTCCATGCCTAACCGCTTTATTGTTATTAGTTTGTATACACTAAGTATTCCATGCTCAGTCGATATTATTATGATCGGCAGGTGCTCGGGTTCCATTCGATTTGTGTGGCGAAGAACCTTGGGTCGAGGAAGAGTACCGTGACCCGGAGCCTTCCATGGATCACTATCATGACGATGGTGCTTTAGATAGGAGTCGTGACTTCGATTTCTGTTGATCGACCGACTTAGAACTTGTGTCATTTTGTTATGTGAGTGTGGGGTTTGTCCACTCCACTTTTGGGTTTCTCACACACGTGTACTTGTTGGTTCTTACTTGAGCCAAGTTATAGGAGTATTCATTTTGCTTCCGCTATGTTTAGTATTTTTATTTTCCGCTGTGAATTGTGTTTCGTTTCCGCTATGTATGTTCAGGTACTCTGACAGGTTTCCACGTGTGCCTTATGTATCATACTGGAGGTATGATATGGCGGTCACGAGTCAAAGTATCCTTAACTCCTAGGGGGTATTTTGGGTCGCGACATCTCTCCTCTCCTCAAATCTCACGCCCAGCCCCTCTCTCTAGTGGTGTACGATCACCCCTCTCCCCTTTCTTCTCTTGTGCGTTCTAAGTTTTTAATAATCAAGAAGAAGAAGATCAAGGATCTTGATCATCAAGAAAGGTTCTTGATAATAAAGATTGGATCTTTTATTCAAGATTCCTAGAGCTGGGAATTTGGAAGGGCCATTAGCTTACATTAGAGAAAACTTTAAAGGAAAAAGAAGGTTCGTGTGAATCGACAGGAGACTTGACACTTGTGAAGTTTTGTGAGTACTATTCTTATGTGGATTTGACTTAACAATTTCAAAGTCGCAAAGGTGAATGTTATTCTAACCTTCATTGAATAAAATCAATTAGAATCTTAGTCAGATCTTGGGATTCGATGTATGCCCCCCAAGAACTGTGTTTCTAAAATTAAAAAGATACATACTTTCACCACCACCGTATACAACTTCCACCACCTTCGGTAAAGACAGAGCATAGGGTAGGGCACTCCCTACCCCATTTTTTTCTTTTACTTTATCAT
Source organism: Tetracentron sinense (assembly GCA_015143295.1). Lineage (NCBI taxonomy): Eukaryota > Viridiplantae > Streptophyta > Magnoliopsida > Trochodendrales > Trochodendraceae > Tetracentron > Tetracentron sinense. Next base: position 1,729,901 of record CM026568.1, on the reverse strand, counting down.
CCATGTGAGCCCCTAGTCATCTCCAGGGGACATTTTTACTTACTATTGTTACTTGCATTCGGTTCAAAACCCAACAAGGTGTTCACCCACCTTGTTCATAGGTGTGGTGAACCCTTACGGGTATACCCCTCTTCACAGAGCTTGCAGCACCTCCACAGATCTTCTGGATCCCTCAGATTATGAGGGAACCCCTGGAATCAGTGTGCATAGCCCCCATGGGCAATAACCTGTTTTTTAAACAAAACCAGGAATGGCGGTAAACTCAGAACCGTCATTCCTGGCCTTTTACTTTTGTAACTATTTTGGCCTATTTAGGTGGGCCCTGGTCCATGTCTAGGGCCCAGGTTAAACCCCTCTACTCTACCTTGACCTCACCTGGTCCTTCCAGGTCCATGGTTTAGCCGTAACCATGGTTAAATCCATGAAAAATCAATACTGTGCTTACTCGCGAAAGACTCTCTACCGCCAAAATTTTTTTTGCCTATATTCAAATTAGCAGTAAAACATTTACCGCCATTATGCACTAGCAGGGACAACATCTTTGCACTCTTGTGGGGCCCACATAAGGCTCAAAACCTTCATTGGAGTCCCCTCTACATCTCCTTGGTCTCAATTCACCCAGGGTTACACCCTAACCCTGGTTAACAGCATGCAAACCACAGGTTAAAATTATTGTTTTAATGTTTGTAATCTCATTACCGATATTAAAAATTTTTTTGATTCTGTGGTTTTGCAGGGGCCCAGGCCTGGTAGGCGGCTACTTTTGGCCCTGCCTAGCCCCCTAGGCCCACCTCGGACTTTACCATACCCCTAACTGGGATTAAATCTACCTCCGGTTAACATTTAACTACAGTTAAGCATCCTTTAACCTCACAAATCTTAAAAAATTAATCAAAAAATCCTAAAAATCAACTTTGACCATAATACTGACTTTGACCCATCCCTAACCTTGGTTAGAAACCCTAATCACAGTTAGACCCTCCTTAATCCCGGTTAGCAACCCTAACCGCAGTTACTTTTGGTTTATGGCCTACTGGACCTAAAAACCAAGTCTACTGGGCCCCGCCTTAGCCTACCGGGCTAAATCTCAGATCCTCTTAACTATGGTTAGCAACCCTAACCATGGTTAGCTTCACCTAACCCCGGTTAGCAACCCTAACCATGGTCAGGCTCTTCCTTAGTCTACCAGACTGCCCCTAAGCCTACCGAGCTTATACCTTGCACTTGACCTTCCTCGGTCAATCAAACCCTAGTCTACCGGACTAGTCCATGTTAGCCACCCTTGGTGCACTCATACACGCCCCTAGCCTCGGCACAGGCTCATGAGCCGGAACTACGCTCGGTCTGATCTCACCCTGTGAGTACGTAGGCAACCCAACCCGGGTTCAACTCCAGTTAGCTTTTCCTTTCTTGGATTAGTGTTAACTTAAATACTCCAGCATTTTGAACAAGATAAAATTTAATTAGCTTATACTTGAGAATACGGAACCGTTATAAAACGGAAGTCTCGGGGCGCTTAACACATTTTCCGGACTTACCTGAACCCCTTACCCTGATTTCACTCGCAGACCAAGACCTTATCCAAACCCGGGGGACTTATCCCTTCTAAATAAATAGGTGGTGACTCTTAATCATAAACCCTTTCACACCCGTGAGGGGTACAACAACAATGTGAGTGTCACGAAAATCCATGCTCACAATAGTTAAATAAAGTTAAAAAAGGGACACGTGACATTAAAAGGGTACCCGAGACGCACCTCCTCACTTCACCGACGAGGAGGCGATTATTTTCCTTTTGGGAGGGGGAGGGCTACCCTCATCATGTAGCTCATAGGTCCATGTGGGCCTCGGATTCTCTCTGCCAGAAATAATCCTCTCGGGCAACCATAGAATGGGAGACATGTGATGGAAAAGTCATCAGGATGTCTCCCATGATTTTGACTTCTCCACATATTAATGGACACATAACAATAAAATAGTGAGATAAAGGGAGAAAGATATTATGGAGCAGTCAAAATGATGAGGAGGAAATGAAATGAATTCTCCACTTTTTCAAGCCACATGTGCATGATGTATGTAGCCCGAGATCACCTTTCTGGTTTCGCAAGAGAATCCTGAGCCGTCCATGCGCGTTCCGATGAATTTAAACAAAAAACAATCCTGTACTAACTACTAGAATTCTAGATTTACGATTGAAAGCACCAACTCGACGCGCAATTAATATGTGTCTCTGCATGCGCGTTTGAAAGTTGCTGCGAGTGAAAATGTACATATACTTTAGACGTGTGAAGCAAGGACATAGGATGTGTCTTTTACGTGTAGATTTACGCGTGCTATCAGCGGATATCAAAAGTCGGAAGTACAGACGGATCACATCTTATCTCAGAGATCGGATCACTGTAAATCTCAATTGAACTCGGGGAGAGTTCAATCGCAATCACAATTCAGAGGATGTGTCTTTTACGTGTAGATTTACGCGTGCTATCAGCGTATATCAAAAGTCGGAAGTACAGACGGATCACATCTTATCTCAGAGATCGGATCACTGTAAATCTCAATTGAACTCGAGGAGAGTTCAATCGCAATCACAATTCAGAGACTGGATCACAGTAAATCGCGATTCAACTCGGGGAGAGTTCAATAGCACTAACAAGTCAACTTGTGTCCCTCTTTAGCCAAGTTTAACCCCAATTAGATGTTGTTAAGATTCATTAACCTTAGGGTTCACAATTTACTCTCAACTTTTTAATTGTAATAAGAATTGATTGCATAGAAATTAATTGTCAAATAATCACTTTTACAAATAAAAGTGTTAAGGAAAATGAAGTTATTTGTAAAGTTATTATTTTGACAATTAATTTCTACACAATCAATTTTTATCACTTCATTTTAGTTATTAAAATCTGATCCAAATCCCACCTTAGGGGTTTTTATTTTTATTTTTGTTGGTAATGGTAATACGGTTAGGCCGCAACCTCAATTAGAGGGTTAGTATCTGCTCAAGTTAGTTGGACGGGTGGAAGATCGCACCCTAACGGTAATGGAACCTGGACCACTTCCTTGCGGAAGGGATACACTTACCAATGGGCCAAAGCCCTAGTGTGTCACCTTAGGGTTCAACAATATACTCTTAATTTTTTTTAATTTTAAATATTGACACTAAGATTAAAAATCTTTAACCATAATTAAAATGATGCTCTTTGAGTGCGATCCGAATTCAATCACAATTAGACAAGATCTGATCTCTTATCTTGAGATTGGATCATATACAATTGGGATTGAACTCTTCACACCCACAGGTCTAACACGTGTCTTTTTTCATTCATATTAATAATGATTAAGATTCACTCATTCTTGGGGGGGGGGGGGTTAACTCTAGGAATTGAAAGTTAAAAGTTCTTAACCAGAGTCTCTCTGGAGTGCAAGTTCAATTGCAATTGGATTCCGGAGTCCTTATCTAATCTATCTATCAAAACCCACCCCCTACCCATGTGACCACCAGCCTCGTATCTACAGCGCCGTAGACAGTAGCGACAGGACGAGGAATTGCAGTTGCAGAAGAAGCAGTAGTAAACAGCTAGCTGCCCCAGAAAAGCATCGTATCGCCTTCCCCATTAAGCTACAGCCTTCAGCCTCCTCCCCCTTTAAAACCCCACGCTACCTTCCCATTTCTCCGAGTTTTTCTTTGTCTCTGTTTCTATAGGAATGGCAGTGGTTGGCGTTTATTTTGATCCTAGTTTGGTCTTCGGTAGCGGCAAGAGGAGATTCCGGAGTTTGTTTTGGAGGGTTCGAGCGGAGATTCGAAGACAGGTGAAAGGTCGGTCGAAGCAGAGGTTCAACTTCAACTACGACCCTTTCAGTTATGCTCTCAATTTCGACAATGGGGATTCCGGTTTTAACTGCTGAACTCTATTAATAACACTGGGATCTGATTTTTCTTCATCTTTTTTAGCTTCTGCTTTTTGTTTCTATGCTATAATTGTATCTAATGAGAACACTACTTCACCTCCAAGAATCACATCTGTGTTTCGCAGCAATCTTTCCAAACAGATTCAAACTCACATCCACAATACAGAATCTGAGATGGGTTTTCAAGCTTTGCTTCATCTTTTCTTCCTATAACGGTAAATAAGAAACCACTTGGAAGCTTCTTCCTTGAATCTCATTGTACAAAATGATGTTAAGGGTTGGATTTATGTTAGGCTATAATTGGGATGTATTTTGGCTTGCCTTTTTTTTTAATTCTATTTTAATATATATCTGGTTGGGGTCTCCGGCTTTCTTCCATTTAAACAAACAAACAAAAAATAAAGTAATAAGAAACCACAGCTTCCTCAGAAGCGGAAAAGGGCTTTCCTTTTATATGGAATTCGACAATGGCAACTTGGTTTTTCTCTGTCGTGAACCTTTAGATTTGCAACCCAAATATGGCTCGCAGGGGTAGTTTGAAGGAAAAAAAAATTAGTTTGCAGAAATATCATTCTTTTACATTTGTAACCGGGGGGTGGCACGTGGGATGCACGTGAGAGGAGAAGGGGACTGTTCGAAAAAAAATTAAGGAATATAAAATAACATACATCATACAGTTCATCATTTCATTTCAAAAATCAGAGTGCCGAAACAATAACAAATAAAATCTTGTGCATCAGATTTAAACTCATACTTAGGGTTCATACTTTGACTAAAACCTTTTTCACCTTCCTTGTGATTCTGGTAATTTAAACTTTACATTTTATGCTTCTTGTGGGTTCCTTACATGTCTTATGAGGTTCTTCTCGTTGGCTAGTATCCGAACTATGAAATGGACGGACGTACTAGGTTCTTATCTAATTCTTGTCTCGTGAGTATCATACGTGTTTTCTTGTCGACTTGCTTGTGAATTTCCTTATTTGCCTGGGAACAGATGATAATGCTCGTACCTGGTCTTAGTACATTATCACACTTCCATTATTTCTTAATTCTGGATTGGAGACAGATACTAGTACTTGTACCTGGTCTTAGTATACTAGTATCCTCTCATACTTGTTGGAAACAGATGTTAATGTGCGTACCTGATCTTAATACATTAACACTCTTTCATACTTGTCTTGGAAACATATACTAGTGCTCATACCTGGTCTTAGTACACTAGCATACTTTCATGCTTGTCATGTTACTTAGAGACAAATGCTAGTACCCGTGCCTGGTCTTAGTATACTAGCATCATTTCATACTTGTTTGGGAACAGATATTAATGCCCGTACCTAGTCTTAGTACACTAACATTCTTCCATACTTCGTGATTCTTGCTTGTCATGTTTTCTTGTGAGCTAGGTATGACATATCCTAAGAATATGCCCTACCCTTGACATTCATATCTGTTTTAACTTGTGAGCGAGGCTAGCATCCTTTCACTTGGGCTACCAACCTCCTTGACATATCATTTTCTTATTCTTGTTATTTCATCTACTCGTATAGGGAAAACCTCGGTTTATGCGTACGTGCTTGGTGTGTGTGCCATTCATGACGATCATACTATCATAAATAAATCAAGGGATACACATTGCATTTTAATTCTCTTTTTAATAATCAGGTTAACATGAAACAATAAAGCATAATGTAACATTTCTTGCAATTGCATAGGCATGAGGAATTAAATGATAACATATAGAGCATTTGTTTTGAAATCACCCTTTAAGGAAAGCTACACAAGTATATTCCCAAATCCTCCATTTATTATTGACATTCTCATTCATGCATTTTTTTTTCAACCACCTAATGTGCAACACATTCATAGCCATATTATTCCAAGTTCTTTAAGTTCATAGGTTTCATCATACACATGGTGTGCGTTTATTATGAATACAATACCCATCCATCATTTTCCATCACACAATACGACATCCAATCGCCTCCACATCCAACATTCCACACTTCATTCACACTTAATTATCTTGTATAATTTAGGGCAATATTATTTTTAAATGTAGAACCTTGGGTTTACACAAAACTCAAACCATTCTCAATTCAAGAAAACTAGGTTATTACTAGGGAAGTTAGTAGGGTGTACTAACCTTGAAGAAGATGAGAAAACCCTTGAAAAATGTCGTGGAGAACGCTGCCCTAGCTTGGGATGGGACTCCACACGTGCTTTAGGGTGGATTTGAGAAATCCAAGCTTTTGGGATGATCTTGGGTTCCAAAACCCTTGATTTCTCTCAAGATGCAACCCTAGGAGAAAACCCCTCTTCCTCTCCTCTACTCTCTCTCAAAATGCTGCCCTAAGGGTTTATGAAACCCTTAGGCTCGAGCAAGCCTTTATAGGCAATGGTGAAACGCCCAAATGACGAAAAAGCCCTTACTGAAATTTCTGCAAAAACACGATAGACCGAGCGATCGGTGGTTATGACCGATCGATCGGTCGCCTACTGAGCGACCGGTGTTCTTCGCCGAGCGATCGGTCAAAAACATGCTCTCTGGAAAAATTCCCCATACAAAAAAGTTAACCAGTCGATAGCCATCGATCGATCGGTTTTGGACCGATCGATCGCTATATTGGACCAAGCGATCGGTGCTCTGCAGGTCCCTACTGTTTTGGCCATATCTTTTGACTCGTTCTACAAATTTTGACGATTCAACTTGCGTTGGATTCGTCTCTCGAAAAGGCACATTTTTGATGTTTCGGAATTTTCAATTTCTCCCTTATTTATTAATTAGACTACGTGGAAGGTTAATTGGTTACGAAAATGCTATTCATTAAATATAGAAAAGTCTGAGGTGCTACAAGCATTCTTCCGAGTCAAGTATGTGAGTAGTGCCGCTAAATTGGAAAATCCCTCTACAAATCTCCGGTAATAGCCTGCCAACTCGAGGAAGCAACGTATCTCTGCGACACTCTTGGGTCTCTCCCAGCTCATCATTGCCTCTATCTTTGTCAGATCGACTGAGATGCTTTCGACCGACACCACGTGGCATAGGAATGCTACTTTCTCTAGCCAGAATTCTCACTTAGTCAACTTAGCATAGAGCCTAAGCTCTTTCAACATCTCCAGAGCAAGGTGGAGGTCTCGTGCGTGATCTTCCCATGTCTGGGAATACACTAAGATGTCGTCAATGAACACAATCATACATCGGTCCAAATACGATCGGAACACCGGTTCATCAGATCCATAAAGGCTGCCAGTGTGTTCATGAAACCAAAAGACATCACTAAGAACTCGTAGTGCCCATATCGAGTCCTGAATGCAGTTTTGGGAACATCTTCCACCTTGATTCTCAACTGGTGGTAGCCTGATCGAAGGTCAATCTTAGAGAAATACCTTGCTCCTCTTAAGTAGTCGAACAAGTCATCAATCCTGGGTAACAGATAATGATTCTTCAAAGTGACCTTGTTCAACTGCCTGTAATCAATGCACATATGCATTGAGCCGTCTTTCTTCTTCACGAATAGTACTGGGGCACTCCATGTTGAGACACTCGGTCTAATGAATCCCAGGCCTTTCAGTTCTTCCAACTGTACTTTCAATTCCTTGAGTTCAATCGAGGCCATCCTATAAGGAGTCCTAGAGATTGGAGCAGTGTCGGGTGGAAGCTCTATTACGAACTCAATCTCCCGATCTGGAGGCAATCCAGGCAATTCCTCTGGAAAAACGTCCAGGAACTCACTTATAACCAGAATGGTTGAGGTGGTTTGTGCCTCTGGGTTCGCTAAGCTTAAAGCTACGAAGCGAGCAATATCCCTTCCTTGTGGCCCTCGAAAGTGAAATGACTTTACTCCTTCCGGCCTGAAGTTCACCACCTTTTCAAAGCATGCCACATGTCCGTGGTGGGTTGATAACCAATCCATCCCGAGGATATCATCGAAGTCTAAGTCTTAGAAATCCAGGATGATAAGGTCGGCCATTAACTCATTCTTCCCCACTTGAACCACACAGTCCCTGTATATCCGGTCTATATCTACTAACTTGCCAAGCAGAGTCAAAATGGTCAACTCACGCTCCAACGGACTAGCCTCGGATGGAAATCCTTTCACAAAACTAGGCAAGACGAAAGAATGAGTGGATCTTGTGTCGATCAACACTTGGGCTAGACATTCATTCACTAATAAAGCGCCGGTGTAAGTAGATAATTAAACATCAATGCATTTCACAAACATACATAGTGTATAGGTAAGATATAGTACACACTAGCAATCACATTATATCATAGCACACATTCACTAGTTAATAATTTTAGTATTTTAGCTTACCTTGCACGACATCATTAGATGCATGTGCGTCCCTTTCTGACAAGGCAAATACTCATCCTTGAGTTGTTTGACGATGCGGCCTTGTAGATTGTGAGGGCCTTGATGCCTATAACGAGCTCTGCTGAGACACTTGCCTGACAGGGGGCCTACTCCCCTGAGACTGGGCTAGCATCTGACAGCAGGGACAATCTTGAATCATGTGGCCTTGGTACCCACAATGAAAGCATTCACCCGAGATCTTAGGGCAATCTCTGGCTAAATGCCTCCTACCACAATAAGTAGAGGGCTCATATGCATAAGTGGAAGGTGCAAACCCCGTGGCCTGAGATAATGCAAGGCGAGGAGCCTGTGTAGTAGTCGGGCGTACCGCCTGAGGAGCAAAAGGGTGAGTAGACTGAGGTGTTGAGTATAACCTCTATGACTGTGTTGGCCCTGCAGGCTGATATGACATGGTCCTAGCTCTATTCTCTGCTGAGCCACTAGACTGGCCTTTCTCCATTCCCCTTCTCTTGAAGAACTCCTCAGAATTTGACTCGGCTAGCTGGGCCTTATCCACTACCTCCGTATATGTCTCATGTTTGAACATTGAGACTCGATCCTTGAGGTAGGCCTTTAACCCCCTTTCAAATTTTTGGGCCTTCATAGCCTCTGTCACTATTATGTGCGGAGCGAACCTAGATAGCTCCGAAAACTTGGCTTCATAAGCCGCCATCGACATATTACCTTGCTCCAAGGTAATGAATTCAACCTCCTTTTTCTCCTTCACTCCGATGAGGAAGTATTTCTTGTAGAAGATGTCTAAGAATTCTCCCCATGTCCAATCTTGACCCTGTCGGGTCAAATCCCGGGTCCTAACCGCGGATCTCCACCAATGGTCGGCCTCACCTTCTAGCATGAAGGCGGCCCAAATGACCCTTTCTGTCTCTATAGGCAACAGGATGGAAAATATCTTTTCAAGTTGTCGGATCCATGCTTCGGCGGCTAACGGGTCAATACTTTCGCAAAATACCGGAGGCCTCATCCTCTGAAAAGTTTCAATTCCTACCTGTGCTCAATTTGGAGGAGCAGCTATAAGTGCGGCAGCAGGTGTAGGCGAAACAGGTTGCCTTGCTGCTAGCATAGCCAATGTCTCGGCTATTGATGTGAAAGCTTGAGCAAAATCGAGTTGGTCATCACCCAAGGGAGCATCACTTTCGTTGCCCCTTGTGTTGTATCCATGACCCCGCACACCGCGTCTCCTGAGAATGAGAATACGACATGAGTCTAACTTGGATACACATTTCATAACCATTCCAAAGTTTACTCAATACCTCCTAAGTATATAATAACACACCAAGGTATACACACAACATGATTGGCATACAATTTGTTTTTCTAGCGTATAACACTAAGTTCGGTTGGGTTACAACCGGTTATGGACTAAGACTAAGAATTAGACTTGGAATACAACTCTTCTTCCTAAAGCCTAATGCCTTGTTCAATCATGGTATCAATTCTAAGTGACCCTACGGATTCTAATGCCTAGGCTCTGATACCACTTCTGTCGCGCCCCAAAATACCCCCTAGGAGTTAAGGGATACTTTAGGCGTGACTATATATGCCTGACAAACCATCCTACAATGAACAAGGTAATGACATATTGTAATAGAGACATGTTACAAAGTGTGGTAGCGTAAACCAACTTTTTCTTTTATACAACTAATCTGTATTCCAAGTTTATATACAAGCATAAGTAGTAAAGGTGGACATGCCCACCAATCAAAATACAAAAGAAACTCTCACAATCACTCAGCTCAACAGTAATCTAGATACGGCCACACATCTAGCTCTCTATCCACCTGTGTCTGCATCGGAATAGGCGGCTCTCTCTCCTCAACATATTCATCTTCAACCCAAGGCTCGGGGTCAAAGGTACCCACCGGACCTACCGACATGAAAGTACGATAGCAATAACTCATTTCAATGCACAACATCAACATTTAGAGTAATACACAATCAATGATTAAAACGTACTATGATCGTGACATGCATGGAATGATGCAAAAGCTCTGATAAAACCATTACTTAAAAGTCCTGACTTGTTCTTGAAAATACTTTTCGTGTTTTTTTAAAACTTGCTTGTCATATTAAAAACTTGTTCTTGTCTTGTAGGAATCACGCATGTCTTGTCTTGTCTGGAATCACTTGCCATGCTTGTCTTGTCATGTCTTGACTTGCCTTGCCTTGCCATGCTTGACTTGTGAGCCAGATATTAGTGCCCCTTGTAGCGACTTTTGAGCTGGATACATAAATATCCTTCAGCGAAACATGAATAGAAAACAACTTGTGAGCTGGATACGTAAGTATCCTTCAGCGAAATAGAAAATAGTACACCAACATCCTTGACCGGCCCTCTGTTCGGCTTTATCAATTGTTTACTTGTGAGCCAGGTATGACATATCTTATGATATGCCCTACCCTTGACTGGCCCGATGTCTGGCTTTATCATGCTTGTTTACTTGTGAGCCAGGTATGACATATCTTGCGATGTGCCCTACCCTTGATTTGCCCGATGTCCGGTTTTATCATTCGTTTCGTGAATCAAGTGTCTCATTCTTATTTGGTTTCTCATATACATATACTTTAGAAAACTCGGTTCATGCGTGCATGTGTATAGCATTTGTGGAAATTGTGATGACATAAGTGATCAAACAGGAAAACACATAACATTTCAATCCTTCTTGTAATCATGTGACAATGCAAGTAAGATGGAAGCATTAAATCAAGTTTACCATTTAGGAAGACTCACCCAACTCATACCTTCATAATTTTCATTAAATTTATTTAAATTGTCATTTATGCATTTCATCGAACATATAGTGTGCAACACATTCATAGCCATTTTGTTCAAGTTCTTAGTTCATACATTTCAACAAACACATGGTGTGCGTTTATTTTGCGTACATTGCCCATCCACCATTTTTCAACACACATTCATCACAACCACACGGCATCCAATCGCCACAACCACCATCCATTCATACATCCCCACACATTCATTTACTTATCTTGTTTCTATTTAGGGAAGTTAAAGCATTTCAACAAGAAAGGGAAAATGCATAAGATCAATCCACATATGTAAAAGTGAACCTAGATTATTACTAAGCTAGTTAGTAAGGGTGTACTAACCTTTAAGATCAAAGCTTGATCTTGAAGAAAACCCTTGATTTGGAACCTTCAAGCTTGATGGAGGATGATTCTAGCTTGGGAATCTCCAAGCTTGAGCTCCTTGATCTCCAATTCAAATCCTCTTTAGAGGTTTTCCTCAAATCCCCTCTTCTCCTCTTTTTCTCCCTTAGGTTTAGAAAGACCCAAAATGAGGATTCATTTGGAAGCCAAATGTTTAAAATCCTCAATTTCAGAATCTACACACGAGTGCGATTGATCGCACACTAACTGCAATCGATCGCACTCTAGTGCGATCTGTCGCACATGAACCTGAAAAATTTTGTCAAGTTATCCTCTGCATGTGATCGATTGCACACACTTGCGATCGATCACAGGTCCCTCTGCGATCTATCGCACCTGGAGGAGACCTATCGCACTTGAACCCGAACCTTCTGAACTAAATTCACCTGCAAGCGATCGATCACACCTTACCTACGACCGATCGCACTTCCCAGATTTTCTGTATTTTCAGCTGCAGACCCCTAGGGGTATTTCCAACCTCATTTGTACCATCCTTAGGGCTCTAAACCCCCCCCCCTCCTCTTTCTCATGCTGCACATGGGTCTTTAACATCCATTTCCATACAAAATGCCAATTTCAATTAAGTGGAAGCCATTTGGCCTTGAAAACACTATTCATTAGCCACAAAAGTTCCGGGGTGCTACAATTCACTGGCATGATCCACCCATCCTGAATAGACATCCAAATTCTCTCGTCTATCGATTTGAGAAACGCTCTCATTCGAGCTTTCCAATACGTATAGTTGTTCCCATCAAATAGTGGGGGATGAGAGATAGAACCACCCTCTCTTAGAGTAGTCATTGACTTAAGTATAGATGCAAGATCACATTTAAGGGATTAACCTTATCGGTGAACCCGCTTTGATACCAATTAAAATTCCTTAGTTCAATGATTCCTTTGACTTAGAGGGGGGCTGAATAGGTCTTCTTAAAGAAGTCTACCAATTTTGATTTTAAGCAAGCACAAACAATCAATCACAAGTGAACACACAAACTTTTTACGTGGAAAACTCTTTCGGGAAAAACCACGGGACCTAGTCCAATACAAATTTCACTATGAGAAGATTAAAGAATTACAAGACTCGAATCTTACCCAAACCAGACACGACATACCGTTCCTCGGTACCGATTCTTCACCTTGTAAACCACGAACTCAGCTAGTTCGATCTCTGGCACAGCAACTCCGGTTCCTCACCGGCCACCTCTTCTCGAAGCTATTCAACCACGATCTCCAAAGATCAATTCCCGTCCTTGATGGCTTTGGCTCATGCCAACCAACACTCACAACGGAGTTACAATGGGGTTTTTAGGGTTTAGGACAACTCTAGAGTGATCCCATCAATAGCTTGAGGATCAGCCAATGCAAGTTTTCAGAGTTTAGAGAGGTGAAACTTGCATCTCTAGATAAACTAATAAGGGGAATGAGAGAAAATAAATTCAGAGTTTTTGTGAACTCTAGAGTTAGCCCAATACTCTCCACCAGTCACCTTTCACAAACTAGCAAGGTTCTAATAAATAGAGTAACTCAAAATAACTTTTAGAAGGAAAAAATCAGAATTAGAAACAGACTAAGAAGCAAGTTGGTCGACCAAGTATACATTGGGTCGACCGAATATGGTAGTTTGGTCGACCAAAGTGACCATTTGGGCCGACCGAATTTTTGCTAGCTCTCTGGACGATTTCACCATACAAAACTTGGTGAGGACTGGGTTGACCGAATTGGGCCTTGGTCGACCGAATGGTGAAAAATGGATAAAAAAAACCTATTTGAATTAACTAGACTCAATGTACTTTTACCTAGGCATCTTGGGACCAAAATACATGTTAACGGGCATTTCCACCTAGGTAGATTTTGGTCTCTAAGTCTTACTTACCATCCTAATGCATGAGTCATTCTTGGATACTTTTTTCTTCATACTTTGTCATGGCTTCTTCTTCACTTTTCATTGATTCATATTGCAAGACCTAGGGAGTACTAGACACTGTTTTGGACTCGGAATCTAGTCAACAAAATCATAACTTTACAATCTCCCCCTTTGGCAATTCCGAGACAAAACATACAACAAGAACTGAAGAATATGACATTATAGACTCTTTCAAACCCATAATAAACAAGGAGATTGAAAATTACATGACTTTAGACTATTGAATACATTCCATGACTCAATATTCCTTTCGAGACAGATATGTGATGAAGCATACTTGCACAAGCTAAAACACGCAATACCTTGTGATGCATGGGGATTTTTATAAAGAATAAGATAATACATACGCAGATCATGCACGAGATAATAAATATGAAAAGCATCCATGAGATACAAACTGATCAATACAGGACTTTAGTTTGACATGCTTTATCATTAGAGATCTCCCCCTAAGATTGAGATCCCCTATGATGAATAATGTGTGCGTGTAAAGTGAGCATGTGAATCAGTGCACAATTTTCTCCACTTTTTGGCCTGAATTACCAAGGGGACCAATCCGAACATAACTAACAACCAAGCCTGAATCCAAAGAAATCATGTATAATAGTGGAGCAATGAACTGTGTATTAACAAAAAGGATCAGTAGGCACAGTCTAAGCATCATCAACAAAAGAACCATAGTCACTCCAAGTCAGGTACATATAAAAGTATTGAGCAATATCTAACAACCAACATAAAAAAAAATCAAAAACATACTGGAAAGACTGTAGCAACTATAGCTCTAATCGCCCTGTCGCAGGGGAAAACTGCGAGCCACATCATTCTCGTAATTTGATGTTTGATAAATGAAATGGGAGTTTAATATAAAATGAAAGTGATGGGCATTAGAGAATGGTCCTGAGGGTGTTGGAACAAGAGTGGAAACACTCTAAGTATCAAAAGATGGAAAAAAGGGAAAGAACAGGGGAAAATCGAAAAACTGCACACATGCGGGTCAACCGCCCCTCCTAGCCGGTCGACCGCCTGTATGGAAGGGGCCCAAAACGAGGCCACAATAGGATGTTTGAGAAGGCCGGTCGACCGCCCCTCCCAGCCAGTCAATCGACTGTCTCCGAAAAGGAGATTTTAGGGGGGTTTACACATGGCTGGTCAACCACCCCTGCTAGCCGGTTGACCGACTGTGGGTTTTTCAGGCCAAATTTCCTGGCCGACCTACTTTATGCTTTATGGGATATTTTGGGTTGGGTGTTTCACCAAACCCCAAAGGGTCTATATAAACCCCATTTCGAGGGGTTAGAGCTTCACAAAGCTCTTGGACTTATTTGATGAGAAAAATGAGAGAGAAAAGAGAGAGAAGCTAGGGTTTTGGTGAGTTGTTCTTGAGTTGGTGTTTTTGGATCAAGAAGGAGTCCTCCTTGCTACCTCTGTGTTTCTAAAATGCTTGACCAAAGGGAATTGGTTGTTGGAACGTAGATACACTCTACCATGTATTATGTTATAATTTCCATTGAATAATCATGATGAACCATATGCTTTGAAATGAGAAAAAAGTAGGAAATCCTACTAGCTTTCCATGTATTGATTTCATGCTTAAAACAAATGATAAAAGTAATGTTTTTAAAGAAACCATGTGTATTAGACTATGTGTGTGCCATGTGATAGGTTTCAATAAAATGGAATAGCATGAGCTATGTGTTATGTTTTTACCATGTTCACTTAAAATCGTATATGTGCACGTGTACTGCATGATCGGATTTCTCATGTGTATGTATATCGAAAAAGAGTAAAATGAAATTATTTTAAATAAGATAAGTGTATTGGGAGTATGCAAATGGACTTCTACCAACCTAGGTAGAGCATTGGGCATATGATCTCAAATAAAGCTATGTGTATGGGAAGAATGCAAATGGACTTCTACCACTGTAGGTAGAGCAATTGGCATTTGTTTTGGGTAAACTATGTGCAAAGATATCCACGGGGAGGTGGATGAAGCTGCAAATTGACTTCTATCACTCTAGGTAAAGCATTAGGCATGCTCCATGTGTATGTGAATGCTAATGGATTTCTACCACTCTAGGTAGAGCATTAGTCAAGGTCATGTGTACACTCTCATAGAATCCATCTATAAATCAAGTGAATGTCCCATGTGTAAATTAAAAGAGATAAAAGAAAAGAAAAGAAAAAGAAGAATTTGATTTGCAAGATAAGTGCATGTGTTTCTATCGTATCACACATGTGTATTTGAAAAGAGGTTTCCTTATGCGTTTCAGTGCATTTGTATCCTATAAATTGCCTATGTGAAAGCATGTGATATTATGACATATTATCTAGTGGTTTGTATACGCTGAGTATTGTTAGACATACATGCCCATAAAAGCCATTCCGGGATTGTACTAATCCACATTATCAATAAAAGCATATTTATATTCACACATTGTCTTCTACATTGGGTAATATATATTATAAAGTGTCTCATATGATAAGACTACTTTGTCCCTTAGGTAATCCAGTTGGTTTTGAATCAATTGCTAAGGATATATGGTTTTCCAGTTCCTTGTAGACCTAGAATTGTTCTAAGTTATTTAGGACACATCTGGACAATGTATTCCAACTAACTTACACATGGTTAGTTCCATATGATGGACTAATGAATCTCAATCACTGAGAGAAGGGTCTCTTGACTAAGATGTGGATATAAGTAAGAAATACTTATATTGTAACAGGATCGTTTAGTGGATACCCTTAGAAATATGTTGTCTGTATATTTAGGGTATTCCATTTGACAGAATCTCCTTAACCTGAGAGGTTGACATCTTTTATAGTATTTGCCTATATAGCTTTGATGTAGCCAATCATCAATTTCCAACACACCGGACTAAATATGGGTTTGTTGGGTTATGTACGCTATACTAGAAGAAGTGTGTGTACGCTCAACAAGGAATCCACCACTCTTCTTCTAGAGTAATTTATATTGAGTTGATACTTATCAAACCGAACTTGGAAAACCAGTGCTGGTATTTATCGATGAAATGGTTTTAAAAGGATTTCAAATAGTTTTGAAAACCCAAGTTTGACGTGATTAAGATACACTGCATGTAATTCGCTATATGGTATATTGAAGCTCTAATAGATCAAATCACATAAGATGTGATTAATCAAATGGTGGACCCATATGGAATTTTGATAAAGATCAAAACATTGACCAATATGAGTTTGGAACTCATAGAGGGGCGTGAGGTAGTGGGGCCAACCTAGGGTGGGACGCCTACCTCATTAAATGCTACTTTATTAGTTGCTAATTGATTAGTTACTAAATTGGTTAGTTACTAATTAATGATTTCCTACTAAATAGGAATAAGATTAGTTACTAATTATTTGGTTTCTATTTTTGATAAAGCCTAATTGGATTAGGAAAGTATCATTCAGGAATCAAGTAGGGAGATTCTAATTAAATTAGAATTGAGAGAATAGAAGACCAATGGCCTATATATATGGGGTAGGACACCTACCCTTGGGACTCTACTCCCTCACGGTTTTCTCTCCCTCGCCCTTGTACCTCACGCCCCCCCCTCCCCCCTCTCTTCTCTTGTGGTTTTTGTTTGAACATGGATAATATCATAACTAATCTTGTAAAAGAAATGATCTTGAAGTCAAGAGAAAAATAAAAGATCATAGAGCTTGGATTGGAAGGGCCATTAGCTTCCATTGGAGAAAAGCTTTAAATAAAAAGAAGGTTCGTGTGAATCGAGAATGAGACTTTTCACTTGTGAAGTTTCCCAGGTATTGGTCTATCCTTCAAATCGTGGAAACGACTATTCTATATCATAGTCACGAAGGTAATTTTTTTTTATCCTTCATTGAATAAAATCAATTAGAACTATAGTCAGATCTTGGGATTCGATGTATGCCCCCCAGGAATTGTTTTTCTAAAATTAAAAAGAGGCATACTTTCAAGTATTCCATGCTCAGCCAATTTGTTATCATCGGCAGGTCCATTTGATCATCCGCTCGAAAACAGAGCACCAGATAGGTGGCCCTATCTAGACTACTGTTAAGAGGTGTGAGGGAGTGATATGTTGTATTTTGAAGTGGGGAATGTCCGCTTTATACTTATTATTGTGTTTACATTCTATTGGTTCAGACTTAGAGGATACATATACTGATTTAATATATTAGAAATTTTCAGTTTCTACTAAATGTTGTCTTGTGTATTCATAGGATGGTATGATATGATTTAGGTTACGAGCCAAAAGTATCCTATACTTCTAAGGGGTTATTTTGGGTCGTGACAGAGTTGGTATCAGAGCTTATGGATTAGTTTCTCAAGGTTAAGTGGAAGTCAGGTTTAGGTTATTTCAATCCTTTAAGTTTAACTTAGAACTTAGATAAAGGATGTCAAGAGTGTCTTTCTGAATGGCATTCTTTAGGAGGAAGTTTATGTAAAACAACCAAAAGGGTTTGAGCAATCTAATCATCCTGATCAGGTTTACCGATTAAAAAGGGCTCTCTATGGTTTGAAACAAGCTCCCAGAGCTTGGTATGAGAAATTGACTACATACCTCTTAGAAAAGGGATTTTCGAGAGGGGGAGTAGACAGGACCCTATTCATTAAAAACATCAAGGATGATATGGTTATTGCTTAGATATATGTTGATGATATTGTCTTTGGTTCCACATCAGACTCACATGCACACTCCTTTGCTGAGCAAATGAAGAATGAATTTGAGATGAGCATGGTTGGTGAGCTGAATTTCTTTCTTGGTCTGCAGGTAAAACAAATGAGCAATGAGATCTCTGTGTCCCAAACAAAATATGCAAAAGACCTTGTAAAGAAATTTGGCATGAGCTCAGCTAAACATGCTCGCACTCCTATGAGCACCACCACCAAACTTAGCAAAGATATTTCAGGCAAAAGTGTCGACCAAACCACATACCGGAGTATGATTGGTAGTCTGCTTTACCTCACTGCCAGTCGTCTTGACATTGTCTTTAGTGTCGGAGCTTGTGTTCGCTATCAAGCAAGCCCCAAAGAGTCACACTTACTTGCTGTCAAACGAATTATTCGATATGTAAGTGGAACTCTCTCTCTTTTGGCCTCTGGTATCCCTTTGATACTAATGCCGTGGTTGTTGGATATTCTGATGCCGACTGGGCCGAAAATGCTGATGATAGGAAAAGCACCTCCAGAGGATGCTTTTATATTGGAAACTGTTTAGTTGCTTGGCTTAGCAAAAATCGCTTTGTCTACTGCCGAAGTTGAGTACATTGCAGCCTGCAGTTGTTGCACTCAACTTCTGTGGATGGAACGGATGTTGCAGGACTACGGGATAGAACAGGGCACCATGACTGTGTGTTGTGATAACACAAGTGCCATCAACATCTCCAAAAATCCCATGCAACACTCTCGCACCAAACACATAGACATTAGATGTAGAGCCCCGGACTTTTTCATGCTTAATACATAGCACTTTCGTTGTCAATTTGCCTTTAAAGTAGTGTAATTAATAAATAAGGAAGAAATTAGAAATTCCGAAATGTCAGAAATGTTCCTTTTCGAAGTACGAACCCAACGCAAGTTGAATCGTCGAAATCCGACGAGCGAGTCAAAAGATATGGCCAAAACAGTCTGGACCTGCAGGCAACCGATCGCTCGGTCCATAGAGCGATCGATCGGTCCAAAACTGATCGATCGATAGCTATCGACTGGTCAAGATTTTTGTATGGGGAAATTTTCCAGAGAGTTGATTTTTGATCGAGAGCTCGGTCAACACACCGATCGCTCGGTAGGCAACCGATCGATCGGTCATAAACACCGATCGCTCGGTCCTCGTGTTTTTGCAGAAATTTCATTAAGGGTGTTTTCATCTTTTAGGCGTTTCACACATGCCTTAAAGGCTTTGCCCGATCATTTGAGGGTTCATACACAACCCTTAGAGTCTTTTGAGAGATAGAGAGAAAGGAGAAGGGTTTCCAAAACCTAGGTTTTCATTTGGGGAGAAATCAAAGGGGTTAAGACCCTAGATCAACCCCAAGCCCATTTTCTTCAAGATCAAAGCTCAAGCATTCGAGGAGCTCGTGATCCAAGCTAGGGCAGCAGCTACACGGTCGTTTTTGGAAGGGGTTTCTTCCTCATTTCTTCAAGGTCGGTACTTCTTGCTACCCTCCTAGTTATAGTTCTTCTTTTCCTTTATTTTCTTTGTGTTCCTTTATACATCCATGTATTATGAGATGGGTTGTGAATGGTGAATGGTGAATGGAGATGAATGTGGGCGATTGGATGCCGTGTGTATTGATGTGATGGATGAACGGGGAGGGCATTGTACCCATAATGAACATACATATGTGATGTGAGTAAAACTCACCTAGAAAAGCATGTTGTAGGGTTAATAAATAATGAATGCACCATGTTTGATGAAATGCCAAGGTGAATAAAATGAATAATAAATTAAGAAAATGCATGTTTAAGGTTTATGGAAATTGCTAGGGTCATGATAGTGTGATTGTTCGCTTTCCCTAAATGATATGAATATTAAATTGCTCAAATCATTGATGTTATGTGTTATGAATTACTCAAATGCCATATTTAATTCCAAATGCAAGTATGCACACGACCTCACGAGCACACATACATGACATGATTTATCATATTTTCAAGAATGGGATTTAGAGGTGGGGCATATCCTACGATATGTTTTACCTCGCTTTTGGCAAGGACAAGACAATCATGCATTTTCATAAGAAGGGTCTCCCTTCCCTCGCAAGTGCATCTCACAAGGATATCTCACAAGTGAATCTCACAAGTAGAAGGACAAGCATGAGCATTCTAGGAAGAAGGGTCTCCCTTCCCTCACAAGTAGTTTACTTTTCCGAGTAAGCATGACATGACATAGCATAACAAGCATGAGCATTCTAGGAAAAAGGGTCTCCCTTCCCTCACAAGTAGATTACTTTTCAGAACAAGCAAGCATGATACACGCATGGCATGACATGACACGCATGATACAAGCATGACACGCATGACACGGTAGACAAGTTTTCAAGCATAAAAAGGGTAATTTCAGTCAAGTCAAGTGCACAAGATTTCAAGGGTTTTACCGGCTTTTATGAATGCAAACATGATGAATTGTATTGCTTTACTTTATTGTCATGATATGAATCATTCCTGCTTTATATGCGTGAATTGTTTCCTGCTTTATGTATGTTATCCGTATGCTATGACTATTGGTTAGTGCTTGGTACCCGCTGAGTATTCCATGCTCAGCCGTACTTCTTATGTCGGTAGGTGATGGCGGAGCAGCTGCTCCTTTTGATGTCTGTGCTCCGAGCCCTTGGGTGGAGGAGGAGTACGTCGAGGAACCTTTGGAGGAACCTCCAGTAGAGGGTTACCATTAGGTGGTTGTAGATTCTGAGTGAATAGCTGTGGGTGAGATGAGAGATATACATTCATGTATTTTGGCGGGCCTGTCCGCACTTTCTTTTGGATTCCTTTTGTGTAAACTTAGATTCGTATATACATAGAGGTTTGTTTAGACTTCCGCTGTGTTATGTTAGAGTATGTTTCCGCTGTTTATATCCTCTATTGTATATGCTCTATGGATTTTTGCAGGTTGGCTTGTCAAGCAAGTCATGTAAGCCATGATTAGTCGTCCAAAGTTCACTCTAACTCCTAGGGTGGGTTTTGGGTCGCGACATTAGACACCACTTCATTCGAAAGCTTGTTGAGCAAAGTGTCATCACATTGGAATATGTGCAAACTGATACTCAACTTGCAGATCTCCTAACCAAACCTCTAGACTCCCTTAGGTTTGAGTTTGTTAAGAAATCCATCGGTGTGTGCGGTATTGAGTGATTGAGTGCTTCTTGATAGACTTGGTAATCTCATATCCATATCTCTTCCTAGCTCTATTCCTCCGGTGTATATTATCAGTTTTTGCATATTGTTGTTTTTGTTTGTTTACCTTATTTCAAAAAAATACAAAAAAATTAAAAAACTCAGAAAAACTCCAAAAAGATTTTTGTTTTCTTTTAGTTAGGCATATTTAAAAAAAGGGGGGGTTTTGTTGGATTGTGATGTGCATTACTAAATTTTTCTGGTGCTCATAATGCTTGTCCAAGATACATATTTGATCGTATTGAGTTCATGAGGATATCATACCTACCAAAGTGTCTTTAGGGAAGTGCACATAGACTATCTTGCTAAATACAGTTAGAAATATGGCAAATACTGTTGCACTATCATCTGCACTTGCACTTTGTCTATCTCCTGAAGATGGTACATATCCCTATGAATAGGCAATGATATTAGTCATAATGGTTCTTCGAGGTGATAAAATCTGATGATTTGATCATGAAGGTACCATCCCTCAAAATGTGCCACAATTTAAAGGTCTTATGCATTGGAAAGGGCTACCTCTGGGATAGTGTGAAAGTCACTATTGGATGCAAACAGTATGAAATGGCTACCTAGGTAGACAGTAGGTATCTATCTAGGTCCCTAGAGTGAAAGTCTCTGCCGCCAATAGCTAGAGCTACCTACCCAGTAAGTGTGAAAGCCAACATTGCATCCCAAAATTCAAAAGAAAAAGACTGATCAAGAATAGCTGGACCAAAAAAAAAATTCCATAAATACTGTGAGAGCAACATATGAAAAGGGTAAAAATAGTATATAAAATTCTTCATCTTTTTGGATTACCCTAGATGCATCTCTCAGTATTTTTTGAAGTTTGGTGTTCCTGCAATGTACTAATGTCCTTATCTATCTAAGGGTGCCTACCTCTAAAGGTGTTCAATCAGAATTTCACCTCACACACTTCACATTGATGGTATAGTCTATTACTCACTATACCTTAGCTTGTGTGACTGTGTCTTGCCATCCCGTGTACATAGTGTCGATGGAAATATCCTCGTATACTCATCATTGTATGCTACACATTCTTGGACATTGTATTATTTGTTCCTGCAAAAATTTGCACATATTGGATTTGCTTATTGGAGCTATCATGTTGAAAGTTTTTTTTGCAAAATGGAGGATTTTTTGAAAATATTTTCTAGCAAAATGCATACTTTTGGTTGATTTTGAGTGTTTTCAGGGAAGATCTTACCTTGTCATTCTACAGATCTCTAATTGTGCATTCTTTAATCTCCAAAACTGATTCACTTGAAGCTCTAGACGATTGGTTCAGGTATCCATTTTAAGTGTTGAAATCCTCGGGTCACTAGCATGCCATGTTATTTTGGAGGGTATTGACATTCTTTTCAGATTTTTCAGAGATTCCTCTCCAAAAGCTACCCCATAACATTCCAAAGATCATCCCAATGGGGTCACATTCATCTCTTACATAGGTTCAGATATTCTGCAAAGAGGGTTGACCTTGAGTGATCGTTCGGTCGATCGATCGAACACCTAAAAATGGGGTTTTCGAAACCCTCGTTGATGTCATTCGTAGATTCCTTCCATTTTGGAGTCTTCCCTTTGCAAAAATCCAGTTGGGGTTACCGTGTTTTTAGCCCTCACATGCGTGATATCAAGCTTTCATCTAGGTTTCAAGTTTCAAGGTTTTGCTGGCTCTGTTTTTGTAAGTTACAGACCTTCTCACCTTATTCACGAGTGCTTCAACGCCTCAGTGCTGCCTGGATTTTTGGCTCCTTCATGCTCCAAGGTTTTCTCTCTATACTCGACTCCTTCATGCTTCAAGTGAGCTGCTCACTCCACTAGAAGTTCCCTTGTCCAACCGTATTGCTTCCTCCATAGTGCCGTACGGTCCTCAACCACTACTTGGTTTGGTTCTAGGGACTGTTCTCAGCACTCCCAGCCTTCTCTCCTCTCCTCCACGTCTTCCTCAAGGTAAATCCCTCCCTTCTCTTCAGTTACATTCATTTGGGTCCCTGGCTCTTGAGAATCTTCTTCTCATTGCCTCAATTCTCATGGCTGGATGCCCTAAACGCCGCCTCATCATTTCTCGGGAAGAAGATAATGTCCCTGACTCTGAGGATGCATCATATGATGCTGGCCATGACATTCATGTGGGCTGTGCGGTCCATTCTAGGGTTCCTCCACCCTCAACTTCCCATAAAAAAGCCATGGGTGCTTCCAGCTTAAAGCCCTCGACTAAATCAAAGGGTAAATCTCAAGTCCCCACTCCTGAGCCTGATATTGTGCGATTTCGCACCACAAGGAATGAACAGCTTTATAATACTTGGCTTAAAAATAGGGCTGTTACAGTTGAAAGGGCCACTGTCATTTCGGATTTCACCCATCCTGGTTTCGAGGAAATCATTGACTCTCACCAATGGTCTGGTCTTTTAAAATTGACCAGTTATTCCAGTCTAGACCTTGTTCGAGAATTTTATGCGAACATTTATTCTGTTAACCCTCGTAATTTTTCCTTCAAAACTCAAGTTAGGGGTAAGAAAATTCTCATTAATCCGGATGTCATTGCCTTTTTCATTAGTGCCCCTCGGGTTCCGGGAGCCTATTACCCTTATCTGTATCCCAACGATGAGGATAAGCATGATTTGGACAAGGTGGCCAGCAATCTTTGTGATGATCCCTCACAAAAATGGACTCATCCTCATTTACCTCACTCCAGTCTTTCATACTTGGGTCGTCTGTTTCATCTTATTATGTGTTCCAACATTCATCCCAAGGTGCATTCTACTAATCTGAGTGTTGATTGGGCTCGGTTCCTGTATAGTGTCATGACTGGAGACACTATTGATACCGGTGCCCACATTATCGACCTAATCCTTCAGGATATCACTGTGCATCAAAAGCGTGCTACTCTTCCTTTTGGTGTCCTCATCACCAATCTCCTGTTTGCTGAGGGTATTAGGGCTCGTTCCTCTAAGGCTGCCAATCCTTCCTCAGAACCTATCTATGCTCGCACCTTGACTAGTAGTATGTCTCATGTGCGATGCCGGAACATGAGGAAGACATTGATGATGATATCGCTCCTTCGACCCCGGGTGCTGGTCCCTCTCTCAGCCATGCTAGAGCTCCTCCCGGTCCCTTGTCCTTCAAGACAATGGCTGCCATGCTTGCCGAAATGTCGGCTGCTCAATCGCACTTTGCTATTGATCTTCATGCCCGCCTGGATTCTCATGCCACTGCTACTCAGGATAGTTTTTCAGCCACTAATCGCCGGATTGATGCACTTTCCGATATGGTGCAGGCGTCTCGCCAGGAGCTTCACGATTTCCGTTCTCAATTTGCTCATCACTTTCCTTCGCACCAGGATGATTAGCACTTCTTGCGATGATGGTTCCAGCCTTATTTTGTTCATTGTTTGTGTTGGATTTAGTTAGTCTGTTTTGTTTGTTATGAGTTTGTGGTTGGTCTTTGTGTTGTGCACCCTTGGTTCCTGTATATACGATGCTACTTACTTGTTTCTGCTGCTTAGTTCATGCTTCTGCATCTTTGTGTTTCTCTATGCTATTGATCTTTGATGCTAATTATTCTTCATGCTAGGGCTGATATTTCTACAAGATTGATTTCCCCTTGGTAATTCAGGCCAAAAAGGGGGAGAAGTTGGCTGTCACATTATCACATGTTGCATATTATATTGACATTGCTTCACTCATGGATTCACATGCTCATGATTCTGAAACCTTTGTCAGATGGGATCTCAGATTGAGGGGAGATCTCATACTACCTTGCATGATGTTCATTATTTCAATGGTTTTTTATTTTATAAAATTCCCCCATGCTTCACAAAGGTATTGATTGTTTCAGTGTTTCAGGGTTGATTGATGCCTCAACAATCTCGTAATGCATACTACTCCATGGCAGAAGTCAAAATGTCCAGTGTCATGTACTTTTCATTCTCTTTGTTTCTTGTGGGTTTAAGAGAGTCTGTAAAGTCATGTCCATCAATTATATTGTTTGTTTTGTCTTGGAATTGCCAAAGGGGAAGATTGCAGAGTCAAAGTGTTGTTGGCAAAATTCTGAGTCCAAAATGTTGTATATAGGTCATAGTAGATCTCATCCGGTTTGAAGACAAAGTGAAGAAGAAGCCGTGAAGAATCTTAAAGCTACATCACTCACATTGGCTCAAAAAGTAAGTTTTGAAAGAGAGACCTAGATGACCTTAGGTTACCTCATAGAATTGACCCATTCATCATAAAAATTAAGTCAAAAAACACTAGAGGTATAAGGGATTGCATTTAAAGCTAAAATGATAAAAATATGAAAAAATTGCACCCTAGGGTCAACTATAACCATTTTGGGTCGACCCTGAATAGCCCAGTTTTTGAATAGTGTTTTCGGGCAGAGAGTGAGATTTTTGGAGGTCGACCCTAAAGGATGGTTGGGTCGACCGAAGTGTACACTTTGGTCGAGCGAACCATCCCCCAGGGTCGACCCTGATATAGGATTTCGGCTGTTAAGTTTGTTTGCTATAGTGGGTCGACCCAGGGATCCTCTAAGGTCAACCCTGATATAGAAAAACTTTCTAAAAATATTTTTTAGCAACCTCTAAACCATTAAACCTTTCCTATATATATTGAACCTCTCCCAATCCGTGAGGGATATTGATTAGAGACTTTTTAGAGCACTTTGTGCCTATTTTGAGTTTATGAAAACTCTTGGATTCATTGATCTTCATCTCCATTAGTTGGCCTCTAGGTTGTGCAAAGCTTTCAAGCATATTTTCTCAAACTTGCATTAGATGATCCTGAATCATTAAGAGATCACCCTAGGGCTTCTACAAACCCTAAAACCCACTGTATGCTCTGCTGTGAGTATTGGTTAGCCTGAGCTAAAGCCGTCAAGGATGGAGATCGGTCTTCGGAGACCGTGGTTGATAACTTTGAGTAAGATTAGCCAGTGAAGAACCGGAGCTGCTGTTGCGGGGATCGAACATACTGTGTTCATGGTTTGTAATCTGAGGAATCGATACCGAGGAACGGTGTGTCTTGTCCAGTGGGGTAAGATTCGAGTCTTGTATTGTTCAAATCTTCTCATAGTGAATTTTGTGCTGGACTAGGTCTCGTGGTTTTTCCCAGAAGGGTTTTCCACGTAAAAATCTTGTGTGTTCAAGTGAGATTGTTTGAGTGTGATTGTATAAATTTAAAATTGGAAAAGAAAATTAAAGTAGACCTATTCACCCCTCCTCTAGGTCTAATAGTGTATTAAAATAAGGAATTTCACTGGTTAGCAACCCTAACCATGGTTAAACCCATCTTAACCCTGATTAGCAACCCTAACCTCGGTTAAATCCAATTTTGGCCTACCGGGCCTAAAATCCAGTCTATCGAACTCACCCTTTGGCCTCCGGACCTAATTCTGGTCTAGCGATCCTAACCCTAGCCTCCGGGCTTTACCTTTGGCCTCTAGGCCCGCCCTCGACCTACCAGGCCCAAGCCAAGTCTACCGGACTTACCCCTTGAGCTACCGGGCCCAATCTCAGGCTGCCGAGCTTGACCTTACTCTCCTTTATCTGTGGTTAGTAACCCTAACCATAGTTAGTTTGACCTAACCCCAGTTAGTAATCCTAACTTTGGTTAAACTCCGTCTTAGCCTACCAGGCTTCTCTTTTTAACCTATCGAGCCCAAACCCTAGTCTACCGGATTAACCCTAAGCCTATCAAGCTTGAACCATGCACTTGACCTACCTCGATCAACCAAACCCTAGTCTACCAGACTAGTCCAATTAGCCACCCTTGGTGCACACACACATACACCCTAGAACTATGCTCGATCTGTCACCCTTGTGAGTACGTAGGCAACCCAACCCGGGTTCGACCCTAGTTTAACTTTTCCTTCTTGGATTAGTTTTATCTTAAACACTCAGGCATTTTAACAAACTTTGACTTTAATTGGCTTAAACCTAAGGAGTAGGGAACCATTGTAAAATGGAAGTCTCGGGCTGCCTAACACCTTCCCCGGACTTAACCGAACCTCTTACCCTAATCTTAAATAGCAAACCAAGACCTTATCTAACTCTTGGGGACTTATCCCTTCTGAATGAATAGGTGGCGACTCTAAATCCAGTGAGATGGTGTAGGGTTCCAAAACCCGTGCTCACAGCTCTGGTGACTCTACTGGGGAGGTATTTTTAAGGTTCAACCTGGAACCTAGGTTTAAGCTAACTAAACTCAATCTTTTTCAAAATGCCTAAGTATTTAACCTAATACTGATTATTTTACATTTCTTGGTTTAATTGTGTATTGTGCATACTATACATGTCATAGTGGTGTAATTGTCCTATTAAACCCAGTAGACAGACTCATTACGCTTACGGCTGCTGGATGATCATTCTCAGTATTAGAGGCTTAACAGCCTTGGAGGTCCACGGAATTACTCATGTTGGGTGATTACCCTCAGGGAAGGATTCTAAAAGCTCCCGCTTTCACCAATCGTCTATTTTCAGGTATGTTCTACACCGGGGAATTGCATATACTATATTAAGTGATCCCCCATCCTGTTAGGAACATATTTACATCAAACCAGCATTCATACATATAGCTTAGGCTAGGGTATAGTCTATAAGCAGCCCACCCAGAGAGGGTTACTCTGAACCCTAACCTGCTTACATCCTATACCTGTCCCCAATCATGGTTGACTACTCGGGCCCATTCAACCCGGATAATCACCCACCTAGGGGCATGTAATGAGCTAAACTTGTGTTTGTAAATAAACTACACCCCACCCTACTTCCTGACATAGAATATAGGGTTCAAATCCTAGGCAGATAGACTTTTACAGGGCCTGTCCCCAACCTTGACCTAATAGGTTCCCCGATTTCTAACAACCTGGGCTGAAGCACGTCGGACCTCCATCCGTCTACCCTATCAGATCACATGTGCCTTGTCACACCCAATCAAATCAAAAATCAAAACAAAATTTTTGCATCATCATGCTGCATTTCCATCTGCATACACAATACACTCATCGAGTCTTTATTATTATCCAGGTAAATGGCAGGTCCTCCAAGGATTATTCGGTCAATTGGTCAACCATTGCGGCCCGTCCATCTAACTTCTCAGGGGGCATGTGATCAGAACCTCCAGAAAGCAATTGAGGCCTTTACCTCGAGTCAGCGTCTCGCCTGGGCTCAGTACTACAAATCTGGGACTATCCTAGACCCATAGTTAAACCAAACCCACTCCTCATGGATGCTACTATCCAGTGTTGGAACCCATCACATATGGTGTTCGATTTTGGTAAGAATGAATTGTGTCCAATACTGGAAGAGATTCAGTGCATTCTGGATTTAAACATGGATGATGAAGCCATAGTACCATGCTACAAGACAACATATCAGGCAGACCTATCCAGGTTCTTACATATCAAGCTTGCCTACTTGCAGCCCGATTCTAACGGCTCTTTTGATCGGATACCCGTAGAGTATCTTGAAAAGCGATACAAGCGCAAGTGAAACCCTGACTCCATTACAGCAAAACTTCCCGGTCTCAATGCCCTTGCACTATTAGCCATGTCTCAGCTAATATTCCTGAGATGTCGTACACTTGTCGAATCAGTTCTGGTAGGGATCATCGAGGACATGCACAACTCCTACTCCGTAGTGCTCGTCATCCTAGCAAAGCTTCTCAGGGCTCTCAACCAAGCAGCAGACCATACAAAGGGCATCTTCCATCCTGGTACACCTCTCCTACACCTATGGTTGATTAGTCACCTGCCTACAATCATAACAGTACCAGTCGATCTCAGTGATACCTACAATCTACCTTAGAAGATTTTTCAGAATCAGGGCCCAATAACGACTATAGACGTTAGGAAGCTCTACCAACTTCTCTAAACCCTGACAGCAGAAGAGATCATATGGCAATACGAGTGGCTTATCCTGAGAAGGCTACCTCGTGTCGTCATAACCGATAGACAATGCATGATTCTTGCTGGTCTTACAAGCTCTGCAATCTATACACCAATCCGAGTTCTCCGACAATTTGGATTCCCTCAACACATCCCAGTGATAAACTGGTCGGCAAATGATTGGATCACCTTCTCAGTACACTCTGACAGCCTCACTCACCGATTCCAGTCAGATTGGCGAAGCTCCCGACGAGATCAGTGGCTTAATTTTTTGGTTAGATCAGGGTCACCTACAGATTCAGCACACCGACTTTAGACAGAAGATCCTAACATTCCATCTTGCATGCCTTTGTGGTTAGATCAGGGTCACCTACAGATTTAGCACACCGGCTTTAGACAGAAGATCCAAACATTCCATCCGGCATGCCTATGCCCAGGGAACTGCCCACCCTAGTCTCAGCTCTATCACACCGAACCATACTCCTAGCTGAAATGGTGGTTCCCTGGAGAGACATCTTCCTGGAGAGATAGCTTCAGATCCAGTAAAAAGAGAAAAGGTTACGGAAAATCCAACGAGCATTCTGGCAACAGGAAGCAGAGCAGAGCCGTGAACTCTAAACAACGTAAGAACAGGTTAAGCAGCTCGAACAGACAGTCCAATCTCCAGAGGAGGTGCAGGGCCGATGCCAAAGAGACAGACGTCATCCAGCTGCACTTCTACCAAAAGTAGCTTGACAATGCGAAGGTTGAGATAACCGATCGGATCCGATAGTTCGGATTTTGAATGTTCAATACTACGAAAACAATCGAGAACATGGAGGTTGAGATCACATACCTCCAACAACAGATCATGGACCTTGACGGTTTGCCTCGGCCACTTGACTTCGCGATCCTTGATGGGCCTGCCTAAAATTGAGTCTTTTTCTCTTCTTTGAGTCTCACTGCCTTGTACTCACCAATCATGCATCAATAAAAAAATCATTTTTCTAACATCTTCTTCCTATCGTCATGCATATTCATGTTAAGCCGTTGCATTCTTTTCAGTTACATGAGCCGACCCATGACTCGTTCTATGATTGCGATTCTCGCAGAAGCGGCAGCCACAGACACAGTCCTGACAGAGGTACCAGTCAAAGAGATAGTACCTTACACAGCCCAATTAGTGAGCAGTTCAAACTCAATGGCAGAATTTACAGATCAGCATCAGAGAACCAACAAGATCCTGCAATCGCATGACAGGACATCGCAGCCATGCAAGCAAAACTCGACAGAGTTCTAGAATCCCTAAAGTTTCTAATTGGTGTCCAAACCAATGAACCCTTTACCTGGATCCTGACTGGCGAATCATCCGAGCAACTTCTTCCAGAGCCTTACCCTATCCCCCTCATCATACCTAACCCTATACCCGTAGTAGGCAGAGGTAAAGAGTATGATCAATATGATGAGCATCCTAAAGCCTCACATATCAATCAGGACCGGCCATCATCTTCAGACCCTATCCAATCTCTCAAGGATCAACATAAGGAGATCAAGCAGATGAAAGAAGAGATGAGGAGAATGAAGGGTGCGCCTACCAATACAAGTCTATCTTTGGAGGACTTAACTTTCTCATCAGGGGGTACTATTCCCGTAGGCTTCAAAGTACCAGACTTTGATAAATATGATGGCACAGGCTGCATGAAACAACATCTGCAGTTGTATCTGGGGGACATGCTCCAGTACAATAGAAACCAGCCTCTACTCATCCAGTACTTTCAGAAAAGTCTGAAGAGGGTAGCACTTACTTGGTAGATGTCTGTAGACAAAGTGAAGGTCAAGACTTGGCAAGATGTCATGGACTGCTTTGTGGAGTAGTATTCCTTTAACTAGGAGCTCCGACCTTAGGAATACGTCACCCGCTGGAGGAGATGGCATCGAAAATTCCGACTCCAATCCCTAAGGAAGAACTAACAAGCATGTTCATGGGCACTCTAAAGCAGCCCAACTCTACATTTATGGTGACTTTACCAATAGTGGACTTCGGTACCATCGTCAAGACAGGTGCCCTCATCGAGACTGCTATCAAGAGTGGGGCTATCCACTCCAGTCTAGGGCTTGCTCCCCCAAGATAATTGCCTCATCTAGCAGGAATATTGGTCCCAGGGACCATAAAAAGAAAGAAGAGGTACATATGGTTACTTCCACAGCACCCATCAGATTACCAGCTCCAGTAGCTCAACAGCAACCAGCTGTCAGAAACACCCAACCAGCCCAACCTAACTAGGGACAAAACCGTCAACAAGGCCTACCCCTCTTTAACTTTACCCCTCTTCCTTACTCACACAGCCAACTTCTGGACCTTTTGACCACACAGGGTCTTCTCACCTTGAGATGCCCTACTCCTCTCTTGCCCCCCGACAAACAAAACAAGAACTATAGAGCCAATCATCACTGCACCTTCCATCAAAGCCCAGGCCATGCCACTGACTATTGCATCGACCTGAAGTACGTCATCCAAGATCTCTTGGACAACAGAAGGGTTGAGCTGGCCCCCACATAACAATCAAATCAACTTCATTCAGTGGGAAGAGCCGAGGGTAGGGCAGTCAGGACCCTTCGTACCAACAGTCGATGATGGCATCATCAGGTCCTCTTACCGACCCCCTGTCATAATCTCCTTCCCTCAGTCGGACATCCAAGTCATCTAGGCCCTAGTACGGATCCCCGCTCCTGAACCTGAAGAAGAGCAGATTATCTACACAATCCCCTATCCCGCCAATTGGCCCATAGCACCAGCTCAAGCCTCCACCTCTATCAGCCCTATCAGGATCCCTTACATCCCCCCTCAACCTTTCACCCTCAACCATGTACCTGCTCCTCACTCTCTCATCATGGAGAGTGAAAGCATAGCCAATCTCACCCGATCTGGTTGGGTGTACCAACCTCCAGCAGCTGAGCTGGTAAAAGGGAAAGGAAAAGAGATAGAAAAAGTAAGGGTACAAGTTCCAGAAAAGGAAGAGGCATACTCTGCAGTCCTGCTGAAAATATTAGAAAAAGTGGAAGAATTCAATATGGCACAATAGTTGAGCAAAACACCAGCCCAGATCTCCATCATGGGTCTTCTTCTAACATCCGAGCATCATCGAAAATAGCTTCTCCGGGTATTTAACAGTGCCCATGTAACACCAAGCATTACGCCTAAAAAGCTAGGGTATATAGTGGGGCAAGTGCAAGAGCCAAGAATTATCTCCTTTACAAAATAAGAAATACCAGATGGCGACAGGGACTATACCCGAGTACTCTACATCATAGTACAGTGCATAGACAGAACTTTATCATCTGTGCTCATCGACAACGGCTCTGGCCTAAACGTCTGCACTTTATCCACACTCCAAGGCTTAGATATGGATCTCAGTCAGGTGAAGAAGAGACCCATGACAATCAGGGCTTTTGATAACTCGACAAGATAAAATTTGGGGACATCGATCTGACCATCGAGGTCGAATCTGCTCATTTCACTACAAATTTTCAAGTCGTGAATGTACCTGCCTCATTCACCTTACTCCTTGGGAGGACGTGGATCCACACGGTAGGAGCCATTCCCTCTTCTCTCTACCAGATAATCAAGTTTATCCAGGATGACCACATGGTCGTGATCCCGTCAAAAGAGTTGGCGAGTACTATCGGGGACGTCCAGGAGCTAGGACAGGGCATTGTCTTCATGACATATCAATTTGAGCAGGTTAATTCTATCGCCCAAATAGAAGAACAGAACAAGAAACAGCTACCGCCATTTGTCAGAATGATGGCCAAGATAAAATACCAACCCGGGTCAGGCCTGGGAAACAAGAATCAAGGAATGAAAAAGAGATATTTACCTCCTCGCTACACTCTGTCCTTTGGATTGGGTTACAAGCCTAAGTTTGAGGACTATCTCTCCAAGCTAACACGGAAGAGCAGCCGGTCTGCGAAACCAGAACCCCGACCCCACATCTCCATAACTTTCCCAATTAGAACCTTCAATCTTACCCCGATACCTCTATTGCACCAGTTGCCTTAACACCCCATCTCAGTGCTGAATCTTCAAGAATTCCAGATCCATAAATTTTCAGCATAGCCCAAATGTTTAATGAGCTGACTGTCGAAGATGCTACCGATGCAGAGTATCCAGTGGGAGAGCAGGTCTGCACCCTCTCCAACAGTGCCGAATCATCGTCCAGTTGCCGGCCACTAATCCATTGGTGGACCAAGGCTCTCACTATTGAGGTCATTCAGGGCCGGGGTAAGCATAGTGCAGGATAGGTTGGTCCAAGCTGGCAATGACCAAGCATCACCCTTCTCCTCCATCTATCTCTCTTTTGCTCTCATTGTAAAATCCAAATGTCAGGCCACTGTCGGCCTCCTTTTGTTTAAGTCATTTTTGTAAACAGACAACTATTTTGTCAATGAAAATCAGATGTTTTGACTCAAAATCATGTTTTCAAAAACAAACATTTCATATCGGCTGATGACGAAATCACACGGACTCTTCTCCTGGAAGGCCTAGTGTTCTGAAGCCAACAAAAACAACGAAAAACATAAGCATGCTAAACTTAAGCCAATTGATTTGCCTGAAAATCACCTCTGATAGGGCTACCCCTCAAACCCTCCTTGAACTTTCCGAAGTGGAGTATGACTCAGAACAAGAAGAGGAACCGCCTTAGGAGATTCTGGACCTCCAAGAACACAGTGAAGGGTTATTACAGTCGAACATGGAGGACATCGAGACAGTGAACCTGGGATCCATGGATAATCCTCAGTTAGTCAAGATCGGCACAACCATGAGCACGTAATAGAGAGTAGACATGATCAGCTCCCTAAGAAGCTACAGTGACTTCTTTGTCTGGTTATATGCAGACATGCCCAGCCTGGACCCAGCATTGGTAGTACACAGACTGCCCCTGAACCTAGAAGTCAAACCAGTTAAGCAAAAACTGAGACGGATGAGGCCCGAATAGTCACAGAAGGTCAAAGAAGAGGTAAAGAATCAGATCGAAGCAGGCTTCCTAGTAGTAGCAACCTATCCTAAGTGGTTAGCCAACATTGTACCGGTACCCAAGAAGGACGGCAAGGTCTGGATGTGCATCAACTACCGGATTCTGAACAAGGCAAACCCTAAAGACAACTTTCCTCTCTCGCACATCGACATTCTGGTCGACAACACTACAGGACATGAGACGCTCTCATTCATGGATAACTTCTCCGGATAGAACCAAATCAGAATGGTGGAGGAAGATATGGAGAAGACCTCCTTCATCACCCCTTAGAGCATATTCTATACAAGGTGATGCCCTTCAGACTCAAGAATGCAGAGGCGACCTACCAGAGGGCCATGACGGCACTGTTCCCTGACATGGTCCACAAGTCGACTTAAATCTATGTGGATGACATGATCGTCAAATCTCCAACTGTCAGGCAACACCCTGAAGACTTGAAAAGACTATGTGATAGACTCAAAGAGTCCAGCTTGAGACTAAATCCAGCCAAATGTGTATTTGGGGCCTCATCAAGAAAGCTCTTGGGCTTCATAGTCAGCAAAAGAGACATCGAGATCCATCTAGCCAAAGCTAAGGCTATCATCGAAATACCAACTCCCCAAACTGAAAAGGAAATCCACTGGTTCCTAGGTAGAATTCAGTACATCAACCGATTCATCCCTCAGGTCACTCCGATATGCGAGCTGATTTTTAAACTTGTTCGGAAGAACGTGCCTACAGTCTGGACAGATGAGTGCCAAGAAGCCTTTAACAGAATAAAGCAGTATCTTCTCAATCATCTAGTACTTGTGCCTCCTACACCAGGACAGCCACTAATACTTTACATCTCAGTACAAGAGACTTCCATGGGGTGCGTCCTGACACAACATGATGAGACAGGCAAAACAGAGCAAGCCATCTCCTACATCAGTAAGTGCCTGTTAGAGTATGAAGAGAGGTACAACCCGCTCGAGAAAACTTGTCTGGCATTGGTCTGGGCTACTCAACGTCTTCGGCACTATCTAATTTCCTACCCGATAATCTTGATCTCCCTGATGGACCCACTCAAATACCTATTGGAAAAGCTAGCTACTACTGGGAGGATAGCCCGATGGCTCATGATATTGTCTGAATTCGATATCACATACATGACTCAGAAGTCAATTAAGGGGCAGGAAATTACAGATCACCTGGCCCACAGTCCAGCACAAGACTATATTTCAGTGCATGATCAGTTTCCAAATAAAGCCATCCAGTATACAGAAGCGGAAGAGCAAGAGTACTTTGGCTGGGACCTGTACTTTGACAGAGCCACTAACAATCATGGGCATGGGGCAGGAGCAGTCTTAATCTCACCTAAGGGAGCACACCTCCCTATTTCAGTCAAACTAAAGTTCAGATACTCAAACAACGAAGCAGAATATCAGCCATGCATAGCCGGACTAAAAGAAGCCCTAGACATCGGGATTGAAGATATCGACGTCTACGATGACTCGTCTTTGGTAATCTGTCAGGCAAATAAATCGTGGGCCATCCAAGAAGCAAGGCTAGTCCCATACTTGGCCTACCTCAATGTAGAACCCTAGAACTTTTGTATATACCTTGGGAGGTGTGTCAAGGCATGAGACATATGTAATCTCAAAAGAATTCATGAAATGAGAATTTGAAGCTTTGAGGAATTTTTCTAAGAATGCTATTATTAATTAAATTAATTATTTAAAAATATCTATAAGTCTCGAAAATGTCCTAGGCAAGTTTAGGAGAGATTAGAATACAAGAGGAAAAGGTTCAAGTAGTAAGAATTGGTGAAAAGTGAACTCAGCAGTAGATTTACAGAGCAACCGATCGCTCGGTCTTGAGTAGCGATCGATCGGAGGCTATCGACTGGTCAACTTTTTTGTATGGAGAAATTTTTCAGAGAGCATGTTTTTGACCGGTCGCTCGGTCAAGAACACCGGTCGCTCGGTAGGCAACCGATCGATCGGTCATAACAACCGATCGCTCGGTCTTCGCATTTTTGCAGAAATTTCAGTAAGGGCTATTTTATCTTTTGGGGGTTAAACCCTTTCTTATAAGGCTTGCTCGAGCCTTTAGGGCTTCATTCACTATACTTAGAATATTTTGAGAGAGAGGGAGAGAGAAGAAGAGGATTTTCTCCTAGGGCATCCTTGGTCAAGAGATTAAGGGTTTGAACATCCAAGAAATCTTCACAAAGTTGGTTCTCCTTCCAAGCCAAGCCTCAAGCACGTGTGGAGCTTCTCCTCCAAAGCTAGGGCAGCGTTTCCACGGTAATTCAAGGGGGTTTCTTCCTCCACTCAAGCCTTCTTCAAGCAAGGGTTCTTCCCTACCATTTGGGGTTTTATTTCAAGGTTTCTTCAAGGTTAAGCCTTGATTCAAGGTTAGTACACCCTACTAACTTCCCCTAGCAATAATCTAGTTATCTTGAATGTGAAATGTGATTCCTGCTATTATGTTTTCCTTCCCTATGAAATGTAGCATCTCCAATAAATATAAATAAGATAAGAAAAGGGTATGGATGTGTATGAGGTGTTGATTGAGACGATGAGATGCCGAATGTATGATGTATGATATGTGTGGTGTGTGGAATGGAACATGGAGGATGAGCATTTTACCAATAATGAACTTACCTTGATGGGTGGATGGAACACATGCACTAAAAAGAAGAAGATGAACTATTGAGGAACATTGTAAGTTTTGTGTTGGACAAAATGCCTAAACTATGAATAAATGACTAAAATGAATAAATGGAAGTAGGCCCTATGCATGTGCTCTTATGAATGATGAATTGATCAAATGCAATGTAGATTACTCAAGTTACTTATGCTTATACTATGAATTGAATTGTGATGTCATGTCTCTCTTGTTATCTGCATTCCCATGATTGTCACCACTGTCACGTACACGAGCACGCATGTTTGCATGAACTGAGATTTCAAGAGCACGTGCATATAATAATCAACAAGAAAACATTGCATATCAAGGAGGTTGGTAGCCCAGGGACATTCGGGTACTAGCCTCTGGCTCACAAGAAAACTGAAATTACTACATGTCAAGGAGGTTGGTAGCCCAAGGACGTTCGAGTACTAGCCTCTGGCTCACAAGAAAACTAAACAAGTAACTAAAATCAAGCATACGTCAAGGAGGTTGGTAGCCCAAGGACATTCGGGTACTAGCCTCTGGCTCACAAGAAAACAATATGTCAAGGAGGTTGGCAGCCCAGGGAGGTTCGGGTGCTAGCTTCTGGCTCACAAGTAAATAAAACATGTCAAGCAGGTTGGTAGCCCAGGGACATTCGGGTAC
Organism: Tetracentron sinense; assembly: GCA_015143295.1. Taxonomy (NCBI): domain Eukaryota; kingdom Viridiplantae; phylum Streptophyta; class Magnoliopsida; order Trochodendrales; family Trochodendraceae; genus Tetracentron; species Tetracentron sinense. Next base: position 1,692,437 of record CM026568.1, on the reverse strand, counting down.
TAGCCTCTGGCTCACAAGAAAATAATATGTCGAGGTTGGCAGCCCAGGGAGGTTCGGGTGCTAGCCTCTGGCTCACAAGTAAATGAAACATGTCAAGGAGGTTGGTAGCCCAGGGACATTCGGGTACTAGCCTCTAGCTCACAAGAAAACCATATATCAAGGAGTTTGGCAACCCAGGGAGATTCGGGTGCTAGCCTCTGGCTCACAAGTTACAAGATGCAAGTTTACAAGATGATGACAAGGCATTCATGCATGCACGCATACATGATTTCCTCAAGCTATACTGAGACATGAAACGGATTTTCAAGCATGAATTTTATCAAAGTTTTTGCATTCATGCACGCATATCAAGATGATTGTATTGTACCATGTTTAACATTGTTTCCTTGTGATGTTCCTCTTACTGCTCTGAATTGTATTACTGTTGTTGTGTTTTATTATTGTCATGGTTAGCTAGTAGCTTGTACTCGCTGAGTATTCCATGCTCAACCGTACTTTCATGTCGGCAGGTACTGAGGGAGCCCTTGACCCGGAGCCTTGGGTCGAGGAAAAGTACATAGAGGAGAGAGAGCCGTCTATTCCACTACAGTCTCAGGCGGACCAAGACCTCGACGTGTGGCCGTACCTCGACTACTGTTGAGGGGAGAGTACGAGAGGGTTTGTGTATTTTGATATTTTGATAGGTGGGCCTGTCCACCTTAGACTTGGATCTGTTTGATGTATGTTTTCACTTGGGATACAAACTTATAAAGAAAAGAAAAAATTTAGTTTACGCTTCCGCAACCTATGCTTAGCTTCCACGCTCTGATTTTCATTATGTTAGTCTTATATTCACCTAGTTCATTACAGGATGGTTTGACAGGTACGTATAGTCACACCTAAAGTATCCCTTAACTCCTATGAGGTATTTTGGGGCGCGACACTCAATGTGCTAATCACACAGTTCAAAAGAATCAGCTTCAGTCACAGGTCCAGGAACCACAACAGATTCGCCGAGGCACTGGCTACTCTTGCTTCCATGGTTCAGATCCCCACATGCATCATGCTCTAGCCAATCGAGATTCAGCAGTAGGATCGGCCTGGCTATTGCCTTTAGATTAAAGAGGTATCAGACAATAAGCCTTGGTACGCAGACATCAAGCAATATCTCGATGATGGGGCCTTCCCACTCGATGCTACCAAAATAGACCGCCAAGCAATCAGAAGACTGACCATTCAGTTCATCCTCTCTAGAGGAATATTGTACAAAAAGGCACCGAACCTAATCTGGCTTAGATGCCTAAATATCAGTGAAGCAGCACAACTAGTCAACGAAGTTCACGGAGGAACTTGCAAACCACACATGAACGGATTAATGTTATCAAGAAAATACTCAGACTGGGCTACTACTGGTCCACAATGGAATCCGACTGTTGCAGGCATGTGCATAAATGCCATCAATGCCAAGTCTATGTCGACAAGGTCAATGCACTGCCAACCAGGCTACACAACCTCACTACTCCTTGGCCATTCTCAGCTTAGGACATCGGTGTCATTGGACCCATAACTCTGAAAGCATCAAATGGATACCGCTTCATTCTGGTAGCAATCGATTACTTTACAAAATGGGTTGAGGCAGCCTCTTATTCCAACATCACAGCCTCTGTGGTTTAGCGATTTCTGAAAAAAGGATATCATCTGTCGGTTCGAAGTCCCGTATGAGTTGTAACGGACAATGCTCTCAAATTTTGCAACAAATGGATGACTAATCTCTGCCAGAAATTCAATATTCAACATCACAACTCTACGCCATACAGGCCACAAAAAAATGGTGCAATTGAAGCCGTCAACAAGAACATGAAGAAAATCATAGAGAAGATAGCAACCAATTACTCTGCCTGGCACGAGATGCTACCATACGCACTCATGGCCAACAGAACATCCATCCGAACTTCAACTAGGGCAACACCATTCTCTCTGGCCTATGGTATGGAAGCATTCCTCCCCATCGAAATACAAGTTTCATCACAGCTTGCTAATCTCTTAGTAGACTATTTTTCATCATAAACTCAATAAAGACATTAGTAACATAAATCACATTCTATTATTATGTTATCATCAAAATCAATATGGAGACCTAAGGTGAAAACTTATAGGCTAACAAAGAATTCTGAGGAGTTCTTCCGAAGGAAAGACAGTGGCCTAGGGAGAGACATCGCCAAAGGATAGTCTAGTGGCTCAGCTGAAGAGGGATCCGGATAAAAATTTATGCGGAAACTGGATCCCCTAGATCTTAACACCATAAAAAGCATCAAAATTATCTAAGAGTTTTAGTCATATCACCTCGATGAATGTTTTTCACCGGTGTAACTTAATCCACTCGAACCGTCAGAACTCTTTGTAGAGATTTCTCCGAAAAAATACTAGAAGCTCGATCCTTGTTCTTCGCTATCCCCACGAAGCTTTAGAATCTCTTTTGGAATTATAGAAGCAAGAGGAAGAAGATGGATCAATGGTGTAGACCTTCTATCACCAATAATACTAAGGTTCAAAACCCTAGGGGTCTCCCCTAGGGCTCACAGTTTGGAGAGAGAGAGGAGATGAGAGAAAAAATTCTGGAGAATTCTACTTAATGGTCTAGGGTGTTGGGGTATTTATAAACTAGGATCTTATCCTAATCCTACTCCAACTTGATCTTATCTAGTAGGATTTATTAATTAACAATAACTCTTATTATTAATTAAATAAACTCCTACTTAATCTATAACTACTTTAGTTATAGTAATCCTATTAATTAAAGAGTCCCTATTATAATAGCATTTCTTAATTAAAAGGGATAAGTCAACATCCTACACCAAAGTAGGAAACCTAGTCAAACTAGGAATCTACAAGGGGGGTGTGACCTTCTATGGGGCACGGGATTTGAGGAGTTAAAACTCCTTATTGTAATCTAATTACAATAACATCTTAATCCTAATTGCAATCCAACACTTAGATTTTAATTCCATAATAAAAGGAATTATATTTCAATAATTATTCAATTAAACAACTCCCAATCCAATTAGGATTCCTCAAGTGGGCACCCCACCCTAGGGTTTAAACTCATGGGCTTTGGCCCATTTTAAAGGTTCATTTTAATGGGTTTATGGATATGGGTCAAACCGATTTCCCTTTTAATTATGTTAATCAAATAATTACTAAAATAATCCCTTAGTTTAAATTAACAATTTAAATAATAGATTAGCTATTAATCTATTTAATTAAATGATTAAATTTTAATCACTTAAAATAATTGATTAACTTTTAATCAATTATTGAGCTTGTATTTCTTATGTGAGCACCTCCACAGATTGCTCTGGGACATTCTTACCCTGGCTTATCCAATGTTATCTCATTAACCCTAAATGGGAATTACATCGGAATTGCAAGTGATGTGAGATATCCATGTTGCAATTGAATCCCGGTGTATGAAGATTAACCATTACGGATCCCGCCACATGAACTTTTAAATTCGATTTATTCTTCCAAATACATTATCCCTAATGGGCCTTTGAGATTGACATACTATCTAACCCACAGCCCATTGCAAATCATCCGGATTTTCAAGACTTATGATTAAGCCATGAAAAACAATTTCTCATGAAAAACATTTTGAAAAAATCATTTTATAATTATAATACCTTTTAATAAAAGTATATTTCAAAACTTATTTTGTTTTCAAAGCGCAGGATTTGAACTTAATCAACTGTCTTACCCGGAACTTGGATAATCTCTCAAATTAATGAGCATGGATTTCTTGTTTCAAATTCATCATGACTCGAACAAATTTCTGACTATCCAACTGTCACTGTATTGTATTCCCTAAGTTAGAAAATACGTTGGTGGAATCAAAACAGTCAGATCACTGCCCAGTCATAGATGAACTCATCAGATCTAAGGATCATTGAAACCGTTCAATGTGAATGAGAGACCAACTATCTGATAGTATGTTTATGCAAGAGGTCTCTCATTGAATACAATCAGTCAGTGTACATTTAAGCACCCATATGTTGATGTGTAGTATCCACTACAATAGTTCCAGATAGAACTACATCTCAACTATTGAGAACATCTTAGCATTCTGGTAGCCATATAAGTGAAGTGCCCAGCTTCACCCACAGCTGTGACTATATAAGGTATAAGGACCGGAAAGTTATATCTACCTGTGATAATCTAATCACATAACTTTCCTACAATATATCCTATAGACCTTTATCGATATCTCATATCGTATAAATCATCTCATGATCATGGTCAATTACCTATAATGAATACACAATAGATTAAGAAGAAGCATTTATTAATCAAATTAATAAGGTTCTAACAATCTAAATGACTTTTTCTGGGCATCATGTCCAACATCAGCACCACCTGAGAAGAGGGCCATGACTACTTCCTATCCAACTTCACAGCCAACATAGGCTCAGAGACTCCACAGGCATCGTAGGCCCCTCGTCCTACTACCACACAGGCTACCAGTGCAGCCCGCTTCTTTCACTTCAAGGCTAGGACTTTGCAGTCACTGTAGAGCCCCGGACCTTTTCACATTTAATGCATGACACTTTCGTTGCCATTTTGCCTTTAAAGAGGTATAATTAATAAATAAGGAAGAAATTGGAAATTCCGAACGTCAGAAATGTTCCTTTTCGAAGTACGAACCCAACGCAAGTTGAATCGTCAAAATCCGACGAGCGAGTCAAAAGATATGGCCAAAACAGTCTGGACCTGCAGGCAACCGATCGCTCGGTCCATGGAGCAATTGATCGGCCCAAAACCGATCGCTCGGAGGCTATCGACTGGTCAAGATTTTTGTATGGGGAAATTTTCCAGAGAGTAAAATTTTAACCGATCGCTCGGTCCTTGTATTTTTGTAGAAATTTTAGTAAGGGTATTATGGTCTTTTGGTCTGTTTACTCTTACCTTAAGAGTCTTGCCCGAGCCTTTAGGGCATCATTCGACACTTAGAGAGTTTGAGAGAATAGGAGAAAGGGGAGAAGGCGATTCCAACCTAGGGCTTGTCTTTGGAAGAGAAATCAAGGGGTTTGTGAACCCACACTTAACTCAAGCCCACTTTTCTTCAAGATCAAGGCACAAGCTCGTGAGGAGCATCTCCTCAAGCTAGGGCAGCAACTCACGGTCGTTTTTGGAAGGGGATTTCTTCCTCACTTGATCAAGGTCGGTACTTCTTGCTACCCTCCTAGTTATAGTTCTTCCTTTCCTTTATTTTCTTTGTGTTCCTTTATATATCCATGTATTATGAGATGGGTTGTGAATGGTGAATGGTGAATGGTGAATGGAGATGAACGTGGGCGATTGGATGCCGTGTGTATTGATGTGATGGATGAACGGGGAGGGCATTGTATCCATAATAAACACACATTTATGATGTGAGTAAACTCACCTAGAAAAGCATGATTTAGGTTTAAATGAATAATGAATAATGAACACACCATGTTTGATGAAATGCCAAGGTGAATAAAGTGAGTTGTAAATTAGGAAATGCATGCCTAATAAATTATGGATATTGCTAGGGCCTATGATAGTGTGTTTTCTTGCTTTCCCTAAATGATGTGAATATTACATTGCTCAATCATTGATGTTATGTGTTGTGAATTACCCAAATGTCATATTTAAATTTAAATGCAAGTATGTACACGATTCCCACGAGCATGGCATGCATGACATGATTTACCGTGGTTTTCAAGAACATGATTAGAGGTGGGACATATCCTATGATATGTTTTACCTCGCTCTTCACAAGAAAATAAGAACCAACATTCCACGAGGGGTCTCCCCTCACTCACAAGTGCATATCATGAAGAAGGGTCTCCCTTCCCTCGCAAGTACATACATATCATGAAGAAGGGTCTCCCTTCCCTCTCAAGTGCATTGCATAAAGAAGGGTCTCCCTTCCCTCTCAAGGCATCTCTCAAGCGCATCTCACAAGGATATCTCACAAGTTACATGATCACAAGCAAGCACGCATGACATGCATGACATGACATGTACGACACGCTCGACAAGATCAAGCAAGACAAACACGACAAGCTTTCAAGTACGAAAAGATATTTCAAGCCAAGTCAAGTGCACGATGTTTTCAAGAGGTTTTATCGGCTTTCTACGAAATACAAGCATGATTATAAATTGCTTTACTTCCTTGTATGATGTGAATTGTTTCCCTCTAACATATATGAATTGCTCCTGAATTATGTATTGCCATTTTATGCTATGACTATTGGTTAGTATTTGGTACCCGCTGAGTATTCCATGCTCAGCCGTACTTCTTATGTCGGCAGGTTCTGAGGGAGCTGCTGCCCCATTTGATGTTTGTGCTCCTGGTCCATGGGTGGAAGAGGAGTACGTCGAGGAGCCTTTGGAGGAACCTCCCGTAGAGGGTTATCAGTAGATGGTGTTAGATTCTGAGTGGATTAGCTGTGGGTGAGCATGAGTGATTATATCTATGTATTTTGGCGGGCATGTCCGCACTTTCTTTGTTTTGAATTCTTTGTATTAAAACTTGGACCATGTGTATATACTTAGAGGTTTGTTAGACTTCCGCTGTGTTTTATAGTTATGTTTCTGCTGTCATCCTCTATTGTATATGCTCTGTGGGTTTTTGCAGGTTGGTTTGTCAAGCAAGTCATGTAAGCCATGATTAGTCGTCCAAAGTTCACTCTAACTCCTAGGGTGGGTTTTGGGTCGCGACAGTCACAGCGGGCGAAAGCATACCGGAGATTTTTGAAATCTCTCAAGAGGGTGCTTTCACTGTGGCCGCCAGGGACACATGGTCAGGGAAAACCTAGGCCGACAACCTTCATTCCACCTCAGCCTCAGGGGAGTAGACCTTTAGTCAGGCAGGCTTCTAAGCAGGGATCTTCTCAAGTCTCTAGGCCTCCACAACCCACTCATCCACCTCATCAAGCGAATCAGGGCAGGGTCTTCGCCATGACAGAGCAGGATGCACAAGCGTAAGATGATGTTGTGCAAGGTACGCTCAAGTTTAAGTTCTCGAAGTTAAAAATTATAAATAGTATGTGATTGATTGCTAAGTCATGTACGAACATGTTACCTATATGTTATGTGTGATTTTATGTACTTGTTTGATGGAAGTTAGCTTTAATGCTCAGACACCTTATTGATAGAGGATTGCCTAGCTCGGGTTTTGATCAATACAGGATCGACACATTCCTTCGTATCACCCAGTGTCGTGAAGGTTTTCTCTCTGATCCGACCAGCTAGTTCAGGAGTTATCAATTTTGACTCCACTCAGGAAGTCGATGAATGCAGACAGAATGTATCAGGATTGTATAGTGCAAGTTGGGCAGCACAAGCTGTTGGCCGATGTGTCAGGCAGAGTAATTGGAGGCACAAGACTCCTTAGTCATCTTGGGGATGGATTGGCTCTCGACTCACCACGGTCATGTGGCGTGCTTCGAGAAGATGGTGAACTTCCAGCCTGTTGGGGAGAAGCCATTTTATTTTAGAGGGTTGCGAGGAAGGGACATCACACGGTTGGCTGCTCTTAGTCTCTCGAGCTTGGAGGCACAAGACTCCTTAGTCATCCCAATTGTGAGTGAGTACTTGGACGTTTTTCCCGAGTAATTGTTGGGATTGTCTCCTGATCGGGTGATAGAGTTCGCCATTGAGTTGGCTTCAGGCACTGATCCAATTTTTAGGGCTCCATATAGGATGGCCCCTATTGGGCTTAAGGAGTTAAAAGAGCAGATCGAAAAGTTACAGGGCCTTGGCTTCATCCGACCGAGTGTTTCACCATGGGAAGCCCCTGTGCTCTTTATGAAGAAGAAGAAGGATGGATCGATAGGATGTGCATTGATTATAGGCAGTTGAATAAGTTCACAATCAAGAATCGTTATCCACTTCCTCAGATAGATGACTTGTTTGACCAGCTGAAAGGAGTGAAGTTCTTCTTAAAGATTAATCTTCGATCCGGATACTATCAGTTGAAGATTAAGACTAAAGACGTTCCCAAGACTACCTTTAGGACTCAGTATTGGCATTAAGAGTTCCTAATCATACATTTTGGTCTGACGAACGCACTGGCGGCTTTCATGGATCTGATGAACTGGGTGTTCAGACCATCTCTTGATCAGTGTGTGATTGTGTTTATTGATGATATCCTTGTGTATTCCAGGACATGGGATGATCATGTGAGAGACATCAACCTTACATTGTAAACTCTTTCGAGAGCATAGCCAGTATGCTAAGTTGAGCAAGTGCGAGTTTTGGTTGGAGAGTGTGGCATTCCTTGGTCATGTGGTATCTATCGAGGGTATCTCAGTTGATTCTACGAAGATAGAGGTAGTGAAGAACTGAGAGAGACCTAAGAGTGTTACCGAGATCCACAGTTTCCTCAGTCTGGTAGGGTACTACAGGAGGTTCGTAGAGGGATCTCTAGCTTAGCGGCATGGCTTACAGATCTCACGGGTAAGAATACTAAGTTCACCTGGAGTAACAAATGCAAGAGTAACTTCACAGATTTAAAGGACATATTATGGCCCCTATTCTCACAGTTCCATCTGGGAGCGGTGGTTTCATAGTAAACAGTGCTGCTTCGTAAATCGGGTTAGGATGTATTCTAATGCAGCACGAGAAGGTCATCGCCTATGCTTCCCAACAGTTAAAAGATCACAATAAGAACTATCCTACACATGACCTAGAGCTTGAAGCGGTTGTCTTTGCTCTGAAAATTTGGTGTCACTACCTTTATAGGGAACTGTTCGATGTGTTCATAGATCACAAACGCTTCAAGTATCTGTTTTCTAAGAATGAACTGAATTTGAGGCATCATAAATAGGTGGAGTTCATGAAGGATTATGAGTGCTCTATCCAGTACCACCTGGGTAAAGCAAACGTGGTGGCAGATGCTCTGAGTAAGAAGTCTTCTAGGCACTTGGCTCGCATGATGGTCCATGAGTGGAAGTTGTTAGAAGAGTGTCTAATAATGCGACCAGCTTCAGTATTTCTACCTATGGGCCAGTGATGGCGAACTTGAAAGTCAGGCCAAATATAACTATTGGATCCAAGAGTTGCAAAGTTCATTAGCCAAGTTGCTTGCTTACCAAGACAAGTCGGTGAGTAGTGGCAGTCAAGATTTTGCTTTGAATGGTGATGGTTCCATCTCATTCAAAGGCAGGTTGTGTGTTCCCACCATTTTAGAGTTGGGACTTGAGATCTTGGACAAGGCCCACCATTCCAAGTACACAGTGCATCCTAGGGGTACGAAGATGTACCACAACCTGAAGAGACATTTCTGGTGGCAGAACATGAAGAGGGAAGTGGCAGAGTATGTGACTCATTACTTGGTGTGCCAGTAGGTTAAGGCCGAGCATCAGAGGCCTGCAAGTCTCTTATAGATTCTGGAATGGAAATGGGAGAATATATATATGGACTTCGTAGTTGGTTTTCCACGAAAGGAAAAAGGCTCTGATGCTATATGGGTTGTAGTGGACAGGTTGACAAAGTCTGCACATTTTTTTCCTTATCGTACTACATCCAGTTCGAGCCAGCTTCTATGTCAAGGAAGTGGTTCATTTGCACAAGGTGCCAGTTACTATTGTATTTGATCGAGACCATAGGTTTACTTCCAAGTGGAAGAGCTTTCAAAGTGCTATAGGTTTTCGGTTAGACTTTAGCATCGCCTTTCATCCTCAGACTGATGGGCAAACCGAGAGGGTAAACCAGATTATAGAGAACATGCTCTGAGAATGCATGTTAGACTTTCAAGGCAGTTATAAGGCACTTATCGTTGGTTGATTTCGCCTATAGCAATAGCTACCAGGCGAGCATCCAGATGACACCTTTCGAGGCCTTGTATAGGAGAAGTTATCGAACTCCTCTATACTGGGATGAAGTTGGTGAGCGGAAGGTACTGGGTCCTGAGTTGATCAAGCAAATCGTTGATAGGGCTAAGATCATCAAGGATAGATTGAAGGCTTCCCAAGAGAGGCAGAAGGGCTATGCGGACACTCGCCATAGGAACTTGGAATTTCAGGTGGGGGATCAAGTCTTTGTGAAGATTTCTCCGAGTCAGGGAATCATGAGGTTCTGCAAGAGGGGGAACCTTAGCCCGAGGTATGTGGGACATTTTGAGATTATCACTAGGGTGGGTGTGGTTGCTTATCGGGTCGCCTACCTACTCACATGGCGGCGGTCCACAACATCTTTCATATTTCCATACTCAGGAAATATGTTTCGGATCCCTCACATGTTATCAATCTCGATTCTGTGGAGATTTGTGAGGATCTTACTCTGGTGGAGCAACCAGCTCAGATCTTGGATCGTAGAGATCAAGTCTTGCACACTAAGACGATTCCTTTAGTCCTCTTAAAGTGGCAGCATCATTCTGCAGAAGAGGCTACATGGGAGCGAGAGGCCGAAGTGAGGAAAAAGTGTCCTCATTTGTTTGTATAGTTTTCTTTTCATTGGTTTTCATGTATTTTGTTCTTTAATATCCTCTTGTATCGTTTTAATTTTGGGGACGAAATTTCTGTAAGGGGGGAGGATATAGAACCCCAGATCTTGGATTCACTGTGAGGTAAATAGTGTCTTTGAATAGTGTTGGAATGGCCAAGAGGCCTTCCTCCTTGTATATTGATGTTTGATAAATGAAATGGGGTTTTAATATAAAATGAAAGAGTTATGGGTATTTGAGAATGGTCCTAGTGGTGTTGGAACAAAAATGGAAACACTCTAAATATCAAAAGATGGAAAAATGAAAGAACATGGGAAAATGGCAAAAATGCACAAAGGCCGGTTGACCACCTGTATGGAAGTGGCCCAAAACAGGGCCACAGTAGGATGTTTGAGAACTGCGGTCGACCGCTCCTCCCAACCGGTCGACCGACTGTCTCCGAAATGGGGATTTCAGGGGGTTTACACATGGCCAGTCGACCACCCCTCCTAGCCGGTCGACCAACTGTGGGTTTTCTAGGCTAAATTGCCTGGCCGACCTACTTTATGCTTTATGAAATATTTTGAGGGCCTTTTGGGTGTTTTACCAAACCCCAAAGGGTCTATATAAACCTCATTTCGTGGGGTTAGAGCTTCACAAAGCTCTTGGACTTATTCGAAGAGAAAAATGAGAGAGAAAAGAGAGAGAAGCTAGGGTTTTGGTGAGTTGTTCTTGAGTTGATTTTTTTGGTTCAAGAAGGAGTCCTTCTTGTTACCTCGGTGTTTCTCAAGTGCTTGACCAAAGGGAATTGATCGTTGGAAGGTAGATACACTCTACTATGTATTATCTTATAATTTCCATTGAAAAACCATGATAAACCATATGCTTTGAGATAAGAAAAAAGTAGAAAATCCTTCTAGCTTTCATTGTATTGATGTCATAATTAAAACAAATGATAAAAGTGATATTTCTATAGAAACCATGTGTATTAGACTATGTGTGTGTCATGTGATAGGTTTCAATGAAATTGAATAGCATAAGCTATGTGTTATGTGTTTACCATGTTCACTTTAAATCGTATATGTGCACGTGTATTTCATGATCGGATTTCTCATGTGTATGTGTATGGAAAAAGAGTAAAATGAAATGATGTTAAACAAGATAAGTGTATTGCAAGTATAGAAATGGACTTCTACCAACCTAGGTAAAGCATTAGTCATATGATCTCAAATGAAGCTATGTGTATGGCTAGAATGCAAATGGACTTCTACCACTCTAGGTAAAACATTTGGCATTTGTTTCGAGTAAACTATGTGCAAAGATATCCACGGGGAGGTGGATGAAGCTGCTAATGGACTTCTATCACTCTAAGCAAAGCATTATGCATGCTCAATGTGTATGTGAATGCTAATGGACTTCTACCATTCTAGGTAGAGCATTAGTCAAGGTCATGTGTACACTCTCATGAAATTCATGTATAAAGCAACTGAATGTTCCATGTGTAAAGTAAAAGAGATAAAATAAAATAAAAGAAGAATGTGATTTGTAAGATAAGTGCATGTGTTTTTACCGTATCATACATGTGTATTTGAAAAGAGGTTTCCTTATGCCTTTCAGTCAATGTGTATCATATGAATTGCCTATGTGAAAACATGTGATATTATGGCATATTATCTAGTGGTTTGTATACATTAAGTATTTCATGCTCAACCAATTTGTTATCATCGGCAAGTCCATTTGATGTTGCTCCCGAACCATGGGTTGAAGAGTACTACGAGTCTGAGCCTATGATGGATCATCCGCTCGATGACTGTTGAGAGGCGTGAGGGAGTGATATGTTGTATTTTGAAGCGGGGAATGTCCGCTTTATACTTATTATTGTGTTTACATTCTATTGGTTCAGACTTGAATACATATACCGGTTTAATATTAGAAATTTTCAGTTTTCACTAAATGTTGTCTTATGTATTTAACAGGATGGTGTGATATGATTTAGGTTAGGGGTCAAAAGTATCCTAAACTTCTAAGGAGTATTTTGGGTCGCGATAGGGGCAGTCGACCAGTCTTTTCAAAAACCCTACTATTTTGCTAGTTTTTGGCAAAACTTCATACAGTCGATCGACCGGCTGGGAGGGTACGGTCAGCCAACCTTGGTAAAAACCTATTGTGGCCCATGTTTTGTGCCACATTCCATACATTCGGTTGACCGGCTAGGAGGGCGGTCAACCGGCCACTGAACAGAACACACTGTGGCCCATTCTTGGGCCACTTTCATACAGTCGGTCGATCGGTCACTACAAAACTTGGCCATATACCCAAATTTACTCCATTTTTCACACTTAGAGTGTTTCCACTCTTCCTTTAGCTCTCTTAGAGTGTCTTCACTCTTTTACCTTAGCTTTAACACCCACACAACACATCTAGTTTGATTTCAAATTCTTTCATTCATAAATCATACGCCAAAAATACATAGAAGACCTTTAGACCTTAAAATCACTATTCACCGATATAATTCATAGACATTATTCACCGACTATGCAAATGATTTCCGTGGTTCTACAATTATTAACCGGTCATCTTTCCAAATATTTCCATTTCATGAACATGATCATTTTTATCCATTGATCAGACATGCATGAATTCATGTGAGGAATTGAATAGAGTGATACATAATTTTGCAAGATTACAGTAGTGATGGTTCATTCATAACATAAAAAATATACTACATGATTCAACAGAAACTTAAATAACGAGACTCTACCTCATACAAGGGAATGTGGAAGATTGTTCCACTAATCAGAAGTTATTTATGCTACTCGTAGAGTTCAAAGTTCGATAATCTTGGTGTGGGGATTGCAATCAGCGGTATCCTTTTCTTTAAAACAAGCCCAAATTCCTCAGAAAAATCCATCTCTGTTCCTTTTGGCAATTTCCACTGAAATGAATGAAAGAGTGAAGCTAATACATACATTAGCATCTTCTCAGCTAGGTCCTACACACATCCTCCTGCCGGATCCGAATGGAAGATAATAAAATTGTTGCCACTATAATCACATATGTCAGTACCCTTTAAGAACCTCTCAGGCTGGAACCCTAAGGGATTGTTCCAAATCTTAGGGTCCCTATGGATAGCCTACACGTTCAGAAAGACTCTGGAACCCTTATGCCATGTTTGGTTGTTGAGAATATAGGTGAAAACATGGAAAAGAAATGAAAATTTTGGATTTCTAATACAAGTTTTAGTTGTGTTTTGCCCAATTTTCTTTTCTTTTCCATGTTTTCACTTATTTTCTCAACAACCAAACATAGGGTTAGTGTTCGGTTGAGGGGAATATGAAGGAAAGTGGGTGAAAGTGGGATTTCTCCCACTTTCACCATGTTCGGTTTGAGGGATTTTGAGGTAAAGTAAAACTTGAACTTTCTTAATAATGTCTAACTTTCTCTCATTTTCACCCAAACCTTATTCCACCAAAAAGCTGGAATTGTGAAAGAAAGTAAAGTAAAAGCTTCTAATTCCAAATCTACCCTTTTTTTGAACCCTATTCCTAAAAAGAGCAAAGGGTAATTTTAGATAAAATTTATATTTTCCCCTAAACTTTTCTCTCAAACCAAACACACAAGGGAATTTATACAATTCTTTCACTTTACTTTACTTCACTTCACTCTACTTTCTCCTGCCCATTTACCCCTCAACCGAACACACCCTTAGGGATGGTATAGCCGTCCACTACGCAAGATAGACCGCCGGGTGCAGAAGCAGTGTTTCTTTCACAATTGCATCCAAAAACTGGAACTTGGGCAGATGGGACTCTTCAATAATGTTGTTCATCCCTACCACATCATCCAGTTCTTCTTGGGCTCTGTTGTCTCTGGATTCTTCATCAGCTCTGCCATCACCTACTCCACGGTAGTCGAAGTCGTGTCAGCTGCACCGAGGAAAATGTCCAGTCAACCACGTTAGTCGTTAATAGTAGTAATGTACTCTACTTTTAACCCCTCATCATGATTTATGCAAAATTTAAGTGATATCATCATCATCACTATAGTCCCACCCTGAAGATGTTCCAACATTAGAGATCTTACTCTCAGATGATCTTTACCATCAGTTGTTTTTGGTTTATTACCATCAATTCTATGACATTCAATTGGAGGGCTATTATCTGCATAGAAGGACGATATAAAGCTTCTTAGACCACCTAGGGAGGAGAACGTCCTGGCCAAGAATCCTGTATTGACTAGGACGGTCTTGAAACGGTCTCTGACCTAGACCATCTCAGTAGCAAAGTCCCGGAAGGAATGACCAGAGCAATCCAAAATTTACCTTATGGAAGCGGTAATTTCCGAATCAGATATAATGGAGGGGTATTTCTGTCACCTAAAATCATGTCGTAGTAATTCCCAAAAGAAGTCAAATCCTCTACTAGCAAATCCGGTTATGACCCCTGAGGTCTAGCCGGGTGTTCCTTTTGACACCCCTTAATTGTGGTTAAAATTCACCTACCCTTAGGTTCACTCACCCATCCTTAGTTTTTTTTTTAATATAAATTCTTTTTTTAAAATTAAAAAACTGTTTTCAAGGTTTTTTTAATATTAAAATATTTTAAAAAATTATTAATATTTTAAAAAAAAAAACTAAGGATGGGTGGGTGAACCTTAGGGGAAGATGAATCTTAAACACAGTTAAGAGATGTAAAAAGGGACATGTGGCGACCTCAAGGGGTGATAACCAAATTTGGCCTTAATTGTGGTTACGATTCACTCACCCCTAGGATTCGCCCGCCCATCCTTGGTTTTTTTTTTTTTTTTTTTTAATATTAATTTTTTTTTTTAATTAAAAAAGAGAAAATACATTTACACCCTGGAGGTTTTACGAAAATACACATAGAGCCCTTTAGTTTTCAGAAAATATATTAGGTACTTAAGATTCACCCACCTCCTTGGTTTTTAGAAAAAAATAATAAAAAGTTATTAACCTTGGTTAAAACTTTCTAACTCCTAGGGTTAAAAAATTTTTAATATATTTTTCTAAAACTAAAGATATTTGAGTGAACCCTAGGGGTGGGTGACCTTAAACACAGGTAAAAGAGTGTAAAAAGGAACACGTGTCCCTTGAGGTGGCCACGTGTAAAAAAACCGATTAGGCCCCTGAGGTGGCCACGTGTAAAAAACCCACTTCGGCCACCTGAGGTGGCCACGTATCCCTTTTTACACTCCTTATAATTGTGGTTAAGGTCACCCACCCTAGGGTTCAATCAAATATCTTTTCTTTATTTTCAGAAAAAAAAATTAAAATTAAAAAAAATTAATCTTAGGAGTTAGAAAATTTTAACCAAGGTTAATGATTTATTTTTTTCTAAAAGTCAAGGAGGTGGATGAATCTTAACCACGGTTAAAGGTTTAAAAAGGAACATGTGGCCACTTAAGGGGGCCTAACCATTAGTTAATAACTGTGAACACGGGTAAGTGCCATTATTTTGAAAAGTAAAGTACGTAATGTATTTTCTCAAAATTGAGGGGTCAATGTATATTATTGCCAAATCCGGGGGGGGGGGGGGGGGGGGGGTGTAAATGTATTTTCCCCAATTAAAAACCTGCTTTTAACGTGGAAGTTTTGGGTAAATTGATGGTTGAAACAAAAGCTTCCACCCCTAGCCTAGCGCAATATGGTATGAGGTTGCTAAAGAAGTTTACCAGTAGTAAGGCCTTAATTTCCGTCATGGTCTTGAACCTTTCAGTATGTTCCTTCTCCTTGAGCTCCAAGAGGAACTGAAGAAAGTCCATGTTTCCTTCCTTGTTGTTGGGTGTCCGCTCTCCTTTTAGCCGTTGATCTATGATGGGATCGAAGAACCGATCGAGCCACAGAAAGAACTTCTTCGATCGTCGTTCTACACCTTGTAAATCAAAGGGTGCAAGAATGGTAAAGAGATCCGAGATGTTGGCTTTCCCCATCAGCTCAACAATTTCTGCTGCCACCTCCCGAAACTCAACCCTAAGACCACTCTCCTCACCTTCTTGCGAGCCACCCCACATGATGTTCATTACAAAGTCGAAGACGGTTAGAAACATCAGCTCGCTAATGTTTATGGCTGTACCGATCTTGTTGTTGTATATACCTCTTATAGCCTTCCGAACCTCGTGTCTCCGAACTGCATAGCAAGCTTCAAGACTTCTGGGATTCAGCATCTCACACGCACATCTACGCAACGTGCGCCAGTGTGGGCCATAAGAACTCCACGCAACGTCGGGACCACCATATGTTACTGTCAATGCTGCGATTGTTGGATCACGATTAGCAAAAGTTATATCTTGGTCCCTAAGGACCTCTTTCGCTAGAGACGGCGAACTCAGTATCACAACTAGTTTGTTTCCTAGCCGTAGTTTCATGATTGGACCATTTACGTTAGCCAATTTGGCAAATGACCAGTGGAGGTCGGTGTCCAGAAATGGAAGGTACCCGACTGATGGCAAGCCACGAGGGCCCGGCGGTAGTGGCACCATTCCCTTCCTCGGTATCTTGAACATCCAAATGCACCAGAATATCGCGACTGTCACAACCGGAAGCGTGACTACTGCTCGAGCGAGTTGGTCTTTCTGGTTGATACCCTCCCACCACCATGACTACCCTTCAAATACTATACTCGAAAGCTTATCTACACAAGATTTGATGTCATGCTTACTTCCCTGTAGATCTTCAGGAAATGTTGTAGAGACCTAGATCTTCAGGAAATGTTTTAGAGACCTATATATAGAATGTCGATTGGCCTTTCTCAGTTGTTCATCTTTGGTGTACAATTTAGGATCATGTACTGACAAGCCAAAAACTATACTGCAATTAAATTATTGCTTGATATTTTGTTGAGAATCCCAATATAAATCTTGAGAAGGTTGCAGAGCCCTAAATTATTGCTTGATATTTTGATGAGAATCCCAAATAAATGCAAAGCTACGTCTTCTCAAAATTATTGCTTGAAATTTTGTTGAGAATCCCATACAAATCTTTAGAAGGTTGCAGAGCCCTAAATTATTGCCTAATATTTTGATGAGAATCCCAAATAAATGCAAAGCTAGGTCCTCAAGCGTAAAAATATGTTGGGCATCAGACAAAACAATTCACCGTCCTTTATCTTACGCAATTCTTCTCCACCATCCATTTATTCTTTTAGCAGTCTTAAGAGTTTTATCTCCAAATCTATCGGTAAAGATTGCAGAAGAATGCTAGCCTTATGGTGGGTTCTAGAGAATGGCTGGGGCTTTTGGGAATGATAGACCCAATGGAAAAGATAAATGAGCACACACATAAAGACAAAACACAAGATATATACAAGATATATACGTGGTTCGATAATCTGTCTACATCCATGGGTCAAGATCCGATTATTTTTTCCTTATTTACAGAAACCTTGAGAGAACACATACAATAACACTATCCTCTCAGATTAAATCTCAACTCAAGTCCAAAGTCCCTTGTACACCCCACTCAACTCACCTTTTCAACGAAACCGAAGAAGAACCTCTATCTATCTTCAGTGCTTTCAATTGACCGGCATTGACCCATCGCGATTAGACAACACCAACGCTTTATAGTACCTGTTGTGAAAATTGGCCCATTTAACATAAACATCTATGCCCAACATCAGGTCAGGTGGGGTGGTTAGTTGAAACATATAAAACAAAGAGGAATATTCCCCTTGTTCGGTGGTGGAGGCAAGGAAACTGTCTCGGTAGCTAAAAGGTGAACATGCGTCCACTAGTCACTCTCACTGCTGCTAGCCATTGATGTAAACTACCACCGTCAATTCTAGAAAATTTATAATGTGATGGGGTAGCCTCCTTTACCCCATTTGTCGAGAACTCTGTGATTTCCTAAATCGGAACAATAAGGGATCAAAGACAGACATAAGCCATAAATGCACATGAATTAGATGGGGGTGCAAAGTAGACATAAGTTACATAACAAACATGACAAGGATAAAGAAGACATTACATAATGGTTGAATCTCAAAAAAACTCCATATGTTCTTGTTTGAATAAAAATTTCTCTTTAAACCCTTGGTTGAAATATAGGTAAAACATTACCTAGAAGGTTAATCAACATAAAGACCAGTCTCTTTCATTTTAAAATGACAATAATCAATCTGAGCAAGATCTGGTGATTGACCATATATCTCATTCAAGTAAAGGAAATATTTTATACATTTACACTAAATCTTTTTTTTATTTTAGAAGGTAACATTTAGTTATTTATACTAAATCTTAGTCTTTGATTCAGATAATTAGATTTTGTCTCCAATAGTTTCAACCTCCAGATCATTTTGTTTGGCAGAAAATCAAAGAATAAATTTCAGAAAAATCTGATTTGTTGTGTTGGTGAATAGCTGCGAAGATAGACAAGAGGAAAATCAGGGAGAATCTAATTAGAAGATAAACAAGAGGAAAATCAAAAAATAAAATTTCTCGTAGGGAGAGGTTCATCGTGTTGGCGGCTAGCTGTGAAGGAGATGGGAGAGGAAGAATCTGATTTGTTGCAGGATCGAGAGATCAGATTCCGACGCACTGCCAAATTCCACGAGAGAGAGAGAGAGAGACCTGCGTGTGTGTTTGCCAGTGGTGATGGAGAGAGCTAGAGATGAGAGCTAACCCCGATCAACAGAGGGACGAGCGAGGTAAGGCAAAGATGGGCCAAAAAAAAGTGCAGGTTAGGTTTTTTTTTTTTAAACTCCTTAACAGATTTCTCTTAACGGAAGGAACATGGCGTCAACTTTAGTGGACACGTGTTCACCTTTTAGCTACCGAGATGGTTTCCTTGCCTCCACCAACGACGAGGGGATTATTCCTCTTAATAGAAATAGAGAAGAAATAGGGAGTGGGGTTAGAGTTGCAAAGAGAAAATGTGGCTCTCTATTTTAGGAAACTCGCCATATTAGGGTAAAAGTAGGGAAATTTTAGAAATTTGGTTGGAGATGCTCTTAAACAACTAAAGTTACATTGTTGAACCCAACGGGTTGGAGACAGTTAACCATATTTAGACACGTGTTGGCCGGTGGGTGCGAGTGAACTCTCAATGGTTGTAATGATGTTAAAATATTGCCAAATAAAATGAGTAAATAGGGAGTAGGGTTGTAGTTTGAAGGAGAATATTGTGGCTCTCTATTCTAGTATTCTATGAAACTCTCTATTTTAAAGTAAAAAAAGGGCATATATGGTTAGGGATGCATTGAGTAGGGGTTACACGGTCACCACCATGTTGTCTAGCATCCGCCCGATGAATCCCTTCCATGTTTAGAATTTTCACATTCCCTCCAAAATTGGGTGATGCATATTTAACACGCCAAATTTCCAAGTTCTATGAACAAGAACACCGCAGACAAGCATCTATTGCGTTCTTAACTTGCAGCATCGATCGAGTTCGAAGCATCACCTTTGGGAGCCACCAACGAACAACAAAGTTGGAGATCTCTGTCTCGGGTTAAGGTGAGTACAACCTTCTAAGATTTTATGCTATTATCCGTTATCACCATCATAGCTAATCTCTACTTCAATCCCAACAACGATGGCTATGAATGGCTGTTCAGGGACAGACAATAGAAGTGTTTAACATCTTGAGTGAAAGCCAACCATGTAGATATATAGCCTTGGGTGACTAGGTTAAAGTTTGACCCATAAACAATCGGTGATGCGAGGCAGAGGAAACCTCCTAACGACCATTTCACTCCCCACGACCTGCATAAAAACTTTCGATTACGTAAATTCTAGAGGGATGCCTATTGCACACCAAAATACCACCTAGGAGTTAGGTGTGACTTTGTGTGTGACTAACTTATCATATCAAACCATCTTATATAAAACACACAAGGCAAACTATAGCGGAAGTGAATTTTCTAATAACATAAATCTGTGATATGTATTCCAAGAGTTTACACAGTGTAACAACAAAACCAAAAGTAAGAATGAACATGCCCACTCATCAAAAGTATATACATGTCACTCGCTCTCATCGCTCAATAATATGCCTCGTAAGGCCACCTGTCTAAATCCTTTCCCTCCTCGGGATAGTCACCTATAACGAGTAAATTTCGTTGCGTGTAAAATTGTCCTCATTGTTGTATAGAATTTTTATTTTGTGTGGGGGACTATCCTTCCAATTTGAGTAAACTTGGATTGCTAATTATCTTCCCGATTTGAGGAAGAACCTCTGATTAAGAAGAAGAAATTAAAAATATATATATATATATTTGAATAAAATATTTGTATTTATTCAACAGGGTTGCCTAGATCTCATGTAGGCATTACAGGATACCTCATAGATGTCTTTATGTCAATAAAATATAAAAAGAAAGAGAGGTGGTCATATTGAAGGGTTCACCTGATGTTCTCTATTGATGGGAGATCATTCTTCTTCCTCCTTGGTTCTTGTTTTTTTGCAAAAGAATGGAGACTATCTTTTGTGCTTTTCTTCTTGTGGTAGTCTTGTCTGTGTATTCTTTGTTCGTCTTCGTGGGAGTTTCTTGTGAGAAACTCCCTTTTTAAAGCTTTTGGAGAGTCTTTTTTGGACTCCCTTTTGACTTCCTATTTTTTTAGAGAATCAAAAGGTTTTCTCCTTTTCAGAGAGAGTCATCTGTCATTTGACAGTTGGTTTCTCTTATCTTAGAGAAACCTACTATGATTGGGAGTCATTTTTCTTGAAAGACTCCAAATTGGTTTTTCCTTTTTGGGAAACCTGAGAGGATAAGACATTTCCCTTTAAAAGGGAAAGAATCTTATCTTCCAAGAAAATGGGAGAGATTACTTCCCTTTCGGACGGGGTGCTATATGACACTCTGTTATTGAAGAAAAAAAATGGGATCTCTTATCTTGGATCCCCCAAAACTGGCAGAGAATCCTTTTCTATTAGGGATTTTCTGCCACATGGTAGTCAATATTTTACTATCAGTTAGGAAAAGACTAACCTTGATCAGTCCGCAAATTAAAGGGGTGAGACTATGGGCCTCACCCATAGCTTGGGTCAGGTCCAAAGCCTATTTAGGTTACGGACCAGGGTCTAACCTTAGTCGGGCCGTGGACCAAGATAGGGTGGGACCATGAGTCCTACCGTTAGTCTGGATTGAGTCATTGGTCATTGTCATGGATTGGGCTAGTCATTGACTGGCCCGCAGATTGACTTATAGAGTCTCTCCACAGAGTTTCAATGAGGGTCTACCCACAAGGGCAAACCCTAACCACATGTCAGTCCCCTAAGGGCTGACACATAGGGATGTCCGTAGGGCATAATTGCCCTACTGTCAACATTTAATGCTAGGCAATGGCTCTTTTGTTGTGGACGCTCTTTTTTATATGGATGGATGTATATTTGACATAGACCATTTTTTGACTACTTTTTGATATTATATGTTATGTTGATGATTGGCCATGGACCACTATTGTACTTTCTTATTTTATGATCATAGTATATCGGTTTACTTCTATGGATATGGATTGTTGGAATGTGGTTCACATGTTATCTTATAATATCTCACTTGGATTGTGATGAATGACTAGTACTTTAGTCATATTTTTCTGGAGGATTTATCTTGATGATATCTTTGTTTTGATCATACTGACATATCTTGGATTCTTGTACTTTAGATCTCTTATTAAATTCTACTAAAACTTTATGAATTCTGATGATGCTATGCTGTGGCATTCATGCCAAAAATGGAGAGAAATATTGAAGTACTCCATGATTTTATATCTATTCCACCTATGATTTCCCCACTTTGTTTTCCCATGCTTCACATGGTTGTGTGTTTGAACATGTATAGGTGTTCAGATCAAGTTGACATAAAAAAAAAGATCGAGAATTTGGTTGTATATGGTTGTGTTGATCTTCTTGTCAAAAATATATTTCTGAGTCATGTAATTGGTTAACTCTCCATGTTTGGGAGTTTGTATCGAGTCATGTACTTTAGTTTGTATTTTGTCACGAAATTACCAAAGGGGAAGATTGTAAAGTCATAAATTGTATTGGCCTAATTCCGATGTCAAAATGGTGTCAATGTAAGTCTGGTATTGTTATTCCTCTGGTTGATGAAGTTCGGTGAAGATGAAGTTCCAAAGACTCAAGTAAAGTACATTCCGGTTAAAGCTTCGCTCACACTTTTAAGATGATGGTAAGTGACCTAGATACCTAATTATTACCTTAGGTGGAATTGACCTAGAAAACTTTAATCATATGCCCTAGATGATTAGAAATTGACCGAAGTGGTTGAAATAGCCTTTGGATGGTCTAAGTGGTAGATTGGATGAAGTGGAAGAGGATTCTGTGCAAAGTATTCAAAATCAATACAGTTCGTTCGAATGACCAGCAGAGACATTCGAACGCCCCCAAACGGCCTGCAAGCAGTTCGAACGGTTATGTATAATGTAGATTCCAATAACCTCTCTGACACTCCATTCTTCTTCCAATTTGTACCAATCTCTAGCCGTTCGAACACCCCTCATGGTCGTTCGAACGGGCCTCATGTATTTTGTTTATAAAAGCCATCTGAACTTTGTTTTGGCAATTGCTTTTCCCTTGGCTATTTAAATAGTGATCCCTTAGCTCGTTCTAAGGAAGTTGAGAGAGAGTTTAGAGACTATTCTAAAGATCCTAGGGTTCTTAAAATCCTCACTTGGTGGACCCTTAATTCTCCTCTCTCATGCTCTAGATGATGCAAGATTGAATTTTTATATCTTGGTTGTGCATTGGCTGATCTCCACTGTGATTGAGATCCCACTAGAACTATTCTAAACCTTCATATCAGTTTGTGTACTCTGTGTGAGTGTTGGTTAGCGTGGGCCAAAGCTGTCGAGGACAGAGATCGATCTTTGGAGATCGTGGTTGGAAACTTTGAGAAGCGTTGGCCGGTGAGGAACCGGGGCTGCTGTTGTAGGGATCGAATGTGGAGTTCGTGAACTTTAAGATGAAAAATCTATACCGAGGAACATTGTTTGGTTTCTGATTGGGTAAGATTTGGGTCTTGTACTTGACAACAATCTCATAATGGATTTTGTGCTGGACTAGGTCCTGTGGTTTTTCCCTTAAGGGTTTTCCATGTAAAAATCTCGTGTGTGGTAGATTGCTTGTCTTCTATATTTTCCGCACTTGATTTGTTTGCTATAACTCTGATTGATTACTCGATAAAATTAAAATTGGTAGACATTGTTCGGAAGACCTATTCACCCCCCCTCTAGGTCAAAAGAATCATTAAACAGATATATTTCAACTCTTACGGGTATAAAAAAATAAATATTGTGAATTATTATTGTTTACAGGTACCAAAATATAGGTGCAAAAAACTTGTATTTTTTCATATTTTTAATTTTTTTTGCCATTAAAACAACAACGGCGGTTTGAAACCGCTGCAAATTTCAAATTACATTTTTTTAATCATTCAAGAAGTAAGGCGGTTACAACCGCCGCTATAGAGTTGAGTTCAATTGATGTTTATACCCTTTCGTAACCGCAATTGCTGGGATCCCCAAAATCGCCGTAATAGAATATGTTATTAACGACGGCCATGTGGAACTGCCGCTATTTAGTTGATTTAGATTGACAGTTATACCCTTTCGTCACCGCCGTTAAAGGGAGTAAAAACCGCAGTAATAGGTATATGTTATTAACGACGGTTATTTAAAACTGCCACTATTACCTTCACCGACAAGGTATTTAACAACACTTTTACAAAACGCTATTGATCTTATCTGTTGTGGCTTTGGTATTTTCAGTGGCGGTTTAAAACCGCCGCTGAATACCGACAATTTTGTACTGGGAGGACGCCCATAAACGCATTTGGCTACCAAGGTAAGTTGATGAGGGATAGATGAAGTCGAAGTTTCTTCCATCGTGAAGAAAAGGGCTGGTTCTCCTTAATACGAAGCATTTTTTTTGAAAGGGATGGAAGGAGAAGATTGTTTCAGCATTGTTGATGGATTTCTTGCAACCTTTGCATAAGAAAGGTGGGGAGATTTAGATGGCCTAGAGGAAGAACCACCTTCCAGGGCGCTGACAGCCCTAGGGTTTTCCATGAAATCCTAAGAAAACGAGCAGAAATAAGCTTCTAACATGCACCTAAAAAATTGCTATAGTGCACCTCTAGAGCATATTTTTTTTTAGCATCAATAGAGAAATGCTACCATTCATAAATTCATTGCCCGACGAGGTTTTCAGTAGAAAGTTAAGAGCACTAGAGCAACAATCCAAGTCACAACAGTGGCAGGGACGACAACGGAGACGACTGTTGCCATAGAGAGGAGACCAAAGACATCACTGAATAGGATAGAAGCATACAACGTCGACTACTCAGAAGAAAAAGAAACATTAGAGTTGTACCAAGAGAGAACGGATTGAAGTCGGTGAATCCTACATACCTGCAATCAGAACAATGATGTTCAAGGAGTTCGCTGGAATGATTCGTTGGAACCCCTCTCTGGTTTGGAGGATTTCTTCTCCGTTAAACCTATTTGGGGCTTTGAGATTCATGTTCTTCTCTACTTTGTTAATTTGAAAGTGAGGGAGGGAGTATAAATCGGGGGGCTTGGTTTGGCGCTTCTTTTTTGGTTGAATTAATCTGCGACCGTTGGATCTTTAACTAGTGACGTGGTATGCTGGGTTAAAAGACAAGCAAGATCAAAGAATCCCTTGACAAGCAGAGGAGCTGGATCCTTATTGCTCTAAGGCCTAAGCTAAAACCATGGAGTCGGTACCTCTCTAGAGTCTAGTAATGGGGACCTGACCGTGATAAAGATAAACCGCCCGGTTTCATACATTAATAAAACTCGACATGAACCGCCGCCCGATAAGCAGTAGAGTAGAGCGGGAGAAAAAGAAAACAAAAAGCAATGAATTAGATCTACACCGTTCATTCAATAGACAAATAGACGGTCATGAATGAACCAGCTCATCGATCCATGTCAAATTGTTCAAACTTTCGCGCGATTTCTCTGGCGCCAAGTATAAAGATTTCATCTCCTTGTCTTTTTAAACCGCCAAAACCTTCGAACCTCAAGACTTGTCTCTCTCTCTCTCTCTTTCTCTCCAAAAGAAGAACGAAAATGGCGGGAGCATCATCGACGTCGAATGCTCCAAGAGCTCGAAAGAGAGTAGAAGTCGACAATGGTTCCCTCAAACGCGCCAAGGATGGAAGCGCTTTCACCCGATGGTAATATTCTAATCTCCACACCATTTCTCTTTTTTGTATTTTCTCTGCAAGTTGTTCTTCCTTTCATACTAGTAAATCTAGCTTCAGCAACGATCCTGATGATTTTCTTTCTCTGGCTTGTTTTAGGGTTTAAAATAAAAAAAAATTCTCCGATTTCACACATGAATACAGCTTCTAGAGATCTCTGTTTTGATTTTAATTTTCTACTGGCTAACTAAATAAAATTGGAATTCGGTGCTTTGGTGTTTTATAGTGAAGAATGTAACAAAGATGTACCAGTGGTGCTTATTGATATGCACAGTTGCAGCCTTGAATCTAAGATCAAGATGAATTTGGGTATTCTTTCTTCTCCCCCCTATGTGTTGTTTCACTGATTCTACTCAGAGAATCTCCATCGATAGTGCTTTTGTTTTGGGTCTTTCTTAAATGGGTTTGTTATTCGTCTTTTTTGTTTCAGAGGCTCAAGTTGTGGAAAAGGCCACAGAGGTTAAGAAACCAACGGAAAGGTAAATCCCTTTATTTTGGTTTCTTCTATTTTCCCTATTCTTCAATGTTTCTGGTTTTTGTTAAATTTTTTTGTTTGCAATTTTAAGTAGAAGAAAAACAGTCTCAACTGAACCAAAAGTGAGGAAGGGGAAAAAAGAGAAGAAAGTAAAGGATCCTAATATGCCCAAGCGTCCTCCAACTGCCTTCTTTGCGTTCATGTAAATCTCTCTCTCTCTCTCTCTCTCTCTCTCTCTCTGGGTTCCAATATGCATATCTCATATATTTGAGTTATCTTATAAGCACTTTGTTGTTGTAGGGATGATTTTAGAAAATCGTACAAGGAAGCAAATCCCGACTCAAAAAGTGTTGCAGAGGTATAATCAATATCTCACCTTAATCCTTGTTTTCATATCTTAATTAATTTTTTTAATTTATACGTTTGGCTGGTTTTGCTGATATTCATTTTCTTCTGTAAAACTATAGGTTGCAAAAGGAGGTGGTGAGAAATGGAAATCCATGACAGATGAAGTGAGCACATCATACCTTTTAAGTTTATTCTCCAAATCCATTATACTTTTGGTTTTTTTTTTTCAAATTCCTTTTCTCATCTTTTAATATTTGTATTAAAATCAGGAGAAGAAGCCTTATATGGATAAAGTTGCAGAGCTTAAGGCAGAGTATGAGAAGGCTTTGAAAAGCTTCAATGATGGAAATGGAGAAGTAAATATTTTTCCTTATTTATCTATGTTAAACTTTTTTTTTGGACATCTGTGTTAAACTTTATTACATATATTGGCTTCCTATTTTCTAATGTTGGGTCTCTTATTTGTTTTAATAAATCTTTTACAGGAAGAAGTGGGTTCAGACAAAGAAGAAGAGTAGTATGTGGGTTTTGCTAGAGAATTTTGTTTCTTTTTCCCCTGTGAATGAGCTTTGTGTCTGACCTTTGTACATGGTGAACTGGGTTGATAATCAATGACTTCTGCCATCTTTAATAGCAATATATTCACTTTATCTTTCAGTTCATTCCATTAACTCTCCCTCTTTCCTTCCTATTTTGATCTCCATCTTGCTTTGAGCAATTTAGTTCAATGGTCTGTTTTCCTTGCTAATTTAATGGAGCCTTTGCTTTACTTCAAATCGAAGTCCTTAAATTGTGGATTAGAACCCCAAAATTAGCTCAGTTTTTACTTATTTCAGAACCAAACTTAATAAATTTCTATGATTTTACACCTTGTTGGTAGTTAAAATTGAATAAAAATAGAGGCTAAAATTAATTTTAATGACATCAAGGGTGACTTGCTAATTTAATGGAGCCTTTGCTTGACTTCAAATTTAAGAAATAAATTGTGCATTGTTGAAGTCCTTAAATTGTGGATTGGAACCCCAAAATTAGCTCAGTTTTTACTTATTTCAGAACCAAACTTAATAAATTTCTATGATTTTACACTCTGTTGGTAGTTAAAATTGAATAAAAATAGAGGCTAAAATTAATTTTAATGACATCAAGGGTGAGGGTGGATGAACAAAGAGAAGCTTTTACGTTGTAAACTAAAGTAATGGGTTTCAATTGTTACAGTAGAATTATCTCTATTCTCTCCATCTGTATTCAATGCACATGGCATGAGCAAGTCTTGGTTGCTGAGACAGCATTTTACTGGCCATCTTCCTTAGCTTCTTTCCCTTTACAATGTGGCATGGGATTGCCACACAAGCACTGGTTGTGGACATAAGCAGCCACAGGCCTCCCTTGTTGAATCTCCCCAGTCTATTTTTCTCTGTAATTTGCACGTGAACAGTTTGCTAATATAGAATCTGTTAATGCAATCTTTGAAAAGTTGGACTTCAAAAGATTATTCCTGAAATTGGCCTTAAGTAAATTGATGAAGAACCCACTTGTGAGGATTTTGTTGTGGGACTATAGTTACAGGGAAGCTATGTATAGAGTGGGAAGCTCGTTTCTTAGGAAGCTTGTTTTTTAGACTTGCTTCCTCAGATAGATTCGCTTTTTAGGAAGCTCGCTTTCTCGGTCGACTCATTTCTTAGGAAGCTTGCTTCTATCATGTCTCATTTAGTAGTCAAATGGAGTTGTATGTGTGAAGTGATGAGGTAGCCCACAATCTATAACTTAGGGTATAGTCTCTAAGCAAGTATCGTCGGTTTGGAACTTAAGGCACTTAATTTTGCACAAAAATTTTATGTAAGATAAAAATCAAAGATATAATTACCCATAATAACATATTGGGAATGAGAAGCCTATATTTCATTTATTGCTTCCTGTTTCTTAAGGTTTTTTTGAGTCTCGCTTTTCGCTTCTTGTTTCTCGCTTTTGCTTTGCTTCTCGTTTTTGTTTCTCGCTCTGGTAATTATGTGTGGGACAGTCGGACAGATAGGGGTGATATCGAGCTGAGCCGAGTAGTGGTGTGTTGAAGTTTGTTCGTTTATTAAATGAGCTCGGAAATCATGTTCAAGCTTGATTTGTTTATTGAATAACCGAGCTTGAGCCGAGCTCGAGCTTTACTAGCTGAACTCAAGTTGAGCTCAAGTAGTTCATGAGCAACTTGTTTTATTGGATATAGCTATTTATATTAGGTAAAAAATTCGCTTTATTATCCTAGGCAAAGAAGTCACGGTCTTAACTAAAATTTTAGTACAAGATTATAATTATATAAAGAGTATTCTAATCATATAAAATACATTATATATTATTAATCTTTACCAATATATAATATATATACTTAATTTTAATATTTAAATGAAATAAGTATATTTTAAATATTGTAGTAAGTTAATATGTATATATAATTGAACTGAGCTTTTATCGAGCTAAACAGGGGTGTGTTCAAGCTTGGCTCGTTTACTAAACGAGTTTGAAAACGGTGTTCAAGCTTGGCTTGTTTACTAAATAAACGAATGATATTCGAGCTTTTAATGAGCCGAGCTCGAATAGTTTACAAACATTTTGTTCAATAACCATCCCTATAGATAGGTCTCTCTCCCTATATATATATATATATATATATATATATATTAGTAATGAGGGTGTCTGGGCCTATTAGAGCACTTGACTAATCTCTTGGGCATGTGTAGATCCCCCAACTAGGACAGGTTTATATAGATAACAGAGAAAGGATACCCTTTGCAAGGGCACCTTGTAAGTAAACTTGAAATAGATCCTGGCATTTGACCTGTATGACTGTTAGCCCTCAGTGAGACTGATAATGGATTTTATGTTTCCTACCTTGAGCTGGTCCTGTCTCAAAGAGATGTCTTTGAAGATTGGCCAAGTTATAAATGGAATTGGGAATCTTCATTGAATGTTGATGATTGGATAAGTTAATAAAGGTGTTGTGTCTAAGCATAAATAATTTATAATTAATTGTAATTCATTCAAAAAGGTATAATCCAATTATCTTAAATTATCATAAAAATGATGATTATAATTATTTAAGCTTTCAAGTTTAAAAGAAATATTATTAAACATCCCATGAGCAATAAATATTAATATAACAATATGCAAAAAGGATCTCTTAAATCTTAGATGGGTTTCAACCAAATTTTTATATCTATATACCTATCTCCATTCAAATTTTGTGAAGTATTAATTCATCTATAACTAATTATAAGGGTTGATTAAAATCAATTAAATCCACTCTAAATTCAATGAAGGATTAAGACAATATCTTCAAGACTTTGCAAGTGAAAAATTATTTTTGCGATTGAATGATAGAACAATATCTACAAAACTTTGTAAGTGAAAAGTTTTTTCGTGATTCACATGAACCTTCTTTAATTCTTTAAAGCTTTTTTCTAAAGGAAGCTAAGGGCTCTTTCGTTCTGAGTTTTATAATCTTTCTTTTTTTGATTATAAGAATTCTTTTTGATCAACAAAGAATCAATCTTTGATCTTCAAAGAAACAATCTTGATAAACAAAGAATCAATCTCGATCTTCAAAAAAACAATCTTAATCTTTAAAGAATTGTTCCTTTTTTTATAGGCAAGGGGTCAAGGACACATTGGGGATTAGGACATGGGATGGTTGAGGTCGCAAAAGCATGAGAGGTTGGTTAGGAGCGTGCCTGATACATTGGGGGGAGCAGGTTTTGCGTAAAACGTAAACTCCAGAAATGATGGTAATTCTAGTACCGTCATTCCTTCTCAAGACAACAAAGATAATGGTGGTAGAATAATTACCGTTATTTATGAAATTTTTTAGAAAAAGATATGCTTAGAGTTAAATGCTTATGCACACGATACGAAATTTACCACAAAAGGAATGTCGGTAATGGATTATCGACATTCTCAAAAAAAATTTGAATTCTAGGGTTGGACCCTCTTCTTAGGGCTTGGCTAGGGTTCGTGGGCCTTGTACGGGCCCAGGGTTGTTTGTCTATGGGTTTAGGCCTTGTGGGCCTTGGATAGGTATTGCATGGGCCTTGGGCCCATTTCCCAGGTTTGTAGGGTTTAGGATTAGACTGGGGTTAGGCTAGGGTTAGCTAGGTTTCATCTAGGGTTGATCTAAGGTTTAACTAAGATTAGACCCCTAGTTGACTTAGGGTGGATTTAGGGTTTACCTATGGTTTGATTAGGTTTAGCTGGGGTTGACCCAGGATTGACTCAGGTTAACCATGGTTAGAGAATTTAACTATGGTTAAGGCGGAGTGTAAAAATTGAGTTATTATAGCTTTCCTTCTTTGTTGGAGAATGCCAAGTTGACAATTGAATGGCAAAGACTAAAATCATCTTATTTTTACACCAGGATTGGATTTTGGGGAATGCTATATGGTGTTCATGCATGCTGTGCAAATGAGGGTGTAATCGATGTTGAGTGAGAAGCATATGCAAGCTCGACCTGAGGACGCCTGCTGGGGAGATTGGAACTCATGTTGGGGAATGAGGAGTGGGCAGGGCCACTTATGCTAGGGATTAATGGATGTTATGAGATGTGGCATGTCCCAGAGGCACTAGCCAAGAGAGGGGCAAACAGGCATCGCCTGTAAGCGCCAGCCAAATCGATTGTTGTGGCATCTCTCGGAGGCGATAGCCAAAACGATCGAAGGACACAAAATGTCAAGAACACACAGGGTGTTGAGGACGCACTAAAAAGTGGTTGGAAGGACATGTGGGTTTGTTGGCATGTTGACAAGACACGACATTAGCAATGGTTGTCAATGGTACACACGATATGTTAGAGACACATGGAGTTGTCGAAAGAGGGACATGGGTGTGTTGGCATGTTGACAAAGATACAGCATTGGTTGGTGGTCTGTCAATGGTTCACATGATGATGTCGGAGACACATGGAGTGTTGAAAGGGGGACATGCGGGTGTGTCGATATGTTGACAATTATGCAGCATTGGTTGGCTGTTGTCAATGGTGCACACGGTATGTCAGAGACACGGGGGTGTCGAAAGAGGGACATGCGGGTGTGTTGGCATGTTGACAGAGATGCAGCATTGGCCGTTGGTCTGTCAATGGTTCACACGATGATGTCGGAAACATACAGTGTAGCGCTCCAAAATTCTCCCTGGGAGTTAGGTGAGACTTTAGACGTTACTGTCATGACCTGACAAACCATCTTGCAAAATACAAGGCATATTATAGCGGAAACAAAATCAATGCGGAAGCGAAAAATGCGGAAGCGTGAACTCAATTTTTTTCTTTTCTATACATGATTAGTATTCCAAGTTTTTATACATAACATGACTAAATGTAAGACTGGACATGCCCACCCATCAAAATACAAAATAAAGAATCTTCACTGACGCTCCACTCAACAATAGTCTAGATAGGGCCACCTATTTAGATCCCTGTCCTCTTGAGGTTGCAATGGAATTGGCGCCTCTTTTTTAACATACTCTTCCTCAACCCATGGCTCGGGTTGAAGATATCCACCGGACCTGTTGACATGAAATATACGACTGAGTATTGAAACACTCAACGAGTACAACCACTAGCTAACAATGATATAATACAATTCATAACTTATTGAGATTTAACAATGAATTCATGTGCATGCATGGAAATCTGAAAGCAAAATCTCATGTAAATCATGTGTACATAATTCATAGCTTATACTTGAAATTATCTTTTCGTATTTTCAAAACTTGCTTATCGTGCTTAAAAACTTATTCTTGTCTTGTCGTGTCTTGTTCTTATGTCGTGGAAATCATGCTTGTATTGTCTTGTTTTTGTTTAGAAATCACACTTGTCTTGTCATGCTTATCTTGTATTGCTTGTCTTGTCATGCTTGTCTTACGAGTCAGATGTTGGTGCGTGCCCTTGTGGTAACTTGTCAACTGGATATGTAAATATCCTTCAATGAAATAGAAAAGACACCAACATCCTTGACCGACCCAAAGTTTGACATTATCATTCTTGTTTGTCTTGTTTTCTTGAAGTCAGATATGACATATCAAAGGATATGCCTTATCCTTGACCGACCCAAAGTTCGGCTTTATCATTCGTTTCGTGAATCACTTGTCTTGTTCTTGTCATGTGAAAATCTAATTTGTTTCATTTGAAATCCATGATGCCTTGTAATTTAAGAAAAACTCGATTATACTATGCATTCTTGTGCTTGCGTGCTTGTGAACATCATGATAATATGGGAAAATCTTAAAACATGCTAACACATTCGTGGCATTTCATACATGGTGAGGATAACATCATATTTAAACCTAGGAAACCTTAAAACATGGCAACATGCTCATAGTATCTCATTCATAGCAAGGAATCATCATAACCATGGCTACTTAGCCTATTACATCCATTACGTACTTTATAGTTCATACACTTAGAGAAATCAAGGTAGATTTAGAATTTGAAACACATATAAGAAATCTCGACATTTAAACTTGGAACCCTAGGTTTTGGGATCTAAGTTATCTCTTGGTTAACTAGAAGGTTTTACTTACACTTTCTATTCCTAATCATGCATTCAATCCATATTTACATCTTTGTAATATGGCAAAGCTAGATAGTAGTGATACTCACAATTTTATTTCAACTCCTACATTCATTATTTGCATCATACAAGGTTAGTTAGTAGGAGTACTTACCTCTTGGATTTGAGAAAAGATGGAGGGTTGAGAAGGTGAGATCCAAGTTTTGAAGAAAGGATCCAAGCTTCACCTTGCCAAAACCCTAGCTTTCCCTTTCTTCCCTCTCCAACTCTCTAAATCTCTCTCTAATTTCTGCCTTGAGGGTTTATGAAACCCTCACTCTCGAATTTGGGGCTTTTATAGAGAAAGGGGAGGTCAAAAGACCTTGTCACCCTTAATGAAAGAGTGAAAATGGCCCAATTGGGCAAAATGTCGGGGTCCCGGTCAACCGACCTTCTTAAATGCCTACTGTAAAGCCCATTTTGGGCTTTTCGGTGACAATCGGTCGACCGGCTAGGGAGGTCAGTCGACCGGCCTTGCACAACTCACCCACTGTTGCCCCTTTTGGGCTAATTTGTGACAGCTGGTCGACCGGCCTTGAGGGGCGATCGACTGGGATTCACTAGAACTTGGTGAATCCTCTGTTTTTTTTCCTTTTTCTTTCACTTAGAGTGGTTCCACTCTTCCCTTAACTCCCTTAGAGTGCTTCCACTCTTTTACATTGGCTTTAACACCCCTATACCACTAAGTTTTTGGTCCCAACTTCTTTTTGTTCATAATGCACACCTCATAACCCATAAAAGACCTATTTTGATCAAAATCACTATTCATTGACACTATTCACAACACTATTCATCTGATAGTGCAAGTGAATTCTCAACACTCTAAATGCCCAGAGTATGCATTCATACTCTTCCTTTGATCACCTAAACCCTCACAGTCCTTAGAGTACTACTCTTAGTTGCAACCCTCTCTTAGTTGCAACCCTCATGAACATTAAACAGATCCGTATAGACCTAAAACACTTCAAGACTTAGGGTATTTTCGTACCCTTTGTGTTTAACACCTAGAGCATCATGACATTATTGTTTTGAGACCCAACGCACATACAATGAACCATCATTTCATTGAGAAACACCCAAGATGATACATAGAGGCCTTGACCTCTATATGCACTATCCACTTAACACTTAGAGTATGTTTTATACTCTTTGCTTGCTTTCCAAGGACACTTCACATCCTATGACTCATACACTAAACTCACATCACAATCAGGCCATGTGAAAACCCTCACTTTCATTAACTAAACCCAACTAAAATGAAGGCCTTTGGCCCTTCTAATACTAGTGCCCTTGGCACCAATCACAACACTAATTACAGTGCATGTGAACTTGGTTTTCACCCCTAATGCTTACAACACACCCAATCCTCAACTCATACAACACATATCATATGTTTTACACAAAAATGTATTCCCCTTAGTATTAACCAAATGCCAAGATCACATGGAAGACCTTGGCTTGAACACACCTAGTGCAAAACACTATTCACTCACATGATCAGTGTTTGCAGAAAATCCGGGGCTCTACACATGGAGGTGTCGAAAGGGGGATATGTGGGTGTGTCAGTATGTTGACAAAAATACGGCATTGGCTAGCGTTTGTCAATGGTACACATGGTATGTCGGGAGATACACAGGGGTGTCGAAAGGGGGACATACGGGTGTGTCAGCATATTGACAGAGATGCGGCATTGGCTGGTGGTTTGTCAATGGTATACATGGTATGTCGGAGACACACGGGGGTGTCGAAAGATTTGCAGTATGTCCCGGAGGCACTAGCCGGCTTGATATTGAAATGGCATGCCCGGAGGCACTAGCCGGATTGAAATTGAAATGGCACGGAGGCATTGGATATTGATCACTTTGAGTGATACTTGGAAGTTTTGTCATGCTGAGCATGACACTATGCTTGGATGCAAAATGATGTTATGCAGGGGATGAAGGCGAAGATGCTTTCCCATGACTCTCTCGACTGCGACTGAATGAGCGGTATCGGCTTCTTCTAGTTTTCTTGCCGTGGCAGCTTAGTGCAGGTTGGTATAATCAAATTATGATACCAAACATTTTGTTTTGAAAACTTTTGCAAAATTTTAAGTCTTCGATAAAGATGCTTTGTTAGCTTTCAGATTTGCTAATAAATTACATCTGTTAGGGCTCAACGGGGATTTGTGTGTTGTCTTTTACTCTTGGAGAGTGGAGTATAACTTAACAGGGGATTGCTCTCATTGGGGTTGTTGCTAGGGGTAGATAAATTTGTCTTGTTGTTAAAGACTTATGCCGGGGAAGCTGCTGAGGACTGTTATCGGGATTCTGCTGGGGTGTAGAGAGCTGTTGGAGACTTCTACTGGGGATCCATTGGGGAATTGTTGTACTAATGGTCCATTAGGGAATTCTTCCCGGAGGAATCTCTGTTGGGGATAGTCGGGAGTCCGGTGTGATTGATTGCTGCTGGATTTTGTTGGCCAACCGCTTTTCAGCTTTTCTCCATTTTTTACCCTTGGAATAACCAAGTCATGGGGTTCGCATAATTTTTGCAAGATGAGACCGTTGCCGGTTTTCCTCATGCCTACGAAGCTGATTGATTTTGTTTCTTTTTTTGCTCCTAATCGCAAGACTAGGTCTGGGGTTGCGTGATTTTTACGCAATGAGGCTGTTGCCGATTTTCACTAATGCCCGCGATTTGTTTGAGATTTAGATTTTCTCCCTTTATTGCCCTGAATGGTACTCCGCAAAGGATGTAGATGTGATATAACGCTTGCACTCATAGTTTCTAAAGGATTTAGGAGGACTTAGAGTGGAAAAAAATGTACGCTAGGGCACCGAAGTTTTGGATACCATGGGTTGCTCCTATTGCAGTTGACTCTGCTGACTTGGGGATTTTTCTCCGTTTGAGGTGGACTCATTTGGGGAGCTTTTGAGAGAGATTGACTCTGCTGGGGAAAGTTTCGGGAGAGGTTGTCCCCGAACGATTTCTATATGGAGATTGACTCTGCTAAGGAGAGAGTCCGGAGAGATTGTCTCTATGGGAAATCTTTGACTTTGAGAATGTTTGAACTTCTATTTTGGGATTTTGCCTTGATAGCAATTTTTATACTTTTGAGGTTGACCCTGTTGGGGGGATAGGGAACGTTTGATTCCGTTTATGGAAAAGGGGAAAGTTTGATTTTGCAGGGGAAACTTCGGAGAGGTCTTAACCCCTTTGGTGACCGCACCTAGTTGTCAGGTTGCTTATGTACCCTTTGTAGGATCAGGTCATGACGTAGTTCAAGCAAATGCCATAGATGCCAAGGGAGGGTGTCCCTGATGAAAGGTTTGTTGAGAGAAAGGCTGTTAGGCTCAAGGGGCTAATTAGCAGATTTCATTGATTTGAAAAAGGGTTTACATTGTTGGGATAAGGATGGTGCCAAGGATAGCCTTCTGTTATTTCCTGGAGAAACTACAAGTGCAAAGCGTCTATCGGATCTAGACTCTAAGCATAATATTGTTTGACTTTGTCCATGTTTACGAGCTCTGAGAAGTCTTCGTCATCCATATGTCCAAGTTGAAGGGTACTATCGGAGAATTTTTCTCGGACGATGTATGGGCCTTCATAGTTGGGGGTGAACTTGCTCATCGGGTCAGGGCGGTTTGGCAACAATTTCCGGAGAACAAGGTTACCGACTTCGATGCTTTGGGGCTTGAATTTCTTGTTGAATGCCCTAGCCATGCACCTCTAGTAGGCCTATGAATGGTTGATAGTTCTCAATCGCCTCTCTTCTATCAGATTTAACTGCTCATACCAGGCCTGTGCTCATTTTGTTTCTGAGATTTCTGCTTCCATTAACATCCGGAGCGAAGAAATTTCTACTTCGATGGGAAGGACTGCTTCCATACCATAAGCTAGAGAAAATGGTGTTGCCCCGGTTGAGGTTCGGATGGATATTTTGTAATCCATGAGTGCGTATGTGAGCATCTCAGGCAGACCTATCCAGGTTTTTGCATATCAAGTCTGCCTACTTGCCGCCCGGTCCTAACGGCTCTTTTGATCGGATACCCGTGTCGTATCTCGAAAAGCGGTACAAGCGCAAGTGAAACCTTGACTCTATTATAGTGAAACTTCCCGGTCTTAATGCCATTGCACAATTAGCCATGTCTCAGTTGGTATTCCCGAGGTGCCGTACACTTGTCGAATTAGTTCTGGTAGGAATAATTGAGGGCATGCACAACTCCTGCTCCGTAGTGCCCATCATCCTAGCAGAGCTTCTCAGGGCTCTCAACCAGGCAGCAGACCGCAGAAGGGGTATATTCCATGCCAGTACACCTCTCTTGCACCTATGATTGGTGGGATACCTGCCTACAATTATATCAGTACCGATCGACCTCCATGAAGCCTATAGCCTACCCTGAAAAATTTCTCAGAATCAGGGACCGATAGCATCTACAGATGTCAGAGAGCTCTACCAGCTTCTCCAAACTCTGTCAGATGAGGAGATCATATGGCAGTGTGAGTGGCTTGTACTGAATAGGCTACCTCGTGTTGTCATCACCGGAAGACGATGCATGATCCTTGTCGGGCTAATAGGCTCCGTAGTCTATACACCACTCCGAGTCCTTTAACAGTTTGGATTCCCTCAGCGTATTCTAGTGATAGACCGACAGGGAAATGATTGGCTCACCTTTTCATTGCACTCCGAATGCTTCACCTGACGCTTCCAGTCAGATTGGCGAAGCTCCTGACGAGATCAATGGCCCAACTCTGTGGTCACATTAGGGCCACCTATAGATTCAGCATACTGGCTTTGGGTGAAAAATCCTAACATTCCACCTGGCATGCCCATGCCCAGGGAACTGCCCAGCCAAGTCTCAACTCCATCACACGGAACCATACCCCTAACTGAAATGGTGGTTCCCTGGAGAGATATCTTTCTGGAGAGACAGCTCCAGATCCAACTGAAAGAGAAAATGCTACGGAAAGCCCAGCAAACATTCAGGCCACAGGAAGCGGAACAGGGTTATGAACTCTAAGCCATACAAGAGCAGGTTAAGCAGCTCGAATAGACAATCCAATCTCTCCAGAGGAGACGTAAGGGCGATACCAAAGAGACAGTCGTCATCAGAGTCCAGCTACACTCCTATCAAGAGTAGCTTGACAGTGCAAAGGTTGAGATGACCGATCGGATCTGACAGTTCGGATTTCGGATGTTTAACGCTACGAAAACAATAGACAACATGGTGGTTGAGATCACATCCCTCCAACAACAGATCATGGACCTTGACGGAGTGCCCCGGCCACTTGATTTCACAATCTCTGACGGACCTGTTTAGGATCGAGTTCTTTTCCTTTCTTTGAGTCACACTGTCATGTACTCATCAATCATGCATTAATGAAAAATCTTTTCCTGTATTTTCTCTTGCAAATCATGCATAATCGTGATTAGCCATTCATTTTTTTCAGTTACATGAGCCGACCCATGACTCGCTCTATGACTGTAATTCTCACAGAAGCAGCAGCCTCTAATGCAATCTTGACATAGGTAACAATCACAAAGATAGAACCTTACACAGCCCAATCAGAAAGCGGCCGAGGCTCAATGACAGAATCTGCAGATCCGCATCAACGAACCAATGAGCTCCTACAAGCTCATGACAGGGACATTACGGCCATGGAAGCAAAATTTGAAAGTGTTCTAGAATCCCTAAAGATTCTAATTGGTACCTGAATCGATGAACCCTCTACCCAGATCCCTACCGTGGAGTCATTTGAGCAACCTATTCCTGAGCCTCACCATATCCCAATCATTATCCCTAACCCCATGCCCACAGCAGGCGGAGGCGAAGAGTATGATCAATATGAGGACCAGCCCAAGGCCTCACATGTCAATCAGGACAGGCTGTCATCTTCAGATCCGACTCCATCCCTCAGAGATTAGTATGAGGAGATTAAACAGATGAAGGAAGAGATAAGAAGGATGAAGGGTGCGTCTACCAATACCAGTCTGTCTCTAGAGGACCTAACTTTCTCATCAGGGGATGAAGTTCCCACAGACTTCAAGGTACCAGACTTTGATAAGTACGATGATGCAGGTTGCCCAAAACAACATCTACAGTTCTATCTGGGATACATGCTCCAACACAACAAAAACCACCCTTTGCTCATCCAGTACTTTTAGAAAAGTTTGAAGGGAGTAGCCCTCACATGGTAGATGTCTGTAGACAAGCAGAAAATCAAGACCTGACAAGATGTTATGGATAGTTTTGTGGAGTAGTACTCCTTCAATCAAGAAATCCGGCCTCAGAGGAGCCAGCTCGAACAATTAAGCCAACGCGACAATGAATCATTCCTAGAATACGCCATCCGCTAGAGGGAGATGGCGGCAAAGATTCCTGCTCCAATCCCTAAGGAAGAGCTGACAAGCATATTCATGGGCACTCTAAAGCAACCCTACTCTACACTGATGGTGACTTTACCAGTGGTAGACTTTGGCACCATTGTTAAGACAGGTGCCTGCATTGAGACTGCCATCAGGAGTGGACCAATCCACTCCAGTCTAGGACTTGCTCCCCTCAGAACAACGACGAAATCAGCCAGCAGAAACAGTGGTCTCAGGGACCAGAAAAGAAGAGAAGATGTCCAGATGGTATCTTCTACAACACCTATTAGATTATCGGCTCTAGTCGCTCAGCCTCAGTCAACACCCAAAAACACCTGGCCAGCTAGACCAAACTAGGGGCAAAACTGGCCCCTCAGAAACTTCACCCCTCTTCCATATACACTCAGCCAGTTATTGGAATTCCTGACCAAGCAGGGTCTTCTCGAACTGAGAGGCCCTATACCTCTCTTACTTCTAGACAAATAGAGTAAAAACTATCATGTCGATCATCATTGCGCCTTTCATCGAGGCCCAGGTCATGCTACAGACTTTTGCATCGGCCTGAAGTGCGCCATCCAAGACCTCTTGGATGACGAAAGGGTTGAGATGGCCCCAATAATACCAGTATTAATCAAGTGCCACTGCCTCCATATAATAATCAAGTCAACTTCATTCAGTGGGAAGAGCCCGGGTAGGGCAACCAAGACCGAGCGCACTGGCAGTTAATGACGGCATCATCATGCCCTCTTACCGACCCCCTATCATAATTCCCATCCCTTAGTCAAACATCCAGGCCATCTATGCCCCAATACGGATCCCCACTTTTGAACCTGAAGAAGAGCAAATTGTCTACATAATCCCTTGTCTGGCCAATTGGACCACAGCACCAGCTCAAGCCTCCACCTATACAGGCCCCATTCAAATCCCTTACATCCCATCTCCGCCTTTCAACCTTAATCACGTACCCGCTCCTCGCTCTCTTGTCATTGAGAGAGAAAGCATAGCCTACCTTACTCGATCTGGCCGGGTATATCAACCTCCAGTGACTGAGTCGGCAAAGGCAAAGGGAACAAAGAAAGAGAAAGAGAAAGCAGGGGTGTCAGACCTAGAGAAAGAAGTGGTAGATTCAACAGTCCTATTGAAAATCTTAGAAAAAGCAGAGGAACTCAATATCACTCAGTAATTGAGCAAAGTCCCAGCATAGATTTCCATCTTGGGCCTTCTTCTAACTTCCGAGCATCACCGAAGCAGCTGCTCTGGGTATTTAACAATGCCCATGTAACACCAGACATCATACCCAAGAAATTGGGGCACATGGTGGGACAGGGACTCGAATCCAGAATTATCTCCTTCATAGAGGAAGAAATACCGGGCAGTGACGAGGATCACACTCGGGCTCTATACATTGCAATCAGTGCAAGGACCAGACATTATCATCAGTGCTCATCGATAACGGCTCCGGCCTCAACGTCTGCACTCTTTCCACACTGCAAAGCCTGGGCCTATAACTCAGTCAAGTGAAGAAACGACCAATGACCATCAGGGCATTTGACAACTCTATTAGGTAGAACTTGGGTGATATTGACTTGACCATCAGGGACCAGCTTAGTTCACAACAAACTTTCAGGTTGTAAATGTGTCGGCATCTTTCACCTTGCTCTTGGGAAAGCCATGGATTCACGTAGCCAGAGCCATTCCCTCCTCTTTCTACCAAAGAATCAAATTCATCTAGAATGACCACTTGGTCGTGGTCTCTTCTGAGGAGTTGGCAAGTTCCTTCGGGGACATCCAAGAGTTGGGCCAAGGAGCAGCCTTCATGACGTACCAATTCGAGTAGGCCAGTTCCATTGCTCAGGCAGAAGAGCAGAGCAAGCA
Source organism: Tetracentron sinense (assembly GCA_015143295.1). Classification (NCBI taxonomy): domain Eukaryota; kingdom Viridiplantae; phylum Streptophyta; class Magnoliopsida; order Trochodendrales; family Trochodendraceae; genus Tetracentron; species Tetracentron sinense. Next base: position 1,651,174 of record CM026568.1, on the reverse strand, counting down.
AGCAATCCCAACCGAGTTTAGGCTTGGGAATCAGGAATCAAGGGATGAAGAAGAAATACACCCCTCCTCGGTACACTCCACTGTTCGGACTAGGGTACAAGCCCAGGTATGAGGATTATCTCTCTAAGCTAACCAGGAAGAACAACCATTGGGCAAAACCAGAACCTCGACCCCACATATCCATAAACATCCCAGTTGGAACCTTCCAATCCTACCTTGATACCTCGATTGCACCAGTTACCTTAATCTCCCAGCCTAATGCCGAATCTTTAGGAATTTCAGATCCAGAGATCTTCAGCGTGACCCAAACGCTCGATGAGCTGACTGTCGAAGATGCCCCAGGAGCAGAGTAGCCAACAGTAGAGCAGGTCAGCACCCTCTCCAGCAGTGTTGAAGCATCATCCAGTCACCAACCACAGATCCATTGTGGATTGAGGCTCTCACCATTGAAGCCATACAGGGCAGGGGCAAGCACAGTGCAGACAGGTCGGTCAGACCAAGAAGTGACAAGCATCACCCTTTCTCTTCTTTCTATCTTCTCTTTGGCTCCCGTAGCAAAAATCCAAATATCAGGCCACTATTAGCCTCTTTTTGTTTAAGTCATTTTGTAAACAGTCATATATTTTATCAATGAAAATCAGATGTTTTGACTCAAAATCATGTTTTCAAAAAAAAAAAACAACAAACATTTCATATCGGCTGATGAAGAAATCACACGGACTCTTCCCCTGGAAGGCCTAGTGTCCTGAAGCCAACAAAAACAAAAATCATAAGCATGCTAAACTAAGCTAAATGATTTGCCAGGAAATCGCCTACACCAAGGCTACCCCTGAAACCCTCCTTGAACTTTCAGAAGTGGAGTATGACTCAGAATAGGAAGAGAAACCGCTTCAAGAGTTGCTGGACCTCCTAGAATACAGTGAAGGGCTACTGAAGTCGAACATTGAGGACACCGAGACAGTGAACCTGGGATCCATGGATAACCCCCAGCAAATTAAGATCGGCACAACCATGAGTCCTCAGCAGAGAACAAACATGATCAGCTTCTTAAAAAGCTACAATGATGTCTTCGCCTAGTCATATGCAGACATGCTCGACCTAGACCTAGCATTAGTGGAACACAGACTGTCCCTGAACCCTGAAACCTGATGTTAGACCAGTTAAGCAGAAACTGAGGCGGATGAGACCCGAATGGTCACAAAAGGTCAAGGAAGAAGTTGAAAAGTAGATCAGCGCAGGCTTCCTGGTAGTAGCAAACTACCCTGAGTGGTTGGCCAATATTGTCCCGGTATCGAAGAAAGTCGATAAGGTCCAAATGTATATCCATTACCGAAATCTGAACAAGGCAGGCCTTAAAGACAACTTTCCTCTCCCGTACATTGACGTCCTAGTCGACAATACTTCAAGAATGAGACACTTTCATTCATGGATGGTTTCTCCAGATACAATCAGATTAGAATGGCAGAAGAAGACATGGAGAAAACCTCATTCGTTACACCTTGGGGCATGTTCTGCTACAAGGTCATGCCCTTTAAACTCATAAGTGCAGGGGCAACCTACTAGAGGGTCATAACAGTTCTATTCCATGACATAATCCACAAGTCAACTGAGATCTATGTGGATGACATGATCGACAAATCTTCAATAGTTAGGCAACACCCTGAAGATCTGAAAGGAATCTGTGATAGACTCAGGGAGTTTAGCTTAAGACTGAATTCGGCCAAATGTGTTTTTGGAGCCTCATCAGGAAAGCTCCTTGGCTTCATAGTCAGCAAAAGGGGCATCGAGATCGATCCAGCCAAAACTAAGGCTATCATCGAAATACCAACTCTCTAGACTGAAAAGGAAATCCGTGGGTTCCTGGGCAGAATTAATACATCATTTGATTCATCTATCAGTTTATTCTGATTTACGAGCCGATCTTCAAGCTTCTCCAGAAGAACGTATCTACAGTCTGGATAGCTGGAGTGCCAGGAAGCATTTGACAGAATAAAGCAGTATCTCCTCCATCCTCCAGTACTTGTGCCTCCAACACCGGGACAGTCACTACTACTCTACATCTCAATACAAGAAACCTCTATAGGGTGCATCCTAACACAACATGACAACCGGCGGAACGGAGCAAGTCATCTACTACATCAGTAAACACCTGCTAGAGTACGAGGAGGGGTACAGTCCACTTGAAAAAACTTGTCTGTCACTGATCTGGACTACTTAGCGTCTGCGGCACTATCTGCTCTCCTATCCGGTAATTCTGATCTTCCGAATGGATTCACTCAAGTACTTACTAGAAAAGCTAGCCACCACCGAAAGGACTACCCGATGGCTTATGATGTTGTCTGAATTCGACATCACGTATATGACTCAGAAGTCAATCAAGGGGCAGGCGATTGCAAATCACTTTGTCCACAATCCAACACAGGACTATATTTTAGTACATGATCAGTTTCTAGAAGAAGTCATCCTGTATGCAGAAGCAGAAGAGCAGCAGTATCTCGGTTGGGAGCTGTATGTCGACAGAGCCGCTAATAGTCACGAGCATGGGACAGGAGCAGTCATGATCTCACCTAAGGGAACACACCTCCCTATCTCAGTCAAGCTGTAATTCAGATGCTCAAACAATGAAACAGAATACGAGGCATGTATAGTCGGTCTAAAAGAATCCCTAGGCATCGGGATTGAAGAGATAGACGTTTACAGTGACTCGTCCTTGGTAATCTGTCAGGCAAATGAAACTTGAGTCATCCGAGAAGTAAGGCTAGTCCCATACTTGGCCTACCTCAATGAGCTAATCACTCAATTTAGAAGAATTAGCTTCAATCATAGGCCTAGGAACCACAACAGATTCGTCGATGCACTGGCCACTCTCACTTCTATGGTACATATTCCCAGGGGCATCATGCTCTGGCCAATTGAAATCCAACAACAAGATCAGCCTGCCTACTGCTTTCAGATCGAAGAGGTATCAGACTACAAGCCTTGGTATACAGACATTAAGCAATATCTCGAGGACAGGACCTTCCCATTCGACGCTACCAAAATGGATCACCGTGCAATCAGAAGATTGGTCATTCAGTTTGTCCTATCAGGGGCTATCTTATATAAAAGGTCATCGAACCTAATTTGGCTCAGATGCCTAGATACCAGTGAAACAACGCAGGTAGTCGAAGAAGTTCACAGAGGAACTTGTGGCCCACATATGAACGGGTTAATGCTATCTAAGAAGATACTCAGACTGAGCTACTACTGGTCTATAATGGAATTAGACTATTGCAAGCACGTACCAAAGTGTCACCAGTGCCAAATCTATGTTGATAGGGTCAATGCACCATCGACCAGGCTGCACAATCTCATTGCTCTATGGCCATTCTCAGCTTGGGGCATCAACGTCATCTGGCCCATAACTCCAAAAGCATCAAATGGTTATCGATTCATCCTGGTTGTAATCAATTACTTTAAAAAGTGGGTTGAGGTAGCCTCTTATGCCAATGTCACAGCCTTAGTGGTTTAGCGTTTTCTAAAAAAGGATATCATCTGCCGGTACGGTATACCGTTTGAGATTGTAACAGACAATGCTCTCAACTTCAGCAACAGTGGATGACTGATCTCTATTAGAAATTCAAGATTCAACATCACAACTCTACGTCATACAGGCCACAAACTAATGGGGCAGTTGAAGCTGCCAACAAAAACATAAAGAAAATCACAGAGAAGATTGCAACCAATTACTCTGTATGGCATGAAATGCTCCTATATGCATTCATGGCCTATAGAACATCCATCCAAACTTCAAGTGGGCAACACCATTCTCTTTGGCTTATAATATAGAAGCAGGTCTCCCCATCGAAGTATAAATTTCATCACTCCGGGTGTTGATGGAAGCAGAACTCTCAGAAGAAGAATGGGCACAAACCCGGTATGAGCAGCTGAATCTGATCGAAGAGCGGCAACCGAAAGCCACCAACCACTCTCAGGCTTACCAGAGGCGCATGGCTAGGGCATTCAATAGGAAAGTCAAGCCACAAAGCATCGAAGTTGGTGACTTGGTTCTCCGGAAAATGTTGCCAAACCGCCCTGACCCAAGGGTAAATTCACTCTTAATTACAAAGGCCCATACATCGTTCGAGACAAATTCTCAGGCGGCACCCTTCAATTCAGACGTATGGATGATGAAGAGCTCCCAGAGCCCGTCAATATGGATAAAGTCAAATGATACTATACTTAGGGTCTAGATCTGATAGGCTCTTTACACTCGTAGATTCTTTGGGAAATGACAGGAGGTCAACCTTAGCACACTCCATATCCCTAGTAAATGTAAACCCGTTTTACAAATCAATGAAATCCGCTAGTTAGCCCCTTGAGCCTAACAACCTTTCTTTTATATAACATTTTCAGGGAAACCCTCCCTTGCCTTGACGGCATTTGTCTGAACTACGTCATGACCCGATCTTGTAAGGGTACGTAGACAACCTGACAATCAGGTGCGGTCACTAATGGGAATGAGGTACCTCCTATGTCATCCCTCAGAACCCCTTTTCCCCAGAAAAAGTCAAACTCCCTCGACTTTCTCACGCAGAATCAAAATTTCCCCAACAGAGCCAAAAGCCTCTCCCGAGTCTCCCCGTAGAGCCCAAATAGAGCAAAAATCCTCTCGACGTCCCCAGTCGAGCCGACTCTCAAGGGTACAAGATTTCCATCAAAGGAAAACCTAAAATAGAAGTCGAACATTTTAAAAGTTAGAGACTCCCCACAAAGACAACCTCTCCGGACTCTCTCCCCAGCAAAAACCTTTCGGGGATAATCTCTCCTGAAAAATAATCCCCAAGCAGAGACAACCTCTCTTAATCCTCTCTCAAACCCCCCGGCAAAAAAAAAAACCTTCATCGGGTATCCCAAGGTATAAATCTTTAACAGGAAAACTCCCCAAGAGAGTAATAATCAACTGTGACAAAACAAATCCCCAAGGGGGTGCAAATCAACTACAACAGGAGAAATCCCAGGGTGTCCCAAACTTCAGTCCCCCAGCCTACATTTCATCCTGCTCTAAGTCCTAGATCCCCTAAAAACTATGAGTGCAAGCACAATATCACAGCTATATCCTCAGTGGAAACATAGTTCCTATAATCCCTAGAAGAGCGCCATGTAGGGCGATGATGAGAGAAGATCTATTTTCCCCAAACAAATCGCAGGCATTAGTGAAAACTGGTAGCAGACTCATTGCGCAAAAATTACGGAACCCCAGACCTAGTCTTGTGACTAGGGGTAAAAAAGGGACAAAAATCAACTAGCTTCACAAGCATGAGAAAAATCGGCAATGGCCTTATTGCACAAAAATTATGCGAACCCTATCGACTTGGTCATTCTAAGGGTAAAAAAGGGAGAAAAGCTGAAGAGCAGATGGGTAATAGAATCCGGCAGCAACCAGTCTCGCCGAACTCCTAGCATCCCCCACAGATTGCCATCATTTGGCACGGAAAAATAGATTCCCCAATAGTAGTCTCCAGCAGAGGACAACACCCCAGCAGATCCCCAGTAAAAACCTCTAATTGCTCCCCAGCAGGCTTCTCCCCAACCAAAGTCTAATCTCCAGCAGCGGCAAGACAAACAAGTCTACCCCCAAATATCCTTAGCTGTGACAAAACCTCTTCTGGGTCATACTCTACTATCAGAGAGTAAAAGATAGACTACAAAGTCCCCTAAGCCCTGACAAAGGCAATTTTCTAGCAAATCTAAAAGCTAGTTGAACATTCTTTCTATTAAAATAAAAAACTTTTACAAAAGTTCAACACTTTTCTAAAAACGTTTCAAGCAGAGCTTCCGGTATCCAAACCTTGGTCATACTAACCTGCACTGAGCAGCCCCGACAAAGCAGGCAGAAGAAGCTGACACCCCGCATCCCCACGAGTCACAGCCAGCAAAGTCATGGGGAAGCACCCTCTCATTCATCCCCTACATGACATCATTTTGCATAGCGTCACGTACTGCGTGACCAAGCTCCTTAGCAACATTCAACATGATCAAAATTCAACGCCCCTGGGCCATTTTAATCTAGCTAGCACCTCCTGGACATGCCATCTCAAAATCATTTCGGCTAATGCCTCCGGGCATGCCACAACTCTTAGACACCCCGTGTGTCCTCGACATCCTGTGTGCTCCTTGACAATCCTGTTATACTGTAGCATTACCTCCTGCATGTCACCTTTTCGACACCCCATGAGTCCTCGACATCCTGTGTGCTCCTTGACGATCCTGTCATACCGTAGCATTACCTCCTACATGTCACCCTTTCGACACCTCGTGTGTCATTGACATCCTGTGTGCTCCTTGACAATCCCGTCATACCGTAGCATTACCCCCTGCATGTCACCCGTTCGACACCCCATGTGTTCTCAACATCCTGTGTGCTCCTTGACAATTCCGACATACCGTAGCATTACCCTTGTATGTCACCCTTAGACACCCCATGTGTCCTCGACATCCTGTGTGCTCTTTGACAATCTTGTCACACCGCAACATTACTTCTTACATGTCCCCTCTTTTGACACTCTCATGTGTCTCGACATCCCGTGTGTACCTTTATAGTGTACACCACCCGCATGTCTCCTCTTTTAACACCCCGTGTGTCCTTTGCAGCCTAGGTGAGCGTCGATATAACACACTTTATCAATACCTTGCATGTCCCTTGCAACACCTTGTGTGTTCTCGACACCCTGTGTGTCTTTTGATCGACTGGATCAAATCCCTCCGGCTAGCACCTCTAGGCTATGCCATTCTTGTATTTATCAATCCTTGGTGAGTAGACTGAATTGCTCGCTCTTCCCCAGTAGTGTCCGTGCCACTTCATTGCACCCTCCATTTGCACTGCATGCATACATGTTATCACGACCCAAAATACCCCTTAGGAGTTTAAGGATACTTTGGCTCGTGATTTGCCATATCAACACCATCGTAATAATATACAAGGCATACTAAAAAGTGGAACCGAAAATTTCTTTCTTATATACAGTCTTCCAAGTACCAGCAGTAGTAATAACTGGAATATAAACTAAAACATGTATATAAAATCCCTTTCCTGAGTTACCAACTCAAGAATACAAAAAGCCCAAAAATGAAAACCCAAAGTACATCTCTCTCCCTCTCATGAACTCATCAGTAAGGACACCTATCCAGGTCCCTAACATCCTCAAGATAACTGCCTATCGGCTCCTCGACATATTCCTCCTCGGTCCATTGTTCAAGAGTATGTGTGTCTACCTGTGTACCTGCCGAAGTAACAGTTCGGCTGAGCATGGAATACTCAACGTATACAAACTACTAAATAGCGTTACTATAAATATCAATGATAGCATATGCATTTATCAGAGTGAAACAGGCAATAGCAAGGCGGAGCGAGCATAAAACTTAGAGTAGTTCATAAAACAGATAGCATATGAGTATTTCTTTATAAGGTAAATATCGTTGAGCATTTCACTAAACATATACTTTGAGCTATAACAAACTTGATACTTAGAGTGATTCGAAAAACTGTTAACAAAGCGTTACTTTACGAGCTAGGTGGTAAACACCCTTGAGTTCAAAAAGAAATGATACTTTACAATCAAGGCGGACCCTTAAGAACACCCTTGAGGACTAAACAAAGCAGTACTTTACAAGCAATGAGGTAATCTCCATTGAGTTCTAAAATCAATCCAATACTTTACAAGCAAGGAGGTAAACTCCTTTGAGTTCGAAAATCAAAACGATACTTTACAAGCAAGGAGGTATACTCCCTTGACTTCGAAAATCAAAACAATACTTACAAGCAAGGAGGTAAACTCCCTTGAGTCCGAAAATCAAAGTGAGACTTAACAAGCAAGGAGATAAACTCCCTTGAGTCCGAAATTCAAAACAGTACTTTACAAGCAAGGAGGTAAACTCCCTTGAATTCAAAGATCATTCTTAGAGCAAAGCCACCTTTGAGAAAAACCTCTTTTTAGCAAAACCATACTTTGAAGAACAAAACCCTTTTGAGCGAAAACCTTAACTTAGAACAAAATCCCTTTTGAGTCAAACCTTAACTTAGAACAAGATCATGCTTTTCCACATTTATCGTTATACAATTCTAATCATACAAGCACACTAGTTCATGGAGCATTCGTGAGCAATTCAATAACAATATAACCCTTGACATCGTGGTAAGACTCGTAGCATAGAGGACATGGTTTATCAACCCAATTTTCATTCAAGAACACAATTTCATTTCTACAATTTAGTGACAATTCATAGTATAGCAATTTAGCAAATTAGTAGAGTGTATTTACTACCAATATCTTGACTATACCCTTTTTAGCATAACAATACATTGAAACCAAAATCATGCTTGTGCAAGATCCTCCTTTGAGCCAAAATCATCCTCTTTAACAAAATCCATACTTTATTCAAAATGATACTTTGAGCTGAAGCCATTCCTTGAATTCATACATTATTGTAAGAAATTTGATAAATAAGAAACACCCTCAAGATCATGGTAATATTCGTAGCATGCAAAACATGATTATCAAATCCCATTTCTATCAAGAACATACTTCCAAACCTACTATTCATTAACACTCATAGCAAAGCAATTTAGTAAAATGTATCTACCTTAAGGGATCAAATCCCTTTGATCCAAGGCTTGAAAAAGCTTGAGGAATCTTGTAGAAGAGAAACTCAAGCTTGAGGGCGAAGATCCAAGCCCCAATGGCGCGTATGAGTGAGATCCAAGCTTGTGGAAGCTTTGAGGAGTGAAGATTTGAGCTCCTCCTTGGACTCCAACAAATCCCTCTTTGGAATCCCCAAAATATTCTCCCTTCCTCTTCTAAGAACTCCCTTAGGTTTAGGTTAAACCAAAACCCCCCAAAATGATCTTTTATTTATAGGCAAAGGGATGAAAACCCAAAAAAATCACGCATTAAAAAGTTGGATTCGCACGCCTACGATTGTTCATAGGCATCTACGATCGTTCGTAGGTTTCTATGATTGTTCGTAGGTTTCTACAATCGTTCGTAGCTTCTCCAATGAGTTTCCAGTAATTTTGGGGCTTTACGATCGTTAGTAGCAACTCTACATTCGTAGCGCTGCTACGATCGTTCGTAGGTCCTATACGAATGATCGCAACTTTTGCATAAAGTTTCCAAATTTTTGCGTTTTCTTATTTCGGCCAGAACTTTTGACTCACTTATCGGATTTTAACAATTCAACTTGCGTTGGACTCATCATTCAAAGGAGAACAACTTTTATTTTTTACAAAAATTCTAATTCTCCTTTATTATTGGAACATTTTGCTCCTAAAGCTGACTGATCTGAAATTGGGTTTCAGTAGCCCAGATTTTCAGCCGATCCGATTTTGAAAATCCAACCTTTAACTCCATCCCGACTCAAAACATGGAAAAATGATAAACATAAACCTTGAAGAGGGTTCAAATACCTTTCTAAAAATTTAAGAATCACTCGATTCCGATAAGCAGTGAGAATTCTAGAGATCTCCAAAGTTGGTGGAATGTCAAGACTTCCCTCTTTGACTCTTAGAACACTTAGAGTGTTTTCTCACTCTTTTACCTTTGGTCCAAAACCATACTCACACCTCATGACTCATTCTCCCATAGGTTTTTAACCCATCTAGGTGATCATGGAACACCCCTAACATGGATGAGAGGCCCTGGTCCCTTTATGCCTCGCGTACTAGCACTATTCCCAGCGCTATTCACTTACAGCTCATTAAACACTTAGGGTATTTCATACCCTTAAATTTACCCCCTTAGAGTATCTTTATACTCTCTTTTTGAGACTCCAAACATGTACCTACAACCCTCACTTGACTCACCACCCTACTGAGACAAAGTGGAAGACCTTAGGCCTCTACCCACCATACAAAGGCACTATTCACTGATACTATTTATAGCATAGTGAACTCAGATTCTGGGGTTCTACACATGTCATCATACTACATTCCCCAAATCTAGTCTCGGTGTAAAAATAGGATGATTCCAGTCTTTGCTATTCAAATCGCCAACCTTGGCGCTCTCCAGCAAAGAGGGGCAACTGTAAGCACCCAATTTTTATACCCATTTCTTAACCATGGTTAAGGTTTTTAATCATGGTTATCCCCAGCCGAGTACCCATAACCCTAGGTGAACCTCTAAGTTAACCTTAGATCCAACCCTAGTCAAACCCTAACCCTAGGCAAGCCCTAGTTAAACCCTAGGACAAAACCGAAGTCAAACCCTAACCCTAAACCTTAGCCCTAGCCTAGCCCTAAAGCCCTTAGGGCTTAAACCTAAGTCCAAGGCCCCTAGGGCCTGAACCTTTGGTTTGGGCCCATGGGGCCCAAAAGTTTTAAAAAACATACTTACGCGTGCATGGGCCAGGCCCTGTTAATTGAAAATCTAGTGTGGCGGTAGTTGATCTACCGCCATTCAATATCTTGCCTGGTTTGGCAATGGCGGTAGATCATCTACCGCCATTACCTGAGACTTCGGTTTGCAACTTCTGCAGACCCCCTTGCACACTCCACTATCACCTCAAGGCTTCTACTCGACCTCCACAAGATCTATACACCCTCTCCCCTTTTCTCAGATGCCCATGGTGCCCTCAAATCTCCTTCTATAAAACCCAAGCTCCCCACAGTAGTAAAGCATTTGTATAAACTACATGTTCGACCCCCAAACCCTCAGCCCTATTCCTGGTTTTGAGATCACCCCATTAGCTCCGGAAGCAACCTCAGCTCTCCCCTTTTGCCTGTGCAGCACCACCACCGCAGTGAGCCTCCACCTTCTTTGGCAGGAACAGAGCATCAGGGTAGGGCCCTGTCCCCTCGCTTATTCTTTTGTTTGCAAACAATGTGAGCCCCTAGTCAATTCCAGGGGACTTTTTTCTTTAGTTCCTATGGTTTGTTTTGGTTCAAACCCAACACAGGGGTATGCCCCCACCTTGATCATAGGTGTGGGGAACCCCTACGGGTATAGCAATCCTCCCTGAAGCCTAAGGACCACCTCAGACTCTTCTAGGGGTCCCTCAATCCATGAGGGATTCCCTAGAACTCGTATGGTGTAGCCATGTTGGGCACAAGCCTGTTTCTAAGCAGATCCAGAATGGCGGTAAACTCAGTACCGCCATTCTTGGTATTCCATTTTGCAGCATGTTTAAACCCATGTAGGTGGGTCCTGGTCCATGTCTAGAGCCTGGGTTAGACCCCCAAGCATCCCCTTGACTCACCCTGGTCCTCCAGGGTCACCCTACTTCACTAACCATGGTTAAAACGCAAGAGAGTTTAACACTATCAAGAATGGCGGTAAATCATCTACAACCATTCTATTATTTTATGTGTAGGGACTTTGGACTTAACTCAGCCCATTTTTGAGCCTTCCTTGGGCCCATCTTAGACCTTCCCCAGCCTTAACCAGGGTTAGCCCAACATCGATTAGATTTTAACCATGGTTAGTTGACTTAACCATAAGTGAAAAATTTTAAAATTTTTTAAAAGTTCTCAAATAATCTGAAAAGATAAAAAATGAGTAAACTGGACTCAACAACATTCCTAACCACGGTTAAATGAGCTTAACTAGGGTTAACACCTTCCTTAACCATGGTTAAACCAATTTAACCTTGGTAAATTTTAGAAAAATCCCTAAAAATATCTAATGGACCATAAAACTGATCTTGACCCTTTTTAACTCTCGTTAGCAATCCTAACCATAGTTAGACCAATTTTTAACCCCGGTTAGCAACCCTAATCTCGGTTAAATCTTATTTTGGCCTACCAGACCTAAAATCCAGTCTACCAGACTCTCCCTTTGGCCTATCGGGTCTGACCTTGGCCTACTGGGCCCAATCTCAGCCTACTGGGCTTGACCATACCTTCCCTAACTGTGGTTAATAACCCTAACTATGGTTAGTTTGACCTAACCCCGGTTAGCAATCCTAATCTAGGTCAAACTTTACCTTAGCCTACCGAGTTTCTCTCTTGGCCTACTGGGCCTAAACTCTAGTCTACCGGATTTCACCCTTGGCCTACCGGGCCCAAATACTATGCACTTAACCAACCACGGTCAACCAAACCCTAATCTACCGGACTAGTTCAGTTAGTCACCCTTGGTACACACACACACACCCCCTAGTCTTGGCACAGGCTCACGTGCCAGAACTATGCTCAGTCTGATCTCACCTTATGAGTACGTAGGCATCCCAATCCGGGTTCGACCCTAGTTAGCTTTTCTTTCTTCGATCAGAACTATCTTAAATACCCAGATATTTTAAACAAATCATTGACATTAATTGGCTTACACCTAGGGATTACAGAACCATTGTAAAATGGAAGCCTCGGGGTGCCTAACACCTTCCCCGGACTTAACTGAACCTCTTACCCTAATCTCAATCACAGACTAAGACCTTATCCAATCCCTGGGGACTTATCCTTTCTGAATGAATAGGTGGCGACTCTGAAATCAACCTTCACACACATGAGGGTATACAACTATTCGTGAGTTCGAAATCCACGCTCACAATGGGGACGGGGTTCAGGTTTCGCTAACCATTTGTTCTTCTTTGTCAGTTTGGAGAGATAGTCCTCGTACTTAGGCTTGTACCCTAATCCAATGGGGGAGTGTATCTAGGAGATACATATCTCTTCCTCATTCCTTGGTTTCGAGAGCCCAGGCCTAGCCCTAGTTGATAGTTCATCCTGACCATCATCTTGACAAATGATGATACTCCCTGCTTGTTCTACTTTTCTATCTGGGTGATAGAACTGACCTACTCGAACTGGTATGTCATGTAGGCAGTGCCTTGCCTCAGCTCCTGGATGTCCTCGAATGAACTTACCAACTCCTCTGAAGGGATCACGATCAAGTAGTCATCCTGGATAAACTTGATTCTCTGATGGAGAGAGGAGGGAATGGCTCTGGCCGCGTGGATCCACGGCCTCTCAAGGAGCAAAGTGAACAAGGTTGGCACATTCACGACTTGAAAGTTTGCTGTAAAATGAGCAGGTCCGACCCTGATGGTCAAATCGATGTTGCCCAAATTCTAACTGGTTGAGTTATCAAAAGTGCAGATGTTTGGGCTGGAGTTGTTGTCAACTAGTACTACGGATAAAGTTTTGTCCATGCACTGTACTGCAATGTAGAGAGCCGGGTGTAATCCTTGTCGTTATCTAATATTACTTCTTCTGTAAAGGAGGTGATTCTCGATTTTAGCACCTGCCCCGTGCCCCAATTTCTTGGGCATGATATTTCGTGTTACATGGGCGTTGTTAAATACCCAGAGAAGCTGCTTTTGGTGATGCTCGAAAGGCAGGAGAAGACCTATAATGGAGACCTGGTTGGATTTTTACTCAACTACTGGGTGATGTTGAATTCTTTTGCCTTTTCTAAAATTTTTAGTAGAATTACGGAGTCTACTGCCTCTTTCTCAGGGTTTGATACCCTATCATTCTCTTTCTCTTTTCCTTTCTCTTTTGTTGACTCAGCTACTGGTGGTTGGTATACCTTGCCAGATTGGGTTCGTTTGGCTATATTTTCACTCTCGAGGATGAGAGAGTGAGGGGTGGGTACACGATCGAGGTTACAAGGTGGAGATGAGATGTAGGAGATTTTGATGGGACCGGAAGAGGTGGAGGCTTGAGCTGGTGTTATAGCCAGTTTCCTGGGCAATGGATGGTGTAAATAGTATGCTCTTTGTTTGATTTAAGAGAGGGTATTTGTACCGGTGGTAAGATAGTCTGGATGTTTGATTGAGGGAGAGGGATGACAACAGGCGGTTGGTTGGCTGGTTGGATTAGGCCATCTTCCACTACAAGCATGCTGGGTCTCGGCTGCCCTGCCCCAGGCACTTCCCACTCGATAAATTTGATTTGTCCATTGTGTGGGGGCAGTGATGCCTAGTTGATACTGGTGTTTCATGGGACCAGTTCAACCTTTCCCTCATCTAAGAGATCTTGGATTGCATGCTTAAAGCCTATGCAATTATCAGTAGCATGGCCTGGGCCTTGATGAAAGACATAGTGGTGGTCGGATTTATAGTCTCGACTTTGCTTGTCTAGTGTAAGAAGAGGAGTAGGGCCCCATTAGAGTGAGGAGACCCTGTTTGGTTAGGAAGTCCAAAAGCTGATTGGGTGTGTAAGGCAGAGGGCTAAAGGTTCGAAGGGGCTTGTATTGTTGACAGACTTGTCCCTGGTTTTGTCTAGCTGGCCAGTGTTTCTGGGTGTTAGTTATTGTGGCTGAGCGGCTGGAGCTGGTAATCTGATTGGTGCTATGGGAGCCACCATCTGTACTTCTTATTTTCTTCTTTGGTCTTTGAGACCATTTTTTCTGCTGACTAGAGTTGTTGTTCTAGGGGAGCAAGCCCTAAACTGGAGTGGATGAGACCACTTTTGATGGCAGTTTCAATGCGGGCACCTGTTTTGACGATGGTGCCGAAGTCTACAATTGGTAAGGTTACCATCAGGGTAGAGTAGGGTTGTTTCAGTGTGCTCATAAACATGCTTGCCAATTCTTTCTTAGGGATCGAAATTAGGATCCGAGCCGCCATTTCCCTCCAACGGGTGACGTATTCCAGGAAAGACTCATTGTTATGCTGGCTCATCAGTTCCAATTGGCTCCTTTGAGGTTGGAGCTCCTGATTAAAAGAATATTGTTCCATGAAGATGTCCATAGTGACACGCCAAATCTTGATCCGTTGTTTATCTACAGTCATCGACCAGGTTGGAGCTACTCCTTTCAGACACTTCTGGAAGTACTAAATTAGAAGAGGCTGATTTTTGTTGTGTTGGAGCATGTCCCCCAGGTATAATTGTAAGTGTTGCTTAGGGCAGCCTATGCCATCATATTTTTCAAAGTTTGGTACTTTGAAACCTAGAGGAACAACATCTTCAGATGAGAAGGTCAAGTCTTCTAGAGATAGGCTTGAGCTAGTAGATGCCCCTTTTATTCGTCTCATTTCTTCTTTCATCTGTTTAATGTCCTCATGTTGGTCCTTGAGAGAGCATAGGTTCTAAGGAAGATGGCCTATCCTGATTGACATGAGAGGCCTTGGGCTACTCTGCCCCATCGTATTGATCAAAGTTTACTTCTCCTCCACCTGGTGCGGGTCCTGGGTTAGGAATGACAATTGGACTAGGTTGTGGTTCCAGGTGTGGCTGCTCAGGGGATTCTCCGGTTGGGTTTCAGGTAGAAGGGTCATCAAGTCGATCCCCAATTAGAATCTTCAGGGATTACAGAACACTGTCAAGTTTAGTTTGCATGGCTGTAATGTCTCGATTGTGAGACAGCAAAATTTCATTTGTCCTCTGCTGCTGATCTGAGGGTTCTACCATTGATCCTGACAGGCTAGTTGGCTCTTCTCTGATTGGTACTTCTGTTAAGACTGTGTCTAGGGTAGCTGCTTCTATGAGAATTACAGTCATAGAGGGAGTCATGGTTCAGCTCATACAACTAAAAAGAATGCAACATCTAAACATGAATATGCATGATTTGCAAGAAAGAAGATGTTGGAAAAGATCTTTTATTGATGCATGCTCATGGGTACAGGACTGTGCGACTTAAAGGGAAAAAGACTCGATCCTAGACAGGGTCGTCAGGGATAGCAAAATCAAGTGGTCGGGGCACACCGTTGAGGTCCATGATTTGTTGTTGGAGGGATGTGACCTCAACCTCCATATTATCAATTATTTCAGTAGCATTAAACATTCGGGATCCGAACTGAGGTTCGGGCAGTCATCTCAACCTTTGCACTGTCTAGTTGCTCTTGGTAGAAATGCAGTTGGGCCCTGATGACGGCTATCTTTCTGGTATCGCCTCTACGTCTCTTCTGGAGAGATCGGATTGTTTGCTCGAGCTGCCAGACTTGTTCCTGTATTGCTTGAAGTTCGTGATCCCGCTTTGCTTCCTGCTGCCTGAATGCCTGTTGGACTTTTCTTAACCTTTTCTCCTTCTCTTGGAATTGTAACTATCTCTCCAGGAACGTGTCTCTACAGAGAACCACCATCTCAACTATTGGAATGGTTCCTTTTGATGAAACTGAAACTGGTGTGGGCAGTTCCCTTGGTATGGGCATACTGGATGGAACGTTAGGGTCTTCCACCCAAAGGAGGTATGCTGAATCAGTAGGTGGTCCTGTTGTAACCACCATATCTGGTCATTGATCTCTTATGGAGCTTCGCCAATCTTCCTGGAAGTGTCGCGTAAGGCATTCAGAGTGCACAGTGAAGTTGAAACAATCATTTCCTAGCTTGTGAATTACCAGGATACGTTGAGGGAGTCCGAACTGGTGAAGGACTCGGAGTAGTACATATACTGCTGAGCCGGTTAGACCAGCAAGGATCATGCATCGTCTTCCCGCTATGACAACGTGAGGTAACATTTTCAGGATTAGTCGCTCGTATTTCCATGTGATCTGTTCCTCTATCAGGTTCTGGAGAAGCTGGTGAAGAGTTTTGACATCTGTAGACACAATATGGCCATGATTCTGAGAAATATTCCTAGGTAGAGAACCCTATATGCGATGTCGGGACACAGGGTCGGATGTGTTTTATTACAAGCACAAGTATGACTCATTACATGCCCCTGGATGAGTGCTTATCTGGGTAAGAGTGCCTGATAGTTAACCATGATTGGGGACAGGTATAGGGTGCAAGCAGTTTAGGGTTTAGAGTATCCCTCCAAATGGGCTGCTAGTAAACTATACCATAACCTATTCTACATGCTGAATGCTGAGATAATGTAGGTGTTTCTAAAAGGATTAAGATCATTTAACACCGTATATGCAACTCCCCGGTATAGAACATACCTGAAAAGGATGATTAGTGTAAGCGGAAGCGTTCATAATCCTTCTCTGAGAATAATCATCCAACATGTGTAATTCCGCAAACCTCCAATGTCGCGACCCAAAATACCCCCTAGGAGTTAGGATACTTTGGCGTCGTGAACTCATTACTAAACCTCCTGTACCACCTGTATGACATATAATAGCGGAAGTATAATACGAATCTATATATGGTAGCTGAAGCGTACTACAAAATTCTATACATACTATATCTTAGTTTATACATAACCCAAAATAAATAGCGAACATTCTCGCTCAACAAAATTTATATATAAGTCTCTCTCTCTCATTACTCATAATGGGGCCACCTAATAAAGACCCTCTAATGCTCCTGAAGCTCCTCCTGAGTAGGCACCTCATCGATATACTCCTCCTTGACCCACGGCTGCTGAGTATGTGCATCAATAGGACCTGCCGACATAATATGTACGGCTGAGTATTGAATATTCCGTGTATACAAACCACTAGATAGTAATGTCATAAATAGTAATACGTCATACAAAGCAGTTTAATCATTTCACATGCATTCCTGTAATCAGAGCGTGGAAAACAAAATCATATCATGTGCTTATATCTCAGAAAAATACTATTGGAAAACATCTTCTTATTATCTTTTATCTTTGCATATATAGATATTTAAAATACCTTGGTTTTTATCTTTTATTAACTTGTCATGTACGGGTATTTAGAATACCTTGGTATTCATCATTTGCTACCTCGGGAGTCGGACAACTAGTACCCGTACCCATGTAAGCTGGGTGGCCTAATGTTATCCTCACCCTTAGCTACTGTAGAGACCCGAATCTTTTCAAGCTTTTTATGCAAGTATTAAGGGTATTTTAGTCTTTATCATGTTTTAATGCATGTGTATTTATATCTAATTGTGTGGTGTGATCTAGGCTTAATCAAACTTGTAAAGAGAGGGATGTCATAACATAACCACAACTTTAGGAAGCTCTAGTTTTGTCACTGTTTATTGAAATTGAGTGATTTTTGAACCATTAGAAAGGTATTGGAAGCCTCTTCAAGGTTCATGTTTAATGTTTTTCCTTATTTTGAGTTTAAGCTAAGTCAAAAGTGGGTTTTCCGATATTTTGCCTGATGAAATTGCATATTAGTCTACTTGTGGGCTCATTTACACCTTTTAAAACTCAAAATTAGGATTTTTGTAAAACATGAAAGTTGTTCTTCTTTGAAAGATGAATCCAACATAAGTTAAATCGTCAAAATCCGATAAACGAGTCGAAAGTTATAGTCAAAATATTAAAGCGGGGTAAAATCTTTCGGAATCTGGAAAACAGGGGTGCGATCTATCGCAAATAAGTTGCGATCGATCGCAAAATAGTGCGATCTATTGCAAATTTCTGTGATTGATCGCATTCAGGCGAGTTTTTTTGAAGCCCTTTCGGGTCTAGGTGCGATCGATCGCACGCGGACCCAGAAATTGCTAAAAAAAGGTTTTTTTGAGTTTTTAACACTTTGGGCTATAAATAGGGGTTTTATTTCATGGGTTTTAGGGTTCTAAGCCATTTCTAACCTAATTTGGCAAATAGGGAGAAGAAACCTAGGGTTTTGAGGGAGAAATTGCTTGGAGAAAGAGGAGATTGCTAGGAGATTGCAAAGAGAGCTTGGAAATCTTCCTCAAAGCTTCTTGGGACCGATTTGGATCCAAGGGAAGGATCCCTAAGGTCGTTAAACTCTCTAACTCAACCCTGTTATTGATGTTTTTTGAATATTGGTATAATGTAAATGATAGAAATGTAGATTGATTATGTTTTCCCTAATTATATATGGATTAAGCTTGTTAGAGATGAAAATAAGTTTATACTATGGATGGATTGAATGGAGGAAGGGAAATACTATGGAGGATGGGATAAATGTATGGATGTGGATCATGTTTGAGTTGTGGGGATGGATTATTGTGTGATGGAATGTTAAAAATGGGAAAGGGCACAATATCCATAATTAACGCACTCAAGGTGTTTGTTGACATGCTTAAGAAGGAGAAATGCTAGTATGATGCTATTGATTATTAATAAACCAAGTTAAATGGATAATTGTTGTTGTTATGATAAATTATGCCCTATTTACTTGTATGGTGATCGGTATTCGGGTAGGTCAAACCTTAGAGGAAAATCCTCCACGTTGGGAATTCTCTAACTAGGGAGATGTAACCTAGCGGAGTTTCCTAATGGAAGATTAGAATCTAAGGGATGACAGATTTGAATTCCAATCACGACACTCAAGCACACGTACACTTGTATGGTAAGTATTCAAGTCTCATAAGTTCACTTGTTTTACAAGTATGCCTGCATTGGATACGAACATATTACGAATTATGCCATGAAATAATGATCCCCCACTACGAACATCCACTCTACGCGTTGTCGCACTCATGTTATGCTATGAAAGAATGATCCCCTATTTCGAACATCCACTCTAAGCGTTGTCGAACACTATGAATTATGCGTTGCCGGGACAAAACATTATGAATTATGCATTGACGGGACAAACACACTATGAATCATGCATGTATGAGTCTATGCATATGTTAAGGCAAGTTCATGGATAAGAGTTGCACGAGTACACGAGTCAAGATGATGTTATGACATGTTATATACTCCGCACTCTGATTATGCATATTTTACGTGAAATTATTATGATTAAGCTTAGATAAACTTAGATAAACTGAGTTATGATATTGTTATTGCTCATGTTATTTTATGTTATTGTTAGTTTGTTTATCCACTGAGTATTCAATACTCAATTGACCTGTCATTGTGTTCAGGTTTAGGAGAAGAGCCGTGGACTGAGGAGGTGTACGTTGAAGAGGGAGAAGAATGTGAGCTTCTTGAGGAGGAGGCTAGGGATTTTGATAGTCATCCCTATTGAGTGGTTTTAGTATTTCTTTTTGGACGAAATGTTTATATTAGACTTTTGACTGTTAGTTGATGTTGCCTTAACTATTTTACCCTATTGTTGGTTTTAGACTACTTCGTTTATGAGGAGTTATGATATGTGGATTATCATTATACAGGATGGTTTGACTTTTTATGATCGAAATTTTACTATCCTCATTTTTGGAGACTCGTGTAGTATGCCTAGTATGCATGGATTTTTAAGCAGGTTTAAGTAATGTGACGATTCCAAAGTCCTATTTTAGCCTTGTAGGATTTTGGGGTCGTTACAGCTACCTTCGGTAGATCGTTTTTATTCAATACTATAGTTCCGGGCAGCCTGCTATAATCGGAGTCCGATGCAAGTATCCATTTCCCTTTCAGGCGACCTGCTATCATGCATCCCCGTTGGCTTTTTCCATATACTTTCCATCTTCTTGTACTTCTTGTAATATCTTTTGCCTCTTATACTTTTCATATACTTCTTTTACTTCTTGTACTTTTCACGTGGTTCATTTGCATCTTATACTTTTCCTCTTCTTATTCTTGTATTACATCTTATATACTTATACTTCTTCTTTTGGATACCTATAATTTAGAAAAACTCGATCATGAAATGCATATGTGTCAGTGTAGCAATTGTGAAAATCATGGTAGACATAAGGGAAACACTTTACATATAGTCATATAGCCCATACTTAACATAATTCATCCATCACAATAGCCCATATATAATTAAATCACATCATCCAAATTACGTCAAATATATGGTTTTTCTCATTTGCTTTTCCCAAAACTTGTATCTTTTTAACATGTTTTTCATAATTAAATACTAACATATAGAACATCTAACCATTTACCATCTTTTGTTCATTGGTTAAAGACATAGCATCATCACAATTTAACCCACATCACAATTCATAGAATTTCATCTTGATTTAGAAAAGGGTTTATGAAATTAAGCTAGGAGAGAGTATTTACACATATAGCAAGCTATACATATATGTACTTATCAATAACTCATGCTTTTCATTTATAGTTTATGGAATTAACTAGCTAGTAGAGTATATTCACATATATACAAGGCTACATATGCATACTTATCAAAAATCTATGCTTCTCATTAATGGTTTATGAAATTATTGTTAGCCTCAGGGTTACAACCATGGGCACCCCTAATAATTTTGATAATAACATAATAATGAAATGAACTATTTGGTACTAATAATCTTGTTTAAGTGCTTGAACATTTCAGAATACACAAGTTGATAGCACTCAAATCATGAAAAATGATGGAAATTATCCAAGAGGAAGTTCAACTCATTGTATACAAGATGAAGATTCAAGATAAGACCATACTCCAAGTCGGGTCCATTGAAGATAAAAGACAAAATCACAAGACCCAAGTCAAGCCAAGATCATCTCTCCACAATTTAAATGTATTTATTTTCTATTTTGAGAGTTTATAGGTCTTATGCAAAAAGTCCTCAAAAGAATGGTAAGTTGAAAAGCTCAAGAATCATAAATTGACCATAGGAGCCTAGGACACCTCTTGAAAATCATTCTAAGGCCCTAAAGGATCATAAAATCATGATAAAAATATAGCTAATTGACCTAGGAAAATAATCTCATCTCTTTGGTCTGATGCAAAACTGAATTCAGGATTTTTACTTTGAATTCGTCGACGAATTCTCTGGGTAGATTGAATTCGGCGACGAAATCATGACAGAATTTTTAAAATTCAATTCTGTCTCTTAAATTCGGCGACGAATTCTTTGGTTAGTTTGAATTCGGCGACGAAGTCATTACAGGGTTTTTCAAAATTCAATTCTATCTTCTGTATTCGGCGACGAATTCAAGTGGGAACTCCACTTCGTCGACGAAATCTTGTTTGAAACTGAAAAATCGTTGTAACGGTTATTTTTCAACGGATCAAAATGCATTTAATGAGCCTATAACAGCTTTATTGAATCAAATGCTATAAAAAGAGTTCATTTATAAACAAATAATAACTCTTAATCATAGCAATAACTCCTATTGATCACTCATTCATTGCTATTGATTCTCACTCACTCTCACACTTAGAAAATCCCCAAAATCTCTCTTGAGCTTATTCAACTCCTATTTTCTTTGAAAGATTTTATTAGAGTTTGTATTTCACTCTTATCCAGCTCATTTAAGGATCTTTTAATTCAGATTTTCAATCCAAAACTCATTTATTGAGATCTGTCAAGAATCTAGGATTCTTGCACTGAAGCTGTAGCTTCAGTTTTATCAAGAGAGGGTTGTGCTCTTGAAAGGTTTTAGCTCGGCCTAAAGAAGAGCTTGTAAAGGTAATATCTCGACCTGTAAGAGAGATTGTAAGGGTTTGGACTCCACCTGTGAAGGAGTCTGTGTGATTAAGGAATCATGGTGAATCCTCTAACTAGAAGCTGAGGCGGGGAGTAGGCTAGTTTGCTGAACCTCGTGAACAAATCCTGGATTTGCATTCTTCTTATCTCTTCTCCATTTCTTTTAATATTTCTATTGTTTAGCTTGCTTCATATTTAATTTTTTCCGCATATTGAACTTGTAGTCCATAAATTTTAAATCTGCTATAGACCCTATTCACCCCCCTTTAGGGTCATTACCTGACCAACAATTATAACCTAGTAGAGTGTATTTACCTTATGGGATGAAACCCCTTTGATCCAATGCTTGAAAAATCTTGAGGAAGCTTGTAGAAGTGAAACCCAAGCTTGTGGATGAAGATACAAGCTCCAATGGCATGTAGGAGCGAGATCAAAGCTTGATTCGTGCTCTTCCTCTTCCAATCCAAAACCCCCTTTTGAAAACCCTCACTCACTTCCCTTCTCTTCTAAGGTCTTTCTTTAGGTTTAGGATAACCCAAAAACCCCCAAATCATCTCCTATTTATAGGCCAAGGGGTGAAAACCCCAAAAATCACGCACTCAAAAAGTGGATTTGCGCGCCTACGATCGTTCGTAGGCATCTATGATCGTTCGTAGGCTTCCTACGATCAATCGTAGGTTTCCCAGAAGGTTTTCAGCATTTTTGGGCCTTTACGATCGATCGTAGAAACTCTACGATCGTTCGTAGCGCTGCTACGATCGTTCGTGGGTTGTTTACGAACGATTGTAATTTTTGCAGAAACTTTTCAAATTTTTGGACTTTCATATTTTGGCCGTAAATTTTGACTCGTGTGTTAGATTTTGATGATTAAACTTGCGTTGGATTCTTATTTGAAAGGAGAACAATTTTGTATCTAATAGCCAAAGCCTAATTTTGAGTATTTAATTAGCTAAATGGGCTCTAAAGTCAACTGGTCCAAAAATGGATTTCAGTAACCAACAGATTTGACTTTGGAAATCGGACTTTTGACTCAACCCCGGCTCAAAATCCAGCAAAGTGATCAACATGAACCTCGAAGAGGGTTCTAATAAATTTCCAAAAATTTAAGAATCACTTGAGCTTATCAAATTTGAGGGTATGTGGAAACATAACCCTTTTAACACTCAGAACATTTCGAGTGCTTTCACACTCTTTTCCCTCGGGTCCAAAACTATACTCACACCTCATGACTCGTTAACTCATAGGTTTGTAACCCACCTAGGTGATCATTGAATTCACACCCACATGCATGAGAGGCCCCAACCTCTTTATCCCTAGGGCATTAGCACTATTCACCACACTATTAACCTACAACCTATTAAACACTTAGGGTATTTTGTACTTTTACTTTTACCCACTTAGAGTATATTTATACTCTCTCTTTGAGACTTAACACATGCACCCAAAAGTGCTCACTTGACTCACCATAATACCAAGAACACTATGAAAGGCCTTAGGCCTTTACACACACCATATAAGGGCACTGTTCACATGAACAGTGAATCAATTTTCTGGAGCTCTACACCTAAGACTATTAAGCTTCTGACACCGAGGATATTCATCCAGTAGCGGTAATCATGGGTCATTATACTACTATGATATTTATGATATGCATAGTACAAAAATATACCCAAAGAGATGAAAGTATTAGTATTATGCTAAATATTTAGGCATTCGAATAATTTTGAGGTTTTATTTGGCTTAAACTTAGGTTCTGGGTTGAACCTTAAATTAACAAAAGTCCCCAGTGGAGTCGCCAGAGCTTTGAGCACAGATTTTTATACTCACTAGTTTTTCAATTAGGAGTCGCCATTTATTAATTCAGAGGGATAAGTCATAGAAATGGATAAGGTTTTATGGTCTACATGAGAGTCTAGGTAAAACGTTCGATTAAGTTTCAGGGAAGGTGTTAGGCACCATGGACCCCTATTTTACAATGGTTACCTACTCCCTAGGTGTAAGCTAAATTAATGTCAAAGTTTTAATCAAATGCCTATGTGCTTATATTATACTAATCCAAGAAAGGGTAAAGCTAACTAGGGTCGAACACATGTAAGGTTTCTTACATACTCACATGGGGTGAGATTAGACTGAGCGTAGTTTTGGCACATGAGCCCGTGCCGAGGCTAAGGGAGTGTGTGTGTGCATCGGGGTTGGCTAAGGCATAGTCCGGAGACTAAGGTTTGGTTGACTGGGTTGGCCAAGTGCATGGTATAGAGGGTTTGGGCCCAGAGGTTTGGGATTGGGCACGGAGGTCAAGGGTTAGCCCGGTAGGCTAAAGGAGGTAGGCCCGGAGGCCTAAGGTTTGGTTAACGGAGTTAAAAGGTGTGTTAACCATGGTTAGGTCTACTAACCGTGGTTTATAAGGTCCAAGGTCAGATTTATGGTCTTTTTACATTTTTTAGAAATTTTTTAGATTTTTACCAAAGTTAGATGGTCTTAACCATGGTTAAAAGTTAACCTGAGTTAAGTTTAACCCTAGTTAGGGTTTTGGTCCGGTCAGGGGTAAGCCCAGGTAGCATGGCAGGGCCTAGAATAGCCTCTTATCTCGTTTGGGCTCTGTGTAAATCTCAATTAAACAGAAACTAGGATTGACGGTTCTAGCATTACTGCAAATTCCAATCCTTTCATAGAATTGGAATGACGGTAAATGTTGTACCGTCATTTCCAGTTTCTTTGGAAATGACTTTACTGGTCAAAGACACGGTTGGGGTGATGATCAGGAGGTCCTGGACCTAAGAGGGTGTTCAAGGGACTTCAGGGCAAGACTTGGGCTTGGTCTGGGTCTTTGGTTTGGTCTAGATTGGGCCCACAGAGGTCGTCTACAGTGAGAAGTAGAATACCCAGAATGTCGGTAAACTGTTTACTGACATTCTGGACAGTTTCCACTTTTATTCATTTTAACCATGGTTAAGCTAATTAGGGGATCTTGGAAGGACCAGAGATGATAGAGGGAGGTCTCAGGGACCTAAACTAGGCCTTGGAATGGACCAGGGCTCGACCAAATGAGGTCTAGAGCTACTACAATGGGAAAGCCCATAAATAGCGATATTGTGTTTACCGCCATTTCTGGATTTTTTCAGAAATTGAATTTTCACCCATGGCACTGCACTGCCTTGCTACTAGGGGATTCCTCATGGATTGGAGGTTCCCCAGAAGTTTAGGGGAAGGATCCTAAACACCACGAAGCTTGATAAGCCACATGGCCATGGACTCTACCCTTGAGAGGGTCCCCATGCCTACGAGGGAGGCAAGGGGACCTCTATCCTTGGGCTGATACTGAAATAAAAGTACCCTGGAGTAGGACCAGGGGCTCCAATGGTGTTTTACAGAAAAAATGGGGTAGGGGGAGGACTTTACCCTGCTGATACGCCTTTGACAAGGGTGATGATGTCCTTGAAGGTGGTGTGCTGTCTGGTGGAACTCTTTTCTGACGACGGTGTCGTTGGCTAATGCTCTGAGTCTAGCTGGTTCAAAACTTGTGAGAGATATGGTAGTGTTTCTCCAAAATTTTTGGCATGGGGGAGAAGACTATTGGATCTTGGATTTTATAGGCAAGGTGTCAGGGACACATTGGGGGATTAGGACAGGGGTTGGTTGAGGTCTCAAAAACATGGGAGGCTGGTAAGGCGCGTGCTTGATGCATTGGGGGAGCAGATTTTGCGTAAAACGCAAAATCCAGGAATGACGGTAATTCTAGTACCGCCATTCATTCTCAAGGCAAAAAATAGATAATTGTGGTATAATAATTACCGCAATTTCTGAATTTTTCTAGAAAAAGTCTGCCCAAAGTTAAATGCTTACGCACATGATACGAAATTTACCACAAAAGGAATGTTGGTAATTGGATTATTGACATTCTAAAAAGAAATTGAATTCTAGGGTTGGACCTAGGGCTGTCAATAGAGTCAGATAGTATCCGAATCCGCTCCATATCTGTATCCGATTAGGCGGATAATTATCTATTTACGTATCTGTAAAGTCAAAGTGTTGTTGGCAAAATTCTGAGCCCAAAATGTTGTATATAGGTCATAGTAGGTCTCATCCGATTTGAAGACAAAGTGAAGAAGAAGTCGTGAAGGATCTTGAAGCTACATCACTCACATTGGCTTAAAAAGTAAGTTTTGAAAGAGAGACCTAGATGACCTTAGGTTACCTCATGAAATTGTCCCATTCATCATAAATGTTTAGTCAAAAAACACTAGAGGTATAGGGGATTGCATTTAAAGATAAAAGGAGCAAAATAGTGAAAAATTGCACCCCAGGGTCAACTCTGAATAGCTCAAGTTATGTATGAGGATTTCAGGCAGAGAGTTGATTTTGTGAGGGTCAACCCTGGAGGACCATCCGGTCAACCGAAAGGCACCATCTGGTCGACCGAATGATCACCTTGGGTCGACCCTGATATGGGATTTCGGTTGATTGTTGAGTTTGCTATAATGGGTCGACCCAGGGATCCCCCAAGGTCGACCATGATATGAAAAATCATTCTAAAAACAGTTTTTAGCAACTTCTAATCCCTTGGACCTTTCCTATATATATTGGTCCTCTCCCAATCCGTGAGGGAGATTGATTGAAGACTTTTTAGAGCACTTTGTGCCTACCTTGAGCTTATGAAATCTCTTGGATTCATTGATCCTGATCTCCAGTAGTTGGACTCTAGGTTTTGCATGGTGTTAAAGCATATTTTCTCAACTTTGCATTAGATGATCCTTAATCATTAAGAGATCACCCTAGGGCTTCCAAAAACCCTAAAACCCACTGTGTGCTCTACTGTGAGCACTGGTTAGCTTGAGCTAAAGCCGTCAAGGACGGAGATTGGTCTTCGGAGACCGTGGTTGATCACTTTGAGTAAGATTGGATGGTGAGAAACCAGAGCTGTGTTGCGGGGATCGAACGTGCTGTTTTCATAGTTTGCAAGCTGAGGAATCAATACCGAGGAACGTTGGGTCGTGTCCTGTTGGGTAAGATTTGAGTCTTGTATTGTTCAAATCTTCTCATAGTGAATTTTGTGCTGGACTAGGTCCTGTGGTTTTTTCCGGAAGGGTTTTCCACGTAAAAATCTTGTCTGCTCAAGTGAGATTGCTTGTATGTGATTGTCTTAAATTAAAATTGGAAAAGAGAATTGAAGTAGACCTATTCACCCCCCCCCCCCTCTAGGTCAAAGAGAGCATTGAAATAAGGAATTTTAGTATTTGACGTACCGAATTTGGATATATAAGTAAATATCCATTTACTAATCAGAGCGGATACGAATAGTGATCTATCTGCTCCACTATTTCTCCGCTCCGCTACTAACGTTTTAGGTTTTATTGTAGTTTTATTATCAAATGAGGTTATTAAGGTAATTCAACTACCTAATATAAATTACCTCAAAGAGAATCAAAACGTAACCTTAAGCCCTTCGTGAAAAACGGCCTCTCCTCTTCTCTCTCGACTCCTTAGTCCTCTCCTCTCCTCCCCCTCCCGGCTCCTATCCTCTCCTCTCCTTTCCCAAATAGAACCAATGCTTTCTCTTTTCTCTCCTGGAAGGTGCAAGGTCAAGGAAGTCCAAAGATGGAAAGAAAGGGCAATTTTTTTGTTTTGGGTAGGAGAGCTCAACGAATATGGTTCATCTTACATGAATGTTCAAGATATCATCGTCTGCATGACAGAAATCGACCACCGAAAAGCTCATATCTTCGTCTTCTTCAGTTTAATAAGGTAAGCTTCTTCAATTTAATCTTTTCTCCTTCTTTTTCTCCATTTGAACCCTATGATTCTGCAATAACACATGGATGTGATCTATTTTTTTATTCGAAGCCCTAGTATTTTTTTCTTGATGTGGTTGAAACCCTATATTTCAACCACCTGATTGTGTATTGGGATGTTTTTCTAGGGTTCATTCTACTAATTCGGATAGTAGTCGAATTCGGATATCAATATCCGAATTTGAGTATTTGTATTCGATTATAGAGTCGGACAGATTCGGATAATTATCCGAATTCGATTTATTTAATCGGATTCGAATTCTTGATTTTAGTATTCGCCAGATAACGGAGCGGATTCGGATAGTCGGAAATATTTTTCTGATTGGATACCGATAGTGCTCTATCCGCTTCGAATCCACTTCATTGATAGCCCTAGCTGGACCCCCTTCCTAGGGCTTGGCTAGGGTCCGTGGGCCTTGTACAGGCCCAGGGTTGTTTGTCTACGGGTCTAGGCCCTGTGGGCCTTGGGTAGGTGTTGCATGGGCCTTGGGCCTATGTCATAGGTTTGTAAGGTTTAGGATTGGATTGGGCCTAGGCTAGGGTTAGCTAGGGTTCATCTAGGATTGACCTAAGGTTTAACTAGGGTTAGACCCCTGGTTGACTTAGGGTGGACCTAAGGTTAGACCTAGGGTTTACCTATGGTTTGACGAGGGTTTGACTAGGTTTAGCTGGGGTTGACCTAGAGTTGACTCAGGTTAACCATGGTTAGAGAACTTAACTATGGTTAAGGCGGAGTGGAAAAATTGGGTGCTTACAGCATACTTATATTCACACCTCTGTAGTACCTTATTGTTTTTAAAACATTGACCAAGTTTGACTACCGTCCCATCTTGCAACATACATTCAACAACCGAACATTCATTGTGCATCGGCATATCCTCATACTATGCCTTCTCAATAGGATTGTTTGTTGTGTTCTTATTATGCATATCTGGGGTGAGGGGAGGACTATCATGGCTACAAAACAATGTGAAAGTAGAGAGAGTTTCATATTAGAATCTATAATTCGAAAAAGTTTTCTTAGTTGAGTTATAAAGACTAGAATCTACTTGAAGCTAGGGAAGTCATTTACGATGACCTGTGCACCAAGATCTGCTTATGTTGGGATGACATCATTCATAGCATCATCTATCGAATTGATAGGCTCATTGATGACGAGAAGTTGATTTTCATCATCACTTGAGAATGTATTATTCATAGCGTCATCTATTGAATCGATGTCATCTCTCAAAGCGCCCTCTTCTACACCATCATGAATGCCAACAAGATCCTTCATATGAAAATTGTCTTCTTTTATATTAGTCAGCCTATCTGTATTGCACTCAGAATCAAAATCCAATCCTCCAACAACTTCAATGGAGACATCCTTTTGCTTGGATAAATGTTTTCTAGAAATTTCGATGAGAACATACTCTTGGTTGCACACGTTCTTTGGCAACTTCATTGGGAATATAGTCTTGGTTGCACACATGTTCTCTACAAACTTCGATGAGAACATACTCTTCTTTTAAAATATACTTCCTTCTTTCCTCCTTCGATATGTACAAGGGAAGATAAATATCATTTTGTTCCATAATCATATAAAGAAAGGTTGACAAAGATTCATCGTTTACAATTTCGATTGGTGGAATTAAGTTTGAGGAAGGAAAAAAGGACCTAAAAGTAATATTGCACTCGCATGGTTTTAAATTGGTAAGTTGATAACTTTAGACAAGAACTCCTTGTGTGTAATATTGCTATCCACTAGTAGACACTGAACTATTCCATCTCGATAACAGATATCTTGTGCTCCATTTTCCAACAATTCACCACTTTCCACAACCCATTTTCCATCGTAGCAACAAATTAGTGATACTTTTGCAACCATCGTCTGTAAGAAATATAATATTGATTAGTTAGATAAGGGACAGATGAATGAGTTATGAAAATAAGCAAAGGGTCGATGCACATAGGTTAAGGTTGATGCATTATACATGGTCGAAGAAAAAACTTAAGGATCGATACAAATAAGCAAAAGGTCAATGTAAATCAGCAAAGGGTCGACGCATGGAAGAGACAGGGTTGACACAGTGTACATGAGCAAATGGTCGATACAAATTAGTAAAGAGTCGATGCAAATCTGCAAATGATCAATACATGGAAGGGACAGGGTTGACACAATGTAGATGGTCGATGAAAAAACCTAAGGATTGATGCAAATAAGCAAATGGTCGATGCAAATCAGCAAGAATCGATGCAAATCAGCAAAGAGTTGATGCAAATAACCAAATGGTCAATACTTAATTATATCAAGTGTTTCGACAACATCGACATGGACCAAGAACCATGCATCGACTTCTCAAGCAAAATGTATTGATCGGGTCGATACATGTTGTAAACATGTATCGATCCTGAACCGATTTCCATTGGCTCTGTCCCCTTCGTTCCTAAAACTTATTTAACGACCAAATTGCCGGAGAAAACCTCAATGTAAAGACTCCTTAGATTACTCAAAATCTCATATACTATTATTCAAAACCTCATATACCATTATTAAGAAGTAAATCACAATGTATAGAGATTAAGAAATCAAAACAGACCTTTCTAGGTTTTAGTAAATGATTATCACACAAAACCCATGAGTTTGGAGTTCGCCGGAAAAAAGGATTTACACAAAAATGAATGAGTTTGGATTGGAGTTCGCTGGGAATATTTTCCATGATAATGAACGTAGAAGGTTTTCCCAATGCACATACGTAAGCCATCGTTTTTTAAAAGTTAATGACTTCGTTGTTTCATTGTTTAATGCTTGAAGGTAGTGGAGGGGTCTCTTGGACTTTACATAGTGAAAATATTTCATAAGGGCATTTAGAGAAAGTTTTTAAAACTTGGATATTTATGGAAGAAGCCTTACTAGAGGGGCAATTTGGGAAAAACCCCTACTATTTTTGGATGATCCCCTACTAGCTATTCGTTTTGTTATTCGCAGTAATCTATTTTGCTTGAATCTTCACTTGTCCACAGAGAGAAGATGAACGATTTCGACTGTTATTGTACGGACAGGAATCCGAAGAGGGAGGTTGAGGTTGTTGTTGAGGAGGCGAAGAAGAGATGCAGAGCAGTTGCAGATCGAATCCAAAGCTTACCTCTCTCGAAGATCACTGACACCTGTAAGCGAACTCTGCTTAGATTGGTGAACTCAGAGCTCAAATTTCTCTCTCAGCTATCACCGTTTCCTCCAAAGACCAGGTTTGAAATAAAATTCACCACTTCCTCTTAGTAATTCCAGAATTTTTCTTTACTTCAACTCTTTTAGGGCTTTCTTTTGCGCTTATTATGATCTTAGGGTTTGATAAACTTCACGTGGAAGTTGGATCTGAACTGATGTCTTTTGGTTTCAATTTCTGTTATCATTTTAAGTTTCCAAGCATGGTTCTTTTTCGCTTCATTATAGGCCATTTTCATGGTTCTGTTGGTCTTAGGGTTACTTTTTTTTTTAAATTTTCTTCAAGGATAATTCTCTGCAAATGAGAGGAAATGACGGCTTTGGATCAAACCCTGCATTGGATCAAGCATATGAGCATTTTTTTTTAATATACATATTTTGCGCTTTTTTCTTGAGGGATTCAATCTTGAGGTTATTCTTGCTTGATATGTTCTTGAAACCATCATCTGAAATAGTATTCTATGGAAATCTCATTGTTTTTTCCTTCAATTTAACTTGCTAAATGCAGTTTTAATGTTGGGTACCTTGAGTCAGTTGTTCACATTCTTCAACAGCCATTCATAACTGGAGTATCGCGTGTATGCAAGCCTATTCCACTATCATCAGAAAATGGGGAGAACAAGGATTCTCGTTCAAAAGGAGTCCATGTTGATATAGTGTGCACTCTCAACAGAAACCCTATCTGGTTTATTGTATCTGATAGGAACCCGAAGTACATTTCATGGAGTGGTTCTCATGGAAATAAGGGGTTAAGAACGCGTGTCGAACAGGTTCTTGCAGCAGCACGGTCCTCCCTAACATTGAAACCCTCCTCGATCATATTTTTCTTCTCCAATGGGCTTGACGAGATTGTTTCACAGAAGCTTGAATTTGAATTTGGGGCCTCTGAGTTTGGAATGGAGTTTTCTCTTTTTGATTTTGGATTTTCTGAGGAGTTAGAGGATGAGTGGGTCAATGTACTTGCGAGATCATACCATGGGGCACGCATCTTCCAAATAAAGGTTGTTCATTTTGGGAACAAGCTTTTGAGGTTAGACCACGAGATTAAAAAATCGGTTCAGGGAGCTGCTAGACCAGAGCTGTCCATAAATCAAAACGAAATTTTCTTAGGGGATGCTTTCTGTTCTCTGATTTCCGGAATGAAATTGAACTCTTCGGACGTGGAATCTTCTAAATCAGAGGTTTTGTTGGGTGAAGATCTATTAAATTTTGATACAACCGCTTTGATTGCTATTGTATCGGGAATTAGTAATGGTGGTACAGAAAGACTACTCACTGCACCAGAGAGTGAAATGAGGAAACGTTTTAAGAGCAACTTTGAATTTGTGATTGCACAGGTAATATTTGTATTCTTACACTTAATGCTGCCTACTACTTTCATAAAGAATAATCTTGAACTCCGTTATTAATTTTATTTCTTATGTTAGCATACGTTGCATATGTTTTCCCTATGCACTGCCTTTGTGAAGGTCTAAGATTCTAAGGTATAGGTTATCATGCAGGTTCTAAGGCATAGCTGATAAAATCTCCTTGCTTGCTTAAAATGATTATAGCATGATGATGGTTTTATATGGAATTTGAAGTTTTAGCATGTATGGTCAAATGTTTGGAAACTTCAACCATTAAGTTTAAACATCTGAACTCATCATGGGAAGGTCTATTCATCCTTTGCAACTACAAATTTGCACAATTTCTTATATATTCTATCCAGCGCTACATTTATTTATGCGCCCCCTTTTATGCTGATGTAATCGGTTCCTGTGCTTCACATAGAGAACATATGTAAACCAAAAGAGTGAAGAGTATCGACATCACAAACTGAAGAAAGCATTTGGTAATTGAGTACAACAGATATTGTTGTCCTTGGGATAATTCATTTATTTGAGGGTGAGATGATAACTTTTAGAGGTGCAAGAGATTACAACAACTAATATAGTGGAAACAAAAAGAGTGAAGAGTGGTTTATGAGGGAGTGAACTCAAAAGTGCTTAAAAACTGTCCAAATAATGCAAAAGAGGACAACCCCTATATGAAGAGCCTTAGGATCAAGTTTGGTACGATTAGAACGAGCTATGTGAACAAAGCAAATGTTACATCCCTATGTGGGGAGCAAGTTAAGAGGACTGACATGGCAGCTGGGGCGCGACGTGGCAATGAGTGCAAGCTTTCCAAAAACGTGGAGTGCTAATTGGGATTAATAGTTCTTAAATTGTTAGATTTGCTTGGTTGTTATTGCTTTAGTTTGAATAATGTCCTCCAATCAAGGAGTTAGTTTCTATGAATAGAGGGATTAGATTAAGTAGTAGAGTAGTTTCTAATTATTGGAGATTAGTTGCTAACATTGTGGGTTGCCACAATTATAAATGTAAATTTGAATGAAGTTTGGTATCAAGCAGAAAATTCCCAACATCTGTGTTTATTCATAAGAGAGGCATGCCCATCACTCAATCTCCATCCTCTAATTCGGGCACAAATTCCACCATCAAAAAGGTAGAATCGTATCGGCAAACACATCCAAAAACTCTCGGGTAAAGAAGAAACAAAGAAGTAAAAAGAGACAACACATTAATAGTATTCTTGAAATCCAAGATTTGTGTGGGCATATGATTAATCCTGAAAGCAATAGTCAACACAACATTAGATGAAAAAACCTTAGGCACATTCATGGCAAACATAATAGAGCGAGTGACTTCTAACAAATGCCGGTTTTTTCGCTCAGCCACACCATTTTGTTCAGTGGTATTAGAACACGGGGTTTGAGGAATAATGCCATTAGACTCAAAGGAAGATGTTAAACTCCTAGACATATATTCCCCCTATTATCAGAACAAAAAACTTATAACTTTAGCATCAAATTGAGTTGCTATCATTTTGAAAAGATTGAAGAACAGAGCATACATCTCTTTTAGGTTTAAGCATGTATACCCATTTAGTACGAGAGAAATCATCGACAAAAGTAACAAAATATTGAAAGCCACATAGAGAAGCAATTGGGGACGAACCCCACACATCAGAGTACCCAATAGAAAATGGTGAATTACATTTATTAACTCTAGAAGGATAAGAAGTTTGACAATGTTTGCAAATTCATAAGTTTCAAACTTACAACTAACTCAAACACATGATTCTATTCTATCGATTTTCTGTATTCAGCAGCATCCTCAGAACACTTAGCCTGGAAAGCTTGATAGTGATCTAGCTCTTCCCAAAGACAATGAAGAGTGGAATTTTGGCGCAACTTATACACACACACATAGTGCCCCTAACTCAAAATAAGTTTGTCACTACATCCCAATTGTCTCGTGTAGAAGAAAGAAACAAATACCTACTACTGATATCAGGATGCATAAAATGGAGAAGTTATGATATGACAATGGCATTCTCGGCCTCCTAATTGGCATAGGCCAAGTCTGAGAGCTTGAGAGTGAGAATAGCACTGGTTAAATAACCCATCTTACCCTTGCCCTTAACAAACAACATAGCGGATTGTGACCACGTCAGAAATTAGTCCCATCTAGTTTTACCATAGTGATTTGGAGGTTTGGGGCATTAGTTGGACATACCCCTATACTCCCTCCATGCATAGGAGTACTAGAGGATTGACTATCATCCGGCTCATCCACCATGCTACTCACAAGGTTGATTTACCCAAATCAAATCAAGAGACAATCATAAATTGCAAAATTAGGGTTTCACTAGCCTCTTTCTGCTTCCTCATTCTTTTTCCATTTCACAGCCATAGAGAGAAAACCTAAATAGGGGTTTTCGCATATCCGTAACATGAGTTTTCTCGTTTTTTCTTTCTTCTTAAAAGACAAAGTACGTTTAGAAAATTGAAAGATTTTTTTAAAAAAAAGTATTGGCCCATAACAGGGGTTTCGTGCTCGAATTGAATGAATTGTACGATTTAAATCTCAAATCAAATGAGATTTACCTGTTGAATACTGCTTTGGTCTATTGTACCTTTATGGTAAAGTAGACCTTTGAGTGTTTCTATGCTAGAGTATATGTAGTCTCCTTCTCCTGTTCCTCCTGCTCCTCCTTCTCCTTCTCTTCCTCCTCCTCCCTCTCCCTCTTTCAAACCCTAACCTTAAACTAAACTAATCAAGTTAACTTGGTATCAGAGCATCTCAAGATCTAAGGGGCCATATGGCCAAGCTATGGATAACCTAGCTTTTTCCTCCATCTAATGAGCCTTGATGTGTAGGGATTTCAGATTTGTGGTATTGATTTCAAATTTTTTTTGAAGTATGGAGATGAGAGTTTTGTGAAGTTAGTTGGAGTTTTGTGAAATTAGTTGGTTGTGTTTGATCCGTATAGGAATTTCGAAGATTTGGAGGAGGTCTCATGTTGATTGGTGGAATATTGAAGCTTTGATAAAGATTTTACTCACTAGTTAGCATGAAAAAGTGTTTTTTGGATAGTTTGACAATTTTTTTTAATGGCAATGTGCATGAGAAATGGTATTTGGTCTTTCTTGAAGGTGGTGTGCTAGTTGGGTGCCACTATGTGTTTGAGGAAAGTTGTGTGAGAGTCAAAAGTGTTTCATGAAGGTAATGTGCAAGTTGGGTGCCCTCCAAGTGTTTGATGAGAGTTGTGAGAAGTTGGAAATGTTGTTTTGGGTTGTGTAAACCCTTTGTGTGAAGTTGGAAGTGTTGACTTGGATTGTGTATTCATTTGTGGCGATAGTTCCAGGACATTATTTGTGTAAATCAGTCTCCTTGTGGTGCAATGGGTGATTCAGAAGTGAGCCAATACTCCTCTAACCCTGAGACTAGAGGTGGGCAAGTGCACCTTGGACATTGGGATGCCCCAAATGTGCAAATCACTACCATTAAGTTGAATGATAGCAATTTCTTAGCATTGTCACAATCTGTTATGTTCAAGATTGTTAAATTGTAATCGAATCGTAAAATCGTTTTAGTACCAATTCGATTCAAATCGGGGTTTAAATCGTAAATCGTAAGATTCAATCCATTTTTTAAAAAATATAAAAAATTACTTAATAAATCAGAAAAATAGAATAATCTATTGTCCAAAAGATTTCATTCATATATATATTGATAAAAGAAAGTAATGAATATTTCATTGCATACACTATAAAAAACGCAAATGATATAAAATGTAAAAAAAAAAAAACAATATCATTAAAGATAAATCAACAAAAGTAAACTCATATAATCATGTTGTATGAGATCAAATATCAAAAGACTTGTACAATTAAAAAGACTAATAAAATAAACTATCAAGTTTTCCAAAACTCTAACCCCATCATCTTTCTCTTTCCTTTCTCTTTTTTTTCCCCTATTTCACAGCAACAAAGAGACAACCTAAATAGAGGTTTTGGCATTCCATAACAGGGGGTTTCCTGTTTCTTCTCTATTCTCAAAAGATATAAAGTCCCTTTAGAAAATCAAAAGAATAAAAAAAATATTTTTTTAGTATTAGTCCGTAAAAAGGGTTTCGTGCTCGAATCGTATGAATCGTACGATTTGAATCGCAAATCGTAATCTGAATCGCAAATCAAATGAGATTTACCCAATTAAGATTTACACATTTGATTTGAATCGTTTTGCTTGGGATTTGAATCGAATCGTAGGATTTGAATCGTAAATTGCAAGGATTTAATAACCATGGTTATGTTCTTTGTGAAGGGCAAAGGAAGGATGGGGTGCTTGAGATGTACCATTCTTATGCCTAAGGAGATTGATAAGGCTTTTGACAAGTGGAAGGCCGAGAATGCAACTATCATGTCTTGGCTCCTTAACTCTGTACAACCGGACATTGACAGTAGCTACTTGTTCCTTTCCACAACTAAGGAGATATGAGATGCTGCCACCCAGACCTACTCGGAATTGGGGAATGGGGCTAGAGTATACAAGCTACGCCAGAGCATTTCCCAGTTGAAGCAGGGGGGTAGCCCTCTTTCCACATACTATTCCACTCTTCGACGACTATGGGAAGAGCTGGATCATTACTACTCCTAGGCGAAGTACAGTAACAATGCTACAGCTCACAAGCAGTAAATGGAGGATGGACGGTTGTTTGAGTTGTTGACAGGATTGAATCCTGAGTATGAGCAAGTTAGAGTTCAACTACTGGGGAAGGAGCCACATCCTGCCTGACAGAGGCCTATTCATACGTACACAGGGAGGAGAGCCGTCGCATTGCGATGCTCAATCCTCCTCCTCAGGAGAGGCCTGCTTTATCCTTCATGTCATAGGGTTGTAGAGGCAGAGGTCGTGGTACTCGTGGCGGAGGCCGTTCTGGTACTTATGGTGATGCGAGTGCAGGCATTCGGTGTGAGCATTGTAGTAGCTCACGTCACACCAAAGAGACATATTGGGAACTTCATGGTCAATCACCATAGCAAGGTCTTTCTGGTGGAGCTCGAGGGGGAAGATTTGGTGATAGTATGGGAGGACGATTTGGTGGTAGAAGACACTCCAGTGCCCATTCCGTTATCTCTACTGCACCTGCTCTTGTTGCCTCTCCTCCATCTATAGCACACTCTTCAGACGTTAGTGCATTCTCTCGTGATGAGATGGAGCATATCCGATGCTTAATGGCTCAGTTAGAACCCTCATCTGCACATTTTAGTCGTCTACATCCTCTTTTGCCCACAGGTACTTTTGTTTCGACCCTTAGTGCTTTGGCCTCACCCCGCATTCACTCTTGGATTATATATTTAGGTGCATCCAACCATATCACAGGTATGTTTTCCCTTTTTACATCGTACCTTATCTGTTCAGGGCTTTAGGCAAAGATAAGGTTCACATTGTTGATGACACTTCCTCATCCATTGCCGGAAAAAGGCAGTATACTGTTACTCTTTTTATGCCTCTATCATGTTCTTCATGTTCCAGATTTTACTTTAAATCTCATTTCTGTTAGTAATATTACACAATCGTTAAATTGTAGTGTTACCTTTTTTTCCCTCTTATTGTATTTTTTTATGCTTCTATTACTTCGGATGCTTGACATATTACTACTTAGGAGCAATTGCTATACTGGCATCGTCGTCTTGGCCATCCATCTTTTTTGTTACTTAAGCTTTTATTTGCTCAGTTGTCTATTACCAGTTTTTGTTATTCTTTTCAGTATGAGTCATGTGAGTTGGCTAAATATTGTAGAACGTCTTACCCTTCTCGTGGGAATAAAAGTGACTCTCTTTTAGTTGTGGTTCATTCTGATGTATGGGGTCATTTCTCAGTCCCCTCATTGTCTGGTTTTCACTATTTTGTTAGCTTTGTGGATAATTTCTCACGTACTACTTGGGTTTACCTTCTTAAATCTAAAAGTGAGGTCTGCTCAGTCTTTAAATCTTTTCATGCCATGGTTATTACTTAGTTTGATTCGAAACTTAAAATTCTTAGATCTGATAATGGAGGGGAATATATGTCTGGGAATCTTACCTCTTATTTTGATAGTTATGACATTATTCATTAGACCACCTGTGCCAGTACTCCTCAGCAAAATGGTGAGGCTGAGTGAAAGAATCGTCACTTGTTGGAAGTGACCAGGTCTTTGTTATTTGTTATGAATGTTCTGAAGGTCTTCTGGTTTCATGCTCTTTTAACTGCAGTGTCTCTTATCAATCGCATGCCATCTCATATTTTGGATTTCCAGATCCCTATTCAGGTGTTATCTCCCTCTACGTGCTTGTTTCCCATTCCTCCCAAAGTGTTTGGGTGCGTGTGCTTCGTTCATATCGCTCGTTCTGACAGTACAAAGCTTGATCCCAAGGCTCTCAAGTGTGTATTTCTAGGGCTTGCTTTGTCAGGTATTTGTCTCTATAGATGTGACATTCTTTGAGTCAATTTCCTTTTATTCTGACAGGAAGACTTCTCTTCAAGGGGCGAGTATCAGTGAAGAGATGTTTTTTGAGTTTCCTTTGCCAGTTCCAGGTTCATTGCCTCTTGATAGTGAGTGCTAGACAGGGGGAAATTGTTCCTACTTTGAAAGTATATTAAAGAAAGAAGAAAAACAGTAAAGAAGGCCCTCATGCTTCCCTCCAAGAAGTCTCCTCTAATCCATCAGACAAAGGTAATGTCCCTCATTCTAATCTTGAGTTAATTGAAGATTCTTCCCTTCCTATTGCTCTAAGAAAGGGTGTTGGTTTTTGTGCTCATCCTATCTTTAATTTGTCTCATATTCTGCTTTATCTCCTTCGTATTGCTCCTTTGTCTTGTCTTTATCTTCTGTGTCTATTCCTCGCAGTGTGACAAATGCTCTATCTCAGCCATAGTGGCGAGAGGCAATGTAAGAGGAGATGTGGGCTCATGACCCCTCCTCCTGACTTTATGAGTTCCTCAGCCAAGGGGAGAGTGTGCAAGCTAAGGAAGACATTGTATGACTTGAAGCAGTCTCCTAGAGCTTAGTTTGAGAAATTTTGCACTGCCATGTTGAAGAATGGATACAAGTAGAGCCAAGCAAACCACACACTATTTATCAAGCATTCCCACTAGATGGAGAGAGCTACTGCAGTGTTTCTCTGATACCAAGTTGGTTTAGGTAATTAGGTATTAGGGTTTAGGTTTATTGATTTGTGGATTAGGGTTTGAAGAAAGAGAAGAGATAAAAAAAGAAGATTAGGGAAAGATGGAGAGAGCTTAATGACTCTCTCTTATTCCTTTATTATTTAATACTCCACTAATGGTACGCTAATAGCATATAAGAGATAATAATAGTATACCATGATTACAATGTACAAGACATAAAATAAAAAAAAGTATTCTACAATTTGGTGTCCTAGATTGAGGTAGTAGGACTTGAACGATTGAGAAATTGACAACTTGCTCCATCTTCTAGAGAGTTAGTTCTTCCGCTTCTTATATCAAAGTTAGGGACACAAGGATTTGGTCTAGAGGCCACAATGGCCATTTTTTACGAAGATTACTTCTACAACCGTTCACTTCTGCTCCCTCGACCCCATTTCCTCATAGGTCTATGTGGAACCTTAATATTCTTTTGAAAATATTTTTCTTCCTTTGGTTTGCAGATCTAATTAAAATTCTTACATGTGACATTTTGAAAAAGAGAAGGTAGGTTCATTGTTGCTTTTTGTGCATTCATGTAGAAGAATGTGTGGATCATTTATTTTTTTCATTGCCCTATTCCTATTGGGATTTGGGGTTACTTTCTCCCGATTAGGTGGGGTTTGGGTCTTCCTTTCATCCTTTCAAAATTTTTTTTCTTGCTGGTCTTGGGTGAGTATGGATTGTGCTCGCCGCTCGGGAAGCGATTTGTCTATTTTTCCTAGGGCCATGTCTTGAACGATTTGGAAAGAGAGGAATTCAAGAGTGTTTGAGAACACACCCTCTTCCTCTCCTTGTATCTGCTCGTGCATTAGACACTGGATCTTAGAATTGTGTTCTATTTGGCAAATTAACATGGATTTGGGTGAGCTTTTTGGGTGAGAATAGATGTGATAAGTGATCTTCGTTCCCATGCATATTTTCGGGGGAATCTATACTAGATAGTTTTTTCTTCTTTTGTTCTTAAGCTTCTCTCCCTTTGAGTTTACTGCTCATAACCTCTTTATATCTTTTTTTTCATTAGTTGTATTTTCTTTTCATATTTACAATCTGTTGTTTACCGATAAAAAAAAATAAAAAAAAATCCAAGTTTCATAGTTTGTTCCTCTTCAACCTTTCAACCTGGTTGCTGGTTTAGGTCCATATAGATTCATGGGAATGGTTATACAATGTACTTCTGCATAAATCCTGAAGATGCCTATCAACACCGTACTAGTGCGCAAGTGGAACATGCAGGGCTGATCTCATTTAACTGTTCCATCTAAGAGATATTCTACACCGAAATTGGCCTGACCATATTTTTGTAAGCATCCAGTTGAGTCGTTCGACCATCAGAAAGAATTTAGAGAAAATTAGTAAAGAATCTTTAGATTGGATACTTGTGATCATTTAATTGGGTCAGTTGTGGTGGATGGGAACTCCTTGTTGGGAACCATGAAAGGGTAGGTTAAATTTTGCCTGCATGTGTCACTGTGTGCATGTATGGCATTGGTAGCCTGTCTACAAGATCTACTGATGGCTACCTTAGATTTCCTATTTCTCGGGAAAATGTGTGTATCCTGTCCATGTAAAGGAACATCGCTTCCCTCTCATCTGAGGATCCTAGCTAGGCAAGCTGTTTCATTTATTATATTTCTTGTGAGCACTTCCATCCATAACATGATCACATAGTAGAACATTATAGCTGGGCATGTCCAGTTGGATTAAAGCTTGTCTTGACCTTTTGCCAGGTGATGTCTGAACTTCAGAACCCAATCTTTGTTGAATTGGGAGGTATAATATATGGAAGGAGAGGTATGATATGTGAAACTGTTAATTTGGAGTTCAAGGAGCTTGTATCAATGTGTGGGGGGCCTAATGAGAAGTTGAGAGCAGATCGATTGCTACAATGCCTCCTGTAAGTTTCTTTACAGATTGCACTCCTCTTTCATTTTTTGATGAAAATCTAGTTCTTTAAACAATAGTTTTGAGAACCTATTTGGTATAAAATTTATAAAATTTCTTTCGATCTTTTTATATTAACCAACATCACTTGGAGAATATGTAACTTTTTGAGCTACTGATATACACATTATGAAAATGAAATTCAAGCTGTTTTATTCGTTGTTAGCGAAGTTTTTGACTATGCTCTTAGTTTTTCCATTCTCCAAGTTACACTTGGAGAATATGTTTCTTAATCTACTATACTCATAAAAATGGAATTCATGGTACTTTGGTTATTGTCAGCAAGGTTTTTTTGGGCTATTATTCTCTCAGTTTTTCCATTCAGTTTAAGGAAGACCAGAAATCTGTTTATTTGCGCCAATGTTTTAAAACGTGAAGGCGTGAGGCAAGGCGTTAGGACCTCAAGAGGCGTAAAGCGTAAGCCTTGAGGCATGAGGCGTAAACCTCACAAGAAAGCTTCATGCTCTCTCATTTTAACAAATAAATAAAATATAAGAAAAATTACAAAAAAAAATCAAAAAGTTAATGAAAGATTATAATATATATATACATATATATAGAGAGAGATAATATATATTTGTATTCGTGTATATTGTGTGTGTGGGGCACGCATACATATAAGAAATACTATATAAATTAGTTAAAACTTAAAACAAATAACAATTTTAAAAAAAGAAAGACATTTAAGTCTTTGTTGTGGCTAGAAACCTACTTTTGGTTATTGTATGAGATATACACCATATACATAAAGCAAGCTTCAAGGCTTGAGGCGTGTGCTTCATAGAGTTTAAGCCTCATGGTTGAGCTTCAAGGCGTTTTCCTTAAGCCTCGCCCCGAGGCGAGCCTCGAGGCGTAAGCCTCACATACTTTTTAAAACACTGATTTGCGCTACACTTTTTCCTATATCTGATCGATAGAAAGGGGCGATACCTGTATAATTTCGAAGAACCTTTAAGAAGGCCTGTGATATTTTTTTTTCTTCATCCAGAACAATATTAAAAACCCACCAGACTAGTTTCCAAGTATGACGTGGGTGAGTCCATGAAAATACTCCAAATTTATGATAGTCATCAATGTTTTAAAAGATGAAGACGTGAGGCGATGCATTAGGACCTCATGATGCGTGAGGACCACTCTAGGTAGGCAGATAGACACTTGATGTCGTAATCGAAGTCGTTTCGAGTGGAAGATGATAGGGTTATATACGGGGCGACGCTTACTGGACATGGGATGATGTGGTTCGCATCCGATCAAGCAAACGGAAGGGCATGATTGAATGTAAGCCTCGGGCGTGAGGCTTAAGCCTCACAAGAAAGCTTCATGCTCCATCATTTTAACAAATAAATAAAATATAAGAAATATTGCAAAAAAATCTAAAAAGTTAATAAAAGATTGTATGTATTTGTGTACATTGTGCGTGTGTACATACTTCAGAAATACTATATAAATTATTTAACCATAAAATAAATAAATATGAGGGAAAGAAAACACTAATATTTAGATTTACTTTTTTGTTTATATACATATTGAAGATGATGTTCAATCATCAATTCATGTGGTGAATTTATAATTTAAGCAAAAAACTGCAAAGAAGTCATAGACTACATTGTAGGCTAGTGGCTCCAAATCTTTGCAACATTTACTAGGCAAATTACTATGAATTAGATTCAAAGGATTTTAAAAGCATAAATACTTTAAACATAATAAATTGTTAGTTGAAACAAATATCATCATTATCATTTTCAATGCCTTATCCCAAATAATAGTGTTATTTGTTATTAGTTGTAACAAATAACAATATTTGACATTTAGGTACCAGTTATG
Organism: Tetracentron sinense; assembly: GCA_015143295.1. Taxonomy (NCBI): domain Eukaryota; kingdom Viridiplantae; phylum Streptophyta; class Magnoliopsida; order Trochodendrales; family Trochodendraceae; genus Tetracentron; species Tetracentron sinense. The sequence goes on along the minus strand of CM026568.1, from coordinate 1,607,791 downwards.
AGGCTAGAACCCTACTTTTTAGTAAATGAATGAGGTGCACGCTACATAAAGCTAGCCTCAAGGCGTAAGGCGTGTGCCTCACACTTTTAGGCTTGAGCCTCATGGAATTTATGAAGGGAATCTAGATAAAAAACTTATGTGGAATACTGGATCCCGAGGATCTTTACTCCATAGAAAGTAACTAATACTATCTACAAGTTTTAGTCAAATTACCTCGGTGAATGATGTTCACCGGTGAAGCAAAAACCAACTTGAACCGTCAGAACTCTTTGTAGAGATTTCTCGAAGAAATACTCGAAGCTCGACCCTTGTTCTTCGCTATCCCCGCGAAGCCTTTGAATCTTTACTTGGTCTTAAAGAAATCAAAGAGAAGAGGAAGATTGTTGGAGTAGACTTTCTAACTCACAAAACCCAAGGGTTCAAAAACTTTGGAGAATCCCTAGAGGGGCTCAGGAAAGTTGGGAGGGGAGTTCTCTCCCCTTTTGCTCACGTTTTTGGAGACTGAAATTAATGAGAGTCCCTCTCACGGTTTGGGGTGTTGGGTGTAAATAGATTAGGAACAATTCCTAATCCTAATCCTAATCCTAATCCAATTAGAAGACCTCCCTTTTAGAGAGTTACTAAATAATGGACTCCTAATTAATTAGTTGTTATAAACCTTTTAATTTGGGATTCCTTTTCTCAAAAGGATTCCTAATTTAAAGGGATGTAACTAACTCCTAATTAAATAGGGATTAACCAACTCCCTACATTAAAGGGATCCTAATCATATTAGGAAACTCTCAAAGGGGGGCGTGAGCTATGGGGGGCGTGAGCTAGGGAGGCTTGAGCTCCAAGGTTTTGACTAAAGTCAATATTAATCTCTTAGTTTCTTGTTTACCAAGATTGGAATCTAATCCCATAAATTAATGAGTAATTATTTAATAATTATTCAATTAACAAAGTCCTAATCCAATTAGGACTTTCCAATTGGGCGCCCACCCTAGGGATTAAATCCCATGGGCTTGGGCCCATTAATAAGGTCCATTATTGAAGAGTTTTGTGGATATGGGTCAAACCCATTTTCCCTTATATTGGGTTAATTAAATAATGATTAATATTATCCTTTAATTTAAATTAACAATTAATTTAAACCATAGATTAACATTTAATCTATTTATTAATGATTAACATTTAATCATTTTAAATAATCGATTAACATTTAATCAATAATTTGAGCTTGATTAAATATCCAATGTTATCCCATTGACCCTAAATAGGAATTACATCGGAATTGCAAGTGACGTGAGAAATCCATGTTGCAATTGAATCCTAGTGTAAGAACATTAACCATTAAGGATCCCGCCACATGAACTTTTTAATTCAATTGATCCTTCCAATTACATTATCCTTAATGAGCCTTCGAGATTATTTATACTATCTAACTCATAGCCCATTGTACATCATCTGGGTTTCCAAGACATTTGATTAAGCCATGAGAAACAATTTCTCATGTAAAACATTTTGAGAAAAACTTTTTATAAGTATAATATATTTTAATAAAAATATATTTCAAACTTATTTTATTTCAAAATCACCTGCGCAGGATTTAAGCTTAATCGACTGTCTTACTCGGAACTTCGATAATTTCTCAAATTAATGAGTATGGATTTCTTGTTTGAAATTCATCATGACTCGAACAGCTTTTTGACTATCCAACTATCACCGTATCGTAGTCCCTAAAATAGAGAATACTTTAGTGGAATCAAAATAGTCAGATTACTACTCAGTTATAAATGAACTCATTAGATCTGAGGATCATTGAAACTATTCAATGTGAATGAGAGACCAACTATCTGATAGTATGTTTATGCAAGAGGTCTCTCATTGCATGTAATCAGTCAGTGTACATTTAAGCACCCATATGCTGATGTGTAGTTTCCACTACAATAGTTCGAGATAAAACTACATCTCAATTATTGAGCACATCTTAGCATTGTGGCAGCCATATAAGTGAAGTGCCCAGCTTCACCCATAGCTGTGACTATATAAGGTATAAGGAACTGGAGAGCTATATCTGCCTGTGATAGTCCAATACCTATCGTATAACTTTCCTATAATATATCTTAAGGACCTTTGTCGATATCTCATATCGTATAGATCATCTCATGATCATGGTTAATTACCTATAATGAATACACAATAGATAAAGAAGAAGTCTCTATTAATCAAATTAATAAGAATCTTACAATCTAAATGACTTTTCTAGGCATCATGTCTAGCAATTTAAGCCTCATGGTTAAACCTCAAAGGCAAATTCCTTGAGCCTCGCCTCAAGGCGTAAGCCTCACACGGCTTTGAAAACACTAGTCATCATTAACAATGCTGATGTTTCCGTAAAACATATTTTGGGCTTAAAATTGGGATTTAACCAAAATCTAGTTAATTAAACCCAAGTTTTGAGCCAATCGGTTAGTTTTTCATTAGACTATGAAAACTGATGTGGTTTTTTTTTTATCATTTTTGTGGATATGCTTTTTAGTTTGAAGAAGGGTTCTAGATCACTTTTCTTAATGAGGTCTTATTAACCAATGTTTGAATTCTTGGACTCCGCTTGGGAAAGGGTTCTAGGTCTAATTTAAAGCCCAATCCTATTTATGAAATTTGAAGAGAGCTATTTATATTGGAATTTTAGCTTAGTAATTCCATGACTAGCTGACTTAGTGAGTGTTGGACCTAAAGGTACCTTTGCAATTAAATGGCTACTGCTAAACAAAATATTATTTAAATCTAAATAGGAAAAATAGGCTTATAGGGGCGGTTAACGGGGCCTCTAGTAAATGCGAAGTATATGGCTATAGTATCCTCGAGATTCATCTGAGTTGGACTTTGGTCAAACTTGACTGCACTGCATAACATGCTGAGATGAGGAACTTAACCTCTCCTCTTGATGTTCAAAAAATTGAACAGTATGAACCTTTCTTACTAATTGGATCATTTGTATCTACTGGCTTAACCCTGCTTTGAAAACCAAGATGGAGGTAAATCTGTCTAAACAGAGTTACAGTGACCATACTACTTCGTGTGCCACGTAGGGATCTCACGAAACAATGAGGGACAAACAAGGAGCTTACTTAAAAGTAAAGAGTCTAACAGGCACTTCACTGTAAGTGAGAGGCAATTTCTCTCTCTCCTTTGTCTCTCATTTTCTCTATGCAAATGGGTATGACCTAATCTGCTATTAGGCACGTCTTGTCTTCATATTGAGCCTCTCCTTCAGAGTTCAGTCCTCTTTCTCTCATCCCTGTGAATTGGACGAGTTAGGCCTCAACTCACTACCTTACATGGAACAGTGTTTAAGTATGTGAGGCTTATGCCTAGAGGCTTTCCTCGAGCACGGATCATGGAAAAGGTTTAGGATGCTCAATCTTGAGACTTAAGTCCCATAAGGCTCATGCCTCAATGTATGATGCTGACATGAGGGGCACACCTCACTAAGTCACGCCTTGAGGCTCACTTTACTTATAAGGCATGCGCCTCATACACTAATAAAAAATAAGGTTCAAGTCACATAAATTAAACTTGAAAATTATTGTTTTCCATTTTTTTGTTTAACCTAACAAAATTTATTATGTTTATTAGATTTCTATTCACACTAGGGATTTCGCTAACACACTTTGCACTTTGCAAAGGTTTGGAGAAACTTGTCTAAATGTAGTTCATGACTTCTTTGTAATTGTTTGTTGGAACCCTAGTCTTCCCTTATCCACTACATGAATATATCATTAAAAATCCTATAGTCATTGTTTTGCCCCGGGCAAAATCCCCCTGGGTAATTTTTTTTTTAAAACTTTTTTTTGTAAGTTGTTGCAATTTTTCACATGTATCGGCCTAGATTTTGGTTTTACTTAATTATAAATTAACAATTTTTTGGTTAAAAGTTCGACATTTGGACCGAAGGGGGAAATTTTCCTTTTGATTCTTAGGCTCTTCTTTCTCGAATTTGAATTTGTTTTGGTCCTTATTAGCCTAGATCAACTCAAAACTAGTGTGAGTTGTGATGTATAGTGGGTGGGGAGCCCTTTTTGGGAGAAAGTGCGTGGAAGTTTTTTTTTCCTTTTTTTTTTGAAAATTTTGGATTTAGTATTACTTTAATAGGGCCCAAAATTCGCTATTTTATTTATTTTCAGCCGGTCTATCAGTTGGCTGAAAGATAATTACTTTTTGGTAATTTTGTTAGTAAGAAATAAATTAATAATAAATTATGAAGTAAAAATATCAAAATAATAGGCTTATTACTAGGCAAGTTAAGATGAAAAATTGATATGTTATGTATGTCAAGCTGATCTACTAATGAGACTGATTTTTTATTATCATTTTTGATCAAAATGCTAAAATTTTAATTATATAAATAAAAATTAATTTAAAAATTATTTCTAAGTTCGAGAATACAAAATTTTAGGCTTATTACTAATACAATTATTATGAAAATTCTTTGTTCTCACCAGGAGGCGATACAAATTTTAGGCTTATTACTAGGACAATTAAGATGAAAATTTTGTCCTCACCAGAAAGACAAGCACTATCGTCCTCCTAGTTAGGAAGGAGATGACGACTTCAAGCCTTCTTAATTCCATGAAGATCTGATGTAGAACTTGTTGTGGAGTGGGCATATGTACTTTTTGTTTATTGTTAAATCAGATGATATATATCATGAAAATAAGCATATACACAAACAACAAGAAAGGTCACAGGAAAGTGAGCCAAAAAGCTTAAGCTAGTAAAGCAATAAAAAAAAGCAACTACATCGAAAGGAGAACAACTCCGAAAGGGCACTCTTGGTATGGGATCTGTTGGCCCACCATGTCATTACCATGACTGAAGTAGATGAAGATCCAAACCCTCGAAGTACTTTCTAATTGAGCACCACTCCAAAATTAGACGCCGACTCCCCCACATATGCGTGGAGAGGGAAGAATCGCACCATAAAAATCCCTGAGATTCCTCTCCTTCTATAATGACCAACCAATGGCACTCGGGAGGAAATCCCAAAGAGTAGAAAAGAGTGTTGCCAAACTAACCTAAAGCCAAAAAGAGAAGAAGCTTTTTAAGGACTTCGGAAAGACCCAGGCCACACCCATTCGCTTAAGGCAATAACTCCATACCTCCGATGTGAAAGGACAATGGAGCAACCAATGTTTTAATATCTCCTAGTTGACTCGAAACTTAGTCGAGTCAACTCAGATCGATCGGATTTCGAGCCAACTCGGTCAAAAACTTGGAACTCTGATAAATCGGCCAAAAATCGGCTGACTTGGTCGAGTTAACTCAACTCGTCCGAGTATGGATCAGACCGATCCTTAAAAAGTTTAAACCCTAATAAAAACAAGAAAAAAAAAAAAAAAAAAAGAGAGGAAAGGGAGATTGAGAATTCTGGCAGGGAGGTAAGTGAGCAGCAGGTGTCCTTACGGGAGGCGTTAATGACGGCCATGACCTGTGTGAGCCCTCTCGATGACGAGGTCCAACTTGGCTTGTCCTCTTTGTGTTCTTGTAACCTTCTACAGGTGACGCGAGGTGGTGGTGTAGGGGCGACGACTGTTGCCATTGAGAGAGTTTGAAGTCAAGAGGAGGTTCTGTTGTATGCTTCAATGCCAAAAAGCTTATCGCCATGGGTTCAATGGAATACTCTGTTACATGCTGATTTCTCTTAAGTTTTTATTGTAGAAGCGTGTAGACTCGCGAAGTGCAGTACCATCTGGAGAGAGCTCTGTTAAGAGACAAAGAAAGTTCTTTAAGTGACTGATTGCTTGAGCATGTGTTGTCACGTCAGGTGTGATAAAAAGTTGAAGAAAGGGCATTGACATCATGTCTCTGCAACAAAGAACCATTAACCTCATTTAACCATGGTTAAAAGATTTTAACCCATTTGATTAATTTTTTTAATACATTTTTTTTCTAAAATCAATGTTCGATTCTTTAATCTTAGATTTGTTATATTTTAACCACAGTTAAATTAAGGTGAAAAAGGATAAGTCCATCTCAACAACAACAAAAAAACTCAATCTCCTCATCTTATTTTTTAAAAAATCAACATTAGAAGAATAATAATAGCATGTTTTGAAATTTTGCTTAATTGCTTTTATTATTATTATTAATTTATATTATTTATATATGTAATAATTATTAAAAATATATTATATTTTTTTTCGAGTTTTAACCGAGTTTTCGAGTTGATTCGACTCGGTAAGATCTTGAATCAATCCGAGTTTCCGTGTTTTAAAACACTGGGAGCAATAGGTGATCTACCGATTCCTCTGATTCAAGGCATAAGAAACACCTATTAGCCAAACTCCAACCTCTACTTTTCAAATAGTTACAAGTGATGAACTTATTCAAAGTAGCTTCCCAAAGAAAGAAAGCGACCTTGGATGGAATCCCTAGATTCTTCACAGCTATATGTGGAAAAGGAAGCAGTGTAACTCCCAACAAAGTTAGAGCAAAAGACCTTACAGAGAACTGACCCAACAAATATGCCTATTCCTGAGAAGAGGATGAATGACAACGTTGTCAAGGTTGCCCAATAACCTAGAGAGATCCTCTCTCTCCCAGTTAATGAGGCTACACCATTGTGACAAGCTACACACCTCCTTGCCACCCATTTGATCGAAAGATAACACAATTGTGGCGCGTCTTTCCTTCTAGCAAGGGAGTACAATGGACCCTGAGAGAGTTCTCGCCACACCATAAATCATCCCAAAAGTGTGTTTTTAGTTTTATAAGTGTTTGATCTATTGAACTGTTTTTCTTTGTTATATTTGTATACGATTATGAAGTACCACCACCAACTTTGGGTCACAAACACTAGCCAATATGCTTTTCATCATTCGATAAATCGAACAAATAGAGAATAGCCAACTATTGAAATCGAATCAATGACCATTGCAAAACCCAACTCTGCCTTACGTAAAGTGGCCAGAGCATATGATTAACCTTCCAATGAGATAGTGCTTTTTTAAATCTCTCAAAATGGATTTTGTTTCAAACATATATGCTATGGTTCCTTACTTGGACGTGCTTTTTTTCCATTCAAAATGCATCTCTTATATACATTGGATTTTTTTTTAAATTCCTAAGTGTGTGTTTATGTTTAAACTTTAACTTAACATTTTTTAAAGTGTCAACGATATATTCATTTTCCTATATTTCCCTAATTTTTCCATTTAACCGTGAAAAATCCTGTGTAAAAAATATCTTACAATATTTCACACAAAATTTCTAATTTTTGAAGTTCAAATTCCCTGGGGGATTTTTTAAATCCTTGCTAATGTCATTTAATATGTATAAATAAAAAAGTATCTATTGGAGCTTTTGCTTGCCTATATTTGTTTTTCAATTTGTCGGTTGAATAATTTGTAATATATATAATATATTATATTAATCTTCATTACTATTTATTTTTTGCAATCTTTACCATTTATATATTATTATTATTTAAAAAATTGAGGGAGCTTGAGGCTTAAGCTCAAGCCTTATGCAACACATATTTGGATGTCCTAATGCCCTTGCCTTTAAAACACTGATATGAAGACTTGGGGCCAGTGTTACCTAGGCATGTGGTACTAAGGTTCTAAATATCGATTTCGCATGTCATTTCGAGTGGTGGAAAAAAAATATATCGAGGATATTTCGTAAGATATATCGATATCGCGGGAATAATGTCTCACTTGGAAGAAAAAATCAAAAAAAATAGTGAAAACATAGAATTTTTCAATGAAACTTTAGGAAATGTTAAAATAGATGTTAATACACATTTGAGAATCAAATTTTTTTTAAAATAACAATGTATATAAGAGATACAGTAAGAAGGGGCAAAAAATGTGCGCTGATGCTGACTACAATATATGATTCACTAGTATTGATGTAGCTTATATAAAAGGTTTCGTTCATTTCTCAATCAAGCATAACAATATACTCAAATACAATCAATTTCATATATAATAGTTAATACATCAATAATGGGATCTCTAACCCTCTTTTAATTCCCTTTAACTATGGTTAAGATTTCACTAACCCTTAGGATTAAAGCATCTAACCTTTGTTTTTTAGGAAAAAACTTAATTTAATTGTGGTTAAGATTCACTAACCCTTAGGGTTAAAGCATCTAACCTTTGTTTTTAAGAAAAAAAATTAACAAATTTAAGGTGCTTTTAACTGTGGTTAAGGTTCACTAACCATAGTTCAAGAGCAATTAATGAGGCTTTGTGAGGTTATGAAATATCTCAAGGGCATAATAGTCATTTTATTAATAATTACAAATGAAAAGGATCTAAGGGTTGAGGCTATTTGTCTTTTGGAAAACAAAGAGTTAATTTACAAAACTGTTATACATAACAATATTTTTGCAAATTAGAATTAACCTAGCAGCTGATATGTAAAAACCTAACTTTAAACTTAATAAAACCAAACTCTCATATCTCTTACGATTAAAAGAAGAAAAGGGCAGAGCTCACTCAAAGGAGAATGAAGACATGGTTAAGGCTTTCAGTGATGGCGATGACGGCGACGACAACGGTGGAGGCTACAGGTATGGTTCTTCCTTTCTCCTCTCTTCTTCCTCCTTTCTTTTATCTTCTTCTTTCTTTCTTCTCTCCTCTTCTCTCCCCTTCTTTTTCTTTTTTAATTTTTCTGCTTCAAACAAAGTGAACCCTAACAGGGTTTCACAAAAAATATTCCACAGCAAAAAAAAAAAACGAAAAAAAATGGTTTTTTTTTTTACAAATTTGCACGGAAGGCTGTCTTTTGACAATTTCGGTCGATATCGAACGAAAAATTGTAAAAAATAAAATCCGGTGTCCAAATTTCTCGGCACCCTACGAAGTCGAGATATTTCGTCAAAATTTCACAAATTTAGACGAAATTTAGAACCTTGTGTGGTACGAGTGCCAAATGTATAGATGTCTAGAGGTGTTCGGCACGGCAAGCTCTGGAAATCCCAATACGGCAGCACAGATGTACATACTCTTTAAAATGATTATATATATATATGTGAATATATTATAACTCAAAAATATAGAGAAAATAATAGAATAGAGAGGGGGTCGGGGGGGCACATGTCCCTAAATTTTTTAATAGTATATACCAAAGTTATTAGAAAGTACTCATATAGAGAATAGAGAGAGAGAGAGACGTACCTAATGATTGTCATTGGTGCCACTACTCTCATATTAAGTTTTTATATATGTTGCCGAAAAGGCTACAAAACTTGACAAAAAGTTCCTAGCAATCTAAATATATATTGTATTTTTTAAATGACACAGCATTCCTGAAGTGCCACGTGCCAACCATAATGTAGACGTCATCATGGCACAACATAGACACGTACCAAGGAGTGTCATGTTGTGCCACGGAGTGTCGTGTTGTGCCAAGGTATTGGCACTACAAAATTTGGAAAAACTGAAGTTCCTACGTAACACTGTTTGGGGCATGGTTTATAGCTAAGTCACTTACTCCATGAATGGAGATCTAGACATGTGACATGTCCTAGCGCTCTTATACCTTCACTTAAGGTTGAGCTGGGCTTGAGCCCATCTTAGAACTGTCTCCTTGGGACAAGTTTTTAAGTACCAGTGCCACATTTCTCCTTTTATAGAAGAGGCTTTAGGCCTATCTGATTTAGGCTGAGCACATAGGAGCAGCACACTAAGGGCGGCACCACCAGTGGGCTTAGTTGCTTCAAAGGCTCCTCCCTTATGTCTAACCACGTTTAGGCCCTTTTCCCAAGTCAGTTTTGGCTTATGGAATGGTGAACACAAACCCAACACAAATAGGTCAGTTTAGAATGCTCTAGGCCGTTGAATCGACCCCAAGGGGTCTTTGTTGACTAGTCTGGAGTCTGGACTGACCTAGATTACTCTAGAAACTTTCGAGGTTGATTGGATCCATATGGGATCCTAATGGGTGATGCAACTAAAAATGTAGGGTTTATGTCATGTGATGCATTAATGTTAATGCAGTGAGGAATATGGAATCAATGAATTAAATAGGTGATTTTTTAGTGCATTGGGAGCATTTTCAGTATACTAATAACTTAAAAACTCATCAAACCGCATTAGAAACTGTAGTTGGTTGTATGGGTAAGCTAATTTGTGGGTTTCCGAAGTAGCACGAGAATGGCTATATAAGGACCACTTAACATTTTATGCAGGGGGATGAGACCATTGTTATGAGAATTTCTTAGCTTAATGCTAATTTTAAGAGTTAAGTGATTCCTCTTAGTTGCAGGTGAGTGATTCCTCCATTAAGAGTTCAGTGGTTCCATTAGAGAGTTAGTGATTCCTCCATAAGAGTTCAGTGGTTCCATTAGAGAGTTAGTGATTCCTCTCATTGGGAGGGTCTTTCCAAACCTTTTGTTTTCTTCTATATGTATTTTAGCTTTTTATATCATAATTTCGTATTTTTCATATCTTTTTCTCTCCTTAATTCTTGTGACTCGTATAAGAAGAATTAGTACATTTTGGAGATGGACATGGTTGATACCTATTTACTTTTAGTGTTTATAATACAAAGAGGCATACAATTGCATATAATTGGTATACATTTTAGCAAAATCTAGGCATATTACTACATATAATTGACATAAATTTCAATAAAATCTTTCAACTCTCATTATTAGAAAAGGGCCCAGTAGGGAAAGAAGGGAAGAATTATAATCCATTTGTTTTCAATAGGAAAAAAATAGAGAAAGAAGAGAAAATTACCGATCCCTATAATAGAAAAGAAAAGGGAAGGGGGGGGGAGAGAGAGAGAGATAACCTCTTTCAAATTAGTCATCTTTGATTTATAAGCATTAATATTTAGAATTAATAAATGTCCATTACGTCATTTATTTATTTGCTTTTCATGTCTTATTTATATTGTTTGATGAATTGTAGTTTGTACTACATTTTAATATTTTCTTCATATTTAATTTGTTTTATTTTTAGTCTTATAGTATTATTCATATAACATTTAAAGTATAATAATTTTAAAAATAAAAAATATTAAAATATTCTCCAGTGTTCCCGAATCTTATTTTTCTTGGGGTTTGCTATGTCCAACACCTAGTATTTGACTCCGACACCCATGTTCGTGTCCATGCAACATAGATTTAAACTATCTACCAATTTTTGATGACTATTCTATGATGGTTATTTAGTCACGTTTTAAACCCCTATTTTTGAAGAGGAAAGGTATATATTGATTTTGTTGTCTCCCTATGATGATCCATTCTTGTGGAAAATATTAAGGGATTTATAAAGATGACATTAATGGTGCTTATTTCTCTTTTCAAGAATAATACTACAACATTTAATTATGTTTCTAGTTTTTAAATACGTTTAGGGATTCTAGCCACATAATTGAGACTTAAACATTTTTCATTATTTGTTTCAATTAATATCAAATAACACTCTATTTATTTCAGATAAGACATTGAAATTGTGATGATGATGATGATGATGATGATGATGATGATGATGATAATGATATTGGTTTGAACTAACACTTAATTTATTATGTTTTATGTATTTAGACTTTAAATTTGAATCTAATTCACATTGATTTCCCTACTAGACATTGCAAAAATTTGGAGTCACTGGTCTAAAATGTAGTTCACGACTTCTGTACAAATTTTTACTAAAATTCTAAATCCACCACATAAATTGATTATTTAATCTTAAATATGTATATGAACAAAAAAGTAAATTTTAATTTCAGCATTTGCTTTACCTTATATTTATTTTTTTGATATTTAAATAATTACATAGTATTTTCATTGTACGCGTGCGTCCACACGCCGACATGTATGCGAATACAAATATATATATATATATATATGTGCCTACATCTCTCTCTCTCTCTCTCTCTCTCTCTCTATATATATATATATATACACAATAATTTTTCATTAAATTCTTAAATAATTTTGTAATTTCTCTTATATTTTATTTATTTGTTCAAATGAGAGAGGATGAGGCTTTCTTGTGAGGCTTAAGCCTCACACCTTGAGGCTTACGTCTCACGCATCTTGAGGTCCTAACGCCTTGCCTCACGCCTTTGCGTTTTAAAACATTGGGTGCAACATGACCGGGAAGCCCGATGCAACATGTTGGGACACTTGGGGCAACCTGGCCGAGACCCTGATGCAACCTGGCCGAAAGCCTAATGCAATGCTACATGACCGAGCACCCTGACTCAACCTGGCTGAGAGCCTGACCGAGAGGCTAATGCAATATAACCGAGAGGCTGATGCAACATGTCTGAGAGCCTGACCGAGAGGCAGATTCAACATGGCCGAGAGCCTGACTGAGAGGCTGATGCAACATGACCGAGACCCTGATGCAACATGGCCGAGAGAGCCTAATGAGACATGACCGAGACCCTGATGCAACATGGCCGAGAGCTTGGCCGAGAGCTTGATGCGACATGGCCGAGAGCCTGATGCGACATGATCGAGCACCTTGATGCAACCTGGCCGAGTGATCAAGACAAACATATTTATCTGAGTAGTATCAGAAGAAACTCAAATGACTAGTGAGAAAAAAATGGTCCATAACCATCAAAAAAGAGAGTATCTTGTCATTGGAAACTTGTATTTTTGTTCTAATTATGATAAGATGGCAGTTTTTATCAAAGAGTTCTTATAGTGTTCGAAGCACTACAAATAGTAGAAGCATGGTGGAGTTGGTTATGGGAGAAGACTTAATCTCATGTTAGGTTTTATTATTGAGATATTGTTTAAAGTTAATTTTAGTTTTTTTTTCCGCGTTAGCTCTTATTAGAAATGCTCTTTCCCTCACCTTGAGTACTCCCTTGTAAATGTCATAAATTTAATGAATATTATTTTGTGTGCATAATTATACTGAATCATCTATTAAATTGGTCAATATAAATATATTACTTGCAATGCACAGGCGCATTTACTAGTGCTTGTATGTTTGCAAGGCTTGGACTATCTTCAAAAAGTGTGACACACTTGACATAATTGAAGTTTTAGTTTTGATTTTTTTTTTAGTAGTAGCCATTTAAGTTCAAGGCAATCCTTTAGTTCTAACCATAGTTGCAGGGAAGCTATGTACAAGGTGGGAAGCTTGTTTCCCAGGAAGCTCGTTTCCCAGATTCGCTTCATTAGATAGAGTCGCTTCTTCCTATGAAGCTCGCTTCCTCGGACAGCCTTGCTTCCTAAGAAAGCTCGCTTCCATCACGTCCCATTTAGAGCATTCCTAGCAGCCTCACCAAATTTTACTAAGCAAAATAGCCAAAACTCACAAAAAGTCATGTTGGTGAGCCACTTTTTCAAAACACTCCCAGCAGCCTCACCAAAATAGCCAAAACTCTCATTTTTTTATCATTTGTGTCACTTCCACAATAAAAAGAAGGGAGAGAGAAACCTTTATTTTATTTGTGTGGGCCCACAAAGGAGGGAAAGAGAGATATTTAACATTGGTGAGTGTACAGTGACTCACCAAAGTTGGTGAGTAATGTACACTCACCAAACCAAAAGTGAGACAGCTGGGGGCGTTATTTAGCACTTTTTAGCTATCTGGCTCACCAAAATGACCTTTTGGTCATTTTGGTGAGTCTGCTAGGAATGCTCTTAGTAGTCAAATGGAGGTGTATTTGTGAAGTGATGGGGTAGACCACAATCTATAGCATAGTGTAGGCTCTAAGTGTCGGCGGTTTGGAACCTAAGGCACCTAATTTTTCATAAAAATCTCATGTAAGATAAAATCAAAGATATAGCTACCCATAATAATATAATGAGAATGAGTATAGCTATACACAAAAATCTCATGTAAGATAAAATCAAAGATATAGCCTATATTTCATTTCTCGCTTTCTGGTTCCTAAGGTTTTTTTTAGTCTCGTTTCCCGTTTCTCGCTTTCGCTTTGCTTCTCGTTTTCGCTTTTCGCTCTGGTAACTATGGTTCTAACAATGAGTTCTGATTAACATTATATATTTTTTAATCAATGGTTTCTCCTAGTTGTCCATTTTACACCTCAATCTATCTATTGTTATTCATTTGACCTGAGCAGTTTCAAACTGGACAGGGTTGTGCCTGATAGTCCTTCAGCACGCATGATGGGCCTTCCAACCACTAGAAAGATTGCGCTGAAGAATAAGGTGGTTTTCGGAACAGGAGATCACTGGTGTGCTCCTACTTTGACGGCAAACATGGGATTCGTGAGAGCCATTTTACAGACTGGTATGTCTCTGTCAACTCTCGAGCATAGACCACGTGCACTGACTGGTGGTTAGGGATGTGGTAAGCAGTTAGTCATATAGGCTTTGTGGAGAGCCATGTTCACCAGAATTAGCAGGAATCAGGGGGTGGAGCATGAGTAGCGACAAGGAGTAGAAAGATCACTTGCATCAGGAAGAGAGAACAGGTAGGAGCCATCTTCCATCCACATGCCATACACTTGGCAAACATATCCAGAATTACCATCCACTGTGTAATGTTTTGTGTCAAGTGCGAAAGAAAGCCTTTAATTAGTTGGCTTGGGTCATTCATTCAGGTTGACTTTTGGCTTAGTAGATCTGATAGACTTGTAGGTGGGTCCCATAGCACCCTGCATATGAATTTCTAGTACAGACAGGGAGGGCTGTTTCTTCATATCCTTTCAACTTTGCAAGTATTGCTCAAGGAGAAGCTAAGCTCTTTATGACCAAAAGAGGCTGAATGTAGTTCCATAGGTTCCATCTAGATAGGGATTAAAGATGCATAAAATTATAGTATGCTTTGTTGTGCTTTTCAACCTGGTTTGGAAGTGTGTAACATAGCTATTTTGGATTCTGAAGTGGGAGAGTTGACACATTAATTAGAAGATTGTATGGCAAATATTTTAGCCAAACCTTTCAAACAAGATATTTTAGCCAAGGCTTCGATTTCTACAAAAGTTTCTTCCTATGAAGTTATTGTAAGAAACATTTAAATTCAAAGAAGGAAAAATTGGTAATGATATAAAAAGGAGTAAATTAATAGTGCTCGTTTGGCATCAATTTTGGTGAATCAAAACTATTTCTATGCTGAAAACCCGTTTGGCAATAGTCAACCAAAATATGTTCTAAAGAGCATAAATAACATTATCACGTTTGGATTGAACAAAAAAATAAAATAAAAAATATATATATATATAGTATGCTTATAACAATTTACATTATAAAACTAAACTCCATCTAAATATAGGAAGTAGCCTAGAAATTATATTCCAATAAACCACATTGGGTGCGAAAATCACCAAGAAAACTTTTTTCTGCGAACCCCACTTTGTCTCACTTGGCATACATATTGATTAGGCCAGTCCTCAGTAGGGATGGCAATAGGGTGGGTTTGGGCTGGGGTGCCTGAATCCTACCCCGCCCCTAAATGGAAAGACTCCTATTCTGTTCCCGTCCCAAAACCCAGGGTGGGGTGGGTGACCCCATTCTCGTTTATCAAAATCTTTCGTAGCCCCGTCCCTGTTAAGCACTAATGGAGGCGGGTTGATTCAGTATTTCATATTATATATAAGATATTAATGTAATTTTTGGATTAATTTAAGGGTAAAATAAGTATTTAAATTATAAACGGGGGTGACTTAAATTCATTTTTGACCTGAACTCGGGTTGAATTTACCAATCATTTACCATTCCTGTCTCAACCCTATTTATGAACCTCTCAAATCCGTCCCAATAGGGGTGGGTCAAGGTGGATTACCCGATAAACCCGACCGATTGCCAGCCCTAGTCCCTACAAACACATTTGATTGAAGGGATGCTTATACTTTATGGGCATGAATTTGTTTGACCTCGAACAAAGAAGAAAGCCCGGCATACGCACTAAAACAAAAGTTAAAGCAAACTCGGGATTAAATTATCAATACCCATCATTTTTTTGAACATCCTTAGTGCCTCCTCATACTTTCCCACCTCGGTGTACCCCACCATCATGACAGTGAAAGCAACGACATATGTGAGAGGAATTTTATTAAATATGTTACGTGGAACGTCGATTGATCCCAATTCACAATAGAACTTGATCAAGCAAGTGTCGGTAATCAGGTTGGAAGAAGTAAACGTTGTAGTTTTGTTATAAAAGCATCGATTTGCAAAGCAAGTAGGTAATTGTTTGTGATCTAAATGTGAGATTGTCTGCTTGATGATGATGAAGGCCATGACAGGCAATGATGGACTTCCCAAACGATGAGAACGTAGACCCCTAAGGGCTGGGGTGAGGCTATTAAACGGGTTAAAAACTGAAACTACAAAAGAAAAAAAAAATGGAGTGCAATCATAAAAAAGTGGGGTGCCCTAGCACCACCCTTTATTTTCCCAGCCCTAGCCAGCCTAACCCCTTCTTTTCAAACCTTACATTCACAGTAACAGTGGAGAAACCCCCTGAAAAATCATGGCAAATATTGATATTATCCTATATTATTCATTCATTGAACACATTTTTGCATAGTCGTCCTTATTTTGTTGGTGTGAGCAAATGAGATTTAGATTAAATGCATGGTTGTCAATGTTTTTTCTTTTATTTTATTGAATATATATATATGTTCTTTTAAATTGTTAATCAGAATAGTGTTTTCAAGTTTTCAATAGTGTCCAATTAGTAAGTTTAAATTTGGTGTATAGTTAGACAATTTAAAGATAATTTTTGCTCCTTTTGGTGTGCTCAATAGAATTTAATGCATTTTATGGTGTGTAATTGTGCTTGTAGCAGTATTATTAATTTTTTGAATATTTTATAACTTGTGCGGGCAAAATTTCAGAATTTTTTTCTTCATTTTCCACTAATTTTTGATATTTTTACTAATTATTGGCAGATTTTTCAATATATAATAAGTATATAATTTTATTTATTTTTTGACTAAAGAGGTAATCTAAACCCTCACATCGGACCTAAGGTAACCGTTAGGGTGCCATAAGGATAACCACTCCAAAAGGGCCTTTATTAAAGCTTATACTTTTTAATTAATGTTTGTAGTTTATATTTATTTGATTTTATACTTTCTACATGTAATACTTTAACAAGTTATAAAATTTAAATTGTCATTTTGCCTGACACTTAATACTTTGTCTTAAGTGAATAAAGCTTATTAATATTAAACCTATTATTTTAGATGAAAAAATCAAGATTATCTTCAAAATATAAATATTTAAATTTATAACCATGGTTTAATTGCTTAATCTTAGGAGTGAGTGAATCTTAACCACAGTAGGTAAGTATTTAAAATTGGTGTGTGGACCAATGAGGACTAGCCATTCCATTATAAATTGGAAAGCCGTACGATAACTATTTTTCTATTTATATTCTTGATTAAGTGTCTTAATTTATGACACAGATTTCCATTGAAATTCTCAAAATTTTGTAGCTCCTTGCCGACACTGAAATTTTGCAAAACTTGTAGGAAATTTCAAACCTTGCCGCGGGCTTCCTCAAATAAACGTTTCAATTTGTCAACAAATGTTTTTGGATTTTTCTTAATTTTCAAACTTTCTAGTGGGGTCATGTCGGGTTCCAAAATTGCATGTGCTCGTGACCCACAGAGCGTGCCCCACCGAATGGATCTTAATTGGGGTGTATTCGAGCCAGGCTTGGCCCTGCTTGGTTCTGTTTAAATTTTTTCATCTATGTTCAAGCTCAACTCAGTTTGAAATTTTTTCATCTATGCTTGAGCTCAGGTCCGCTCGAGCTCAAATTGATTCGAGCTCAGGATTGAATGATTAAAAAATAATTTGAGCTAGCCTGGTTCGGATACACCCCTAGGTCTGATTGGGGTTGAGTTCATTCAATGATTAAACAAAAAATATGGGATTGAAACCCGTTTGTGAAGTTAGTATTCTATTTTGTGAAGTGATTTAAAACTCTCGGAAGTACGAGTGCTAGACCACTGGATTAAAAATCCAATATAGTGAAGCATTATTTGGAGCCCACCATTTAAAGCATGTGTGTCTTGGCGCCATTGGAATTTCTATCCAATGGTCCAGTTCTCGATAGATTTTAATACACACCCACATAGGCTAACACACATCGGTTCACATACATGAGGTTAAACTCAACCCATCTCACCAAAAGAACCTACTTCTTTGTGAAGTTAGTATTCAATCTTGTTTTCTATGGTGAGGTGAGGTGATGCGAGAGCTGGTCGACTTGCCCGTTGCACCGACTTCCATTTGGGGCTAAGAAGGTAAATGTTTCATTTTCGACGAGTATTTGACAGGCAACGACTGTATGTTCATTACATCCTGGGGGCCCACAAAAGGGTTTTTATGCCATGGTGAGGTGATGAGATAGCTGGTCGACCTGACTTCCTTTTTTGGGGCTGTGGGGCCGATGTTTCATTTCACCGGTAACGGATGCATGTTGGTCACATTCTTGGTGGGCCACAAAAACGTTTATATGGCCGTAAACACTTTTGTAATCACGGAATGTGACATGGGCAATATTATTTTGGATAATGCTAATGTCACTTTTGAGATGAGTTCGGGTGGACAACCTGTTGCCCCTTTGTGTCTTACAAAAACATGGGGCCCACCTTTTTTGGTTTTTTTGTTCTGGGTCCACCACTATTGAAATGGGACCTACCTTTGTAAGACACAAAGGGGCAACAACGCATAATTGAGCGCTGTTGCCCATCCCAGAGGAATTTTATTAAAAGCAACAACATATCTGAGAGGAATTTTATTAAATATGTTACGTGGAACCTCGATTGATCCCAATTCACAAGGTTGGAAGAAGTAAACGTTGCAGTTTTATTATTAAAGCATGGATTTGCAAAGCAAGTAGGTAATTGTTTGTGTGGGTGCAGGCCATGAGAATTGATCTAAATGTGAGATTGTCTGCTTGATGATCTTGGAGGTCATGATGCAGGCAAACGACGAGAACGTAGACTCCTAAGGGGGCTGGGCTGCGGCTACTAAAGGGTTAAAAACTGAAAGTACAAAAGAAAAAAAAAATGGAGTACACTCATAAAAAAAAAGTGGGGTGCACTTAGCACCACCCTTTATTTTTTACCACACACCCCAGCCCTAGCCAGCCTAACGCCTTCTTTTTCAAACTTTACATTAACGGTAACCGTGGAGAAACTTCCTGCTTCACTTATTTTGGGCACAACGTTAGTGAAAAATCATGGTAAATATTGATGTTATCCTAGATTATTCATTGAACACATTTTTGCATAGTGGCCTTATTTTGTTGGTGTTAGCAAATGAGATTTAGATTAAATGCATAGTTTTCAATGTTTTTATTTTTCATTTTATTGAATATATATATATATTCATTTAAATTGTTATGAGAATGGTGTTTTCAAGTTTTCAATAGTGTCCAAGTAGTAAGTTTAAATTTGGTGTATAGTTAGACAATTTAAAGATAATTTTGGCTCCTTTTGGTGTGCTCAATAGAATTTAATGCATTTTATGGTGTGTAAGTGTGCTTGTAGCAGTATTATTAAATTTTTGAATATTTTATAATTTTTGCAGGCGAAATTTCAGAAATTTTGTCTTCATTTCTCCCTAATTTTTGATATTTTTACTAATTATTGGCAGATTTTTCAATATTATAATAAGTATATAGTTTTATTTATTTTTTGGTTAAAGAGGTAATCTAAACACACACATCAGACCTAAGTTAACCGCTAGGGTGCCATAAGGGTAACCATTCCAAAAGGGCCTTTATTAAAGTTTATAGTTTTTAATTAATGTTTGTAGTTTATACTTATTTGATTGTATACTTTCTATAAGTAATACTTTAACAATTTATCAAATATAAATTATAATTTAGAAGCTTGATACTTTGTCTTAAGTGAATAAAGCTTATTAATATTAAACCTATTATTTTAGATGAAAAAAATCAAGATTATCTTCAAAATATAAATATTTAAATTTATAACCATGGTTGGATTGCTTAATCCTAGGGGTGAGTGAATCTTAACCACAATAGGTAAGTATTTAAAATTGGGGTGTGGACCAATGAGGACCAGCTATTCCATTACAAATTGGGAACCCGGGTACGATAACTATATTCCTATTTATATTCTTATTAAGTGTCTTAATTTATGACACACAGATTTCCGATGTAATTCTCAAAAATTTTGTAGCTCCTTGCCGACACTGAAATTTTGCAAAACTCGTAGGAAATTTCAAACCTTGGCGTGGGCTTCCTCTAATAAACGTCTCAATTTGTCAACAAAAGTTTTCGGATTTTGCTTAATTTTCAAACTTCCTAGTGGGCCATGTCGGGTTCCAAAATTGCGTGTGCTTGTGACCCACGGAGTGTGCCCCACCGAATGGGTTTGAATTGGGGTGTATTCGACCTGGGCTGAGCCGGGCTTGGCCTTGCTCGGTTCGGTTTGAAAATTTTTCATCTGTGCTTGAGCTCAACTCAGTTTGAAATGTTTTCATCTATGCTTGAGCTCAACTCAGTTTGAAATTTTTTCATCTATGCTTGAGCTCAGCTCCGCTCGAGCTCAAATTGATTCAAACTCAGGATTGAATGATTAGAAAATAATTTGAGCTAGCCCGGTTCGGATACACCCCTAGGTCTGATTGGGGTTGAGTTCATTCAATGATCAAACACAAAATATGGGATTGAAACCCGTTTGTGAAGTTAGTATTCTATTTTGGGAAGTGATTTAAAACTCTCGGAAGTACGAGTGCTAGACCACTGGATTAAAAATCCAATATAGTGAAGCATTATTTGGAGCCCACCATTTAAAGCATGTGTGCCTTGGCGCCATTGGAATTTCAATCCAACGGTCCAGCTCTCGATAGATTTTAATACACACCCACATAGGCTAACACACATCGGTTCACATGAGGTTGTTGATTTTGATTTATTAAAACAGATTTTTTAAATTGGTTTTAATAAAATAAAAGTTGGGTTTTAATGATTTGGAAGAAAACCATTTGGTTGGATTTGAAATGGTGTTTTTACACTAGTGGTTTTGGGGAGAAAAAACCATGTTTTCAAAAGAAAATTGTTGTGGCTTTTATTTATTCCACATCGAAAATTAATGAGAGTTGAAACCACTTAATAAGTAATCTCCTCTTCATAGAGATTGTTCTTTTGTGTGCACTCACACACCAAGTGTGAGTGCACTAGTGAGGTGCATCGCACCGAGCGCGACACACGCACGTGCATGGGCAATGGGCACTATGAGGCGATGTAGATCTGATCATGATTGAGATGGTGGTTCGGATTTCGTGATCCATTACGGATCATGGGTATGTCTCCAGGTTCGTTGAACTTGGTAGGCTATTGAATGGGTAAGTTGGGGAAACCCAAGAGACTCAGTGAGTGGGTCGGTTAGGAAGCCCAAGTGGCTCCCAAGGCCTAGCCCTCGCTTATATAAGGTGAGCATGAAGAAGAGGATTTTATAGAAGTTAAAATTCGTATCAGACCACTGTGCGATTGAGCCCAGAAAGAGAGCCCGAACCAGAGAAGAAGGCTCCAGAACTTCATTGGAGATCTGAAGCCCATCTTAAGGTTGAAGACCAACCCAGAAAGCCAGATCACAGTATTCGACCAGTCCATTCAGACCAGTTGATCCTCTATCACCAAATAGAGAAGTGATCTGACTATTTGTAGAGACCCCAAATCTTTTTCATGTTTTTACTTCATTGTATTAGGGGTATTATTGTCCTTGTGATGTTTTGATGTTTATTGTATTATATATTTATTTGATGTGGTGTAAACTAGGCTTAATCAAACTTGTAACGGAGAGATGTCATATCACACCTAAACTTTAGGAAGCTCTAGTTTTGGCACCGTTTACTGGAATTGAGTGATTCTTGAACCATTAGAAAGGTGTTGGAACCCTCTTCGAAGTTCATGTTTAATGTTTTTCCTTATTTTGAGTTTAAGCCAAGTCAATGGTGGGTTTTATCTAATGGAATTACAGATCAGTCAACTTTGGGGACAATTTAGTCTATTAATTAAGTGGAATTTAGAAATTCTAAAACACTAGAAATGTTCATTTTCAAGAGATGAATCCAACCCAAGTTGAATCGTCAAAATCCGTCGAGCGAGTCAAAAGTTATGACCAAAACAGTAAAATGAGTCGAAACAGAGCACCGATCGCTCGATCAGAAGCAGCGATCGATCGATCCAAAACCGATCGATCGGTATCTATCGACTGGTCCAAAATTTTGTATGGGAAAAATTTCCAGTGAGTGCTTTTTTGACTGATCGCCCGGTCAAGAGCACCAATCGCTCGGTTGAGAACCGATCGATCGGTCATAACCACCGATCGCTCGGTCTTTCGTGATTTTTACAGAATTTTAGTATGGGCGTTTTGGTCTTTTTGTTCTCAGACCTTGGGGCTATAAATAGGGGGTCCTACTCGAAATATTAAAATACTTTACCTATTTCTAACCTAATTTGGCAAAAAGGGGGAGAAAACCTAGGGTTTGAGGGAGAGGGTTGCTTGGAGAAGAAGGAGGTTGCTAGAAGATTGAGAGGAAAGCTTGGAGATCGACCTCAAAGCTTCTCCAAATCACTCCGGAAGAGTTTTGAATCCAAGGGAAGGATTCCTAAGGTCGATATACTATCCTAATCAACTCTATTTTAATGTTTTGTGAATATTAATTTGATAGAAATGATAGAATAGAGATTAAATGCATTTTTTCCAAATTTTCTATGAAGTAAGCTAATTATTGATGGAAATGTGGATGAAAATGTGGATTGGATGTGGATAGAATATATGGAGGATGAGAAATGTATGGAGGATGGGATTAATATGTGGATGTGAATAGTGAATTGATTGTATGGATGAATTATGGTTTGATGAATGCTTGAAAATATAGAAGGGAAATGGATTCATATTATGCGTACACGAGGTGTTTGTGAAAATGCTTGAAATGATAAATGCTATTGTACTCTTATGAAATTGTGGTAAATTGATTATGAATTGCGATATGAATTATGATAAGATATGTATATGTGAATTGTTTGTTAAGTATGTCTAATTATTTGCATGGAAATTGATAGTTGGGAAGGTAAGAACTTAGAGGAACATCTCTCAAACCGGAAATTCTCTAACTATTTGGTATGTGACATATAATGGAGTTTCCATGGTGGGAGATCGGAATCTAAGCAATTACCGACTCGAATGTTAATTTCGACACTTAAGTACACAAGCACGTGTATGTTAAGATAAGAGTCTCACAAGTCACACATGTGGACCACAAGCATGAGCATGACATATGTATGACATTCTGAATAAGCATAAGCATGACATGGTCCGTATCCGCTAAGAACGGCATGTCAACCTGATTCTTAGACATGGTCCGTATCCGCCAAGAACGGCATGTCAACCATATGATTTCTAAGGCATGGTCCGTATCCGCCAAGAACGGCATGTCTCATTACTGTGTGATCTGAATAAGTGCATAAGCATAAACATCTCCCAAGCACGTGGTCTTATAAGCATAAGCAACTCATAAGTGTATTGTCTTCCAAGTCTAAGATTCTCACAAGTACACGAGTCAAGGTGATGATATGATGTATATGCGCACACGTTCTTCCGCACTCTGATTATGTTATTAGATATGTTTCTAACTAAGTGCAGGTGTATTATTATTGTTGGTTGGATTTTATATACACTGAGTACCTTTGTACTCAGTCGGACTTCGTCTTAGCAGGTTTAGAGCAGGAGTACACGGCGGAGCCGTGGGTTGAGGAAACTTACATCGAGGAAGGAGGAGAAGGTGAGCCCATCGAGGAGGGGGCCAGAGACTTGGGTGGCTACACCTCTTAGTTTTTATTTCATTTGATTGAGAGAGTTGTATTAGACTTGAGTAGATGTTGCTTAGTAGACTTTTATGGTTGTGTATCAGACTCTTTGGTTTTAGAGTGAGTTGTATATGTTTACCGTAGACTTTTGCTATTTGATCATGGTTTATATACCAGAATTTTATTATCCTCATTTTTGGAGACTCGTGTAGTAAGCCTTGTATGCATGGATTTTAAGCAGGTTTAAGTAATGTGGCGATCCCAAAGTCCTATTTTAGCCTTGTGGGATTTTGGGGTCGTTACAGAGGTGGTATCAGAGCTCAAGGCATTAGGTTCCCTTGGGCTAAGTTGTCTTCTTAGTAGGAGTCATGTTATGTCACTCCGGGTCTGATACCAGAGGTGGTATCAAAGCTCAAGGCATTAGAGTCCTTAGGGCTAAGGTATTAAGTGTAAGGTATAGGAAGATGTGAACCTTAGGGAAGCAACATCAAGTTCAGGACTTTAAAATTGTTGTGGATTGAGTTTTGATTAAGCGTAGACTTAGGAATTTTATGTGAGTGTGTTCTAAATGGATTGCTTTCTTCTTCTCAGGATTGTAAGCATGAGAAGGGGTGGAAGAAATAATAGGAATGGAGGAGGTAGTGTGACTGATGGGGATACTCCAGACGGTACCCCCCAGGCGAATGTGGGTCGGGCCATGGAAGCTATTGCTGTAGCCATGGAGAGGCAGGCTGAAATTATGGCTCAGCAAACTGCATTACTAGCGGCAGGTCAAGCTAGGCAAGAGAGGCAGATTGATGTTCACCCACCCCGTCACAACGGAGTGGAAGCTTTTAGGAGGATGAGTCCTCCAGCCTTCTATGGTAGTACGGATCCCTCAGTTGCCGAGTTATGGATCATGCAACCAGAGAAGATTTTCTCCATGCTTGAGGCTACCGATGAGCAGAGGGTGAAATGGGCCTCCTTCGTCATGGATGGCGAGGCTGAACATTGGTGGAGGGCAGCATCTAGGTAGATGAATGAGGTACGAGCCGGACAGGAGTGGACTTGGGGAGAGTTCCTCGACATCTTCTACGAGAGATACTTCCCGGTGTTTGTGAGAGATCAGAAGGAGATTGAATTCTCTACCTTGGAGCAAGGGAGGATGTCAGTGGCCGAGTATGAGGCCAAGTTTGTAGAGCTCTCTAGGTTCGCTCCTCACTTGATTGCTATGGAGAGAATGAAGGCAAAGAGGTTTGAGCGAGGCTTGAAGGATTTTATCCGGGAGAAGGTTTCGATACTTCAACTCGAAACATGTAGGGAGGTGTATCAGCACGCCTTGATAGCTGAGAAGAATTCACAGGAATTTTGAAGAAGAGGGAGAAGATTCAAGCAAGCAAGTTTGTCCCCCAGGACAAGAGGTCGAGGATAGCAGGTCCTATGCCCATTGCTAGGCCTACCCCGTATCAGAGGCCTACTCAAGCAGCCCCTCGAGCATCTCAGGTGGCTCCGCCTACTGCTGGTACCCAGTTGTATGATGCATGCAGCCAGTGCGGAAAGAGACATAGAGTGGGAGAGTGTAGGGCAATTACTGGAGGTTGTTTCCATTGTGGAGAGGTCTCACACCGGATCCGAGATTGCCCACTCCTCATCCAGCAGGGGCTTCAGTTGACTCAGCCACAGGGAGTCAGGCCCCCAGGCAAGCAGTCCGTGCAGCAGAGGCCACCGCAGGGTCTTAGACCTCAGCAGCCTCGCCCATCAGCTCAGGGTCGAGTGTTTGCTACCTCAGAGCGGGATGCGCAGGCGTCCGACGATGTTGTGCAGGGGTACATTTAATTTTGTTTTAGTCAATTAAAATATTGTTCTGATGCTATGTGTGTGATATTAAATGTTATGTGGTATGATGTAAGATGCATGTATGTATTCATGATTTGAAAAATTAGCTTTGTGTATTAATTCAGGCTCATTGTTGATAAATGATTTCCTCGCTCATGTTTTGATTGATACTGATTCTACTCACTCATTCGTCCCACCTAGTTTTGCACGAGAGTTTCCGATTGAGCCAAGTCTGTTAGATCGTGAATTGTCGATTGCTACTCCTGTTGGTAGTTCGGTCATCACCGATAAGGTCATCGAGCTTGTGATATTCGAGTAGGTCAGAGAGAGATGCCAGCTGATCTGATTGTCCTTGAGTTCCAAGACTTTGACGTCATTTTAGGCATGGATTGGCTTTCTAAATACCATGGGCATGTCGACTGTTTTGGGAAAGTGGTCAACTTTAGACCAATCAGTGAGCCCTCTTTTCATTTCCAAGGGTTGAAGAAGAAGGACTTAGCTCGTTTCGCGGCATTGAGTCTTACTACCTCGGAAACACCAGATTCCTCAAGTATTCTGGTTGTAGAGGAATTTATGGATGTCTTTCCCAAGGACTTACCAAGTTTGCCACCGGATAGAGAAGTAGAGTTTGCAATTGAGTTGGCTCCGGGTACGGCACCCATCTCTAAAGCGCCATATAGGATGGCTCCAGCAGAGTTGAAAGAGCTTAAGGAGCAGATTGACGAATTGCTTGGTCTTGGATTTATCCGCCCAAGTGTATCACCTTGGGGAGCTCCAGTGTTGTTTGTGAAGAAGAAGGATGGTTCGATGAGGATGTGCATCGACTATCGGCAACTGAACAAGGTCACTATCAAGAACAAATATCCTTTACCTAGGATCGATGACTTGTTTGATCAGTTGCAAGGAGCTAAGTATTTCTCCAAGATTGATTTGAGGTCGGGCTACCATCAGCTGAAGATAAAGGCGGAAGATGTGCCTAAGTCTGCTTTCAGGACCAGATATGGGCATTTTGAATTCCTAGTCATGCCGTTCGGTTTGACAAATGCCCCGGCAGCATTCATGGATCTCATAAACAGGATCTTCAAGCCGACTCTGGACCGCTTTGTGATCGTGTTTGTGGATGACATTTTAGTGTACTCTAGGACACAGAAGGAGCATGAGATGCATCTCCGGATCACCCTGAAGACACTCCGTGAGCATAAGCTATATGCTAAGCTTAGCAAGTGCGAGTTTTGGCTAGAAAAGGTAGCATTTCTAGGCCATGTGGTGTCAGAATAGGGGATTTCAGTTGACCCTGCTAAGATAGAAACAGTGGAAGGATGGGGAAGGCCAAAGAGTGTTATAGAGGTTCGAAGTTTCTTGGGCCTAGCTGGATATTATCGAAGATTTGTAGAAGGATTTTCCAGTTTGGCAGCTCCGCTTACTCATCTAACCCAAAAGAACGCTAGATTCGAGTGGAATGAGAAATGTGAGAAGAGTTTTCTTGAGTTGAAGAAGCGTCTCACCACCGCTCCGATCTTGACTGTCCCATCGGGTAGTGAAGGTTTTGTGGTGTATAGTGATGCCTCACTCGTTGGGTTAGGTTGTGTTCTTATGCAACACGGGAAGGTGATTGCCTATGCTTCTCGGCAATTAAAAGACCACGAGAAGAACTATCCTACCCATGATTTGGAGTTAGCAGCTTTGGTTTTTGCTCTTAAGATCTGGAGACATTATTTGTACGGTGCACAGTTTGAAGTTTTCACCGACCACAAAAGTCTAAAGTATTTATTCTCGCAGAAAGAGCTGAATTTGAGGCAGCGTCGTTGGGTGGAATTCCTCAAGGATTATGATTGCTCTATCCTGTACCACCCGGGGAAAGCGAATGTAGTGACAGATGCGCTAAGTAGGAGACCTACTGGGTTCTTGGCACACTTGATGGTCCAAGAATGGAAGTTACTAGTAGAGGTGTCTAGCCTCGATGCGGGTTTCAGTGTGGGAGCATCTGGAGCCTTGTTGGCTAACATTATGGTCAGGCCAACCTTATTGAACAGGATTAAAGACCTGCAGTGGAATGATGGAGAACTGCACGCTGCTATGAATAAGTCGCTTAATAGCGGGTTTGAGGATTTCTCTTGGAGGGATGGTGGAGTTTGTTTCAAGGGTAGACTTTGTGTTCCGGATGATGAGGATTTAAGAAGGGAGATTCTGGATGAAGCACACAAGTCCAAGTACACAGTGCATCCGGGAGGTACTAAGATGTACCAGAACCTTAAGAAGTATTTCTGGTAGAAAGGTATGAAGAAAAATATGGCTACCTTTGTATCCAAGTGTTTGGTGTGTCAGCAGGTGAAGGCCGAACACAGGAGCCCGGCAGGACTTCTTCAGTCTCTTCGTATTCCCGAGTGGAAGTGGGAAAATATCTCCATGGATTTTGTTGTTGGTTTGCCAAAGACGGCCAAGAACTTTGATGCCATTTGGGTTGTGGTTGACCGATTGACTAAATCAGCTCATTTTCTTCCATATCGGACCACTTTCAACTCCAATCAATTGGCTAACCTCTATATCAAGGAGATTTTCCGTTTGCATGGAGTGCCAGTTAGCATTGTTTCTGATCGAGATCCGAGATTTACATCCAGATTCTGGAAGAGTTTTCAGCAGGCCATGGGTTCCCATTTGAATTTTAGTATGGCATTTCATCCGCAGAAAGATGGACAAACTGAAAGAGTGAACCAGATCATAGATGACATGCTACGAGCTTGCATGTTAGATTTTCAGGGTAGTTGGGTTGATCACTTGCCGTTGGTTGAGTTTGCCTACAACAACAGGTATCAAGCAAGCATTCAGATGGCTCCGTTTGAGGCACTTTATGGGAGGAGTTGTCGTTCACCTTTGTGTTGGGACGAAGTTGGCGAGAGGAAGCTTTTGGGTCCCGAGCTCGTTGGTCAGACTGTGGAAAGAGTCCAGTTGATCAGAGAGAGGTTGAAAGCAGCTCAGAGTAGGCAGAAGAGCTATGCCGATACCCGCAGGAGGGATCTTGAGTTCCAAGTTGGAGATTTTGTGTTTGTTAAGATCTCACCTACGAAGGGGGTGATGAGGTTTGGCAAGCGATGCAAGCTCAGTCCGAGATATGTGGGTCCTTTTGAGATCATCACTCAAGTCGGGGAAGTTGCTTATCAAGTTATCTTACCACCTCACATGGAAGGTGTACATAATGTCTTTCACATCTCTATGTTGAGGAAGTATATTTCCGATCCTTCACATGTCATTCATTTGGATCCGTTGGAAATTCGGGAAGATTTGACTCTAGTGGAGCAACCGGCTCGAATTTTGGACCGGAAAGAGTAAGTTTTACATTCTAAGGTCATTCCTCTTGTGCTCTTGCAATGGGAGCATCACTCTAGAGAAGAGGCTACTTGGGAGAGAGAAGCCGAAGTCCGCGAAAAGTACCCACATTTATTCACCTAAGGTACGTAATTTCGAGGACGAAATTCTTTTAAGGGGGGAGGATGTAGAGACCCCGAATCTTTTTCATGTTTTTACTTCATTGTATTAGGGGTATTATTGTCCTTATGATGTTTTGATGTTTATTGTATTATATATTTATTTGGTGTGGTGTAAACTAGGCTTAATCAAACTTGTAACGGAGAGATGTCATATCATACCTAAACTTTAGGAAGCTCTAGTTTTGGCACCGCTTACTGGAATTGAGTGATTCTTGAACCATTAGAAAGGTGTTGGAACCCTCTTCGAAGTTCATGTTTAATGTTTTTCCTTATTTTGAGTTTAAGCCAAGTCAATGGTGGGTTTTATCTAATGGAATTACAGATCAGTCAACTTTGAGGACAATTTAGTCTATTAATTAAGTGGAATTTAGAAATTCTAAAATACCAGAAATGTCATTTTCGAGAGATGAATCCAACCCAAGTTGAATCGTCAAAATCCGTCGAGCGAGTCAAAAGTTATGACCAAAACAGTAAAATGAGTCGAAACAGAGCACCGATCGCTCGGTCAGAAGCAGCGATCGATCGGTCCAAAACCGATCGATCGGTATCTATCGACTGGTCAAAAATTTTGTATGGGAAAAATTTTTAGTGAGTGCTTTTTTGACCGATCGCCCAGTCAAGAGCACCGATCGCTCGGTTGAGAACCGATCGATCGGTCATAACCACCGATCGCTCGGTCTTTCGTGATTTTTACAGAATTTTAGTATGGGCGTTTTGGTCTTTTTGTTCTCAGAACTTGGGGCTATAAATAGGGGGTCCTACTCGAAATATTAAAATACTTTACCTATTTCTAACCTAATTTGGTAAAAAGGGGGAGAAAACCTAGGGTTTGAGGGAGAGGGTTGCTTGGAGAAGAAGGAGGTTGCTAGAAGATTGAGAGGAAAGCTTGGAGATCGACCTCAAAGCTTCTCCAAATCACTCCGGGAGCGTTTTGAATCCAAGGGAAGGATTCCTAAGGTCGATATACTATCCTAATCAACTCTATTTTAATGTTTTGTGAATATTAATTTGATAGAAATGATAGAATAGAGATTAAATGCATTTTTCCCAAATTTTCTATGAAGTAAGCTAATTATTGATGGAAATGTGGATGGAAATGTGGATTGGATGTGGATAGAATATATGGAGGATGGGAAATGTATGGAGAATGGGATTAATGTGTGGATGTGAATAGTGAATTGATTGTATGGATGAATTATGGTTTGATGAATGCTTGAAAATATAGAAGGGAAATGGATTCATATTATGCGTACACAAAGTGTTTGTGAAAATGCTTGAAAGGATAAATGCTATTGTACTCTTATGAAATGGTGGTAAATTGATTATGAATTGCGATATGAATTATGATAAGATATGTATATGTGAATTGTTTGTTAAGTATGTCTAATTATTTGCATGGAAATTGATAGTTGGGAAGGTAAGAACTTAGAGGAACATCTCTCAAACCGGGAATTCTCTAACTATTTGGTATGGGACATATAGTGGAGTTTCCATTGTGGGAGATCGGAATCTAAGCAATTACCGACTCGAATGTTAATTTCGACACTTAAGTACACAAACACGTGTATGTTAAGATAAGAGTCTCACAAGTCACACATGTGAACCACAAGCATGAGCATGACATATGTATGACATTCTGAATAAACATAAGCATGACATAGTTCGTATCCACCAAGAACGGCATGTCAACCTGATTCTTAGACATGGTCCGTATCCGCCAAGAACGGCATGTCAACCATATGATTTCTAAGGCATGGTCCGTATCCGCCAAGAACGGCATGTCTCATTACCGTGTGATCTGAATAAGTGCATAAGCATAAACATCTCCCAAGCACGTGGTCTTATAAGCATAAGCAACTCATAAGTGTATTGTCTTCCAAGTCTAAGATTCTCACAAGTACACGAGTCAAGGTGATGATATGATGTATATGCACACACGTTCTTCCGCACTCTGATTATGTTATTATGTTATTGGATATGTTTCTAACTAAGTGCAGGTGTATTATTATTGTTGGTTGGATTTTATATACACTGAGTACCTTTGTACTCAGCCGGACTTCGTCTTGGCAGGTTTAGAGCAGGAGTACACGGCGGAGCCGTGGGTTGAGGAAACTTACATCGAGGAAGGAGGGGAAGGTGAGCCCATCGAGGAGGGAGCCAGAGACTTGGGTGGCTACACCTCTTAGTTTTTATTTCATTTGATTGAGAGAGTTGTATTAGACTTGAGTAGATGTTGCTTCGTAGACTTTTATGGTTGTGTATCAGACTCTTTGGTTTTAGAGTGAGTTGTATATGTTTACCGTAGACTTTTGCTATTTGATCATGGTTTATATACCAGAATTTTATTATCCTCATTTTTGGAGACTCGTGTAGTAAGCCTTGTATGCATGGATTTTAAGCAGGTTTAAGTAATGTGGCGATCCCAAAGTCCTATTTTAGCCTTGTGGGATTTTGAGGTCGTTACACTATTAGTTTGACCAATTGAGATCGCTCTGTAACCAAACAGAGCACTGTCCGGATTTACCAAGAACAGAGAACAGAAGGAGAACTCGGCCAATATAGCAATACACTGACCTTTGGGCACTGTTACCAAACAGAGCCCGTATACAATCTGTTTCCAAATAGTGTGTCTCTTCGGAACTGATTCATGAATTATCAGAATTTGGTTTACAGAATCCATACAGATCTAATTTTGGAACTGTTTTAGAATCACTCTAAGAAAGTAATTCTGTTTGGCAATCACTTGTGATAGCCTAATCTGGTTTATAAAATATGTGTATCCAGAATAACTAAGACCTTAACTGGAATAACAATTTGTGAGCATTCTAAAAGGAGGTTTAAGTACAGTTCTTACCAGATAGTGCAGATCTGTAGAGGAACGAATCGATTCCTTGCTAGGTTGAATCCCAGGGATATAATTGTCTTAATCCCTTGCACAAACGGGAGGCTCCAACTATCTTTAAGAAGCACTTGTCGTGCCTCTTAGCCGAAATTGATCAAGGATATTTTGTGGTAATCGTGTGCAAGCTATTTGAAATAATTAAACAAATTGAAGATATGCCTACTCCAATGATCACCATGACTCCACTCAGCCTTGTCCCTATCAACACAAACCGTTTGAATGTCGGTTTGATGAGACTAATTTCAACCGCTATGGAGAAAAAATCATGTACTTCATGAGGCAACTGAAGGTTGCTTATGTTTTGACTAATGAATGCCCCGACATTCCTATTGCACCTGGAGCATCCAACGTGGAGATTGCCGCTGCAACGACAATTGCACAAAAATAGGTTGATGACGACTATACTTGTCGTTACAACATATTGAACTCCCTTTCTAATCAACTGTACAATTAGTTTTCCAAGAAGATTAAGGGAGCTAAGGAGGTTTGGGATGCATTGAAGACTGTCTACATGGTAGAAGAGTCTAGAAAGAATAACTTTGAGGTTGCAAACTATGTTGAGTTCAAGATGAAAGATGGAAAGTCAATCCTGCCCCAAATTCGGGATTTACAGAAGATAGCAGATGCAATCATTACTGGTGGGATGACTCTTGATGAAAACTTTCATGTTAGAGTTATCATTTCGAAGCTGCCTCCAACTTGGAAGTCTTATCGCTCCAAGTTGATGCACAGGAAGGAAGACATCCCTCTTGTGGAGTTGATGCACCATTTGAGGGTGGAGGAAGAGTCTCGTAATTGAGACAAGAAGCAGGAAGAGCCAGCTACAAATGTTAGCCTCAAGGTTACAACCTTAGGTACCCCTACTAATTTTGATAATAACACAATAATGAAATGAAATTTATGGTACTAATAAATGTGTTCAAGCGCTTTAGTATTTCAGATTCTAAGGATGAAAGCACTCCTATCATGACAAAAGGATGGAATTATCCAAGAGCAAGTTCAACTCAAAATATACAATTAAAGACTCAAGACAAGACCATAGTCCAAGTCAGGTCCCTGAAGAAATGTCAAATTATCAAGACCCAAGATCATCTCTCAAGAATCTTGTAAATTGTTTTTTTTTGCCTTGAGAGTGTTAGGACTTAAGAAATCCTAAAAAAGTATGGTAAGTTGAATACTCAAAAATCATAGATTGACCATAGGAGCCTAGGAGATTCATTGGCCCTAAAAAATAATTAAATCATGTTAAAACATAGCTAATTGACCTAGGAATTCATTCCCAACACTTTGGTCAGATCAAAGACAGAATTCAAAAAATCTGTTATGAATTCGTTGACGAATTCTCAGAGCCATCAGAATTTGGCGATAATTGATGACAGAAAATTGAAAATTGCTTATTGTCTTCAGAATTCGGTGACGAACTCAAGTGGGAACTCCACTTCGTCGACGAATTGAAGCTTGAAATAGAAAAATCATTATAATGGCTAGTTTTCAACGGCGTAAATCGCATTAAATATTTCACCAACAGCTATATTGGATCAAGTGCTATAAAAGAATTTCATTTATGAACCAAATAGAACTCTGGATTAGTGCAATAACTCTTATCAACAACTCATTCACTTGTTTTGATTTCTCACTCACTCACATATGTAGAAATCCCCAAAATTCTCTTGAGCTCATTCAACTCCCATTTACTTTGAGAGATTTCATTAGAGTTGGTACTGAACTCTTATTTAGCTCATCCAAGGAGCTTTTATTTCGGATTTCAACAAATTCAAGCTCATTTATTGAGGTTAGTCAAGAATCTTGGATTCTTGCATTGAGCTTTAGTTTTAGCAAGAGAGTGAGGTGCTCTTGCAAGGTTCCAACTTGGCCTAAAGGAGAATTTGTAAAGGTTGCATCTCGACCTGTAAGAGAGATTGTAAAGGTTTGGGCTCCACCAGTGAAGAAGTTTGTGCGATTAAGGAATCGTGGTGAATCTTCTAGTTGGAAGCTTAAGGCGGGGAGTAGGCTGGATTGTTAAACCTTGTGAATAAACTTTGGTGTTTGATCTTCTAACTTTACTCCTTTAATTTCTGTATTTATTTTATTGTCTTTCAAATTGCAAATTAGTTTAAATTCTGCAATAGACTTAGAGTCTAAATTTTAAATCTACCATAGACCCTGTTCACCCTCCCCCTCTTTAGGGTCATTACTTGGCCAACAATTGGTATCAGAGCCTAATACTCTAAATAGATCTAAAAAATCTGAGTAATCAATTTCATAATGGCAAACAACATTTTTCAACAAGCCTACGAGAAGGACAGTCAACTACCAGACCTCCATTGTTCAATGGAGAAAATTATAATTACTGGAAAACCAGAATGATGTATTACATCTAAGCTCTAGATTATGAGTGTTGGAGGGTAATAGTGTAATGCCCCAAAATACTCCCTAAGAGTTGGCCGATATTTGGGCTTGTTACTTATCACAACAACCATCCTGCAAAAGCATATAAGGCAAGCTAAATAGTGAACTAAAAATTTCTTTAATAACTTAATTGTAGTCCAAGTGCAATTGTTTACAATAACTGAATGGAAACTAAAACATGTACATAAAATCCTTAACCTGGGTTACCAACTCAAGTGATAAAATATTCCCAGACCTAAAAACCCAAAATACATGTCTCTCTCCCTCAACCCAACCATGGGGTCACATGCCAAAACCCCTAACATCTGGATGACAATCCGAGCAAGCTCTTGCTCTCCATATGTCGCCTCGATATCAAAGAACCGGAGTACATATATCGTGTAGTGTACCTGTCGACATAAAATGTACGGCTAAGTATGGAATACTCAGCGAGTTCAAACTACTAGCTAACAATAGTAATAATAGTGACAAGTAATAACAATAATCTGTCATGCATGGTACCGTTCATTATCATATATACAAAATCAGAGTGCGGAAGCTAATACATTTAACAATTATACAATCTTAAACATCATACTTAAATCATACTTTAACCAACACGTATTTCCCATCACCTTGTAAGTCTTGTGAGTTCCTTACACGTATTATGCATCTTGTGGTTTACACATCTTATGAGATTCTTTATTTCACTTGTCTTATTTAGCTAGTACCCGAACTCTGAATTGGACAGACATACTAGGATCCTGTCTTGCTTTACTAATGCCCGAACTATAATGGGACGAAACACATTAGCATCTTGTCTTGTTTAACTAGTACCCGAACTATGAATTGGACAGACATATATACTAGCTTCTTGTCTTGCTTTGCTAATGACCGAACTATAATGGGACAAAATACATTAGCATCTTTTCTTGACTTGACTAGTGCCCGAACTATAGTGGAACGGAACACACTAGCATTTCACTTGTTTACTAATGCCAGGACTATGATGGAACGACACACAGTAGCATTTTACTTGTTCACTAATGCCCGTGAAAGTATGCCTCTTTTTAATTTTAGAAAAATAGTTTTTGGGGGGCATACATCAAATCCCATGATCTGACTAAGATTCTAATTGATTTTAATTCAATGAAGTTAGAAATCAGAATCACCTTTTCCACTTTGAAATTATTAAGTCAAATCCACGATAGAAGCGATACCGGCAAAACTTCACAAGTGCCAAGTCTCTTTCACAATCCACACGGACCTTCTTTTTCTTTAAAGCTGTAAAGTCCATGTTTTTGCATTGGCATATTCTGGTGTCAAAACAAGTGAGTCTAGGGTTCTAGGTGTGTATCTTGTGTCTTTGCCTTCAAGCATCCACGACAAGTGAAGTTGAAGACCGAAGAAGACCCGTTGAAATCTCGGTTGATCATTTCCTTCATAGGATGGTAAGTGACCTAGATACCGTACTACCATAGGTGAAAATTGACTTAGAATAATCCTAATATCATACCTTAGGTGGTGAGTGATCTAGATTAATCATACGGACCCTAGGTGGTGAGATAAGTAGTGCAAATTAATGAAAATGAGACATGTCTATTCCTATGATGTGGTAGTGTAATTTTTTGTATATGTTTATCCTACAAATGATCTCTTATATTTCGTTGAGCTTGAAAATTTTATAATAATTCTCTTAATGAGACCATGGACCTATTCAGGTCGAAGTGAGTATAGAGATGCTCTTGATGGCTCTCCTTTTTATGTGTAGAAGCTAGTCACTTCCTATGAGATTACAGGTAATCTCTAGAGCGCACAGTACACTGGGATTTGGCACAAACTCAAAAGTGCAGAGCTAATGTGTACAATTTACCTTTGAAAGATGTGTGTGTGCGACGAGTCCGATTTTTTCATATCGATCCGTTAGTTCAAGACACGTCCACTACGTTTTCAGATTAACTTTGATTAGTTTGCACTAAGTGAAAGTTCAAACCTTAAAGGTACTTTTATTTATGCACAGGACTTTCTAGGATGCCCATCCTATAATAATTTAAAATAATTGTTTTTATAAATCAAGTGGGGGTTTGTTGAAAATTTTTTAGTTGGTTTTAGTAAAATAAAAGTTGAGTTTTAATGATTTGGAAGAAAACCATTTGGTTGGATTTGAAATGGTGTTTTTACACAAGTGATTTTGGGGAGAAAAACCATGTTTTCAAAAGAAAACTGTTGTGACTTTTATTAGTTCCACATCGGAAATTAATAGTTGAAACCACTTAATAACTAATCCCATCTCCTTAGAGATTGTTCTCTTGTGTGTGCTCACACACCAAGTGTGGGTGCACTAGCGAGATGCATCGCACGCGCACATGCACGTGCAGGGGCAATGGGCGCTATGAGGTACACTTTGCACTTCGCACGCCACATCGTTGCTTGAGTCGCCTATTCTTTTTAAGAATAGAAGTTAGATCAACAGTGTAGATTTGATCAGGATTGAGATGGTGGTTCAGATTCCGTGATCCGTTAAGGATCATGAGTGTGTGTCTAGGTTCGTTGAACTTGGTGGACTCTTCATTGGGTCAGTTAGGGAAACCCAAGAGACTCAGTGAGTGGGTCGGTTAGGAAGCCCAGGTGGCTTCCAAGGCCTAGCCCTCGCCTATATTAGGTGAGGATAAAGAGGAGGATTTTACAGAAATTAGAATTCGTATCAGACCCCTATGAGATTGAGCCTAGAAAGAGAGCCCGAATCAGAGAAGAAAACTCCAAAACTCCATTGGAGATCTGAAGCCCATCTCAAGGTTGAAGACGACTCAACCTAGAAAGCTAGATCACAGTATTCGACCAGTCCATTCGGATCAGTTGATCCTTTGTCACCAAATAGAGAAGTGATCTGACTATTAGTCTGGCCAATTGAGATTGGTCTGTAACCAAATAGAGCACTGTTCGAATTTACCAAGAACAGAGAACAGAAGTGAACTTGACCAGTGTAGCAATACACTGATTCTTGGGCACTGTTACCAAACAGAGACCGTAGACATTCTGTTTCCAAACAGTGTGTTTCTTCGGAACTGATTCCAGAATTCTTAGAATCTGGTTTACAGAATCCATACAGATCCAATTCTAGAACTGTTTCAGAAATGCTCCAAGAGAGTAATTCTGTTTGACAATCACTTGTGATAGCCTAATCTGGTTTATACAATCTCTGTAACCAGGATAACTAAGACCTTAACTGGAAGATCAATTTATGGGCATCCTAAAAGGAGGTTTAAGTACAATTCCTACAAGATAGTGTAGATCTGTAGAGGAACAGATTGATTCCTAGCTAGGTTGAATCCCGGGGATAGAGTTTCCTTAATCCTTTGCACAAATGAGAAGCTCCAACTATCTTCAAGAAGCGCTTCTCACACCTCTTTGCCGAAATTGATTAAAGATATTTTATGGTCATCGTGTGCAAGCTATTTGAAATAATTAAATACCAGAAGTTAAACCCAATCTCACCAAAAGGGCCTACATCATTGTGAAGTTAGTATTTAATCTTGTTTTCTATGGTGAGGTGATGGGAGAGCTGGTCGACCTGCCCGTTGCACCCACTTCCATGTGGGGCTAATAAGGTAAATGTTTGATTTTCCACGAGTTATGACAGGCAACGAATGTACATCCTTGGGGGCCCACAAAAAGGTTTTTATGCCCTGGTGAGGTGATGCGAGATCTGGTCGACCTGACTTCCTTTTGGGGCTGTGGGGCCGATGTCTCATTTCACCGGTAATGGATGCATGTTGGTCACATGCTTAGTGGGCCACAAAAAAGTTTATATGGACGTAAACACTTTTGTAATTACGAACCCTATGTGTCTTACAAAAACATGGGCCACCTTTTTTTGATCTGGGTCCATCACTGTTGAAGTGGGACCTATCTTTGCAAGACACTAAGAGGCAACAATGCAGCGTTGTTGCCCATCCGAACTTCTTTTGGGACTCACTCACTTTTTGATTGGAAAGAATGTTAGAGGACAACAAGATATTCTTAATAGAAGACAATAACACATGTTTGGTCCATAAAGAGAGTTTGAAAGAAAGTTATGATAGCATTGCCCATTTTATAATACAATTTTTTCTTCATAAATTATACCATTGTCATCGCCATAGTGCAAAAAGGGGAGCTCTGATCTCCGCTTCAACACCTTGAAGCAAAACTCCGGTTTGTATTAGACCTCCGGTTTGTATTTAAATTGCTGTTGTATGTTGGTGACAATCTTATAATTTTGTAGATAAACCTCTTTGCAAAACTTAGGGGTGGTAGTGAGTCGGGGATTTAGGCTTGAATTTTGGTGATTTTTTTCATAGGCCAGCTTGAAGCTTGACACATGTACAAAAACTTTGAAACCCAAAGCCGGTTCCATTGCCACTTCTAGCATAACTACCACCACTACTCAATAATTACAAGATTGCACCACCTACACCTTAAATAAGGCTATGCTCAAGATACGTGTTAATGTCTTCCATTAAGACTGTTCAAGGCATTTGAAGGAGTCAGTTTATGGGTACTCTCAAATATACTCCCTAATCCTAATTGTTTATAACCAACCATTAAGGTCAAGATTTGAGTTGGCTTATTTTGTCTTTTTTAATGTCATATCAGCTCTAATCGTAACCATTTAATAATTGAGATAAACGGTTATGATTTGAGAGTATATTTGGGAGTACACTTTGGGAGTATCCCTAGACTAATTCATGAAGAATAACCCCGCCTCATATTTATACTCAACTAAGAAATGAATGATACAACTCTTTGAGGCATTGTTTTCAATTTTTTTTTCTTTCCCCGAATTTTACTTATTTTCCGAGCAACCAGTATAAAGGCAACCAAACACAAAATATGTCATATCTAGCACCATATATATTTCCAAAATGTCATTTATTGTATTAGTATGTGTAAAAACAAAGGTAGTATAAAATATATAAATGGAAGGTGAATGAATCAACCTTCTATCAGAAAATAATGAGGGAAAAAGAAAAACGAAAAAAGTAAAAAAATAAAGGCATCTATCATGACATAAGAAATACAAAGAAATCAAAGCCTAAACCTAAACTTACACTTACTACTTTTGATACTAATCACATTATTAGCAGCTAAGCTATCCACCACCAACTTACACCTAACCAAGAACTTCACTTTCATCAACTTTAATTTCCCAAGCTTGATTCTCACAGGCACGGTACCCTTAAGATTCAAGGGAATGCTACCGGTTTGCTGTTGCTGCTGCAACGACGTTAGCAGACTAGTTGCGTTCTGACTTTGACCGGTTAAATCGACGTTGAGGACCGTCGTATTCCGGTGGCCCTGGTAGAATTTGGGCAGGGAGCCTTCACATAGCTTGATGTTTGTGTACCACACATTCAGGTGGCTCCCATTCTCATAATATATTCCAATTTTCTTGTTGGGATTCCTGGCGGTGATGGTCACGTTGAACTTTGCATATAGGCTCGCATCGTTGTTGAGGGTGAAGTTGGTTATGCTCAAGCGATCCACGGAGTACTTGGGAAGCTTTGGTCGGAAGACGAGGAAGATAATACCGCCCATAATTCCGACAATGATCACTTGGAGTATGAGGAGAATAACTGTCCAACACAAGCACTTGCAGAGACAGCTTCTCTTCTTTGGTGGCTTTGAATGGATCACAGGGATGGTTCGCCGAATCGGCGGGTAATGCTCAATGGGATCGCCTTTCTCCGATTTCGACAAGTTGCGAGGCATTAAAGGCACCGTCGGCGGCGCTTCCACATCCACCGGATGGATTTTCTGATGATCTGCCATTTCTTGAAATTTAGTCACTAAAGCTCTCTTTTTCTTTCTCTTCCTCTTCTCCTTCTCCGTCTCCTCCTTCTCCTTCTTCTCAACTCAACTCCTTCTAAGTTCTTATAACAAAATTAAGCTAGCTTTGAATAATGATAGTGTCTTGATAATGTTATATAGATAGGGTGAGCTTCCTTATTTGACTTTGGTGTTGATCATTTTTCCTTTGTAGCTAGGCACCTTCCTCACCGAGAAATAATAAAAAGGGGAGTGGTTTAGCCATGAAGCATTCAATACCGTGTGTGTAAGGGATCTGTTGGGCCAAGTCAATGACAATTTCTTTTTAGATTAGAAGCTTCTGTGCTTGTAATTCAAGGACGCGGCATTAGACCAGTATCATTAGATCATATCAGGACACGCTAAGGCCTTCAAGAGTGCCACGTGGATAAAATTGTTTTCTCGATTTTATATCGGGGAGAATGCGACTGGCACACTTATTTGACTTACAAGGCCAATCCTATGGCTTTCCAATGAATCAAAGGTTATTTAATTTAAAGATAGGGCACATGACCATGCTTCCATATCTTAGATGGAGATATTTGACCTAAACCTCTACCTAGTCTTTCATTTTTAAATGAATTATTCAATAATCTACATATACTTTTAAGTTATAGGTGTATTTGACAATTTACCTGAAGGGTACTGTTCCTGTGCATCATCAAGGTAGTACTGTTATTATTATTATTATTTATTTATTTTGATACTAGCCACCATCATTTATCCATTGGTAGCTGTTGGGGTTCATGAATGGTGAGGGGACTCCTGCTTAGCTACCTCACCAAGTGAAAGGTGGCCCAAGCTACCTCTGACTTGATCTAGGACCTCCCAAATGAGGGGCACACCTCGCCATCTGAGCTAAAGGGGTAGGTACAACGTGGTACTTTTGATTCACCAAAAGAAAAATGCGGCAGTTATGCTTCAATCAGCCCTACTTTTCATGAGTTAGCTTATCGGATGGTGGTCAAGTTCGTGTGGGTTTTCTCAACCCATTTATAATTGGGTCGGGCTATCATAGTACCTAATTTTTTTTTTACTTGTCCTAGGAATCAAATTTAAGAGATGAAGATGTTATGTGACACGATCTCAGAAGAGTGGCTCCGCTTAGCGTAAAGATTAATCCAATTAGAATTTAACTTGTATAAGTATGACATAGTAACATTTGGCGTCTGGCGAGAAAACTATGAAATGAAATGTTAATTGTCCAAAGATGATATTCTCCGTATTGACACGCAAGAAGCATGCCACTAATATAACGAATATGAATTATATGTATAGGAGATGCATGAAGATTTGGAAATAAAGAGGTTCCTACATGAAGATTATATGAATGCACAAGAAACATGCTAATATAACTAATATGCATATGTACTAGCAGGTGGCATGTGCGATGCACGTGAGATCGAGGGCAAGGATAATCACAATTAATAGGAGTTAAAAGGGACACGTGTTAACCTGCGAGTGTGATTGAACTCTCCCCGAGTTTAATAACGGGTGGCATGTGAGATGCACATGAGAGCGAGGGGAAGGAGTTAACCATAGTTAATAGGAGTTAAAAGGGATACGTGTTCCCGAGTTCAATCGCGATTGAACTGTGATTCTATTCTTTAAATAGATAGATGAGCAATGGGTAATTTGGGAATTAAAGCAAAACATTAAATCATATGGGTAGTTGGGGAATTCGGAAAAAATCAGGTTACGCCTGCCTCTCCCATTATAATAGTAAAGATAGGAAATGCATGAAGATTTGGATATAAAGAAGTTCCTGCATTAGGATTACATGAATGCACAAGAAAAAAAATGTCAGATCCACAATTATTCTAAATACTAAGGGACTAAGGATGTACACAAAGTTACTCCTAAACTCTATGGCAAGAGAGGGCCCCAAATGATACCTCACCCTAGAACCTTAGTCTTTGTAATAAAAGATCAAAAATGTCTGTATCTCTTAAGACTAACCTAAGTTATAATGTTGGATATTTTCAAAATAGAAATCGTTTGAAGATTTGTCTTTTACCCAATTTTGTCTCTTTTAAAATTTTATTTAAATTGTTACAACTATCTCCCTTTCCAACGGCTCTTTCCAAACAAAAGCTTCTCTCTCTCTCAAAATGCCTCTCTTTTGAACGTTTATAAGAAACTCGGAATAGCCATCTTTGCTGTTGCATGCGTAGAATTGTGACTAGCTATTCAAAACCTCTAAAATAATGTATGTTCAAACTTCTTTAGAAAAGTCATGACCTTTAGGATTAAACAAATGCAAGAAATTGGCACATCGCTCACGATTTTTATCTGTGTCACTGTAAGTGATCATTAATCACAGTTATAGCACGCAAACTGAACCGTAACTTTTTGTGTCGTGATTAAATGTCGACCAAATATAACGGTTATTTAACCATGCTTGTATATGTAAATTAATCGAAAAAATACATTCAAAATATGGTCATTTCGAGTTCTTCTTCTAATCACGATTTAAATATTAACCTTGAGTACTTCAAATTAAAAGCTCACGGTGTTTTAATTAACCGTGATCATTGAATTTTTTTTCTGTTATCTTCCTACATTTTATTTTCCAGTTAAAATCTTCCTTCATGCAACCCCTACTACCTGTATCTCCTCACAACCATTTCTAAATTTATACATGAATAAAATAAAACATTCATCCACACACTAACTTGCAACTAATATAATAATAACCTCCGCCTTGAATACTATAACAACAATAACCTATATTTTCATTAATTAATATGAATTTGTTTACAGTGTGATCAAAATACATATATACACACATGATAATTAATCTAAACAATAATACTTCTTAAGTATTTAGCTAGATCCTTTTTATGCCCTTTTACTATTTTATCATTATATGGTTTGAAATAACCACCTTATGATATGAGTTAAGACCTAGAGGGGACTGAATAGGTTAACCTAAGTTCTGTTTACCAATTTTAATTTTAAACAAATTAAAGTGCGAAAAAGGTAAACAACACACAAACCTTAACATCGATAATTTTTACGTGGAAACTCTTCAGGGAAAAACCACGGGACCTAGTCCAGCAAAGAGATATTACTAAGATCAAGAACCAAATACTTAAAAGACTCGAACTGTACTCAACCGGACTCGACACAATGATTCTCAGTACTCGGTCATTCATGCCTTGATAAAAAATATCGTACTCGCAAGTCCCGTGATCAACCGTAGTAAATTATATTTCTCCTATAGATCTCAACATTCACGATTTCTCGATCGATCTCCATCGATGACGGCTTCGGATTTCTCCAACCTCAAAAACCACGATCTCGCAAGACCGTTCTCCGTCGCAACGGCTTTGGCACAAGCCAACCAATCACAAGGAGTATTGAGGGTATTTAAATTGGGTTAAACACATGCTAGAGTGATCTCACGAATTATGAGAGTCAACTATGCAAGTATAAGATAATACGGTTTGA
This sequence comes from Tetracentron sinense, assembly GCA_015143295.1. Lineage (NCBI taxonomy): Eukaryota > Viridiplantae > Streptophyta > Magnoliopsida > Trochodendrales > Trochodendraceae > Tetracentron > Tetracentron sinense. The sequence continues at coordinate 1,564,166 of CM026568.1, read as the reverse complement.
ACTTGCAACTCTAGTCTAGAACATGAGAGAGGGCTCAATGAGATAAATCAACCACAATGGAAAACCTTAATAGAAATTTTGGAGCCTCAACTCTCTGTCTCAAAAGCCCTAATTCATAATAGGGGACAAACCCTTATATAGGCAAACCCAAGAAAACAATTTAGAAGTTGCTAGATATGAAAATCCGCAAGTTTGGTTCGAACCACCTTGATTTAGTTTGAATAACTTGCATTTGGTTCAAACCAAATCAAAGTGGTTCAAACCAAATCAAAGTGTTTCGAACCACTTTGTGTAAAGTTGCTGAAGTTTTTTCCTGTCATTAATGGTTTTGTTTTGGCGAGTAAGCCCACACCCCACTCTTACCCCCAAGCTGAGGTAGCAAGTCGAAAAGTCGGGGCTTCCCCTGACAGATGGATATTTTTATCCATCCTTCAGGTACTTCTTATTTGTTATATGTATCCCCGGATTCACCTTTCCATTCGGAGAATTCTTCAAATTCTCTGCTCTTTCCCTAACCCAGAAATAGTACTTCAAGATCCATTACGTGTCCAAGGCCTTTTGTTCTTCTTGGCATCTATTATTCTGGCACAAATATTTTTGGTTCTTAAAAAGAAGCAATTTGAGAAGGTTCAATTATCCAATGGAAAATGCTTCAACAGAATTCCTTGTTGTCTGCCAAGATTAATGAGGAGTTCAACCAAACCCTTAGAATTCTTCTAGAATTGAGTATTTAAGCTTCCAACCCTATGTCTATCCACCTAGGGTATGTGTCACATTGTCTTGGTCAACTCCACCTAGGTGAGATGGTTTCTAAGTCACTTACCATTCCTAAATGGAGTTGGTCAGTGAATCTTTGGTCTTCTTCTTCACATATCTTTGAGCACTTGACCACTTGGACTGAGACACTAGACATTATTTTTCCTTAGAAATTAGCCAACAAAAAATAGGACCTTACAATCTACCCCTTTGACAATTCCATGGCAAAACACAACTGGCGAACATATGAAAGTACATACTCTCCCAAATTGATTCAAAAAATAGAGATTGGATTGACTTTTACATGACCCAAACTAATAACCCATTTAGAAAGATTACACAACATTAAAAATATCATTGTAGAAGATTCTGCGTGGTCTACAACTTATGATCTGCACATGCTTATGAACATAAATAGCTGTGAAGCAAGGATTATAAACAAGTAAAATGTATATGGCCAGACAAAAGCACAACAAGAATCAACAGCACAATTTAGCACTAGGAGCAATGAGCTCTCCCCCTATAAATAATATTAACACATTATAGAAATGGGAGCAATGTGCTCTCTCCCTATGTAAGTAAATTTGGTAATGTGCTAAATGTAAAACCGTGAGGTGTAGATAGTGTTGGACATATATGCCCTCGAAAGCCAATAAGAGACTTTTCTATGTTGACTAAACAAGCATCATAGTCACACAACCAATTATAAAGGGTATTTATATTAATTACTGTCTCATATGATGAAGACATAAAGTTCCATAGGTAACATTGTAGGAAAATCATGCAAAGGTTGCGAGGAGATATGATTTTCCGGTTCCTTGTAAACCTAATATTGTTCGAAGCCTCTAGAGTATTGGTTGGGCGTCGTACTTCATCATGGCTTGCACATGTGTAGTTCTATGAGATAGTGTGATGAATCTCATTCACATAGAGTGGTGACTCTTGACTAACATGTGAGTATATATAGCAAGTACATAATACTGAACGAGGTCACTAGTCGATACCCTATGGAATACACTATCAGATTGTATTAGGGTTATCCATTTGATAAATTATCCTTAGACCTGAGAGGTTAACATCTTCTCAGACATCTGTCTATATGGCTTTGATGTGCCAATCGGCAATGTCCAATACACAGGACTAACTCCGGGTACGTTGGGTCATGTACACAATGTTTGGAGAAATGTGTAAACACTCAATAAGGAATCCACAACTCCTTAATTAGAGATAATGATATCAAGGTGATACTTGTTGAACTAAACTGTTAAATCCAGTATTGGTGCTTTTCGGTAAAATGGTTTTTATCGAATTTGATATTTTTAATATGGAAAAGTATATATAAATATATATGTCAGTTCTTTTCTAATGTTTCTTCAAAAGTGTTTTGGAGGTTCAGTTCAATGAAAAAGTAATCATGAGAAAGGGTTCTATTCATAAGCTAGGGACTAAGACAGTGGAATTGTTCCAATCCCGAAAGCCAGGGGCGAAGCCAGGGAGGGGCGGGGGGTGGCCATGGCCCCCCCAAAATTTTTGGAATTCCTTTAGTGCTTTGCTAAGAAATAATGGGTTCCTAAATTTTTTTACTATACTTGGCCCCCCCCCATTTTTTTTGTCTTATATGTATTACTGGTCCCCCCAATTTTTTTCACATATATATTGGGCCCTCCAATGGACCTTTATGCCCTTTAGCCGCATGTCTCTATTGAGCACCCCTTAACTATGGTTAAAAATCACTCATTGTTAGAGTTCACCTACTTATCTTTAGTTTTTTTTAAAAAAAATTAGATTTTTTTAACTTTAGGAGTTAGTGAATTTTAAATATGGTTTGAATATTTTGATATTTTTTTTAAAAACCAAGGATATGTGGGTGAATCTTAACCACGGTTAAGGGTATCAATAGGGACACATGGCGACCTCTAGGACATTACTAGAAAAAAAAATCTCAAAATAAAAAATCATCCCAAAAAACAATTATTCGGGGGCTACGCCCCCAAACCCCCCAAGTTCCATACTTACAAATTCTATAGTTTTTTTATACATGTATTTCAGCCCCCCCAATGAAAAATTCCTGGCTCCGCCCCTGCCGGAAGCTTACAAGTGATATCGGAATGTGGAAGGATTTATTTGTAAATATATTGTGAGATGATACTTACAAGCAATTCTCTAATTTCTGGAGGTTAATCACATTGTGTTAATGGATATTAATTGTGATTGGTGGAAGTCTAGGGACTTAGATAACATTCTATGTTCCTAATGGAGGTTTAGGAAAGGTGTTTCCTAGTAACAATGCTTTAACCAAAAGGTGAAGTACTTGGTCCCACAATGGGAAATAGGAGATCCCTTTGGATCCCACACATAAGGACCTTCTTAAAGTATTTAATTTAATTATTAATTAAATTAATTAATTTTTCTAAGTGATCACTATATGGTATAGTGAAGCTCTAAAAGGTGGAATCACATTAGATGTGAAAAACTAAATGGGTAGGACCCATTGGGGAATATTTTAAAAGAATAGTTAAAGTGACCAAAAGGGTTTAGAACCCATTGGGGACATGTGGAGTGGGACCCACCTAGGGTGGGACGCCCACTTCAAGGAGGAATAATAATTGTTATTATTTTAATTAGTTTCTAATAACTAATATCCTTATTAGATAAGGTTAGTTAGTTAGTTAGAGTTAGTTACTAATTAAAGATTCCTTGTTGGACAAGGAGTCTATTAGTTTCTTGCTAATCAAGGAATCCTAATTGGATTAGGATAAGGATAAGATTAATGAGACACTAATGGATAAGGTTAGTTTCTATTAATGATTAATCCTAATTAATTAGGAGAAATCAAGAATAGAAAGAATTGAGGAATCCCTATTGGATAAGGATTAGGAGTCTTGAGTTGCAAGCAACCCAAACCCTCCTATATATAGAGGTGGATGTCCAAGGCTTGTGATATAAGAAAATTTCCAGATTTTTGGATCTCTCTCCCTCTCCTCAAACCTCACACCCAAGCCTCCCTCTCTATAGAGCGTACGGTCACCCCTCTCCCCTTTCTTCTCTAGTGTGTTCTAAGTTTTGAATAATCAAGAAGAAAAAGATCAAGGATCTTGATCACCAAGAAAGGTTCTTGATAATAAAGATTGGATCTTTATTTCAAGATCCTAGAGCTGGAAATTTGGAAGGGCCATTAGCTTCCATTAGAGAAAGCTTTATAGGAAAAAGAAGGTTCGTGTGAATCGACAGGAGACTTGACACTTGTGAAGTTTTGCGAGTACTATTCTAACGTGGATTTGACTTAACAATTTCAAAGTCGCAAAGGTGAATGTTATTTCTACCTTTATTGAATAAAATCAATTAGAATCTTAGTCAGATCTTGGGATTCGATGTAAGCCCCCCAAGAACTGTGTTTCTAAAAATTAAAAAGAGGCATACTTTCAGATAGTGAGCTCTCCCCTTATGTGAGCACATTTTAGCAATGGGAGCAATGTGCTTCCCCTCTATGTGAGTAATGTGGTAATGTGCTAAATGTAAAATTAGTGAAGTGTAGATAGTATGATCTCCCCTTATGTGAGAATTTTTCTGTAGAATCCCGAAACCGAATTCACTGTGCTATGAACAGTGTTAATAAATAGTGTCTTTATATGGTGAGTGTAAAGGCCTAAAGCCTTCCATTATGCTCTTGGTATTATGGTGAGTCAAGTGAGGGTTTAGGTACATGTTTTGAGTCCCAAAAAGATAGTATAAAGATACTCTAAGTGGGTAAAAGCAAGAGTATAACATACACTAAGTGTTTAATGGGTTGTAAGTGAATAGTGCAATGAATAGTGCTAGTGTGTGAGGCATAAAGAGGTCGGGGCCTCTCATGCATATTGATGTGAATTCAATGATCACATAGGTGGGTTAAAAACCTATGGGGAATGAGTCATGAGGTGTAAGTAGGGTGTTGAACCCAAGGGAAAAGAGTGTGAAAGCACTTGAAATGTTCTAAGTGTTAAAGAGGTATCTCTTGGCATTGCCCTCAAATTTATGAAGCTCTAGTTTAATGTAGAGCCCCGGACCTTTTCACATTTTATGCATGACACTTTCGTTGCCATTTTGCCTTTAAAGAGGTATAATTAATAAATAAGGAAGAAATTGGAAATTCCAAAATTTCAGAAATGTTCATTTTCGAAGTACGAACCCAACGCAAGTTGAATCGTCAAAATCGGACGAACGAGTCAAAAGATATGGCCAAAACAGTCTGGACCTGCAGCCAATCGATCGCTCGGTTATGCACTTGAGGACGAGCTCTGGAGAGGCACCAGGCATATGCACTTGAGGACGAGCTCTGGTGAGGCACTAGGCATATGCACTTGAGGGCGGGCTCTGGAGAGGCACTAAGGACGTAGCTCGGAAGGCACTAAGGACGTAGCTCTAGCTTTGATAACGTATACGTTGTGCATCCGTTGTGCAACAGACAACGGGTACGTCGTGCAGCAGACAACGTGTACGTTGTACAGCAAACAACGTGTACGTTGTACAGCTCACGACGGGCACGTTGTGCATGAGACAACGTGACAACGTGTTTGGCACTATTCACAGCACAACGTGTTTGGCACTATTCACAACACAACGTGTTTGGCACTATTCACAGCACAACGTGTTTGGCACTATTCACAGCACAACGTGTTCGGCACTATTCACTGCACAACGTGTTTGGCACTATTCACAGCTCAACGTGTTCGGCACTCGTGTTTTTGCAGAAATTTTAGTAAGGGTATTATGGTCTTTTGGTCGGTTCACTCTTACCTTAAGAGTTTAACCCGAGCCTTTAGGGCTCATTCTCAACACTTAGAGGATTTGGGGGATTAGAAGAGAGGAGAAAGGGTTTCCTAAGCTAGGGTTTTGCTTTTGGAGAAGAATCAAAGGGGTTTTGAGACCCTAGATCACTTCAAGTCCAGTTTTTCTCCAAGATCACGGCTCAAGCACTCGTGGAGAGCGTTCCCCAAGCTAGGGCAGCAACTCACGGTCGTTTTTGGAAGGGGTTTCTTCCTCATTTCTTCAAGGTCGGTACTTCTTACTACCCTCCTAGTTATAGTTCTTCTTTTCCCTTTATTTCTTTTGATTTTCTTTCATTTACACATGTGCTATGAGATGGATGGTTGTGAATGGTGAATGGAGATGGAATGGGCGATTGGATGCCAAAGGTTGTGTTGCGATGATTAAAATGGGGAGGGCATTGTATCCATAATAAACACACCTTTATGATGTGAGTAAACTCACCTAGAAAAGCATGATTTAGGTTTAAATGAATAATGAATAATGAACACACCATGTTTGATAAAATGCCAAGGTGAATAAAATGAGTTGTAAATTAGGAAATGCATGCCTAATAAATTATGAATATTGCTAGGGCCTATGATAGTATGTTTTCTTGCTTTCCCTAAATGATATGAATATTACATTGCTCAATCATTGATGTTATATGTGTTGTGAAATTACCCAAATGTCATATTTAAATTTAAATGCAAGTATGTACACGGTTCCCACGAGCACGGCATGCATGACATGATTTATCGAGATTTTCAAGAACATGGTTAGAGGTGGGACATATCCTACGATATGTTTTACCTCGCTTTTCACAAGAAAACAAGAACTAACATTCCACGAGGGGTCTCCCCTCACTCACAAGTGCATATCATGAAGAAGGGCCTCCCTTCCCTCACAAGTACATACATATCATGAAGAAGGGTCTCCCTTCCCTCGCAAGTGCATTGCATAAAGAAGGGTCTCCCTTCCCTCTCAAGGCATCTCTCAAGCGCATCTCACAAGGATATCTCACAAGTGTATCTCACAAGTTACATGATCACAAGCAAGCACGCATGACATGCATGACATGACACGTATGACACGCTCGACAAGATCAAGTAAGACAAACACGACAAGCTTTCAAGTACGAAAAGATATTTCAAGCCAAGTCAAGTGCACGAGGTTTTCAAGAAGTTTTATCGGCCTTCTACGAAATACAAGCATGATTATAAATTGCTTTACTTCCTTGTATGATATGAATTGTTTCCGTCTAACATATATGAATTGCTCCTGATTTATGTATTGCCATTTTTATGCTATAACTATTGGTTAGTATTTGGTACCCGCTGAGTATTCCATGCTCAGCCGTACTTCTTATGTCGGCAGGTTCTGAGGGAGCTGCTGCTCCATTTGATGTTTGTGCTCCTGGTCCATGGGTGGAAGAGGAGTACGACGAGGAGCCTTTGGAGGAACCTCCCGTAGAGGGTTATCAGTAGGTGGTGTTAGATTCTGAGTGGATTGGCTGTGGGTGAGCATGAGTGATTATATCCATGTATTTTGGCGGGCATGTTCGCACTTTCTTTGTTTTGATTTCTTTGTATTAAACTTGGACCATGTGTATATACTTAGAGGTTGTTAGACTTCCGCTATGTTTTATAGTTATGTTTCCGCTGTCATCCTCTATTGTATATGCTCTGTGGGTTTTTACAGGTTGGTTTGTCAAGCAAGTCATGTAAGCCATGATTAGTCGTCCAAAGTTCACTCTAACTCCTAGGGTGGGTTTTGGGTCGCGACATTTAATCACCGTTGATCGGAATCGAGTGATTCTTAAACTTATGGAAAGGTAATGAAACTCTCTTCAAGGTTCATGTTCATCATTTTTCCTGACTTTGAGTCGGGGTCGAGTCAAAAGTCCGATTTCCGAAGTTGGATCTATTAAAAATATAGGTTGCTGAAACCCATTTCCCGACAAGTCAGCTTTAGAGCCCATTTAGGTAATTAAAAACTCAAAATTTGGATTTGTCCATCAGACACAAAATTGTTCTCTTTGAATGATGAGTCCAATGCAAGTTAAATCATCAAAATCTGATATGGGAGTCAAAAGTTATGGCCAAAATACTGAAGTGCATTTTTGCAGAAAAACCCGCTTCAGCGAGCTCCAAGCCCGCTCGAGCGAATATGACTGAAACAACATTTTTTTAGTCTAGGGAGCAGCCCGCTCGAGCGAGACCCAAGCCCACTTGAGCAAAATCACACAGACACGTTTTTTTTTGGTTTTTCACTAACCTAACACTATATATACCCAATTTTTGGGGGTCCAAGGGTTCTAACACTTAGAGAGGAACATTTTGAGAAAAAAGGGAGGAAACCTAGGTTTCCAAAAGGGGGTTTTCTTGTAAGATCAAGGAGGAGCCCAAATCCTTGCCTTCAAAGCTTCCTCAAGCTTGGATCTCCTCCTCACGTGCCATCGAAGCTTGGACCTTCTTCCTCAAAGCTTAGAGCATCATCCTCAAGCTTGGGTTTGGCTTCTTCAAGCTTTTCAACCCTTCTTAAGTATTTGATCAAAGAGATGTGATCTTCTAAGGTAGATACATTCTACTAGATTTTAATTCCATAAACCATTAGTGGGAAACATGGATTTCTTGATAAATATATATATAGGTATAAGCCTTGTATATGTGCAAATACACTCTTCTAGCCTTTAATTGCATAAACCCCTCTTCTAAAGCAAGATAAAATCTTATGAATTGTGATGTGAGTTAACTTGTGATGATGCTATGCCTTTAACCAATGAATAAAAGATGGTACAAAGTTAGATGTTTTATATGTTAGTGTCCAAAGATGAAAAGCATGTTAAAAGACATAAGTTTTGGGAAAAACGAAGGAGAAAAACCTTATTTTCGTTGTAATTTGAATGGTGTGATTAAATTGTATATGGACTATTGCGATGGATGAATTAGGTTGAGTATTGGCTATATGACTATATGTAAAGTGTTTTATTTAGGTCTGCCATGTTATTCACAATTGCTACACTGACACATATGCGTATGCATGACTGAGCTTTTCTAAATTATGGGTATCCAAAAGAAGAAGTATAAGTGTATAAGTTGTAATACAAGAATAAGAAGAGGAAAGTACAAGAAGCAAAGGAAGTATATGGAAAGTATAAGAGGCAAACGAGGTTACAAGAAGTATATGGAAAAAGCCGACGGGGAGGCACGATAGCAAGCTGCCTGAAAGAAAAATGGATACTTGCATCGAACTCCGATGATAGCAGGCCGTCCGGGAGGGAAATGGATATTGTTTACTCCGAAGGTAGCCAAATGTGAGGATAATATTAGGTCACTCAGCTTATGTGGGTATAGGTACTAGTTGTCCGACTCCCAAGGTAGCAAAAGATGAATACCAAGGTATTTTAAATACTTGTACATGAGAAGATAATAAAAGATGAGAACCAAGGTATTTTACATACCTGTATATGCAAAGATAAAAGATGTTAAGAAGATGTTTTCCGATAGTGTTTTCCGAGATATATGTACATGATAATATTTTGTTTTGCGTGATCTGATTATAGGAATGCATGTGAAATGATTAAACTGCGATATATGATGCATTATTATTCATGACATTACTATCTAGTGGTTCGTAGACACAGAGTATTCAATACTCAGTCCTATATAAATATATTTATGTCGGCAGGTCCCTCCGATATCTGTGGCAAGCATCCTCAGGAGCCGTGGGACGAGGAGTACATTGAGGAGGAGGAGACTTGGGGGAGTCTTCAGGAGCAGAGGGCCTTTGTTAGGTGGCCCCATCATGAGTGATGAGAGAGAGAGACTTGTATATGAATTTTGTTGAGTGAAGTTGCTCACTCTTTATTTTGGGTTTTGATTATAAACTTAGATTACTCTATATTTTGGTTTGTTTATAACATGGATTACGATATGTATAGAAAGAAAAAAAAATGTTCTGCTTTCGCTATCATATGTTTTATATGTTGTACATGATCTATATGTGGTATCGGATGGTTTGGTAATGAGTTCACGACGCCAAAGTATCCTAACTCTTAGGGGGTATTTTGGGTTGCGACAAGTTTGGTATCAGAGCTTAGGCTTTAGATTCCCTCGGGTTGGGGTTGTTGTTTAAGGTAGACATGTCTCCTTCAAGTAGGAGTATGTCTAGTCAGAGGTGGATACCACGACAAAATTGGTATCAAGCCTAGGCATTAGAATAATATGGGTAGAAGTGGTTCTTTGAGTTGAACTTAGAACTCAGATGAACTTTGAATTTTAGGTTTGATACAACGACATAATGGGTATCAAGCAAGGGTATTAGGTTAGTATAGAAAATGGTATTCCAAGAATAGACTACTTAATGGTCTTCATCTTAAACTGGAAGGTACTTTAACCGAATTGATTCTGAAAAATTCAAATTCGGTGAATCCCAAATCAATGGTTTGAGTTGAGAATCTCACAAGCTCAAGGGGATGGTTAGGTTTCCCTAATAGTCTGTCTACCCTTTTGAATGATTTTAAATTAAGTTATTTGTCTCAAGGGAAGATGATAATCAAGTGCGGAAATATAGAGAAACACGCAAACCACAACACAAGGATTTTTACGTGGAAACCCTTCCGGGAAAAACCACGGGACCTAGTCCAGCCATGAGAATCCACTAAGAAAAAGTAAACAAGAACTTACAAGACTCGAACTTGACTCATTCGGACTCGACACCATGATCCTTCAGTTCTTAGTCCTTCAATGCACAAGTCCAAACAAGCAAAAGTGAAACTTTGGGCTTGTAAACTCTAGGTTAAAAGAATTAACAAAAGGGGAGGAGAGCACCAATTTCCATAGGTTTTATAACCTCTAGAGGAACTCAAAAACCCTCTCCACACACTCCCTAAGTTGTACTCTACGAAGTGGAAGGGTTCTATATATAAAAGGAATCAAAAACGATGTTTAGAAGTTACTAAAATAGGTTAAAAACCAAAGAAGGAAGCAAAGGATTTGCATTAGCAAAATCCACATATCAGGGTCGACCCATGGGGATCATTCGGTCGACCGGATGGTCCTCAGACCCCACTTTTCTTAGTCTCTGCCAATTTTCCTCATACAAATTCTTCTATACCCAGGGTCGACCCAAAATGGTCAGGGTCGACCTTGAGGTGCCAACCTGAATTTCAAACTTCATTTTTGGGTCTCGGACCCTTCACAAAAGTTGTAGCTCTTTTCGACATGATCGTTTTGACATATTATAGAGTAAAATCTAAGCTACGGTTTGTGAGATATGATCAAAACAAACAACCTTGGTTTTTTGAAAAATTTCAGAATTTAAAACAAGTTTTGCACTACTTATCTCATCACTAGGGTCCGTATGGTTAGTCTAGGTCACTTACCACCTAAGGCATCATGTTAGGATAATTCTAGGTCAAATCCCACCTATGGTAGTATGGTATCTAGGTCACTTACCATCCTATGAAGGAAATGATCAACCGAGTGGATCAACCGGTCTTCTTTGGTCTTCATCTTCGCTTTGGCGTGGATGCTTGAAGGTAATGTCACAAGATACACACCTAGACACCTAGACTCACTTGTTTTGACACCGGAATATGCCAATACAAAAACATAGACTTTACAATCTCTCCCTTTGGCAATTCCGTGGCAAAACCAAACTGAAGTACATGACTTGACACAAACTCACCCAAACACATCAAAAACGGTTAATTAGGACATTACATGACTCCAACACTCTTACATGCCATCAATTGATAAATCATCTTAAATCAATACACTAAAGCTCTTGCTAAGCAAATTTATCTGCTGCAACCTTGCACATGCACATGCTGAAAAACAAAATACCCAGTGAAGCATGTGTGGAATATGAAAATAAGTAAGGTATGTACTGAACTAGGGAAATACTACCCTAACATTCTCCCCCTTCTTGGTACAATTGCCAAAGGAAGGCAGGAAGCCAATATTCCAAAAATAAATGCCAATTTCACAAAAGTGAAATATCAAGGCAACCACAGTACAATCAATCAAAAATAGATAATGAGGGACTAAAAACCAGGGAACGAGATAAAAATATAAAGCACAAACGCCCCCTCAACAACTCAAGCACAGAACTCCCCCTCAACAAATCACCCTGATCTTCTCCCCCTAAGATCAAGGATACCACCAAAAATATGACACCTATGCTAGAAAGGCCCATGCCAAAAGAAAGAAACACACACAAAAAATATTACAAAAAAATATCATGTGCCACACAACTATGCATTAAAACCATTCCAAGCAGTAGTAATTTAAAATTACAAATCCAATGAAGAACATGATTAGTTAGTCCGACTGAGGATACTCATCTAACTAAATCTCATGAAATGCTAAAGCATAGCCAATTCACTTAGACACATTTAGTGAACAGTTCAAATGTGAAGCATTGTGTGTAGTGGTGGTCTGACAAGACACTAGATCAAGGTTTCTTTCCCTTTCCAAGGGTATGACATTAACCACTAAGGGGACTCCCGAAGACATACATCTTAGAAGTCAAACCTAGTTAGATCCAGATATGATGATTTTTTACATTTTAGTGCTCCTTTATCCATTTTATTTGACTCAATATTTTTTTTATATTTTTGGTCAAACACTTCCAGTTTGTAAGATTTCTTTTGATGATCTTTATTTGATCATATCTTTTCATGCAATGATGGCTTTCACACTATCTAGGTAGGTAGTCCTGGTTATTAGCAGCAGGGGCTTTCACTCTAGTGACCCAGATAGATACCTATTGTCCGCCTAGGTAGCCATTTCATACTGTTTGCATCTAATAGTGACTTTCACACTATCCCAGTAGGTAGCCCTTTTCATTGCAACAATTTTAGCTCATGGAGGATACATAAAATAGGGATGACTAACAAAATGGTCATTCTAGATTGGTCATCCAAGGCCACACTATTGGGATAAGCCATACACCTACAGATTGGAAAATAGACCTCTCAATAGAATCAGTCAGAGTGCATGTGAAATTTGTGAAGCATACACATATGAATAAGTCTCTAACTGCTCAAGATAAAACCAGTCTAATTTTCAGCCTAGCCAAGAGACTATGAAGGTGACATATCCTCAATCAGCAACAAACTCATGTTGAACCCTGGACAAGTATAGAAATAAAGATCACACAATGAATGAAGATCATGCAAGTCAAACAAGGGCAACATGAAAAAAATCTTTTTGGATTTTATGGTTTTTCAATGTTTTTGGATTTTTCAAAATAAAGAAAATAGAAAAACATACCAAAGCAAATAAACACTAGTAAAAAGAAAGACTACTAGTATACACAAATAACATAGCACTAGGACATGATAAGACACTAACAGCACACCCTAGGCTATGATAGGCACGGGCTAAGTGAAGCCCTTCAGGTCTTCCTTTCTCACCCAAACGGTTTTAGAAGTTTGATTGACCCTATGGTCTCTAACTGTTTCAGTTGAGGTAGGTATGACCTTTTGCCTCTTCCTCTTATTCCTCCTTTTCCAGGATTGAGTCCTAGAATTATGGTGGGCATTCTGGTTCTCCCTGTTACCTTCTCTATATCTAGCATGAGGAGTGTCATGACCATGCCACTGTCTAGAGTTGTGAGCAATTTTCATCACATCTTCACACAAACTCCTAGACTTCTCCACTAGGACCTCAACTCTCCTTTGAAGATTCTCATTAAAGTTGTGTTGGTTCCTTGAACCATGATTGGGTATTCTTCGAAGTTTAGGACATCGAGGCTTAATATGACCCTTCACTCCACAGTTATGAGATATAGGAATGAATTTCTGAGTAGAAGGGTCTTTCCCTTTAGCAGGAGGGCACCTTTTAGCATCAGGCTCAGTATTGGAGGTGGATGGAGTTCCCTTCACATCTCCACACCTCTGGTTTTGCTTAAATTCAGCCAACTTGATTTCAAGACTTGTCTTTTCATCAAGACAAACATGTAAATCAGATTCAAGTAGCTGAGTCTTGGTAAGGAGGGAAGCCTTCTCTTCCTCAAGCTGTGACACAAGAGCTCTCAACCCCGAAGTCACTTAGTCTAAGACATCTTTTTCCATTTCAATAGATTTGATCTTTTTTGACATGAAAAATTGAACATTTTTCAGCTTTAGGTATTCTTGAAATAGTTCATCATAGACTGCCTCAAGCTCTCCCTCAGAATCTGAGTCATTCTGACTCCCTTCATCCTCCTCATCATCACTACATTGTTGGTTACTCACAACATTTGAAGAAGATTTCTCAATCCCAGATGAGGATGCAGTGAAGGCCACATAACCCCTAGTCTCCTCACAAGAGGAACTATCTGATTCCTCAGATTCAGATTTACTGTCATCCCTTGCCTTGCCCTTAAATCTTTTCTTATTAGAGCACTCAGTGGCAATATGGCCGTAGCCTTGGCATTCATAGCATTGAACACCTTGGGATTTCTTGTCCACATTTTTAAAATATTTCTTATTTTCAAAGTGCTTGGACCTGGGCTTTTCAAGGGATTTTTCTCCTTTCGGATTAAATCTCTTATTAAGTTTCAAAAATTTTCTAAATTTATTTGCAAATAAAGCCAATTCTTCTTCTTCCTCCTTAGAGTCACTATCTGAGCCATCTATGGATTCCTTGACGGACTTCAAGGCAATGGATTTTGGTTTCTTAGATGGATTCAGATTTAACTCATAGGTTTGGAAAGAACCAACCAACTCTTTAAGTTTGAGAGCATCAACATTTTTGCTCTCCTCGATAGCGGTAACCTTAGATCGAAATCTCTCAGGTAGAGATCTCAAAATTTTCCTAACAATTTTGGACTCTGGAATTCTTTCCCCTAGATTGAAGCTAGTATTGACAATGTCACTCAGATTGACATAAAAACTATCAAAAGTTTCATTATCATCCATCATCAACTTTTCAAACTTAGAGGTCAACAATTGAAGTTTGGAGATCTTGACAGTTGTAGTCCCTTCATGGGTGATTTGAAGAATGTCCCATGCCTCCTTCGAAGTGTCACATGTAGAAATACGTCAAAATTCTTCGAGTGTGACAACAGTGAAAATTGTATTTAGTCCCTTACTGTTCCATCTACAATTTTCAAGTTCCCCATTGGTCCATTCAGAAGAAGATTTAGGGATGGTCTGGTCATTTATGGTCTTTGTTGGATGGGTCTAACCTTGTTCAATGGAGAGCCATACTCTTTCATTTAATGATTTTAGAAACGCTCTCATTCGAGCTTTCCAATAGGCATAATTATTCCCATCAAATAATAGGGGACGAGATGGATCCTCCATCTCTTTGGAGATTCATATTCACCAAAAATATAGAATGAGATCGCACTAAAAAGTTAGTGAACCCGCTTCGATACCAATTGAAAAATTCAAATTCGGTGAATCCCAAATCTATGGTTTGAGTTGAGAATCTCACAAGCTCAAGGGGATAGTTAGGTTTCCCTAATAGTCTGTCTACCATTTTGAATGATTTTAAATTAAGTTATTTATCTCAAGGGAAGATGATAATCAAGTGCAGAAATATAGAGAAACACGCAAACCACAACACAAGAATTTTTACATGGGAACCCTTTCGGGAAAAACCACGGGACCTAGTCCAGCCATGAGAATTCACTAAGACAAAGTAAACAAGAACTTACAAGACTCGAACTTGACTCCTTCGGACTCGACACCACGATCCTTCAGTTCTTAGTCCTCCACACCTCGAAAAGTCATCACGTACTCTCAAGTCCCGTGATCAACCGTAGCTTCTTGTACTTCTCTTTGTGTCTCGAAAACAAGCCATGATCTTCCGATCGATCTCCGTCAATGACGGCTTCGGATTCCACCAACCAAATCATTCTACCACAATCCTTCTCGGATCGATCTTCTTCGAAAAGGCTCCGGGATACTCCGGCTAAGGTGTTCTATCCAGAACGGATTGATGGTTTGATAAGAATCATCACCTAGATGGACTAATTCAATGCACAAGTCCAAACAAGCAAAAGTGAAACTTTGGGCTTGCAAACTCTAGGTTAAAAGCATTAACAAAAGGGGAGGAGAGCACCAATTTCCATAAGTTTTATAACCTCTGGAGGAACTTAAAAACCCTCTCCACACACTCCCTAAGTTGTACACCACGAAGTGGAAGGGTTCTATATATAAAGGGAATCAAATACGGTGTTTAGAAGTTGCTAAAATAGGTTAAAAACCAAAGAATGAAGCAAAGGATTTGCATTAGCAAAACTCAAATATCAGGGTCGACCCATGGGGATCATTTGATCAACCGGATGGTGCCTTTCGGTCGACCAGATGGTCCTCAGGGTCGACCCTCACTTTTCTTAGTCTCTGCCAATTTTCCTCATACAAATTCTTTTATACCTAGGGTCAACCCAAAATGGTCAGGGTCGACCTTGAGGTGCCAACCTGAATTTTAAACTTCGTTTTTAGGTCTTGCACCCTTCACAAAAGTTGTAGCTCTTTTCGACATGGTCGTTTTGACATATTATAGATTAAAATCCGAGCTATGGTTTGTGAGATACGCTTAAAACAAGCAACCTTGGTTTTTTGAAAAATTTCAGAATTTAAAACAGGTTTTGCACTGTTTATCTCATCACCTAGGGTCCGTATGGTTAGTCTAGGTCACTTACTACCTAAGGTATCATGTTAGGATAATTCTAGGTCAAATCCCACCTATGGTAGTATGGTATCTAGGTCACTTACCATCCTATGAAGGAAATGATCAACCGAGTGGATCAACCGGTCTTCTTTGGTCTTCATCTTTGCTTTGGCATGGATGCTTGAAGGTAATGTCACAAGATACACACCTAGATACCTAGACTCACTTGTTTTGACACCGGAATATTCCAATACAAAAACATGGACTTTACAGATTCCTAGCTTCGCTAAGTTTATTTAGGAATCCTTATTGTGTGTATACTATATGTATTGTGTCACATCATGGTATGATGATAAGTCTATATGAGTTCATGCATCCCCATGACTAGTAGGAACCCTGAAAAAAATATTTAAAATATATATATATATATATATATATCTATATATATATATGTATAATTTTGGACAAACTTATGGATGTTTGATGCACGTTTCTAGATACAGATGCGCATTTTCTGCAGCATATTCTAGACTCAGTGCTCAGTCCAAAAGTTCTAGATACAGATGCACGTTATTTCTGCAACACGTTCTAGACCTAGTGCTTCATCCAAAATGATAAACATATTATAAACTCCAAGGATAGTTTTCATCATACATAGCATGAGCATCATCCATATCATGAGCATCATCATAGCATGTGCCTCATACATATCATAAGCATCATGCACATCTCATATGCATCATATAGATCCTAGAAGCATCATACATGTCACAAAGATTCAAAGGAAATTTCTTAAATAACTTAAGGTGCAAACAACTCATTAGTCTTAATCTCAAGCCGGTTAATTGTTAGACATGATGTCCAGAAAAGTCATTTAGATTGTAACATTCTTATTAATTTAATTAATAGAGACATCTTCTTTATCTAATGTGTATTCAATATGGGTAATTGACCATGATCATGAGATGATCTATACGATATGAGATATCGATAAAGGTCCATAGGATATATTGTAGCAAAGCTATGTGATGGGACTATCACAGGCAGATATAGCTTTCCAGTTCCTTATGCCTCATATAGTTATAGTTATGAGTGAAGCTGGACACTTCACTTATATGGTTGCCACAATGCTAAGATGTTCTCAATGGTTGAGATGTAGTTTTATCTCAAACTATTGTAGTGGAGACTACACATTAGCATATGGGTGCTTAAATGTACACTGACTGATTACATGCAATGAGAGACCTCCTGCATAAACATACTATCAGATAGTTGGTCTCTCATTCACATTGAATAGTCTCAATAATCCTTAGATCTGATGAGTTCATTTATAACTGAGCAGTAATCTAACTGTTTTGATTCCACCAAAGTACTCTCTACCTTATGGATTACGATACAGTGACAGTTGGATAGTCAGAAAGCTATTCGAGTCATGATGAATTTCAAACAAGAAATTCATGCTCAATAATTTGAGAGATTATCCAAGTTTCGGGTAAGACAGTCGATTAAACTTAAATCCTGTGCAGGTGATTTTAAAATCAAACAAGTTTGAAATATATTTTATTTAAAATATATTATACTTATAAAAATTTTTTATCAAAATGTTTTACATGAGAAAATGTTTCTTATGGCTTAATCAGAAGTCTTGGAAACTCGGATGATGTGCAATGTGTTAGACATGATGCCCAGAAAAATCATTTAGATTGTAAGATTCTTATTAATTAGATTAATAGAGACATCTTCTTTATCTCTTGTGTATTCATTATGGGTAATTGACCATTATCATTAGATGATCTATACGATATGAGATATCGATAAAGGTCCTCAGGATATATTGTAAGAAAGCTATGTGATGGGACTATCACATGTAGATATAGCTCTCCAGTTCCTTATACCTTATATAGTCACAACTATGGGTGAAGCTGAGCAGTTCACTTATATGGTTCCCACAATGTTAAGATGATCTCAATGGTTGAGATGTAGTTTTATCTTGAACTATTGTAGTGGAGACTACACATCAGCATATGAGTGCTTAAATGTACACTGACTGATTGCATGTAATAAGAGACCTCCTGTATAAACATACTATCAGATAGTTGGTCTCTCATTCACATTGAACAGTCTCAATACTCCTTAGATATGATGAGTTCATTTATAACTGAGCAGTAATCTAACTGTTTTGATTCCACCAAAGTACTCTCTACCTTATGGATTACGATACAGTGACAGTTGGATAGTCAGAAAGCTATTCGAGTCATGATGAATTTCAAACAAGAAATCCATATTCATTAATTTGAGAGATTATCCAAGTTTCGGGTAAGAATGTCACTTAAGCTTAAATCCTGCATAGGTGATTTTGAAACCAAATAAGTTTGAAATATATTTTATTATTAAAATATATTATACTTATAAAATATTTTTCTCAAAATGTTTTACATGAGAAAATGTTTCTCATGGCTTAATCAGAAGTGTTGGAAACCCGAATGATATGTAATGGGCTATGAGTTAGATAGTATAAATAATCTCGAAAGCCCATTAGGGATAATGTAATTGGAAGGATCAATTGAATTAAAAAGTTCATGTGGCGAGATCCGTATTGGTTAAAGTTCTTACACTGGGATTCAGTTGCAACATGGATATCTCACATCACTTGCAATTCCGATGTAATTCTTGTTTAGGGTCAATGAGATAACATTGGGTAAGTCACGGTAAGAATGTCGTAGAGCAATCTGTGGAGATGCTCACATAAGAAATAGAAGCTCAAAAATTGATTAAATGTCAATCAATTATTTAAATGATTAAATGTTAATCATTGATTAAATAGATTAAAAGTTAATCTATGGTTTAAATTAATTGTTAATTTAAATTGAAAGATTATATTAATAATTATTTAATTAACCTAATTAAAGGGGAAATGGGTTTGACCCATATCCATAAACTCATAAAGTATGAACCTTTAATATGGGCCCAAACCCATGGATTAAAACCCTAGGGTGGGGCGCCCACTTTAGCTCTCCTAATTGGATTAGGATTAGGTTAGTTGAATAATTATTGAATAATAACTCTTTTGATTATGGAATTAAATTCCAATACTTGGAATGCAAGAACATTAAGATAAGTTGTAATTGGATTACAACTAGGAGTCTTAGACTCCCCCATAGCTCACGCCCCCCTTTGTGGTGGTCTCCTAATTTCATTAGGATTCCTCTTTTTGGTTGGTTGTTGACTAATCCCAATAATTAAGGAATCCTCTTTTGATAAGGACTCCTAAATTAGTAGGTGTACTATAACTAGAATAGTTATAGTTAAACTAGGATTTTATTTTAATTAATAATAAGAGTTATTATTAATAAATATCTCCTAAAGGGATAAGTTGTAATTGTATTGGGATTAGGATAAGATCCAACGTCCTATAAATATACCTCAACCCCCCAAACCGTGGAGCACTCTCTCTCACACAATTTTCTCTCTCTTCTCTTATCCAATCGTGAGCCCCTAGGGAGTGTCCCTAGGATTTTCGTGAGCTATATAGGGTCTTCCAAGTTGGGTTTTTCAATTTTAGGGGTTTTAACTCTAAGGTTATTGGTGATAGAAAGTCTACATCAACAATCCATCTTCTTCTTCTCGCTTCTTCAATTCCAAGTAGTGATTCCAAAAGCTTCACAGGGATAGCGAAGAACAAGGATCGAGCTTCGAGTATTTGTTCGAGAAATCTTTACAAAGATTTCTGATAGTTAGAGTTGGTTTTTGCTTCACCGGTGAACATCATTCACCGAGATAATATGACTAAAACGAAGTAGATAATTTTAGTTGCTTTCTATGGTGTAATGATCATCGGGATCCAGTTTCCGCATTAATTTTTATCTGGATTCCCTTCAAGTGGTATCAAAGCTCATGGTTGGGGAGTATTTTTTGTTTAATTTCAAAGAGATTTAAATAAATAATTTCATTCATGAGATGAATTTAATTTTGATCTATTTAATAATGCTCTAGATTTATTTTATTTGTTCATAAGATGAATAAATAAATAATTATTTTTATTATATTATCGATTGAGATTTGATAATGCTAATTAAATAATTTCAAAATAACTAGTATTATTATATGTGATAAGATTTTTGAAATAAATAGTTTATTTTGAAAATCTATTTTAAATGATTTGATCATTTAATTTTTATTTATTAATTGTCTAAATCAATTAATGAATGATTTTTCCACTAAATAGATTTTATTTGAAAATTTAAAAAACCCTATTTTATGATGAGATCATATTTAGGATTTTCGATTCTCTTAATTTTTTATTTTAATCTTGGATAATAGTAGAACCAATCTTAATGAAAGGATCTTGCATTCGAGAAAAGATCTTGCATTCAAGAAAGGATCTTGCATTCAAGAAAGGAATTAAATACTGTAGAGATTTAAGAAAATTCTATCTTATATTTTTATGAAAATTGTTTAAAGGAAAATATAATTGTTCTATTTTTTTCGGGGTTTGATCTAAATGAGATATAGATTTTATCGAGCAAATTGATAATTATTATCAAATTTTAAATATTTTAAAATAAGAAAAAATACTCCATCACCATGTTGCATCTAATTATATGAGATTATAGTTTTGGGTCAAATTTGTACTATAATAAATTGTTTATCATGCATTCATATTAGAGGATAATATGTAGTAGGTTCTTGACAAATCTGTAAAGGGTAGATTCATTCGGTTTCCCTGAAAAAGGCGAATGGAATACTAGTTTCCCTAATGTCATTTAAATTTCATATAATGCGTTAGTGGAGATACTGCGAAAGAGGATGTTATGAGGATAATCTCGATAGGATGATAAAGGAAGGAATTGTGAAGGAGTTTGCAAGTTACTTTTATTCTTATCTCATTCTCTTGTATCCATGCATTTTAATTTTTACTGACCCATAGCTATTTATCTCATATGATGTTTAATGTTGTTTATTTTATCATAAGATGACATCTGTTATTTATTATTTAATTATTCTGTTGAAATAATTGCCAATTAATATATCATGTGTATATAAGACTGAGGACAAGTCCCTAAGCATTATGATCTTCTACCATACACTATGTGATCTTATAGTGGGGAGTGTGTGTAAGCGGATAGGCCAAAGCCAGGCCCAATCCCTCTCACCTATGTGAAAACATGGTGAAAACTTTATAAGCAAATAGTGGGAGCAATAACGCCAAAGCGTGAACTTTCGCTAGGTGTTTATTAGGTTCATTGTAGGTGGGCACATGAATACGAGATGTCATACAATAACGCCAAAGCATGAGTATAACATCCCTTATAGACCAGAAAGTAGATCGAATGCTCCAAGATTCACAAGATGAGATCTGTGAAAATGGAGAAGATAGTTTCTATTTGCCTATTCAAGGCGATATGATATTGTGTCCAAAGGCAGAATTACATTAAGCTAGTGTCTAGGTATTCAATGTCAATTTATACTTCCTAAATTAGAAATACAATTAGAAATAGACCCATAATCTAATAGTAAATAATGAATTCAATAGATCCCTAATACTATCTTATTTATCATTTGATTAGATCATGATAGGCCTTCACCCTATGACTGAAATTCTTCATGATGAGAAGTTAGATGGAACTAACTATGTAGACTGGGAATTTAGGATAAACCTGGCACTCTCTGCTGAAAAGCTTACCCTATGCCTTACAAATCCTAAACCTATGGTTCTCCTGGATTCAACACCAGATCTGTTGGCTGAAGTTGATTTTGGAATCATTCTAATCAGACAGCAAGAGATTGGGTGTTAGCTTCATCATCCAATATCCTATATAATCATCATAAGGATATGGATAATACTCAGACATTTTGCAACACCTTCATGAGATGTTTGGTGTATAGAATAAGTTTACCAAACAAATAGCGTTAAGGTCTCTTCTTACCACCGAGATTAAAGAGGTAACTTCAGTCAAAGAACACGTCATGAAGATGATGAGTTTTATTAAAGAACTGGAGATGTATGGTGGAGAGATGGATAATATCACCAAAATCAATACTATTCTACAGTCACTCCCTTAGTCATTCAACTTGTTTGTAGTGAATTACAGTATAAACAAATTAGAGATGACTCTTAGCAGGTTACTAGACTCACTATTGGCTGTGGAAGATGAGATCAGAAAGGATATTGATGGTGAAATTATGTTTGCTGAAAGACCTATACCTGTGATAATGTCTGAAAAGAAAAGAAAGAGAAACAAAGGTAAAGGAAAGTTTAAAGACAACTGGGATAAGGAAAAAGTTGCCAAAGGTTCTTCAGGAGATTCTGACAAGGAAAATAAAGGCAAAGGAAATTTTTTCCACTGTGGTAAAATAGGCCACTGGAAAAGGAACTGTGAGACTTACCTCACAACTCTTAAGAAGGGTCGTGCCAGTACTCAAGGTATGAGATGCTTTGAAGTACTAATTACTGTCGAGTCAATCTTTCTGGATGGTTTCCCTAATTCATGGTGCGTGGATTCTGAATCCACTGTACTTGTTTGTAATTAGTTACAGGGATTCAAAGAAACCAGGAAACCGACAAGACAGGAGCAGATGCTTAAAGTTGGCACGGGTGCAAAAGTTGCAGTCAAGTCAATAAGCGGTTTTACTCTTTATTTATCTTAAGGAAAGACAATAATTATACAAGATTGTTTTTATGTGTCTTCTGCGCACAGGAATTTGATTTCAGTATC
The DNA here is from genome assembly GCA_015143295.1 of Tetracentron sinense. Lineage (NCBI taxonomy): Eukaryota > Viridiplantae > Streptophyta > Magnoliopsida > Trochodendrales > Trochodendraceae > Tetracentron > Tetracentron sinense. The sequence goes on along the minus strand of CM026568.1, from coordinate 1,541,296 downwards.
TAGGTATTTACTTTGTGGATTCTCTATCAATTTTAATTCAATAGTTGAAATTAATAAAGATGGAATGGTCTTGATTACTAGTAATCTCATAATGGTCTTAATTTAATATTTCCTTTCGGTAAATAATGAAAGTCTGCAAAATGACAATGCCTCATCATCTAGAATGTCTGGAATGAAGAGACATTGCACAAAGTCTACTTATATTTGGCATAAGAGACTTGGTCATATTAATCTTGATAGGATCAAGAGGTTGGTAATAGATGGTCCCCTTGAATTTCTCAAGGTAGAACCACTCTCTACTTAGCGTCTTGGCTCGAAGGGAAGATGACCAAGAAGTCTTACCCTAAAAAGGTAGGAAGAGCTGAAGAAAAGTTGAAACTCATACATAGTGATGTATGTGATCCATTTAACTTTTTTGCACTAGTGCAATACCGGTATTTTGTCACATTTACCTATGACTATTCTAGATATGGATATGTCCATTTGATGCAACACAAATCTGACACTTTCGAAAAGTTCAAGGAATTCTAATTAGAAGTTGAGAATCAAATAGACAAATCCATAAAGACACTTCGACCAGATCGAGGTAGTGAATACCTCACCAACGATTTTATGTATTATTTAAGGGATAATGAGATTATCTCATAATGGTCAAGTCCTGCATCACCTCAATAAAATGGAGTTTTTGAAAGAAGAAACCAGACTTTATTAGATATGGTTCGCTCTATGATGAGCAATGCCGATGTACCTTCCTATCTTTAGGGGTATGCTTTACAAACTGCCATTTACATTCTGAATCGGGTTCCTTCTAAGTCTATACCGGTTACACCCTATGAATTGTGGACTAGGCGAAAACCTAGTTTACAACATCTAAGGGTATGGGGTTGTCCTGCGCATGTTCACAAACTCGAACCCACTAAGTTGGAATCTAGAACAGAAAAATGGAACTTTGTAGGATATCCAAAAGAAACTAAGGGTTTCTATTTCTACTCCAAAGCAGACCAAACAATTGTTGTTAGGAATCATGCCACCTTCTCAGAGGAAGAAATGGATCTTCTTAAGAAGGTTGAATTTCATGAGATGAAAGACAACACAACCAGTATCCAAGATGAACCTAATCCTTCCATTATTGATTCTTCTAATTCTATTCCACTGGGAAGGTTTGAAAGAGTTTCTAGACCATATTATAATAATGATGTTTATCTAGTTACCCCTGATGATGAGGATACAGATCCTAATACTTATCAAGAATCTACATTAGATGTAGATGCATCTCAATGGAATAAAGCCATGAATGCTGAGATAGATTTCATGTATAACAACGACGTTTGGACTTTAGTAGATGCACCAGATGGTATAAGGCCAATTGGAGTTACAAAAGGAAGAAGGTTGCCGATGGTAACGTGGAGACCTATAAAGCAAGACTTGTTGCAAAGGGTTACACTCAAATTCAAGGAGTTGATTATGAGGATTCCTTTTCACCTGTAGCTATGCTCAAATCCATCAGGATATTGTTGGTTATGGCTGCACACCATGACTATGAGATATGGCAAATAGATGTCAAAACTGCTTTCCTTAATGGAATGTTAGATGAAGACATCTATATAAAGCAACCTGAGGGCTTCATTGCTCCTAACCAGGAGAATATGGTTTGTGTTACAACCCGACTTAAACTTAAGATTTCACTAATGAAATTTAAGTGTAAATCCGACTGTGAGATCCTGTTTTCTCATATATTGCGGAAGCGTAAAATACCAAGGAAATTTAAAACATTTAAACCCTTCCTTATTCATTCACAATTGCCATCATATCATGTCCATATGAAACTTAAAGTTTACATAACTAATTCAATTACGTCAAATTGAAACAAAATATAAAAAGCATAATTGAAGCGACTTTGTTTTTCTTCAATCATCACTTTAATCGTCCCTTCACTGTTCATCTGGTGACGTAAAATGTCAGTGAGCTATGAAGCCCACTAAGAATATTCAATAACATTATGCTAGACAATAAAATAGAATAAGCATAATATAATATTTAATAATAATTTTTCATCAGAATATATTATTAACACTTTTTTAGTATTCCTTTCATCATTTCTTTTAAACATATTTTACTTGGATCCAATTTATCTTAATCTTGTCTTCCAAGATAATTGCCGATAGGTCCACCTCTTTAGGCTCAATCCCTCATTGAGTTTTCATTGATACCCATCCTGAGTTTTTGTTTGCCGAATGGCTTTCCTATTCTACACTATTATCTTGAGACCTTTTAAGATAAACATTATTTTATCTTTTTATTCTTATCTTATCCTACCTCTTTAGATAATCGCCGATAGGTACACCTTTTGAGGCTCAATCCCTCATTGAGTTTTTATTGACCCATCCTAAGTTCTTGTTTGCCGAACAGTCTTCCTATTCTGCACTATTATCTTGATGCCTTTTTAAGATAAACCTTATTTTATCTTTTCATTCTTATCTTATTTCTACTTTTCTAGATAATCGCCGATAGGTACACCTCTTTAGGCTCAATCCCTCATTGAGTTTTCATTGACCCATCCTGAGTTCTTGTTTGCCGAACGACATTCCTATTCCATACTATTATCTTGAGGCCTTTTAAAGATAAACATTATTCTATCTTTCCTTTATCTTTTTATTCTTATCTTATTCATACCTCTCTACATAATCGCCGATAGGTACACCTCTTTAGGCTCAATCTCTCATTGAGTTTTCATTGACTCAACCTGAGTTCTTGTTTGCCGAACGGCCTTCCTATTCCACACTATTATCTTGAGGCCTTTAAGATAAGGGTATTTATCTTTTCCTTGCCTTCTCATTGAGACATTATAAGATAATATTTTCATATATATCATGATATTATGATTGTATAATTTTGATTCTAATTATCTTTATTATAGCTATCTCATGACTATAATTTCATAACTTAGAATCATCATTTTCATACTTTAATTACATCCATTTCCTTATCATAGAATGTAATATATGTATAAGATGTAACATACTATTATAGTATCTTCATTCTATCTCATTAACATGTTACATAACATCTTCTTATTATTTTCCCAGCTATTCCATATAGTATTATCATACTATTTTTTTTTAGAATTTCAATATAATATTATCATATCATTTAGCATATTACCATATTATTATTATACTAATTTCCAGTATACCTTATACTATTTTCTAGAAATTTAACATAGTGACAACATACTATTTTCCAGAATTTTACCATACTATTATCCATAAATATAGTCGTATATTCATCATTTAACCATAACCTTCATTCTAAAATGCTTTTTAGAATGATATTATTGAATATTACTTACTCTTTTTACTAACCTTCATTCTAAAATATCATCTACAATAATATCACCGAATATCACTTACTCTTTTTGCCGAATCCGAAGTAGGGTCGCTAGGTACTATCTTTTTTTTTTTTTTCTTTTTTATTCTTTCTCCTTTCTTTCTTCCTCTCTCTCTATTATCTCATGGCTTGGCCACAAAATGAAATGAGCAATAGGGGTGGGCGTGTGGCCCTTATATAGGCCATGGGTTTGGCCTTTAATTAATTTTGGTTCATCCCCTTGTCATTATTCTTAGTTCATAAATTTATCAAATCCACGCATCTCTTTAATTTAGGGTGCATCCCCTTGATTAAATTCATTATCCTAAGATACATGAATTACTTGACATATGTATTAGCCTAACCATAGTTCATATATCCATTTAATTTAGAGTCATGGTTAATTATTTTTCATAGCTATAATACATGTATCTCTCTTTATATAATAAATAAGCTCATGGTTAACTTAATCAAGGTAACTTGTTAACCCATGGTCAAGCATAGTTGGGCGTGTACAGCTCCCCATTCCAAGAATTTGTCTCAACTTGTATTTACTCTAGTGACTAGGTTCATTACCTTGAGTTACCATACATGAACCACCATTAATAAGGTACATGTTTCTAACCTTAATTACACTAAAGGTTAATTTCTTAAACTAAGGTAACTTCTCTATTTAATCAAGGGTTAAGTTCCTAAGCTCATGATTGATTCTCTACGATAACCATACCTTAACTTGGGTTTATACCTTAGGTTAACCAAAGTGGGCGTGAGCTTGTTCATGGACTAACTTAATCATAGTAAATTACTAAACTAAGGTTAACTTGGTTGAGTGTGGAGTACAGTCCATGTTAAGAGACCTTTGGTCTTCCTCCCTAATTTGGTTCATGAACCTCATAAATGAAGGTGCCATGTGTCACTTTATTCTCATGAGTTAATCTTGGCCGTCCATTACATCCATCATGATTCTATTAATCATTTGATTAACTCTATACAGTTAATTGACCCTAACCATAGTTAATCTTGGACGTCCACTTGTAGTATTCACATGTGGCATTTACCACGTGTCCTCCTCTTAGCTCATGATCAATTCTTCCATTAATTATTTGCGCATCCACCCTAGGATATTGCCACTTGTCAAAATCCTATTACCTTTAGTGTTAAATACTTATTTTAACACTAAGCTTTATGCATTAAGCTTAATATATACTCCAATATCATAATTAAGCAATATAGTGACTTATATACTTAGGTAATACTAGGAATTACCAAATATTCAGCCATATACTGAATATAAATAATATTTTTATTTCTAAAACCATTCGGGTCATTACAATATGCAAGCTCAACAAGTTGATATATGGTTTGAAACAAGCTTCCAGAAGCTGGAACCAAAGATTTGATCTTTCGATCAAAGAATTTGGATTCCAATAGAAGTTAGAGGAATCTTGTATATACAAGAAGGACAGTGGGAGAGCAGTAATATTCCTAATTCTTTATGTAGATGACATCCTACTCATTGAGAATGATGTAGGGGATGTTGTCATCAGTCAAGATTTGGCTTTCTCAGCATTTCTCAATGAAAGACTTGGGAGAGGTATCCTATATTCTCAAAATAAAGATTCTGAGAGATAGTATAAGTACCCAATTGTTACACCCCTGTCTAAACCATGGTTAGGGTCTCTTAACCATGGTTACCCACTGCCAAATCCCCTAAACCCTAGGTAAGCCTCCAGTTAGTGTTAGACCTCAACCCTAGTTTAACACTAGTTAAACCATAGTACAAATCCCAGTCAAAACCCTAGTCCTAGGTGACCCTAACTGAAGCCTTAGCTTAGCCCTAGAGCCCTTAGGGCTTAAACCCTAAAGTCCATGGCCCCTAGGGCCTGAACCCTTAGCCTGTGCCCACAAGGCCCAAATACACTTAGCCAAATCCCAAAAACCTGTCTGTACATGGGCCAGACCCATTTCGATCAAAATCCCTTATTGTCGGTAGATGGTCTACCGCCAACTAGAAATTTGCTTGTTTTCACAATGGCGGTAGATCATCTACCGCCGCTGTGTGATCTCGAGTTTGCAGCACTGCAGACGCCCTTAGGGTTGTCAAAGGGCAGGGCTAGGGCAGGGCCGGGATCAACCCTAGCCCTACCCTTCCTTATACGAGTAGGGCCCTAGCCCTTCAAGGGCTGAGATTGATTAGGCCCTAGCCCTGCCCTCAAGGGTCAGGGCGGGGCCAAAGGGCCGGAAAGGCCGGAAGAAAGAGCGGGATTTTTTTGTGATTTGAGATGATGAGATTTTTTTTCTACACCGATTGTCAACTTGACATGGAAATGGATACCCTCCTCTTTTATCCAGGTTTGAGACTGACATTGCAACAAAAAGAGCAATGACAAAGTCAATTTTTTTCCCTTGTCAACGACAAGCATACACGATAGAATAAAACAAAGTAAAACTATATACAACAAATTTATATATCAAAATCCTCTAAGCAGGAGGAGGCGAGGATGCGATTTCGCATACGAGATTAGGGTTAGGGTTCGTAACGATTGTCGAGGCCTCGAGGGGTTTTATAACAATGGTCATGTGAAATTACTCATTTAACCCTACTATTAAACCGTTTGAAATGGTGAAATGAGTAATTTCATAAATATAACATATAAGTATATATTATATACTTTTATGGTTTATAGACCTTAGCTACCGTGTAGCAACTAAGGAGAAGGGCAGGGCCGGGGTCGCCCTGCACACTCCACCATCCCCTCAACCTTCCCTTCAGCCTTCCTACACGACCTCTGAGAGGTCCAACGCCCTCTCAGGCCTTCTCCTTAATCCCTACTAGGTCCCAGGCCTTCTCTCTATAAAATCCCAATCCCTTCAACTGTAAACTGGTCAGCACAAATCCAAAATTCTATAGTTAAAGCCCTGAGCATTTCTCAGGCCACACAACTCCTCCAAGCTGCTAAGAAGCTTCATCCAAGAGCTCCCAGCTCTCCCCTGGTCGAATCCCTGTAGCACCATCAGTGTGCACCACCAGTGCACAGACTACTCCTCCACGACAGAAACAGAGCTTAGGGTAGGGGATTCCCTACCCATCTTTTTGTTGCTTTAGCATTCATGTGAGCCCCTAGTCATCTTCAGGAGAGTTATCTTGTGCTTCATTGTGTATCACTGTCTCAAACCCAACACAGGATGTTCACCCACCTAAATCATAGGTGTGGTGAACCCCTATGGGTATAGCACCATCCCTAAGGCATTGTAGACCTTCACAGATCCTCTAGGGGTCCCTCAAATCATGAGGGAACCCCTGGTCATCACTGTGCACAGCCCCCGTGGGCAAAAATAGGTTTTTCAGCAAAATCAGTAATGACGGTAAGCACATTACCAACATTCCTGGCACATACTGTTATAGCTTGTTTTGGCCTACTTAGGTGGGCCCTGGTCTATGTTTAGGGCCCAAGTTGAACTCCTCTCATCTTCCTTGACCTCACTTGGTCCTTCCAGCTTGGTTTGGCCTTAACCATGGTTAAATCCATGAAAATGTATCACTGTGCTTATTGGCGATAGATCTTCTACCGCCAATCTTTTATTGGCCTACTTTGGTATTGGCGGTAGACTATCTACCGCCAATATGTGATTCCAGGCATAGTACCTTTGCACCTCTGTGGGGCCCACTCCAAGCACCCCCTGGGGCCCACACCAAGCTTGAACGCCTTACTGGAGTCCCCTCTTTAATCCCAGGCTTTCAAAGCACCTGGGGTTAGCAGCTTAACCCTAGTTAATAGTGTGCAAAACCACAATTAGAATAAATTTTTAATGTCAGTTATACCATTACCGACATTAATTTTATTTTAATTTTAGGCTTTTGCAAGGGCCCAGGCCTGGTAGGAGGCCACTTTAGGCCCTGCCTAGCCCCTGGGCCCACCTTGGACCTAACCATACCCTTAACTATGGTTAAATACACCTCCGGTTAACATTTAACCACGGTTAAGCATCCCTTAATTCCACAAATCTTGGAAAATAATCAAAAATGATTAAAAATCAAAAGGACCATAAAACTGACTTTGGCCCATCCCTAAAATTGATTAGCAATCCTAATCACAGTTAGTCCACTCTTAACCCCAGTTAGCAACCCTAACTGTGGTTACTTTCGATTTACGGCCTATCGGGTCTAAAAACCAAGTCTACTAGACTTATCTTCAGCCTATCGGGCCCCGCCTTAGCTTATCGGGCTAAATCTCAAATCTCCTTGACTGAGGTTAGCAATCCTAACCATGGTTAGTTTGGCCTAAGCCCGGTTAGCAATCCTAACCCTGGCCAAACTCCGCCCTAGTCTACCGGACTACCCTTAAGCCTACCGGGCTTGTACCTTACACTTGACCCTCCCCGGTCAACCAAACCCTAGTCTACCAGACTAATCTATGTTAGCTACCCTTGGTATACACACACAAGCCTCTATCCTCAGCACAGGCTCACGTGCCATAATTACGTTCGATCTGATCTCACCTTATGAGTACATAGGCAACCCAACCCGGGTTCAACCCCACTTAGATTTTCCTTTCTTGGATTAGTGTTAACTTAAACACTCCGGCATTTTGAACACGATTAACTTTAATTGGCTTATACCTGGGGAGTACGGAACCGTTATAAAACGGAAGCCTCGGGGTGCCTAACACCTTCCCCAGACTTAACTGAATCCCTTACCCTGATCTCACTCGCAGACCAAGACCTTAGCCAAACCCCGAGGACATATCCCTTCTCAATGAATAGGTGGCGACTCTTAAACATAACCTTTCACACCCGTGAAGGTATAGGTATGTATACACATTCCGTCCCAATCCTCATAAGTGTCACAGAAATCCGTGCTCACAACTCTGGCGACTCTACTAGGGATTAGTCTAGAAGGTTCAACTGGGAACCCAGGTTTAAGCCAACTAAACTTTAATCTTGTTCAAGATGCCTAAGCGTTTAACTTAACACTAATTGTTTTACATCTTTTGGTTAATTGAGTATTGTGCATCCATATATGTCATAGTAGTGTAATTACCCTACTCAACCCAGTAGATAGTCTTATTATGCTAACAGCTGCTGGATGATCATCCTCAGTGTCAGTAGCTTAAACATCTTGGAGGTCCGCGAAATTACTCCTGTTGGGTGATTACCCTTAAGGAAGGATTCTAAACGCTCCCGCTTTTACTAATCGTCCATTTTCAGGTATGTTCTATATTGGGGAGCTGCATATACGGTGTTAAGTGATCCCCCATCTTGCTAGAAACACACTTGCATCAAACCAGCATTCATACATATAACCTAGCCTAGGGTATAGTCTACAAGCAGCCCACCCAGGGAGGGCTACTATAAACCCTAAACTGCTTGTACCCTATACCTGTCCCTAATCATGGTTGACTACCCGGACACATTCTACCCTGATAACCACCCACTCAGGGGCATGTAATGAGCCAAACCTGTGCTTGCAATAAAGTACATCCAACCTTGCTTCCTAACATAACACATGAGGTTCAAATCCTAGGTAAAAGGCCTTCACTAAATCCGTCCCCAACCTTGACCTGATAGGTCCCTCAGTTTCCAACAACCTGGGCTAAAGCACGTTGGACCTCCGTCTGTCTGCCCTATCGGATCACATGTGTCTCGTCACACCCAATCAAATCAAAAATCAAAAATATTTTGCATCATCTTTTGTATTCCATCTACATACACAATGCACTCATTGAGTCTGTACATTGTCCAGGTAGATGGCAGATCCTTCAGGGATTGTTCAGTCAATGGGTCGACCATTACAGCCCGTGCATCTAACTTCTCAGGAGGCATGTGATGACAACCTCCAGAATACAATTGGGGCCTTTACCTCGAGTCAGCGTCTCACTTGGACTCAGTACTGCAAAACTGGGACTATCTTAGACCTATCTGTGGTTAACCTGGACCCGTGCCTCATGAACACTACTATCCAATGTTGGAGCCTATCTCACATGGTATTCCATTTTGGTAAGAACGAGCTTTGCCCAATATTGGAAAAGATTCAGCTCATCTTAGGTTTAAATATGGACGACGAAACCATAGTACCGCGCTATAAGACAACATAATAGGCAGAACTATCCAGGTTCTTGCATATCAAGCCTACCTGCTTGCAGCCCGGCCCTAACAGCTCTTTTAATCAGATACCCGTGTCTTTTCTTGAAAAGAAGTAGATGCACAAGTGAAATCCTGATTCCATTACAGCAGAACTTCCCTGTCTCAACACCCTTGCATTGATAGCCATGTCTCAGCTGGTATTCCTAAGGTATCGTTCACTTGTCGAATCAGTTCTGGTCGGGATCATCGAGGACATGCACAACTCCTATCCAGTCGTGCCCGTCATCCTAGCTGAGCTTCTCAAGGCTCTCAACCAGTCGGCAGAGTGTAGAAAAGGCATCTTTTATACCAGTACACCTCTCCTACACCTTTGGCTGGTAGGATACCTGCCTATAATCATATCGGTACTAGACTGTCTCCATGAAGCCTACAGTCTACCTCAGAAGATTTCTCAGAATTAGGGTTCAATAACAACTACAGATGTCAGAGAGCTCTACCAGCTTCTCCAAGCCCTGTCAGAGGAAGAAATCATATGACAATGCGAGGGGCATGTATTGAATAGGCTACCTTCTGTTGTCATCACTGGTAGATGATGCATGATTCTTGCTAGTCTAACAGGCTCTGTAGTCTATATGCCACTCTGATTCCTCTGATAGTTTGGACTTTCTCAGCGCATCCCAGTGATAGACTGACAGGAAATTGATTGGATCACTTTCACAGTGCACTCTGTATGTAAAGTCAAAATATTGTTGGCAAAATTCTAAGCCCAAAATGTTGTATTTAAGCCATAGTAGGTCTCATCCGATTTGAAGACAAAGTGAAGAAGAAGCCGTGAAGGATCTTGAAGCCTCATCCCTCATAGTGGCTCAAAAGTTGGGATTAAGAGAGAGACCTAGTTGACCCTATGATACCTCATGAAAATGTTCATTCATCATTAAAAATTAGTCAAATTGGAGAAGGGTTGATAGGGGAAGGCATTCAATGGTTAAAAAGTTGAAAAATCAAAATAATGCACCCCAGGGTCGACCCTGAAGAGCCCCCATTTTGTACCATGGTTTTTGGCAGAGAGTGAGAATTGTGAGGGTCGACCCTGAGGACCATCCGGTCGATCGAAAGGCACCATCCGGTCGACCGAATGTGCTCCATAGGTCGACCCTGATATGGTTTTTTCGGCTGGAAATTGATTTTGCTATAATGGGTCGACCCAGGGACCCCTAGGGTCGACCCTGATATGGAAAAAACATTCCAAAATCACTTTTTAGCAACTTCTAATCCCTTGGACCTTTCCTATATACAGGGGATCTCTCCCAATCCGTGGGGTAGATTGTTTTGGAGACTTTTTAGAGCACTCTGTGCTTGCTTTGAGTTTATGAAAACTCTTTGTTTCATTGATCTTCATCTCCAATAATTGGTCTCTAGGTTTTGCATGGTTCTATAGCATATTTTATCTACTTTGCATTAGATGATCCTTAAACATTAAGAGATCAACCTAGGGCTTCCACAAACCCTAAAACCCACTGTTGTTCTACTGTGAGTGTTGGTTAGCTTGTGCTAAAGCCGTCAAGACGGAGATCGGTCTTCGGAGACCGTGGTTGATCACTTTGAGTACGGAGATCGATTTTCATAAGACCGTGGTTGATCATCTTACTCAAAATTAAGACGCAAGATGACACTTTTGATGAATTCTATGCTAAACTAAGTGATATTGTCAACTCCGATTTCAACCTGGGTGAGAAAATCAGTGAGTCCAAAATTGTTAGAAAAATCCTTAGATCTCTACCAGAAAGGTTTCAATCTAAGGTCACTGCCATCGAGGAGAGCAAGAATGTCGATGCTCTCAAGATTGAGGAATTGGTCGGATCACTCCAAACCTACGAACTCAATCTTCGACCATTCAAGAAAAAAAAATATGTGGCCTTGAAAACTGTCAAGGAGACCTTGGATGAGGATGATAGTGATGCTGAGTTGGGAGAGAAGGAATTGGCTCTATTTGTTAAAAAATTTCAAAAATATCTGAAAACAAATAGAAGGTTCAAGCCTAAAGCAGGAGGAAAACTTCTTGAAAAGCCAAAGTCAAAACCTTGGGATAACAAGAATGTCCCCAAAGGAACTGAAAAGAAATCTTGTGGCATTCAATGCTATGAGTGCAAAGGCTATGGTCATATCTCACCTGATTGTCCTAACAAGAAGAAGTCTAAGGGAAAGGTGATGAATGCCACATGGGATGACAGTGATTCTGATGAAGAACAATCTGAAAGCTCTACCTCAAGTGAGGAATCGGAAAATCACATGGCTTTCACTGTCACCCTATCAGAGATAGACCATCCTCCCACTACTCACGAAGAAAAGAGTGATGAAGATCAAGTAAGTGAGTCTGGTGAAGATCATGATCAGAGTCACACTGTCTCTGAGTCTGATGAAGATATGGACAAAGCCTATGAAAGGTTGTTCTCTGAAAGCCTTAAGCTGAAGAAAGCAAAGATCTCTTTGAACAAACAACTTAAATTTACCCAACAAGAAAGAGACTCTTGCAAACTAGAAGCAGAAGGGAAGAATGCTCTAGTTTCTTCGCTTAAAAGTGAAAAGGCTGAACTGGTGTCCAAACTAGAATACCTGGAGGAAGAAAATGCCTTTCTATCCAAATGGATCAAGGTTCTAGAAACTGAGGAAGAAAACTCCATGAGTGTATCTGAAGAGTCAAAGACTCGAATTTCAGAATTGGAATTTGAAAGAAATAACCTTATTGAAAAAGTTAGATTTCTAAAAAAGGAATTTCTTGATATTCTGAAAGTTAAGGATGGGCTAGCTAAGAAAGTAACTGAACTGGAAAAAGAAGCTAGACTCCTTAGCAACACTCAAATCTTGGATAAATTGGCTAGCATGCAGCGCTCAACAGTAAACATGTCCGGGATAGGACATCCAGACAGACCATCCGGTCCTTTGAATGTTGGAACAATGTCTACTGCAACATTTGAGCCAATACATGAAAATCCAAGATTTGTGGGTTCTAACTCCTCAAGATCAACATCCAGGATGCCAAACTCTCAGTTGTACCAAACTTTTGTTACATCTGGACAAGGTAAAAATTCAACTGAAACTGAGAGAACAAAAGTTCAGTCCCAAGCTAACAAATCTCCTCCTTTCAGGTTCATTCCCACTTGCCACCATTGTGGAGTGAAGGATCACATCCGACCTAACTCTAATGCCTTTAGGAGAAATTCTCGAAATGGTTCTTGGAACCAAACACAACATCAAGGGAATCTCCAAAAGCAAATTCAAGCCTTAGCAGAAAAGTCTAGGAGTTTGAGTGAAGAAGTGATTAAAATTGCTCCACTCTCTAGTACACAATATGGTTGTGACACTCATTATGCTCATCATGAAGAAGGTAACAGGATGGACCAAAATGCAAGGTTCACTCAGAAAAGAAGGAAGAACAGGAGATCTAACAAGAAGAAGGTCATGCTTACAAATAAAGTGAACAAAGACCATAGGGTTCCCCAAAAGTCTAAGTTCATTTATGTGAGAAAGGATGTTCTAAAATACCTTGTCATCCACACTGCTTTGAAAGCCCAAAATTCTGACATGTGGAATTTCAATAGTGGATGCTCCAGACACATGATAGGTAACAAGTCCCTCTTTACTCATCTTGAGGAATGCTCAGATGGGACTGTTACTTTTGGTGATGGAAGCAAATCCTTTATGAAAGGAAAATGTGTCATCCAAGCACCAGGCATTCCTAAATTGAAGGATGTCTTGTTTGTAGAAGGACTGAAAGCTAATCTAATTAGCATAAGTCAATTGTGCGATGATCACCATGCTGTCCACTTCACCAACAACAAGTGTTCTGTTATGGATGACAAAGGTGTGTGTTCTGGAAGGGTCAAGAACCACTGAAAATTGTTATGGTTTAATTTCTAATGTTGGTTCTTCTCAAATGTGCAACAGGGTTAAAGTTGAAGAAGTTGAACTGTGGCACAAGAGGCTAGGTCACATGAATTTCAAAGACCTAAGCAAACTCTCAAAACACGAGCGTGTGAGAGGTGTGCCAAAGCTAAGGAAGCCCTCTACTGCTGTGTGTGGGCCATGTCAAATTGGCAAACAAATTAAAAGTCCACACAAGAAGGCTTCAAATATCGCTACCTCACACCCACTAGAACTAATACACATGGATCTCATGGGTCCAACTCGAACTGAAAGTCTAGGAAGAAAGCGATATATCCTAGTGATGGTTGATGATTTCTGAAGGATGTCTTGGGTGGCATTCATAAGAGAGAAGTCGGATGTATTTGAAAACTTCAAGAACATCTGCTTAAGAGTGCAAAATGAAAAAGGATGCCCCATCACTCGTATTCGAAGTGATCATGGAAAGAGTTTGAAAACTCCAAGTACAATGAATTTTGTGATGAAGCGGGCATCAAGCATGAATTTTCAACACCAATAACACCTCAGCAAAATGGTGTGGTGGAAAGAAAGAACAGGGGTGCTTCAAGAGATGGCTAGGGTGATGCTTCATAGCAACAACCTGGCTGCTCATTTCTGGGCTGAAGCAGTTAGCACTGCATGCTATACTGTTAATAGAGTCTACACGAGGCCCGGAACTAGGAAGACACTTTATGAGCTGTGGTACAACAAGAAACCCAATGTCAAGTACTTTCGAATATTCAGAAGTAAGTGCTATATCTTTAGGGATAGAGAGCAATTGGGTAAATTTGATTCCCGGAGTGATGAAGGGATTTTTCTTGGATATTCCACAAATAGTAGGGCTTATCGAGTGTACAACTTAAGAACCTCCACTGTTATGGAGTCCATAAATGTGGTGGTTGATGACTCAGGATCTGAGTCCTTGCAACTAGAGGATGACAATGCTGATGAAGGTGTGAAAATTCCATTATCTAAATCAGAAGATGAATCACCTTCAAAGTCACCTCCTAAAAAACCTACACATCCTAGGGTTATGAGGCCTCACTCCTCAACTGAAATTATAGGAAACCTTGAAAGTGGAGTGAGAACTTGAAAACAAGTTGAAAATGAAGTTAGTCACTTTTGCTACACTTCTACATTTGAACCCAAAAATGTGACTGAAGCTCTCACTGATGAAAATTGGATAAATGCCATGCAAGAAGAGCTCAATCAGTTTACAAGGAATGATGTATGGTTTTTAGTTCCTAGGCCTAAAAATACAAATGTTATTGGTACTAAATGAATTTTCAAGAACAAATCTAATGAACATGGTACCATTGTAAGAAACAAGGCTAGGTTAGTTGCACAGGGATACACTTAGATTCAGGGCATTGATTTCGATGAAACATTTGCTCCTGTTGCCCGACCAAAGTCAATCGGGATCTTGCTTGCTGTTGCATGCCATCTCAAATTCAAACTTTTTCAGATGGATGTCAAGAGTGCCTTTCTGAATGGTATTCTTCAGGAAGAAGTCTATATGGAATAGCCAAAAGGGTTTGAGGACCCTAATCATCCTGGTCAGCTTTACCGATTAAAAAGGGCTCTCTATGGTTTGAAACAAGCTCCAAGAGCTTGGTATGAGAGACTGACTACATACCTCTTAGAAAAGAGATTTTCTAGAGGGGGAGTAGATAGGACCCTATTCATTAAAAACATCAAGGATGATATGGTTATTGCTCAGATATATGTTGATGATATTGTCTTTGGTTCCACATTTGACTCATATGCACACTCCTTTGCTGAACAAATGAATAATGAATTTGAGATGAGCATAATTGGTGAGCTGAATTTCTTTCTTGGTCTACAGGTAAAACAAATGAGCAATGGGGATATCTGTGTCCCAAACCAGATATGCCAAAGACCTTGTAAAGAAATTTAGCATGAGCTCAGCTAAACATGCTCGCACTCCAATGAGCACCACCACCAAACTTAGCAAAGATACTTCAAGCAAAAGTGTCGACCAAACCACATACCGAAGTATGATTGGTAGTCTGCTTTATCTCACTGCCAGTCGTCCTGACATTGCCTTTAGTGTCGGAGCGTGTGCTCGCTATCAAGCAAGCCCCAAAGAGTCACACTTACTTGCTGTTAAACGAATTATTCGATATGTAAGTGGAACTCTCCCTTTTGGCCTCTGGTATCCCTTTGATACTAATGCCGTGGTTGTTGGATATTCCGATGCTGACTGGGCCGAAAAAGCTGATGATAGGAAAAGCACCTCCAGAGGATGCTTTTATGTTGGAAACTGTTTGATACTAATGCCGTGGTTGTTTGGTTGCTTGGCTCAGCAAAAAATAGAATTTCATCTCTTTATCTACTGCTGAGGCTGAGTACATTGCAGCAGGCAGTTGTTGCACTCAACTTCTGTGGATGAAACAGATGTTGCAGGACTACGGGATAGAACAGGGAACCATGACTATGTATTGTGATAACACAAGTGCCATCAACATCTCCAAATATCCCGTGCAACACTCTCGCACCAAACACATAGACATTAGACACCACTTCATTCGAGAGCTTGTTGAGCAAAGTGTCATTACATTGGAATATGTGCAAACTGATACTCAACTTGCAGATCTCCTAACCAAACCTCTAGACTCCCTTAGGTTTGAGTTTCTTAGGAAATCCATTGGTGTGTGCGGTATTGAGTGATTGAGTGCTTCTTGATAGACTAGGTAACCTCATATTCATATCTCTTCCTAGATCTATTCCTCCGGTGTATATTATTTGTTTTTGTAAACTACTGTTTTGGTTTGTTTCGATTATTTCAAAAATCCAAAAACATTAAAAAAAAAAAATCCATAAAAAATTCCAAAAAGATTTTTGTTTTCTTTTAGTTAGGCCTTACCAAAAGGTTTTTGTTAGCATTGGTTGTGACCTTTTGTGGTGTGCATTGCTGAATTTTTCTTGTGCACATAATGTTTGTTCAAGATACATATGTGATTGTATTGAGTTCATGAGAATATCATACCTACCAAAATGTCTTAGGGAAGTGCACATAGGCTATTTTGATAAATACAGCTAGAAATATGGCAAATACTGTTGCACTATCATCTGCACTAGCACTCTGTCTATCTGCTGAAAATGGTACATATCCCTATGAACAGACAATGATATTAGTCAAGATGGGTCTTCGAAGTGATAAAATCTGAATTGATCATGAAGGTACATCCCTCAAACATGTGCCCTAGTTTACAAGTTTTATGCAAGGGAAAGGGCTACCTCTGGGATAGTGTGAAAGCCACTATTGGATGCAAACAGTATGAAATGGCTACCTAGGAGGACAATAGGTATCTATCTGGGTCCCTAGAGTGAAAGGCCCTACTGCCAATAGCTAGGGCTACCTACTCAGTAAGTGTGAAAGCCACCTTTGCATCTCAAAATTCAAAAGAAAAAGACTGATCACTAATAGCTTCACCAAACAAAACTTTCATCAGCACTGTGAGAGCAACATATAAAAAGGGTAAAAATAGCACATATGATTTTTCACTTTTGGATTACCCTATATGTATCTCTCAGTTATTTTTGAAGTTTGGTGTTCTTGAAATGCACTAATGTCCTTATCGATCTAAGGGTGCCTACCCCTAGAGGTGTATAGTCAGAATTTCACCTCCACACTGCACATTGATGGTATAGCCTATTACTAACTGTACATTACATTATGTGCCTGTGTCTTGCCATCCCATGTGCATAGTGTCAATGGAAATATCCTCGTATACTCATCATTTTCTACTACACAATCTTGGACATGGTATTATTTGTTACTTGCACAAAATTTGCACATGATGAATTTTCTTATTGGCAATATCATGATGAAATTTTTTTTACAAAATCAAGGATATTTTTTAAAACATCTTTGCTAGCACATTGCATGTTCTTGAATGATTTTGAAGGTTTTCAGGGAAAGATTTTACCTTGCCATTCTACAAAACCTCGAGTCCTTAGCATGATCTGATGTTTCTTGAAAGGTTTTGTCATTCTTTTTCAGAGTGTCCAGAGATTCTTCTCAAAAAAGCTTTTCCAAATTGAAAATTTTTTTTGTCGATTTTGAAGTTTTACCAGAGATAATCTCACCTTGCCCTCTTTCAGATCTCTAAATGAGCACTTTTCATCTCTAAAGTGTTTCCCATGAAGCCCTCTACGGTTGGTTCTTTTGTCTCCCTCAACCATTGAAATCCAAGAGTCACTAGAGTGCCCTACTATTTTGGACTGTACTTCCATACTTGCAGGTTTTTCTGAGCTTTCCTTTAGAGATTCTCTTCCAATAGCTGCCCCATACCAGGCTAAAGACAAACCAACAGGGGTCACACAAAGCCATAAATTTTGTTTTGAGGGTCGACCATGGTAGTTTGTTCGGTCGACCGAACTCAGTGTCATGGGGTTTCAAAACCCACACTCGAGTCACATGGCTAAAATTCCATTTTTGTCTTCTATGCATGCAGATTCTCTTGCCTTGTGCAGCCTTTTCCAGTCGTGTAACAGGCTACCAAGCTTTCCTCTTCACAAACGAGTTCCCAACCATCATCTTCTTCAACAAGTTTCAGGTTCCATGGTTCTGCTGGGTCGTTGTTTGAGGATTACAGCCTTTTCTTCAGTTCTTCACACAAGCTTCACAAGATCTTCTTCAAGCTTCCATCTCCTCGAACTTACTATCCTCTGCGAAGCTTTTCCCACTTCTTGTAGTCTCCAAGTTCCACGGTTTTTGCTGGGATCTTCTTGCATTGAACTTGTTCTGAGTGCTTCCACATCTTATTCAAGGTAAATCATAGACCTTCTGTCAGTTTATTTTATATTAGAGTCTATGGCCCTTGAATATCTTCTCCTCATTGCCTCAATTCTCATGGCGGGTCGCCCTAAGCGCCACCTCGTCATCTCTCGGGATGAAGATGATGTCCCTGAGTTTGCAGATGCCTTATATGATGCTGGCCATGGCATCCATGTGGGTCGTGTGGTTCATTCTAGGGTTCCTCCACCCTCATCTTCTCATAAGAAAGCCATGGGTGCTTCCAGTTCACAGCCCTCGGCTAAATCAAAGGGTAAATCTCAAGTCCCCACTCCTGAGCCTAAAATTGTACGGTTTCGCACCACAGGGAATGAAAAGCTGTTCAATTCTTAGCTTAAAAATTGGGCTGTTACAATTGAACGAGCTACTGTCATTTCGGATTTCACCCATCCTGGTTTCGAGGAAATCATTGCCTCTCGCCAATGGTTTGGTCTTTTAAATTTGACCGGTTATGCGAGTCTCAACCTTGTTCGGGAATTTTATGTGAACATTTATTCTGTCAATCCTCGAAATTTTACCTTCAAAACTCAGGTTAGGGGTAAGAAATTTCTCATTAATCCGGATGTCATTGCCTTTTTCATTAGTGCCCCTCGGATTTCGAGCGCCTATTACCCTTACCAATATCATACCGATGAGGATAAGCATGATTTGGACATGGTGGCCAGTAATCTTTGTGATGATCCCTCACAAAAATGGACTCATCCTTCTTTACCTCACTCTAGTCTTTCATATTTGGGTCGTCTACTTCATCTTATTATGAGTTCGAACATTCATCCCAAGGTGTATTCTACTACTCTGAGTTTTGATAGGACTCGGTTCCTGTATAGTATCATGTCTGGAGACACTATTGATACTGGTGCTCACATTACCGACCTAATCATTCAGGCTATCGTTGTGCATCAAAAGCGAGCTGCTCTTCCTTTTGGTGTCCTCATCACCAATCTCATGTTTGCTGAGGGTGTTCGGGCTCATTCCTCTGAGGCTATCAAGCCTTCCTTAGGACCCATCTGTGCTCGCACCTTGGTTAGTAGTCTGTCCCATGCTGCGATGCCGGAGGATGAGGAGGACATTGATGATGATATCGCTCCTTCGGCCTCGGATGCCGGTCCCACTCCCAGCCATGCTCGAGCTCCTTCGGATCCCTGGTCCTTCAAGACAATGGCTGCCATGCTTGCTAATATGTCGGTTGCTCAGTCACACTTTGCTACTGATCTTTATGCCCGCCTGGATTCTCATGCCGCTGCTACTTAGGACAGCTTTTCGGCGACTAATCGCCAGATTGATGCACTTTCCGACATAGTGCAAGCATCTCGCCAGGAGCTTCGCGATTTTCATTCTCGATATCAGGATGATGTTGCTCGTCACTTTCCTTCGCCCCAGGATGATTAGCTCTTATTGCGATGCTGGTTTTTGCCTTGTTTTGCTCATAGTTTATGTTTGATGTAGCTAGTTCGGTGTGTGTATTATGCGTTTGGGTTGGACTTTATGTTGTGCACCCTTGGTTACTGTATATGGGATGCTTTTGCTTTGCTTCTGCAGTTTAGTTCCTGCCTCTGCTTCCTTGTGTTTCTCTATGCTCTTGCTCCTTGTTGCTTATATTGCTTCATGCTAGAGTCTATGTTATGCAGGATTGATGTTCCCTTGGCAATTCAAGCCAAAAAGGGGGAGAAGGTGCCTAAATTTGATCACATGTTATTCATCATATGTGCAATCGTTATGTCATGTTATTCATCATATGTGCAATTGTTATATCTCTGGTTACATACTGACATGTTGCATATATTCACATTACTCTCCTGTTCATGATTTTGAAACCTTTATCAGATGGGATCTCAGATTGAGGGGGAGAACTCATACTCCGTGCATGATGTTCATTGTTTCAATATTTATCTTTCTTTATGAAATTCCCCCATGCTTCACAAATGTATTGGTTGTTTCAATGTTTCAGGTTTGATTGATGCTTCAAAGACCTTGTAACGCATACTGCTCCATCGAAGAAGTCCAAATGTCCAGTGTCATGTATTTTTTCATTCTCTTTGTTTTTTGTGGGTTTAAGAGAGTCTGTAAAGACATGACCATTAGTTTTATTGGTTGTTTTGGGGAGATTGTAAAGTCAAAATGTTGTCGGAAAAATTCCGAGCCCAAAATGTTGTATTTAGGCCATAGTTGGTCTCATCCGGTTTGAAGACAAAGTGAAGAAGAAGCCGTGAAGGATCTTGAAGCCTCATCACTCACAGTAGCTCAAAAGTTGGGATTAAGAGAGAGACCTAGTTGACCCTATGATACCTCATGAAAATGCTCATTCATCGTTAAAAATTAGTCAAACTGAAGAAGGGTTGATAGGGGAATGCATTCAATGGTTAAAAAGTTGAAAAACCAAAATAATGCACCCCAGGGTCGACCCTGACTGTTTTGGGTCGACCCTGAAGAGCCCCCATTTTGTACCATGGTTTTTGGCAAAGAGTGAGAATTGTGAGGGTCGACCCTGAGGACCATCCGTTCGACCGAAAGGCACCATTCGGTCGACCGAATGTGCCCCATGGGTCAACCCTGATATGGTGTTTTTGGCTGGAAATTGATTTTGCTATAATGGGTCGACCTAGGGACCCCTAGGGTCGACCCTGATATGGAAAAAAACATTCCAAAATCATTTTTTAGCAACTTCTAATCCCTTGGACCTTTCCTATATATAGGGGATTTCTCTCAATCCGTGGGGTAGATTTTTTTGGAGACTTTTTAGAGCACTCTGTGCTTGCTTTGAGTTTATGAAAACTCTTTGTTTCATTGATCTTCATCTCTAATAATTGGCCTCTAGGTTGTGCATGGCTCTATAGCATATTTAATCTACATTGCATTAGATGATCCTTAAACATTAAGAGATCAACCTAGGGCTTCCATAAACCCTAAAACCCACTGTTGTTCTACTGTGAGTGTTGGTTAGCCTATGCTAAAGCCGTCAAGGATGGAGATCGGTCTTCGAAGACCGTGGTTGATCACTTTGAGTAAGATTGGCCGGTGAGAAACCGGAGCTGCTGTTGCGAAGATCGAACGTGTTGTGTTCGTGGTTTGCAAGCTGAGGAATCGATACCGAGAAACATTGTGTCATGTCCGATTGGGTAAGATTCGAGTCTTGTATTGTTTAAATCTTCTCATAGTGGATTCTGTGCTGGACTAGGTCCCGTGGTTTTTCCCGAAAGGGTTTTCCACGTAAAAATCTTGTGTATTCAAGTGAGTTTGCTGCGTGTGATTGACTAAAATTAAAATTGGTAGAGAAAATTAAAGTAGACCTATTCACCCCCTCTAGGTCTAAGACTGCATTAGAATAAGGAATTTCACACTCTGACAACCTCACTCGATGCTTCCAGAAAGCTTGGCGTGGCTCCAAACGGGACTAATGGCCTGACTTTATAGTTACATCAGGGCCACCAACCGATTCAGCATACCAGTAGTGGGTGGATAACCCTGACATTCAACCTGGCATGCCTGCACCCAGGGAACTGCCCACACCAGTCGCAGCTCCATGACGCGGAACCATACCTCTAACTGAAATGGTGGTTCCCTGGACAGACTTCCTGGAGAGATAGCTCCAGATCCAACAGAAAGAAAAAAGGCTATGGAAAGCCCATTAAGCATTCAGGCAACAGGAAGCGGAACAGGGCCACAAACTCCAAGCCACACAAGAGCAAGTTGAACAATTGGAGCAGACAATCCAATTTCTTCGCAGGAGGCACAAAGGCGACGCCAGAGAGACAGTCGTCATCTGGGCCCAGCTGCACTTCCACCAAGAGCAGCTTGAGAGTGCAAAGGCGAAGTGACCTCCCGTATCCAACAGTTTGGATACTGCATATTCAACGCTACTGAGACCCTTGCAAACATGGAGGTTGAGATCACATCCCTCCAGCAACAGATCATGGATCTTAATGGTGTGCCCCGGCTACTTGACTTCACGATCCCTGATGGGCCTACCTAGGATCGAATTTTTTTCTCTTTTTTGAGTCGCACTATCTTGTATTCATTACACTCTTCATGCATCAATGAAAAATCATTTTTCTAGCATCTGCTTCCTGTCATCATGCATAATCATGATTAGCCGTTGTATTCTTTTCAATTACATAAGCCGACCTGTGACTCGTTCTCTGACTGCGATTCTCGTAGAAGTAGTAGCCGTAGACGCAGTCTTGACAGAGGTACCAATCATAGAGATAGTACCTTGCATAGCCCAATCAGAGAGCAGCTCTTACATAGCCCAATCAAAAAGCAGCCTAGACTCAATGGTGGAACCTGTAGATCAGCACCAGCGAACTAGTGAGATCCTACAGTCACATGACAGGGATATCGCAGCCATGCAATCAAAGCTTGATAGTGTTCTGGAATCCTTGAAGATTTAAATTGGTGTTCGAATCAAAGAACCCTCTACTCGAATCCCAACCGGAGAACCGGCCGAGTAACCTATGCCAGAGCCTCTTCCTCCCCCCTTCATCATACCTGACCCTATACTCGCAATAAGCTGAGGAGAAGAGTATGACCAATACGAAGAGCAACCTAAGGCCTCACACGTCAACCAAGACCGGCCATCATCCTCAGACCCCACTTCATCCTTACAGGATGAGATCAAGCAGATGAAAGAGGAAATGAGAAGATGAGAAGAATAAAGGGTACATCTACCAGTACAAGTCTATTGTTAGAGGACTTAACTTTCTCATTAGGGGATGTTGTTCCCGCAAGCTTCAAGGTCCCAGACTTTGATCAATACGTTGGCTCGGGCTGTCTGAAGCAACATCTACAGTTGTACTTGGGGGACATGCTCCAGGACGATCGAAATCAGGCCCTATTCATCCAGTACTTTCAGAAGAGTCTGAAGGTGGCAGCCCTAACATGGTGGATGTCTATGGACAAGCAGAAAGTCAAGACTTGACAGGATGTCATGGACAGTTTCGTGGAACAATACTCCTTTAACCAGGAGCTCCGCCCTCAGAGGAGCCAGCTTGAGCAGTTAAGCCAGCGTAACAATGAATCGTTCCTGAAATACGCTACCCACTGGAGAGAAATGGTAGCCAAGATCTCAACTCCAATCCCTAAGGAAGAACTGACAAGCATGTTCATGGGCACTCTAAAGTAGCCCTACTCTACACTTATGATGACCTTACCAGTAGTAGACTTCAGCACTATCGTCAAGACGGGTGCCCGTATCGAGACTGCCATCAGGAGCGGGGCTAGTCATTCCAGTCTAAGACTTGATTCCCCCAAGGTGACAACCTCATCCAACAGGAACATCAGTCCCAGGGACCACAAAAAGAAGGAAGACGTACATATGGTTGCTTCTACAGCACTCATCAGATTACCAGCTCTAGCGGCTCAGTAGCAATCAGTTGTCAGAAATACCTGGCTAGCCCGACCAATCCAGGGGTAAAACCATCCTAGAAACTTTACCCCTCTTCCAAACACACTCAGCTAGTTGTTGGAATTCCTAACCAAGCAGGGCCTTCTCGAATTAAGAGGCCTCACACCTCTCTTACCTCCTGACAAACAAAATAAGAACTACCATGCCGATCAGCACTGCACCTTCCACAGAGGCCCAGGCCATACTACAGACTACTTCATAGACCTGAAGTGTGCCATCCAAGATCTCTTGGATGACGGAATGGTTGAGCTGGCCCCCAGCAATACCAATATCAATCAGGTGCCAGTACCCCCACATAACAATCAAATCAACTTTATTCAGTGGGAAGAGCCCGAGGCAGGGCAGCCAGGACCCAGCACACCAGCAGTCAATGAGGGCATCATCAGGCCCTCTTACCGATTCCCTGTCATAATCCCCTTCCCCCTATCGAATATACAGACCATTCAGTCTCCAATCCAGATACCTGTCCCCGAACAGATCATCTATACTATCCTTTGCCCTGTAAATTGGCCTACAACTCCAACTCAAGCCTCAACCTGTTCAGGCCTTATCCAGATCCTCTGCATCCCAAAGCCGCCTTTTAACCTCAATCGAGTACCTGCTCTCCGCTCTCTCATCCTTGACAGCGAGAGCATAGCCAACCTAACAAGATCTGGCCGAGTATATCAACCTCCCGCAACTAAGCCAGCAAAAGCAAAGGGTGCAGAGAGAGAAAGAAACAGTAGGGGTGTCAGACGCACAGAAAGAAGCAGCTGATTCAGCAGTCTTGTTGAAGATCTTAGAGAAAACAGATGAATTCAATATCACTCAGCAATTGAGCAAGATCCCAGCACAGATTTCTATCTCGGGTCTTCTTCTAACTTCCGAACATCACCGGAAGCAACTGCTCCGAGTGTTCGGTAATGCCCATGTAACACCAGACATAACGCCCGAGAAACTGGGGTAAATAGTAGGGTAAGTACTCGAATCCAGAATCATTTCCTTCACGGAAGAGGAAGTACCGGACAATGACAGGGATCATACCCGGGCTTTGTACATAGAAGTTAGTGCATGAACAGAACGTTATTCTTAGTGCTCATCGATAATGGCTCTGGCTTGAATGTCTGCACACTTACACTGTAAAACTTGGGCCTAAACCTCAGTCAAGTGAAGAAGAGACCCATTACCATCAGGGCATTTGATAATACCACAAGGCAAAACCTGGGTGATATCAATTTGACCATCGAGGTCGGACCAACTCAGTTCACAATGAACTTTCAGGTTATAAATGTGCCAGCCTCATTCATCTTACTCTTAGGGAGGCCGTGGATCCACGCGGCTAGAGCCATTCCCTCCTCTCTGCACCAGAGAATCAAGTTCATCTAGGGGGCCTGCCTAATTGTCATCCCTTCTGAAGAGTTGGCAAGTTCCTTCAAGGACGTCCAAGAGTTGGGACAAGGCACTGCCTTCATGACATTTCAGTTCGAGCAGGTTAGTTCTATCGCCCAGGCAGAACAGCAAAGCAAGCAAGCAATGCTGCTATTTGTTAGAATGATAGCCAAAATGAACTACCAGCCAGGAAAGGGTCTAGGTGCCAGGAATCAAGGCATGAAGAAGAGATACATGCCTCCTCGCTACACAACTTCCTTCGGATTAGGATACAAGCCCAAGTATAAGGACTACCTCTACAAGCTGACCAAGAAGAGTAGACAGTCGGCGAAACCTGAACCTCGAACCCACATCTCTGTAACCTTCCCCGTGGGAATCTTCGAAACCTACCCAGAAATCTCTATTGCACCTGTTGCCTTAATCCCCTTGCCTAGTGACGAATCTTAAGGGATTTTAAATCCGAAAGTTTTCAACATGACCCAGATGTTCGACAAGTTGACTGTCGAAGATGCTACTGAAGTAGAATATCCAGTGAGAGAGCAGGTCTGCACCCTCTCCAACAGCGCCGAAGCATCCTCCAGTCGTCAGCCACTGATCTGTTGGTGGACTAAGGTTTTCACTATCGAGGCCGCTCAGAGCTGGGGCAAGCACAATGCAGGACAGGTTAGTCCTAGACAGCAGTGACCAAGCATCACCCTTCATCTACCTCTTTTTGCTCCCATTTGTAAAATCCAAATGTTAGGCCATGGTTGGCCTCTTTTTTGTTTGAGTTATTTTCTTGTAACCAGTCATCTATTTTGTCAATGAAAATCAAATGTTTTTGAATCAAAAATCATATTTTAACAAAAAACATTCCATATCGGCTGATGACGAAATCACATGGACTCTTCCCTTGGAAGGCTTAGTTTCCTGAAGCCAAAAAAAAATCATAAGCATGCTAAACTAAAGCTAATTGATTTGCAAGGATATCATCTTTGACAGGGCCACCCCTCA
Organism: Tetracentron sinense; assembly: GCA_015143295.1. NCBI lineage: Eukaryota > Viridiplantae > Streptophyta > Magnoliopsida > Trochodendrales > Trochodendraceae > Tetracentron > Tetracentron sinense. The sequence continues at coordinate 1,515,341 of CM026568.1, read as the reverse complement.
AACCCTCCTTCAACTCTCCGAAGTAAAGTATGACTCAGAACAGGAAGAGAAACCGCCTCAGGAAATTCTGGACCTCCTTGAGCACAGCGAGGGACTTCTGCAATCGAACATGGAAGACATTGAAACAGTCAATGATAGATCTTCACACAACCCCCAACTAGTCAAGATCAGCACAAGCATGGGCCCACTGCAGAGAGCAGACATGATCAGCTTCCTAAAGAGCTACAGGGACATCTTCACCTGGTCATATGCAGACATGCCCAACCTAGACCCGGCATTGGTGGTACACAGACTGCCCATAAACCCCGATGTCAAACCAGTAAAGCAGAAACTGAGGCGGATGAGGCCCGAATGGTCACAGAAGGTCAAGGAAAAAGTTGAAAAGCATATTAGCGCAGGCTTCCTGGCTGTTACAACATATCCTGAGTGGTTAGCCAACATTATCCCGGTGCCCAAGAAGGATGGCAAGGTCCGAATGTGTATTGACTACCGAAATCTGAACAGGGCAAGCCCCAAGGACAATTTCTCTCTCCCCGTACATCGACATTCTGGTCAACAATACTGCAGGGCACGAGACACTCTCATTCATAGATAGTTTCTCCAGATACAACCAAATCTGGTTGCCAGAAGAAGACATGGAGAAAACCTCCTTCATAACACCTTGGGGCACATTCTACTACAAGGTAATGACGACACTATTCCATAACATGATCCACAAGTTAACTAAAATCTATGTGGACGACATGATCGTCGAATATCTAACTACCAGGCAGTTCCCTGAAGACTTGAGGAGACTCTACGACAGACTCCGAGAGTTCGGCCTGAGACTGAATCCAACCAAGTGTGTCTTTGGAGCCTCATTAGGAAAGCTCCTTAGGCTTCATAGTCAGCAAGAGAGGCATCAAAATCGATCCAGCCAAAGCCAAGGCCATCATCGAAATGCCAACTCCCCATACTGAAAAGGAAATCCGAGGATTCCTGAGTAGAATTCATTACATCAGCAGATTCATTTCTCAGCTCACTCCGATATATGAGCAAATCTTCAAGCTTCTCTAGAAGAACACACCGATAGTCTGGACAGCAGAATGCTAAGAAGCCTTTGACAGAATAAAGCAGTATCTTCTGAATCCTCCAGTACTTGTGCCTTTTACACCAGGACGGCCACTGTTATTCTATATCTCTGTACAAGAGACCTCTATAGGGTGCATCCTAGCATAACATGACAAGACAGGTAGAACAGAGCAAACCATCTACTACATCAGTAAGCGCCAGCTAGAGTATGAAGAGCGGTACAACCCTCTTGAGAAGACATGTCTGGCACTGGTCTGGCCTACTCAGCATCTTCGGCACTATCTGCTTTCCTACTCGGTAATCCTGATCTCCCGGATGGATCCACTCAAGTATCTATTAAAAAAGCCAGCCACCACCAGAAGAATTGCCCAATGGCTCATGATGTTGTTTGAATTCGACATCTCATACATGACTCAGAAGTCAATCAAAGGGCAGGTGATAGGAGATCACTTGACCCTCAGTCCAGCACAAGACTGTGTTGCAGTACATGATCAGTTTTCATAGGAAACCATCCTATATGTAGAAGCAGATGAGCAAGAGTACTCTGGTTGGGAGTTCTACTTTGACAGAGCTGCTAACAGTCACGGCCATGGGGCAGGAGCAGTCCTGATCTCATCGAAGAGAGCACACCTCCCAATCTCGGTCAAGCTGAAGTTCAAATGCTCCAACAATGAAACAGAGTACGAGGCATGTATAGCCAAACTAAAAAAAGCCCTGAATATCGGGATCGAGGAGGTTGACGTCTATGGCAACTCATCCTTGGTAATCTGTTAGGTGAATGAATCTTGAGCTATCTGAGAAGCAAGGCTAGTCCCGTACTTGGCCTACCTCAATCTGCTAATCACTCAGTTCAGATGAATCAGCTTCAGCCATAGGTCCAGGAACTAAAATAGATTCGCTGACGCACTGGGCACTCTCGCTTCTATGGTACAGATCACTACAGCCATCATGCTTTGGCCAATTGAAATTCAGCAATAGGATCAACCTGCGTACTGCCTTCAGATCGAGGAAGTATCAGACAACAAGCCTTGGTATGCAGACATCAAGCAGCATCTCGAAGATGGGACCTTCCTGCTCGATGGTACCAAAACAGACAGTTGGGCAATCAGAAGGCTGGCTATTCAGTTTGTCCTATCAGGGGGCATCTTATACAAAAGGTCACCAAACCTACTCTGCCTCAGATGCCATGATATCAGTGAAGCAGCACAGGTAGTCAAAGAAGCTCACGGAGGAACTTACGGCCCACACATGAATGGGTTGATGCTCTCTAAGAAGATACTCAGACTGGGCTACTACTGGTCCACTATAGATCTGACTATTGCAAGCACGTGCGGAAGTGCCACCAGTGCCAAATCTATGCCAACAGGGTAAATGCACCGCTAACAAGCTACACAATCTCACTGCTCCTTGGCCATTCTCTGTCTGGGGCATCGACGTCATCGGTCCCAAAGCTCCGAAAGCATCTGATGGACATCGATTCATCCTAGTTGTAATCGATTATTTCATGAAATGGGTTGAGGGAGCCTCTTATTCCAATGTCACAACCTCAGTGGTTCAGGGTTTTCTAAAAAGGGATATGATCTACCGATATGGGTCCCGTATGAGATTGTAACGGACAACACTCTCAACTTTTGCAACAAGGGGATGACTGACTTCTGCCAGAAGTTCAAGATTCAACATCATGAGTATAAGCCATAGACTAATGGTGTAGTTGAAGCCGCTAACAAGAATCTAAAAAAAATCATAGAGAAGATGGCAACCAAGTACTCTGCCTGACATGAGATGCTACCATATGCACTCATGGCCTATAGAACGTCCATTCGAATCTTAACTGGGGCAACACCATTCTCTTTGGCCTATGGTATGGAAGCAGTCCTCCCCATCGAAGTACAGATTCCATCACTCTGGGTGTTAATGGAAGTATAGCTCTCAGAAGTAGAATGGGCATAGACCCGGTAAGAACAACTGAATCTGATTGAAGAGCGGCGACTGAAAGCCATCAACCACTCTCAAGCCTATCAGAGGGCGCATGGCTAGGGCATTCAACAAGAAATTCAAGCCGAGAAGCATCGAGATCGGTGACCTGGTTCTCTAGAAAATGTTGTCAAACTGCCCTAACCCAAGGGGTAAGTTCACTCCTAATTACGAAGGCCCATACATCGTCTAAGACAAATTCTTAAGTGGTGCCCTTCGACTCGAACGTATAGATGACGAAGACCTCCCAAAGCCCGTTAACATGGATAAAGTCAAATGATACTATGCTTAGGGTCTAGATCTGATAGGCGCGTTACACTTGTAGTTTCTCCGAAAAATGGCAGGAGACCATCCTTGGCACACTCTTTATCCCTCTTTCATATAACCTGTTTACAAATCAATCCGCTAGTTAGCCCCTTGAGCCTAACAGCCCTTCTTTCATTACACCTTTTTAGGGACACCGTCCCTCGCCCTCTGCGGCATTTGCCTGAACTACGTCATGACCTGATCGTGCAAAGGGTACGTAGGTAACCTAAAAAAATTAGGTGCGGTCACACCCACACAAAAGGGAATCACACCTCCCTCAGCTTTCCCCGCGGAGTCAACTTTTCCCCAGAGGAGCCACACGCCTCCCCGACTTCCCCACACAAAGCCAAATCATCCCCAGTGGAACTAAGGCCTCTCTAAAAAACCTCTTCCCACATAGTCCAGTAGAGGAAAAATCCTCTCAAAATCCCTAGACGAGTTGGCTCCCAAGGGTACAAAATTTTAATCAAAGGAAAACCCAAAATAGAAGTCGAAACATTTCAAAAGCCAGAGGCTCCCCACAGAGGCAATCTCTCTGGACTCTTTCTCCAATAGAAAAATTTTTCAGGGAAAAACTCGGCTCTCTATCCTCAGCAAAGACAACCTCTCTCACCCTCCCCGGTAGAGATAACCTCTCTCAAATTCCCCAACAAATCCAAAAAAAAAAAACCACCGAAAAACCAAAGGTAGAGGTCTTTAACGGAAGAATTCCCCAGAGAGTGAAAATCAATTGTATCCAAAACCAAAACCTCCAAGGGAGTGTAAATCAACAACAACGGGAGAAATCTCAGGGTGTCCCAAACTTCAGTCCCCTAGCCTACATTTCATCCTACTCCAAGTCCTTCTAGATCCCTTACGAACTACGAGTGCAAGCGCAATATCACATCTGTATCCCCAGCAGAAATATCGTCTCCCAATCCCCAGAGGAGTGCCATTCATGGCAACGACGGGAGAAGACCCAGTGTTCCCCATCAAACGTAGATTCCCCAGTAATCGCGGGCATGAGTGAAAACTGGAAACGGCCTTATTGTGCAAAAATCACGCTATCCCTAGACCTAGTCTTGTGACTAGGTGTAAAAAATGGACAAAAATCAATCAACTTCACAGGCATGAGGAAAACTGACAGTCAGTCCAACCAGATAAGTCCCCTACAGCAGGCTCCAGCAAATGGCATGGAAGAATAGCTTCCCCGACACTAGTCTTCAACAGAGTTCAGATCCCCAGTAGTGATCTATAACAGTGTCATATCCCCTAGCAGGTCCCCCATAGTAATCTACAACGGTGTCACACTCCCCAGCAGATATCCTGAAGATGCTTCCCATTGCTCTCTACATACACTCTCCCCAACAGGAGTATAGAAGCATCCAATTTACCCCCAGCAAGCTTCTCTCCAGCCAAAGTCTAATCTCCAGCAGTGACAAGACAAACAGGTCTACCCATGAACATCCCCAACGGTGACATAACATTTTCTGGGTCATACTCCGCTCTCCAAGAGTAAAAGACAGATTATATGATCCCCAAGCCTTGACTAAGACAATTTCCTAGCAAAATTAAAAGCTAGTTGAACATTCTTGCTCTTAAAACCAAAAACCTTTTACAAAAGTCCAAATACCTTTTATAAAATGTTTTCAAAAGCTAGACCTTTCGGTATCCACACCAGGTCATACTAGCCTGCACTAAGCAGTCCCAGCAAGACAAGCAAAAGAAGCCAACAACCTACATCCCTGCAAGTCGCAATCAGTAGAGTCATGGTAAAGCATCCTCACCTTTATCCCCTGCATAACATCCTTGCATAACATTACACCCCGTGTGCCCAAACTCCTCAGCATCATTCTTAATCAAAACCCAGCGCCTCTTGGCCATTTCAAATCAATCTGACTAATGCCTCTTGGACATACCGCAAACTCTTTCGACACCCCAGCATGACTTCGACATCCGGTGTGCTCCTTGACAATCTTGCCATACTGCAGCATCACTTCCTGCATGTCACCTTTTCTACACCCCCGCGTGTGTTCGACATCCGGTGTGCTCCTTGGTAATCTCGTCATACCACAACATCACCTCCTATAAGTTACCCTTCAGACACCCCCGCATGTTCTTGACATCCAGTGTGCTCCTTGGCAATCTCGACATACCGCGGCATCACCTCCTGCATGTCACCCTTCCGACACCCTCGTGTGTCCTCGACATCCAGTGTGTTCCTTGGCAATTTTGCCATACCGCAGCATCACCTTCTGCATATCACCCTTCCGACACCCCGCATGTTCTCGACATCCGGTGTGCTCCTTGGCAATCTCGACATACCGCGGCGTCACCTCCTGTATGTCACCCTTCCGACACCCCCACGTGTCCTCTACATCCGGTGTGCTCCTTGGCAATCTCGCTACACCGCAACATTACCTCCTGCATGTCACATTTTCGACACCCCCACGTGTCTTTAACATCCAGTGTTCTCCTTGGCAATCTCGCCATACCATAGCATCACCTCCTGCATGTTCTCTTTTGACATCCTGTGTGTCCTCGATATCCCGTCTGTACCTCTACAGTGTACACCACCTGCATGTCACCCTTTCTAATAACCTGTGTGATCTCGACACCCTGTGTGTATTTTCAATCAACTTGATCAGATCCCTCCGGCTAGCACCTCTGGGCCATGCCCTCCTTGCATCCATCAATCTCCAGTGAGTAGACTGTACTACTCGGTCTCCTCCAGCTAGGGCTGTCAATGGACCGGATCATGATCCGGATCCGATCCGAATCCGATCCGATTAGCAGGACTTTGGACCCTATATGTGATCCGTCGGATCGGATCGGTGGAATCCGATTATAATCGGATCGGATCTGGATATACGGTGATCCGATCCGATTAAAATCCGATCCGATAATAATAATAATTTTTAATTATTTTAAATATATTATTTAGATTTTCTATGTATAAAATATTAATTTTAAAAAAAATTAACATTAATTAGTATTAATTAAGGTATTATTAGATTTTTTATTATTAAAATAGATTTTTTTAAAAAAAAATAACCTTACTCGGATCGGATCGGATCGGATCGGATTCGGATCGGACGATATATAATCGGATCGGATTCGGATTGGTTACTTCATGATCCGACGGATCTCGGATCGGATTCGGATCCGTCGGATTCTTAATCGGATCGGATTCGGATCTAGGCAGATCCGGTCCGAATCCGATCCGTTGACAGCCCTACCTCCAGCAGTAGCCATACCACTTCATTGTACCCACTATTTGCACTGCAAGCATGCATGATATCATACTGCATCTTCCAAGATCTAAGCTCAGAGTAAAAATGAGATGATTCCAGTCTTTGCCATTCAAGTTGCCAACCTTGGCACTCTCCAGCAAAGAGGGGTAGTTGTTAGCACCTAATTGTTACACCTCTATCTAAACCATTGTTAGGGTCTCTTAACCATGGTTAGCCGCTACCAAATCCCCTAAACCCTAGGTAAGCCTCCAGTTAGTCTTAGACCTCAACCCTAGTTTAACCCTAGTTAAACCCAGTACAAATCCCCGTCAAAACCCTAGTCTTAGGTGACCCTAACTGAAGCCCTAGCTTAGCCCTAGAGCCCTTAGGGATTAAACCCTAAAGTCCATGTCCCCTAGGGCCTGAACACTTAGCCTGTGCCCATAAGGCCCAAAAACACTAAGTCAAACCCCAAAAACCTGTCTGTGCATGGGGTAGGCCCATTTCGATCAAAATCCCTTATTGTCGACAGATGGTCTACCGCCAACTAGAAATATGCCTGTTTTCACAATGGCGGTAGATCATATGCCGCCACTATGTGATCTTAAGTTTGCAGCACTGCAGACGCCCTGCACACTCCACCATCGCCTCAAACTTCTCTTCAGCCTTCCTACTCGACCTCTGAGAGGTCCAACCACCTCTCAGGCCTTCTCCTTAATCCCTACTAGGTGCCAAGCCTTCCCTCTATAAAATCCCAATCCCTTCTGAAAAAATTCGGTGAACTTCAAATCCGATGTTTGAGCTGAGAATCTCGCAAGTTCAAGGGGATGGTTCGGTTTCCCTAAAAGTCTATCTACAATTTTAATAATTTTAACAATTAAGTTATTAACTTAAGGGATGATAAAATTTAGGTGCAGAAAATAAAAAACCAAGCAAACCACAACACAAGGATTTTTACGTGGAAACTCTTCCAGGAAAAACCACGGGACCTAGTCCAGCCATGAGAATCCACTAAGACAAAGTAACCAAGAACTTACAAGACTCGAACTTGACTCCTTCGAACTTGACACTACGATCCTTTAGTCCTTAGTCCTCCACACCTCAAAAAGTCATCACGTATTCACAAGTCCTGTGATCAACCGCAGCCGCTCGTACTTCTCTTTATGTCTCGAAAACAGTCCATAATCTTACGATCGATCTCTATCAATAACAGCTTCAGATTCCACCGACCAAATCACACTACCATGATCCATCTCGGATTGATCTCCTTCGGAAAGGCTCTGAAAAACTCCAGCCGAGGTGTTCTATTCAGAACGGGTTGATGATTTTATAAAAATCAACACCTAGATGGACTCCGTCAAAGGACAAGTCCAAACAAGCAAAATTGAAACTTTGGGCTTGAAAATTCTAGGTTGAATGCACTAACAAAGAGGAGGAGAACACTAAGTTTTCCAGAGTTTTTATGAACTCTAGAAGGAGTTAAAAACCCTCTCTATACTCTCCCTAAGTTGTACTCCACGGAGTAGAGGGTTCACCATATATAGGGGACACAAAACCAATGTATGGAAGTTGCTAAAATAGTTAAAAACCAAAGAGGTAGGGAAAAAACCGTATAGGAATAAATTCCCATATCAGGGTTGACCCTGGGGGATACTTGGGTTGACCCAAATGTGCACTTGGGTCGACCCAAGTATCATCCAGGGTCAACCCTCAATATTTGCACTTGCTGTCCATTTGCACCATACATAATTTTGGCTTTTCAGGGTCGACCCTCAATGCCCAGGGTCGACTCTGAGGTGAAAAATAAAATTAAAAATTAATTTTTGGCTCTTAGTCTCTTCATAAAAGTTGTAGCTCTTTTCGACACGGTCATTTTGGCATATTATGGAGCAAAATCTGAGCTACGGTTTGAGAGATATGACAAAAACAAGTAACCTTGGTTTTTTGAAAAATTTCAGAATCTTAAACTTATTTTGCACTATTTATCTCATCACCTAGGGTCCGTATGATTAGTGTAGGACACTTGCCACCTAAGGTATGATATTAGGATTATTCTAAGTTAGTTCTCACCTATGGTCACATGGTATTTAGGTCACTTACCATCCTATGAAGGAAATGATCATCCGAGTGGATCAACCGATTCTTCAACGCTCTTCAACTTCACTTATCGTCGATGCTTGACAGCAATGACACAAGATACACACCTAGAATCACTTGTTTTGACACCAGAATATGCCAACACAAAAAACATGGACTTTAAAATCTCCCCCTTTGGTAATTCCGTGACAAAACCAAACTGAAGTACATGACTTGACACAAATTCACCAAAACACATCAAAACGGTGAATTAGGACTTTACAATCTCCCCCTTTGGCAATTCCGTGGCAAAACCAAACTAAAGTACATGGCTTGACAAAAACTCACCCAAACACATCAAAATGGCGAATTAGGACATTACATGACTTCAACATTATTACATGACACCATTTGACAAATCATCTTAAATTTATACACTGAAGCTCTTGTCAAGTAAAATCTGTCTACTGCAACTCTGCACCTGCACAAGCTCATAAATAAAATACCCAGTGAAGCATGTATGGTATATGAAAGTAAATAAGCACAGCTAATACAAGGAATGTACTGAACTTAGGAAATAATACACAACATTTTCCCCCTTTTTGGCATAATTGCCAAAGGTAGGCAAGAAGCCAATATCCCTAAAAAAATCACCAATTTAGCACATGAGTAATATCAAGGCAACCACAGTACAACCAAGTAAATGCAGACAATGTGGGGACTAAAGATCGGGGACAAGATAGAAATATAAAGCACAAACTCCCCCTCAACAACTCAATCACACACTCCCCCTCAACAACTCAACTTGCTCTTCTCCGCCTAAGATCAAGGAGACCACCAAAAATAGGGCACCTATGCTAGAAAGGCCCATGCCAAACAAAAAGGAAACACAAAAATAAATATCATGTGCCACACAAATATGCATCAAAAGCATTCCAAGCAGTAGTAATTTAAAATTACAAATCCAATGAAGAACATGATAAGTTAGTCCGACTGAGAATACACATCTAACTAAATCTCACGGAATGCTAAAGCATAGCCAATTCACTTAGACACATTTAGTGAACAGTTCAAAAGTGAAGCATTGTATGTAGTGGTGGTCTGACAAGATACTAGATCAAGGTTTCTTTCCCTTTCCAAGGATATGACATTAACCACTAAGGGGGACTCCCAGAGATATATATCATAGAAGTCAAACCTAGTTAGATCCAGATATGTTGATTTTTTACACTTTGGTGGTCCTTGTTCCATTTTATCTGACCCAATATTCTTCTTTAATTTTTGGTCAAATACCTCCAAACATTGTAAGATTTATTTTGATGTTCCTTATCTGAACATATCTTTTTCATGTAATGATGGCTTTCACACTATCTAGGTAGGTAGTCCTAGCTATTGGCAGCAGGGGCTTTCACTCTAGTGACCCAGATAGATACCTACTGTCCACCTAGGTAGCCATTTCATATTGTTTGCATCCAATAGTGACTTTCACACTATCCCAGTAGGTAGCCCTTTTCATTACAACATTTTTTGCTCATGAAGGATATATAAAATGGGGATGACTAACAATATGATCATTCTAGATTTGTCATCCAAGGTCACACTATTGGGATAAGTCAAACACCTATAGATTGGAAAATAGACCTCTCAATAGAATCAGTTAAAGTGCATGTGAAATTTGTGAAGCATACACACATGAATAAGTCTCTAACTGTTCAAGATAAAACCGGTCTAATTTTCAGCCTAACCAAGAGACTATGAATGTGATATATCCTCAATCAGCAACAAACTCCTGTTCAACTCTGGACAAGTATAAAAATAAAGATCATACAAGGAATGCAGATCATGTAAGTCAAACAAGGGCAACATGACAAAAATCTTTTTGGATTTTATAGTTTTTTTAATGTTTTTGGATTTTTCAAAATAAAGAAAACAGAAAAACATACCAAAGCAATTAAACACTAGTAAAAAAAAAAATACTAGTATACACAAATAGCATAGCAGTAGGACAAGATAGAACACTAACATCACACCCTAGGCTATGACAGGCACGGGCTAAGTGAAGCCCTTCAGGTCTTCCTTTCTCACCCAAACGGTTTTAGAAGTTTGATTGACTCTTTGATCTCTAACCGTTTCAGTTGAGGTAGGTATAACCTTTTGCCTCTTCCTCCTATTCTTCCTTTTCCAAGATTGAGTCCCAGAATTATGGCGGGCATTATGGTTCTCCTAGTTACTTCCTTTATATTTAGCATAAGGAGTGTCATGACTATGCTACTGTCTAGAGTTATGAGCAATTTTCATCACATCTTCATACAAACTCCTAGACTTCTCCACTAGGACCTTAACTCTCCTTTGAAGACTCTCATGCAGATTATTTTGGTTCTCAAAACCATGATTGTGCATTCTTCGAAGTTTAGCACATTGAGACTTAATATGACCCTTCACTGCACATTTATGACATGTAGGAATGAATTTCTGAGTTGAAGGGTCCTTCCTATTTTTAGGAGGGTGCCTTTTAGCACCAGGCTCAGTGTTTGGGATAGATAGAGTTCCCTTCACATCTCCGCACCTCTGATTTTGCTCAAGATCAGCCAACTTGATTTCAAGACTTGTCTTTTCATGAAGGCAAACATGCAAATCAGATTCAAGAAGCTAAGTCTTGGCAAGGGGGGAAGCCTTCTCTTCCTCAAGCTGTGACACAAGAGCCCTCAACCCTGAAGCCACTTGGTCTAACGTTTCTTTTTCCATTTCAATAGATTTAATCTTTTTAGACATGGGAAACTGAACCTTTTTCAGCTTTAGGCATTCCTGAACACTCATCATAGGCTATCTCAAGGTCTCCCTCAGAATCTGAGTCTTTCTGACTCTCATCATCCTCCTCACCATCACTACAGTGTTGGTTACTCACAGCATTTGAAGAAGATACCTCAATCCCAGATAAGGATGTAGTGAAAGCCACATAACCCCTAGTCTCCTCACAAGAAGAACTATCTGAATCCTCAGATTTAGATTCACTGTCATACTTTGCCTTGCACTTAAATCTTTTCTTATTAGAGCACTCAGCGGCAATATGGTCATAGCCTTGGCATTCATAGCATTGAACACCATGGGGTTTTTTGTCCACAATTTTAAGATGTCTCTTATTTTCAAAGCGCTTAGACTTGGGCTTTTCAAAAGATTTTTTCCCTTCGGATTAAATCTCTTATTAAGTTTCAAAAATTTTCTAAATTTCTTAGCAAATAAAGCCAACTCTTTTTCTTCATCCTTAGAGTCACTATCTGAACCATCTATGGATTCCTTGACCGAGTTCAAGGCAATGGATTTTGGTTTCTTAGATGAGTTTAGATTTAACTGATAGGTTTGGAAAGAACCAACCAACTCTTCAAGTTTGAGAGCATCAACATTTTTGCTCTCTTCGATGGTAGTAACCTTCGATCGAAACCTCTCAGGTAGAGATCTCAAAATTTTTCTAACAATTTGGACTCAGGAATTCTTTCCCCTAAATTGAAACTAGAATTAACAATGTCACTCAAATTAGCATAAAAACTGTCAAATGTTTCATTATCATCCATCATCAACTTTTCAAACTTAGAGGTAAGCATTTGAAGTTTGGAGATCTTGACAGTTGTAGTCCCTTCATGGGTACTTTGAAGAATGTCTCATGCCTCCTTCGACGTGTCACATTTAGAAATACGTCGAAATTCTTCGAGTGTCACAGCGGTGAATATTACATTTAGACCCTTACTATTCTATCTACAACTTTCAAGTTCTACATTGGTCCATTCAGAAGAAGGTTTAGGGATGGTCTGGTCATCTATGGCCTTTGTTGGATTGGTTCAACCTTATTCAATGGAGAACCATACTCTCTCATCTAATGATTTTAGAAATGCGTTCATTCGAGCTTTCCAATAGGCATAATTATTCCGATCAAATAATGGCGGACAAGAGATGGATCCTCCCTCTCTTTGGAGATTCATGTTCACCAAAAATATGAGACAAGATCACACTAAAGCTAGTGAACCTACTCTGATACCAATTGAAAAAAGTCGGTGAACCTCAAATCCGATGTTTGAGTTGAAAATCTCACAAGTTTAAGGGGATGGTTCGGTTTACCTAAAAGTCTATCTACCCTTTTGATGATTTTAACAATTAAGTTATTAACTTAAGGGATGATAAATTTAAGTGCGGAAAATAGAAAACCAAGTAAACCACAACACAAGGATTTTTACGTGGAAACCTTTCCGGGAAAAACCACGGGACCTAGTCCAGCCATGAGAATCTACTAAAACAAAGTAAACAAGAACTTACAAGACTCGAACTTGACTCCTTCGGACTTGACACCACGATCCTTTAGTTCTTAGTCCTCCACGCCTCGAAATTTCATCACGTACTCACAAGTCCCATGATCAACTGCAGCCACTCGTACTTCTCTTTTTGTCTTGAAAATAGTCCACGATCTTCCGATCGATCTCCGTCAATGACGGTTTCGGATTCCATCGACCAAATCACACTACCACAATCCGTCTCGGATCGATCTCCTTCTCAAAGGCTTTGGAACACTCCGGCCAAGGTATTCTATCCAAAACGGGTTGATGGTTTTATAAAAATCAACACCTATATGGACTCCTTCAAAGGACAAGTCCAAACAAGCAAAATTGAAACTTTGGGCTTGCAAACTCTAGGTTGAATGCACTAACAAAGAGGAAGAGAACACTAAGTTTTCTAGAGTTTTCATGAACTCTAGAAGGAGTTAAAAACCCTATCTACACTCTCCCTAAGTTGTACTCCACGAAGTAGAAGGGTTCACCATATATAGGGGACACAAAACCAATGTATGGAAGTTGCTAAAATAGTTAAAAACCAAAGAGGCAGGGAAAACACCGTATAGGAATAAATTCCCATATCAGGGTTGACCCTGGGGGATACTTGGGTCAACCCAAATGTGCACTGGGGTCGACCCAAGTATCATCCAGGGTCAACCCTCAATATTTGCACTTGCTGTCCATTTGCACCATACATAATTTTGGCTCTTCAGGGAACGCCCAGGGTCAACTCTGAGGTGAAAACTAAAATTAAAAATTCATTTTTGGCTCCCATTCCCTTCATAAAAGTTATAGCTCTTTTCGACGCGGTCATTTTGATATATTATGGAGCAAAATCTGAGCTATGGTTTGGGAGATATGACAAAAACAAGTAACCTTGGTTTTTTCAAAAATTTCAGAATTTTAAACTTATTTTGCACTATTTATCTCATCACCTAGGGTCCGTATGATTAGTCTAGGACACTTACCACCTAAGGTATGATATTAGGATTATTCTAAGCTAGTTCTCACCTATGGTCACATGGTATCTAGGTCACTTACCATCCTATGAAGGAAATGATCATCCGAGTGGATCAACCGATTCTTCAACGCTCTTCAACTTCACTTATCGTGGATGCTTAACAGCAATGACACAAGATACACACCTAAACACTTAGACTCACTTGTTTTGAGACCGGAATATGCCAACACAAAAAACATGGACTTTACACATTCAACTGTAAACTGGTCGGCAAAAATCCAAAATTCAGTAGTTGAAGCCCTGAGCATTTCTCAGGCCACACAACCCCTCCAAGCTGCTAAGAAGCTTCATCCAAGAGCTCCCAGCTCTCCCCTGGTAGAATTCCTGCAGCACTATCAGTGTGCACCACTAGTGCACAGACCACTCCTCTATGGTAGAAACAGAGCTTAGGGTAGGGGCATTCCCTACCCATCTTTTTGTTGTTTTAGCATTCATGTGAGCCCCTGGTAATATCCACGGGAGTTATTTTGTGCTTCATTGTGTATCACTGTCTCAAACCCAACACAAGGTGTTCACCCACCTTAATCATAGGTGTGATGAACCCCTACGGGTATAGCACCATCCCTAAGGCATTGCAAACTTTCACAGATCCTCTAGGGGTCCCTCAGATCATGAGGGAACCCCTGGTCATCACTGTGCATAGCCCCCATGGGCAAAAACAGGTTTTTCAGCAAAACCAGGAATTGCGGTAAACACAGTACCGCCATTCCTAGCACATATTATGATAGCTTGTTTTGGCCTACTTAGGTGGGCCCTGGTCTATGTCCAGGGCCCAAGTTGAACCCCTCTCATCTCCCTTGACCTCACCTGGTCCTTCCAGGAGCTTGGTTTGGCCTTAACCATGGTTAAATCCATAAAAATGTATCACTGTGCTTATTGGCGGTAGATCTTCTACCGCCAATCTTTTATTAGCCTATTTTGGTATTGGCGGTAGACTATCTACCGCCAATATGTGATTTCAGGCACAGTACCTTTGCACCTCTGTGGGGCCCACACCAGGCTTGAACTCCTCACTAGAGTCCCTTCTTCAATCCCAGGATTTCATAGCACCTGGGGTTAGCAGCCTAACCCTAGTTAATAGTGTGCAAAACCACAATTAAAATACATTTTTAATGTCGGTAATACCATTACCGACATTAATTTTATTTTAATTTTGGGCTTTTGCAGGGGCCCAAGCCTGGTAGGAGGTCACTTTAGGCCCTGCCTAGCCCTTTGGGCCCACCTTGGACTTAACCATACCCTTAACTATGGTTAAATACACTTCTGGTTAATATTTAACCACGGTTAAGCACCCCTTAACCCCACAAATCTTGGAAAATAATCCAAAAATGATTAAACATCAAATAGACCATAAAACTGACTTTGGCTCATCTCTAAACCTGATTAGCAATCCTAATCACGGTTAGTCCACCCTTAACCTCGATTAGCAACCCTAACCGTGGTTACTTTCGGTTTACGGCCTATCGGGCCAAAAAACCAAGTCTACCGAACGTATCTTCGGCTTACCGGGCCCCGCCTTAGCCTACCAGGCTAAATCTCATATCCCATTGACTGAGGTTAGTAATCCTAACCATGGTTAGTTTGGCATAACCCCGGTTAGCAATCCTAACCCTGGCCAAACTCCGCCCTAGTCTACCCGACTACCCTTAAGCCTACTGGGCTTGTACCTTGCACTTGACCCTCCCCGGTCAACCAAACCCTAGTCCATCGGACTAGTCCATGTTAGCCACCCTTGATGCACACACACACGCCCCTAGCCTCGGCACAGGTTCACGTGCTAGAACTATGCTCAGTCTGATCTCACCTTGTGAGTACGTAGGCAACCCAACCCGGGTTCGACCCTAATTAGCTTTTCCTTTCATGGATTACTATTAACTTAAACACTCCGACATTTTGAACAAGATTAACTTTAATTGGCTTATACCTGGGGAGTATGGAACCATTGTAAAATGGAAGCCTCGGGGTGCCTAAAACCTTCCCCGGACTTAAATGAATCCCTTACCCTAATCTCACTCGCTGACCAAGACTTTATCCATACCCGGGGGACTTATCCCTTCTGAATGAATAGCTGATGACTCTTAAACATAGCCTTTCACACCCGTGAGGGTATAGGTATGTATACACATTCCGTCCCAACCCTCGTTAGTGTCACGAAAATCCGCACTCATAGATAGAAAATGCCGAATGTTGGGATTGTGCCAAACTTCCTACGTAGACAAGATTTTGTCTAGGTACAGTATGAGTGGTTGTAAGACAAATCTCATTCCTTTAGACATGGTATTACTTTGTCTAAAAAGATGGCCCCTACATCAGCTGATGAGATCGAGTAGATGAAGAGGTGCCCTTATGCTTCGGCAGTTGGGAGTCTCATGTATGTCATGTTATGTACTAGACCAAATATCTGTCATGCAGTGGGAGTTGTTAGTCGGTTCCAAAGCAATCCAGGATTCGATCATTGAACTACTGTGAAGCACATCATGAAGTACCTTAAAAGGACAAGGGATTATGTGCTTCTTTTCAATTTGAGGATATATCATCTCATTGATGAGATCATTAAGAGGCAAGATTATTGTTACAAAGATTAGGTCTCAACTTAATGTTGCTGATCGGATGACTAAAGCTTTATCAGATAAAGTATTTGTAACACACTTACATAGTATGTGATTGAAATCTATGTCATGGTGACTTTTAGGGCAAGTGGGATTTTGTTTGACATGATGCCCAGAAAAGTCATTTAGATTGTAAGATTCTTATTCATTTGATTAACATAGACATCTTCTTTATTTATTGTGTATTCATTATGGGTAATTAACCATGATCATGAGATGATCTATACGATATGAGATATCGATAAAGGTTCATAGGATATATTGTAGGAAAGCTATGTGATGGGACTATCACAAGCAGATATAGCTTTCCAGTTCCTTATACCTTATATAGTCACAGCTATAGGTGAAGCTAGGCACTTCACTTATATGGCTGCCACAATGCTAAGATGTTCTCAATGGTTGAGATTTAGTTTTATCTCAAACTATTGTAGTGGAGACTACACATCAGTATATGGGTGCTTAAATGTACACTGACTGATTGCATGCAATGAGAGACCTCTTGCATAAACATACTATCAGATAGTTGGTCTCTCATTCACATTGAACAGTTTCAATGATCCTTAGTTCTGATGAGTTCATTTATAACTGAGCAGTAATCTGACTGTTTTCATTCCACCAAAGTACTCTCTACCTTAGGGAATATGATACAATGACAATTGGATATTCAAAAAGTTGTTTGAGTCATGATGAATTTCAAACAAGAAATTCATACTCATTAAATTGAGAGATTATCTAAGTTCCGGGTAAGACAGTTGATTAAGCTTAAATCCTGCAATGGTGATTTTGAAATCAAATAAGTTTGAAATATTTTTATTTAAAATATATTATCCTTATAAAAGGTTTTTATCAAAATGTTTTACATGAGAAAATGTTTCTCATGACTTAATCAGAAGTCTTGGAAACCCGGATGATGTGCAATGGGCTATGAGTTAGATAGTATAAATAATCTCGAAGGCCTATTAGGGATAATGTATTTGGAATGATCAATTGAATTAAAAAGTTCATGTTCTTATACTGGGATTCAATTGCAACATGGATATCACCCGTCACTTGCAATTCCGATGTAATTCCTCTTTAGGGTCAATGGGATAACATTGGGTAAGTCAGGGTTACAATGTCCCAGAGCAATCTATAGAGATGCTCATATAAGAAGTACAAGCTTAATAATAGATTAAATGTTAATCTATAAATTAAGTGGTTAAATGTTAATCATTAATAAAATAGATTAAAAATAAATCTATGGTTTAAATTAATTGCTAATTTAAATTAAAGGATAATATTTATAATTATTTAATTAACATTAAATAAGGGGAAATGGGTTTGACCCATATCGATAAAACCATAACAGTATGAACCTTATTAATGGGTCTGAGCCCATAGGATTAAATCCCAAGGGTGGGCGCTAGTTTCAAGAACCCTAATATGATTAGGAGTTTGTTAATTAATTAATTATTTTATTATAATCCTTACCTTAAGGGATTAGATTCCTTGCTTGGAAATCAAGTAACAAAGAGATAAAAGTTTGACTTTATCAAAAACTTGGAGACCAAGGCTTCTTCTCCCTCACGCCCCTCACTAGCTCATGCCCCCCTTTGGGATTTCTAATATGATTAGATTCCCTAATTATTAGGGAGTTTGTTGGGATTCCTAGAATCTAGGAATTAGTTACACCCCCTTTAATTATGGAATCCTTTTGAGAATAGGAATCCTAAATTAGAAGGTTTATAACAACTAATTAATTATGAATTAATTAGAAGTCCATTATTTAGTAACTCTTCAAAGGGTAAAATTCTAATTGGATTGGAATTGGGATTTGATCCTAATCTATATAACCCAATAACCCAAACCTTGAGCACCCATGGGACTCATTATTATTCAAATATTGTTTTTGATTAATTCTTCTCCAAGCAAACCATGTGGGGTGAGGGTGATATTATTATTCACCCAGAATTTTCGTGAGATCCAAGAGAGGATCAACATTTGATTCCTCAAACTTTTCATTGGCTAGGGGATAACGCTCCTCTTGGATTTTTGTGAGCTTCAAGGTGGGAGCCTAAGGGAGTTTTTGTGATCTAGGGTTTAGAACCCTAAGGATTTGTGGGAAATAAAAAGTCTACTCCATAATCATCCTTCATCTCTTTGTTTCTACAATACCAAGTAGAGATTCAAAAGCTTTGCGGGGATAGCGAAGAACAAGGATCGAGCTTCAAGTATTTCTTCGAGAAACTCTACAAAGAGTTCTGATAGTTCGAGTTGGTTTTTGCTTCACCGGTGAACATCATTCACCAAGGTAATTAACTAAACATGCAGATAGAATTATTTGTATTCTATGGTGTAAAGATCCTCAGGATCCAAGTTTTCCGCATAAATTTTATCTGGATTCCCTACATTAATGTCTCAAGTATGTAATCGGTTAGTGTTTTTAACTAAGTTTTAGAATGTAGCTTCGCTAGGAAACCAGAGTGTATGTGATACTATTATGTGTATATTTTGATTGTATATGGTATGCTTGTATAGGCAAGATATGCTCTCTAAATTGTTATGTTCAAAGAGCTTGATTTTTCGTTAGACTCACGCCTCGCTATTGTCCTCAGGATTTGGTCATGAGGCGTGGCACTCGAAGTAGAGGGTATCAGAGCCGGGGGAACGGAGGAGGTATTCCTATGGGAGATGAGTAGCTAGACTTGACTCAGATCCTTGGGGCTATGGCAGCGGCTATGAGTAGGCTTGCAGAAAGGGTTGATGCTCTTGCGGCGGTTGTACATGCACCTACACCACCTCCTGTACATCCCACAGCAAGACTTGAAGCGTTTTGGAGACTGAGGCCTCCTACTTTCTATGGGACTACTAACCCCATGGTCACAAAGGCTTGGGTTATGCAGTTGGAAAAGACTTTCCGAGTTCTTCATTGCACGAACGAGCAGAGAGTCGACTGGGCTTCCTTCGTGATGGAAGGTGAAGCCGAGCATTGGTGGAGGTTTGCATTGAGGCAAAGGGATGCCACCATGGTAGGGACACCATGGACATGGGAAGAATTCCTTGATGCTTTTTACGAGCAGTATTTCCCCAAGTTCGTGAGGGAGCAGAAGGAGAGGGAGTTCATGTTCTTAGAACAGGGAGAGATGAGCATGGTCAAGTACGAGGCCAAGTTCATCGGACTCGCGAGGTTTGCTCAACATCTAGTTGCATCCGAGGGTATGCGAGTCAAAAATTTTGAAGGTGGCTTAAGACCTTTCATTCGAGAGCAAGTTGCTATACTGCAGGTGGAAACCTGGAAGGAAATTGTGGGAAAGGCGAAGATTGCTGAGATATATTTTGAGTCTCTCCTGAGGAGTGATAGTGGCCTAGTGAGGGGCATGGTTCGAGGCCAGTCCAGTGGGCCAGTGCCACCAGAGAGAAAGGTCAGACCTACCCCGTACCAGATTGCTATGTCTGCACCGGTTCAGATGCCTCCATTTGGACCATAGGTTCCTCATCCTACCACTTCACAAACCATGCGATATGGGTCTTCTGGATTGACTACCTCTGAGACATGTAGCCACTGTGGGAGAAATCACAAGGGGGATTGCCGTACACTCACAAGTGTGTGTTTTCACTACGGTGACTAGTGACATCAGGTCAGAGATTGTCCACGCTGCCAGTTGCCATTGCCGTCACAAGGGAATAGGCCTCTGGCCCAACAGGCCACACAGCAAGGGTCTTCCCAGGCTTCCAAGCCCCCAGGTAGACCAGTGCTTCAGTAGACATATCCTTAGGCCTCTAGTCCCCTGCAGCCTACACAACCGCCTCGAAAGGTGAATCAAGGTAGAGTCTTTGCCTTAACCGAGCAAGGCGCACATGCATCTGAGGATGTTGTGCAAGGTACGCTCACGTCGAGTTCTTTATGTTGTTGATTTTCAATGGTTGTGATACATGTTGCTATGAGTGTAAGAACATGCTACTTATATATTCTATGGGTGTTGTTATGTCTTGCTTGACTTAGCTGGGGACAGCAAAGTGTGGGAAAATATCCCCGCATGTAGTATAGTCTGAATTTCAAGGATGAAATTCTTATAAGGGGGGAGGATGTAGAACCCTGAAACCGAATTCACTGTACTATGAATAGTGTTAGTAAATAGTGCCCTTATATGGTGGGTGTAAAAGCCTAAAGCCTTCCATTGTGTTCTTGATATTATGGTGAGTCAAGTGAGGGTTTAGGTACATGTTTTGAGTCTCAAAAAGAGAGTATAAAGATACTCTAAGTGGGTAAAAGCAAGGGTATAAAATACCCTAAGTGTTTAATGGGTTGTAAGTGAATAGTGCTAGTGCGCAAGGCATAAAGAGGTCGGGGCCTCTCATGCATATTGATGTGAATTCAATGATCACATAGGTGGGTTAAAAACCTATGGGGAATGAGTCATGAGGTGTGAGTAGGGTGTTGGACTCAAGGGAAAAGAGTGTGAAAGCACTCGAAATGTTCTAAGTGTTAAAGAGGTATCTCTTGGCATTGCCCTCAACTTTAAGAAGCTCTAGTTTAATCACCGTTGCTTGGAATCAAGTGATTCTTGAATTTCTGGAAAGGTATTAGAACCCTCTTTGAGGTTCATGTTCATCATTTTTCCTGATTTGGAATCGGGGTCGAGCCAAAAGTCCAATTTTCGAAATCGGATCTATTAAAAATATGGTTTGCTGAAACTCATTTCCCGACCAGTCAGCTTTAGAGCCCATTTACATAATTAAAAAATCAAATTTTTGATTTTTCCATCAGACAAAAAATTGTTCTCTTTTGAATGACGAGTCCAATGCAAGTTGAATCGTCAAAATCTGATAAGGAAGTCAAAAGTTATAGCCAAAATAACGAAGTGCATTTTTGCAGAAAAACCCGCTCGAGCGAGCTCCAAGCCTGCTCGAGCTAACATGACTGAAACATCATTTTTGAGTCCAAGGAGCAGCCCGCTCGAGCGAGACCCAAGCCCGCTCGAGCGAGATCGCACATACATGTTTTTTTTGGGGTTTTTCACTAACCTAGCACTATATATACCCAATTTTCAGGGATCCAAGGGTTCTAGCACTTAGACAGGAACATTTTGAGAGAAAATGGAGGAACCCTAGTTTTCCAAAAGGGACTTTTCTTGTAAGATCAAGGAGAAGCCCAAATCCTTGCCTTCAAATCTTCCTCAAGCTTAGATCTCATCCTCACGTGCCATCGAAGCTTGGACCTTCTTCCTCAAAGCTTAGAGCATCATCCTCAAGCTTGGGTTTGGCTTCTTCAAACGTCTCAACCCTTCTCAAGTGTTTGATCAAAGAGATTTGATGTAGCACCCCGGAAATTTGGTTCACTGTTCAAGTGAATAGTGTTAGTGAATAGTGTCGAGGGCACTAGTATTGGAAGGGCCAAAGGCCTTTATTATAAGTTGGGGTTGGTTAACGAGTTAAGTGAGGGTTTTAGGTACGGGTGTTGAACCTCAAAAAGAGAGTATAAATATACTCTCCGTGTGAAGAAGCAAGGGTATATAAAATATCCTAAGTGCTAAATGATTGGAAGTGAATAGTTCTGTGAACAGTGCTTTTGGGCCAACGTTCCCTATGTGTTTGTATCTGATGTGAGGATCTTATTATAGATTTTATGGTGTGCGAGGGTACTAAGGAATACCCCTTGATGTTTAAGGGTGTTAAAAAAAGAATGTGAAACACTCTAGGTGATCAAAGTATGATCAAATTGAAAAGAAGAAAAAGGTCTCTGCATACCCTTCACTTTAAGGAGGCATAGTTTTGTCACCGCTTATCATAATTGAGTCATTCTTGAATCTTTGGAAAGGTATTTAAGCCCTCTTTGAAGTTCATGTTGATCACTTTTCTGGATTTTGAGTCGGGGTTAAGTCAAATGTCCGGTTTCTGAAACTGGGTCTGCTGCAAATCTGGACTATTGAAGTCCATTTGCAGACCAGTTAGCTTTAGGGGTATTTTGGTCCATGAATAAAAAATAATTAGAATTTTTACAAAACACCAAAGTTGTTCCTCTTTGAATGAAAAATCCAACGCAAGTTGAATCGTCAAAATTCAATGAGCGAGTCAAAAGTTATGGCTAAAATACAAAAACATGAAAAACCTGGAAACTTTCTGTCCCAGGTACGATCATTCGTAAATAACCTACGAACGATTGTAGCGACGCTACGAACGATCGTAGAGTTGCTACAATCGATTATAAATCCTCAAAATTGTTGCAAACCCTCTGGCCAACCTACGATCGATCGTAGGAAGCCTACAAACGATCGTAGGCGCATGAATTACTTTTTTTAGAACATGATTTTTGGGGTTTTCACCCCTTGGCCTATAAATAGGAGATCAATTGGGGGTTTTTGGCTCACCCTAAACCTAGAGAGACTAAGAGAAGATTGAGAGAGGAAGAGGAAGGAGATTGGAGATTTCTTCAAGGGAGTTTGGGTTGGAGGAAGAAGAACCCAAGATCAAGCTTCGATCATCCTCACTCAAGCAAGAGTTCCTCCATTCTTCAAGTTGTGGATCCTTCCCCACTTCAAGCTTGGAGCATTTGTTCAAAGTCGATCTTCTACACCAAGTGGGGTTCCCAAATCAAGGGATTTCTTCAAGATCAATCTTTGATCTTTAAGGTTAGTACACCCTACTAATTAACATAGTAATAACCTAGTTCCTCTTTCAAAAATGATGTTCTTGAGTTTGGTTACCATTTTCTTAGAAATACAACTACTATCCCTAATGGAACAAGATAAAAAGAATTGATATGAATGCGTGAGAGAAAATATGAAATAAAAAATATAAGAATATTGCATACCACTTGTTTGATAAAATGCAAGTTTTTCAAAAGGCTTTTCTGTAGAGCCAAGTCAGCTAGAACCGGAGTTAGCCATTTCGACTCCTCTCGGCAAAACAGTATTGGTAGACAAAGTGTATAGAAATAGTGTGGTCCAAGTTGGAAGCCACGAGTTGGCGGTTGATCTCATCGTCCTTGGATTCCAAGACTTTGATGTTATATTGGGAATGGATTGGTTAGCAGCACATCATGGGCATGTAGCTTGCTTTGAGAAGATGGTACTCTTCAAGCCAGTAGAAGGAAAACCATTTCACTTTCGAGGGTTGAGAAGTAGAGACATTGCCCGCTTTGCGGCATTGAGCTTAGCTAACCCTGAAGCAAAGGACTCATCGACTATTCCGGTTGTGAGTGAATTCCTGGATGTATTTCCAGAGTAGTTGCCGGGATTACCTCCAGATAGGGAGATTGAGTTTGTGATCGAGCTTGCACCAGGCACAGCTCCTGTTTTCAGAGCTCCATATAGAATGGCCCCTATTGAACTCAAGGAGTTAAAGACTCAGTTGGAGGAATTGCAAGGCCTCGGCTTCATTCGACCAAGTGTTTCACCGTGGGGTGCCCCGGTGTTGTTTGTTAAGAAGAAAGATGGCTCGATGCGGATGTGTGTCGATTACCGACAACTGAACAAAGTCACTATAAAGAATAGGTATCCCTTGCCTAGGATTGATGACTTGTTCGATCAGTTGAAGGGAGTGAGATTTTTCTCAAAGATAGATCTTCGATCGGGCTATCACCAGTTGAAGATTAAGGCGGAAGATATTCCCAAAACGGCTTTCCGAACTCGATACGGACACTACAAGTTCTTGGTAATGCCTTTTGGTCTCACAAACGCGCCGGCAGCTTTTATGGATTTAATAAACCGGGTGTTCTGGCCATATCTAGATCGATGCGTAATAGTGTTTGTCGACGATATCTTGGTGTATTCCCAGACACGGGAAGATCACATACGAGACCTTCACCTTGCTTTGGAAATGCTGAGAGAGCACAAGCTATACACTAAACTCAGTAAGTATGAGTTTTGGTTGGAAGAGGTGGCATTCCTAGGCCACGTTGTTTCTGTGGAAGGCATCCCGGTTGATCCAAAGAAGATAGATGCAGTCATGAGTTGGGCGAGGCCCAAGAGTGTCACAGAGATACATAGTTTCCTTGGATTGGCAAGCTACTACAGGAGATTGTAGAGGGTTTCTCTAGCCTTGCGGCACCACTCACTTACCTGACAAGGAAGAACGCCAAGTTTGTATGGAGTGATAAGTGCGAGATCAGTTTCACGGAACTGAAGAAGAGGCTTACTACAGCCCCTGTCCTTACTGTGCCATCTGGACCTTATGGGTATGAGGTGTATAGTGATGCCTCACACGTTGGACTTGGGTGTGTACTCATGCAGCACAAGAAAGTCATTGCCTATGCATCGGGGCAATTGAAGGAGCATGAGAAGAATTACCCCACACACGACTTAGAGCTTGCCGCAGTCGTGTTTGCACTCAAGATCTGGCGACATTACTTATACGGGGTGGAGTTCTATGTGTATACGGACCACAAAAGCCTCAAGTACCTCTTTTCCCAAAAGGAATTGAATCTAAGGCAACGGCGTTGGATGCAATTTTTGAAAGACTATGATTGTACCATTCAATACCACCCGGGTAAAGCAAATGTAGTGGCTGATGCTTTGAGTAGAAAACCTCAGGGGATGTTAGCACACATGTTGGTTCAAGAATGGAAGCTACTTGAAGACTTGGCAAATCTGGACATTAGTGTGAATGACTCTGTTCATAGTCCTATCTTGGCAAATGTCACGGTTCGGCCATACATTATAGATTTGATCCAAGAATACCAAGCCACGGATGCTGAATTGTTGGCTTATCGGAACAAGGAAGTTGCTAATGGTAGTGAGGACTTCTCTCTCACTAGCCGAGGTGCTATCACATTCAAGGGAAGGCTGTGTGTCCCAGCCAATGCAGATCTTCGGATGGAGATTATGGATGAAGCCCATCGGGCAAGGTACACTGTGCATCCAGGGGGTACGAAGATGTACCGGAACCTCAAGATTCACTTTTGGTGGCGGAATATGAAGAGGGACGTTGCAGAATATGTGCCACGGTGCTTAGTGTGCCAACAGGTGAAAGCAGAACACATGCGACCCGCCGGTCTATTACAGTCCCTTCCGATTCCCGAGTGGAAATGGGAGAACATATCCATGGATTTCATAGTTGGCTTGCCAAAGACGGCAAGGGGCTCAAATGCAATATGGGTAGTAGTGGATCGTTTGACGAAGTCCGCTCACTTCTTACCTTACCGAACTACTTTCAACTCTAGTCAGTTAGCCGCTTTGTACATCAAGGAAGTGGTGAGGTTGCACGGAGTGCCCGTTAGTATTGTGTTAGATCGGGATCCAAGATTCACATCACGATTCTGGAAAAGCTTCCAGGAAGCTATGGGTTCCCGACTTGATTTCAGCACCGCTTTTCATCCGCAAACGGATGGGCAAACCGAGAGAGTGAACCAAGTCATTGAAGACATGCTTCGGGCTTGTATGTTGGATTTCAGAGGCAGTTGGGAAGAGCACTTGCCTTTGGTTGAATTCGCCTATAATAACAGCTATCAGGCGAGTATCCAAATGGCACCATTTGAGGCCTTGTATGGGCGAAGCTGTAGGTCTCCTCTCTATTGGGATGAGGTAGGAGAGAGGAAAGTACTTGGTCCGGAGTTGATTGAACAAACTGCAAACACAGTTAAGATCATTCGGAATCGATTGAAAGCCGCTCACGATCGCCAGAAAAGTTATGCGGACACGCGCCGTAGGGACTTGGAATTTCAAGTAGGGGATCAAGTTTTTTGTGAAGTGTCTCCTAGCAAAGGGATCATGAGATTTGGAAAGCGAGGCAAGCTCAGTCCTCGGTATGTTGGGCCTTTTGAGATTATCACACGAGTTGGTGAAGTTGCTTACAGGGTAGCTCTCCCACCTCACATGGCCGCAGTTCACAACGTCTTCCATGTGTCTATGCTTCGGAAGTACATTGCGGATCCTTCGCATGTCATAGACTTGGAACCGTTGGAGATTCGAGAGGACCTCACCTTGATTGAAAAGCCAGTTCAGATTTTGGATCGAAGAGATCAGGTGCTTCGCAACAAGACAATCCCCGGATTCCCGCCTAATCTGGACAGTACTTACTAATTTGGACATAACTTTTGACTCAAAATTCGGATTAAGGCAAGGTTTGATGTTTTGGAAAGAAGACTTAAAGGGGAACAAAATTTTATTTCACAAAGATCCCCTAATTCGGACGTTTAAGAGGCCAAAACATGTCATCAAGAGGAGGGAAGTGTAATTTTGGTTGGAATTTTGGAATTAGAAGTTTCTCTTTTGTTTTTTCTTTCCCTTCTCTTCTTCCCTTTAGTCTATATAAACCTAAAGTGAGAGACTTTTGGGGCTCTCTGATCCTCTCAGATCTTTTCTCATTCTCTTTTCTCTCTTCTTCTTTTAGCTTTTTTTTGGAGTTATTTTATTGTAGTGTTTGGAAAACCATTAAGGAGGATGACAACTCCAAACATGGTTGGCTAAACACCCTTCTAAGGTTAGGGATTTGAAACCTTTTTCCAATTTATGTGGACGATGTGGATGGTTTGATTATGTATTTTAATTGAATAATTTTCTTAGTTTGGTTAATTGTTCCTCTCTATATGTTCTTTGATTTCATATGATCGAATGATATATGGAATGCTTGGATCCCCAGTGAGTTGGATACAAAGTGATTTTTTATTTCTCTAATTATTCAATTGAATTTAATGGTCAGTGGTTTTATCGTATAATTTTCCATCTAGATTAAATTATTATTTAATTCTAGATGTGTTTTCATCCAAATCTAAGCATAAGGAGGGGTAGGTGGATTTTCCTGAAACCTTAGACCTCTTTTTCATTGCTTTACAGTAACAGTGATTTTTGCTCCATTCTCATTGAGTGGAAAACTGATTTTAAATCTCTTTTTTCTCTAGATTTCGTTTCCTTAATTCTTGTTGCACAATAGTCAATCCCTGTGGATTCGACCCTGTGCTCACCAGATACATCAACTGTGTCACTTGTGCCCCTTTGGTTCTTGTGCAATGGCAACACCATGCTCGGGAAGAAGCTACATGGGAGCGTGAAGCTGAAGTCAAAGCAAAGTACCCAGAATTAATTGAATGAGTTTTTGTATAAGTTTGTATATGACTTGTAATTTTCTGTTTGGTTTGTAATGCAAGTAGCGTCTAAATTTCGAGGACGAAATTTTTGTAAGGGGGGGAGGATGTAGAGCCCCGGACCTTTTCACATTTAATGCATGACACTTTCGTTGTCATTTTGCCTTTAAAGAGGTATAATTAATAAATAAGGAAGAAATTAGAAATTTTGAAACGTCAGAAATGTTCCTTTTCGAAGTACGAACCCAACGCAAGTTGAATCGTCAAAATCGGACGAACGAGTCAAAAGATATGGCCAAAACAGTCTGGACCTGCAGGCAATCGTAGCTCGGTTATGCACTAAGGACGTAGCTCTGATAACGTGCTCTGACAACGTGCTCTGATAAGGCATAGACAACGCATAGACAACGTATACGTTGTGCATCCGTTGTGCAACAGACAACGGGTACGTTGTACAGCACAACGTGTACGTTGTACAGCTCACGACGGGCACGTTGTACATAAGACAACGGACAACGAGCTCAGCACAACGTGTTCAGCACTATTCACAGCATAACGTGTTCGGCACTCGTGTTTTTACAGAAATTTTAGTAAGGGTATTATGGTCTTTTGGTCGGTTCACTCTTACCTTAAGAGTTTAACCCGAGCCTTTAGGGCATCATTCGACACTTAGAGAGTTTGAGAGAATAGGAGAAAGGGGAGAAGGCGATTCCAACCTAGGGCTTGCCTTTGGAAGAGAAATCAAAGGGTTTTGAGACCCTAGATCACTTCAAGTCCGGCTTTCTCCAAGATCACGGCTCAAGCACTCGTGAGGAGCATCTCCTCAAGCTAGGGCAGCAACTCACGGTTGTTTTTGGAAAGGGATTTCTTCCTCACTTATCAAGGTCGGTACTTCTTACTACCCTCCTAGTTATAGTTCCTCTTTTCCTTTTTTTTCTTCTGATTTTCTTTCATTTACACATTTGTTATGAGATGGATGGTTGTGAATGGTGAATGGTGAATGGAGATGGAATGGGCGATTGGATGCCAATGGTTGTGTGGTGATGATTAAAAATGGGGAGGGCATTGTTCCAATAATGAACATACATGCATGATCTGAGTAAAACCCATCTAGAAAAGCATGTTGTAGGGTAAATGAATAATGAACACACCATGTTTGATGAAATGCCAAGGTGAATAAAGTGAGTTGTAAATTAGGAAATGCATGCCTAATAAATTATGGATATTGCTAGGGCCTATGATAGTGTGTTTTCTTGCTTTCCCTAAATGATATGAATATTACATTGCTCAATCATTGATGTTATATGTGTTGTGAAATTACCCAAATGTCATATTTAAATTTAAATGCAAGAATGTACACGGTTCCCACGAGCACGGCATGCATGACATGATTTATCGAGGTTTTCAAGAACATGGTTAGAGGTGGGACATCTCCTACGATATGTTTTACCTCGCTCTTGGCAAGGACAAGTCAATCATGCATTATCATAAGAAGGGTCTCCCTTCCCTCGCAAGTACATACATATCATAAGAAGGGTTTCCCTTCCCTCGCAAGTACATCTCATAAGGACATCTCACAAGTGAAAGGACATGACATGAGCATTTTAGGAAGAAGGGTCTCCCTTCCCTCAAAAGTAGATTACTTTTCCGAACAAGCAAGCATGATACATGACATGACAAGCATGGGCATTTAGGAAGAAGGGTCTCCCTTCCCTCACAAGTAGTTTACTTTTCCAAGCAAGCATGACATGGCATGACACACATGACGCGCATGATATGATAAGATAAGACAAACATGACAAGTTTTCAAGCACGGAAATGGTATTTTCAGTCAAGTCAAGTGCACGGTGTTTTCAAGGGTGTTATCGGCTTTTCTACGAAATATAAGCATGATTATAAATTGCTTTGCTTCCTTGTATGATATGAATTGTTTCCGTCTAACATATATGAATTGCTCCTGATTATGTATTGCCATTTTTATGCTATAATTGTTGGTTAGTATTTAGTACCCGCTGAGTATTCCATGTTCAGCTGTACTTCTTATGTCGGCAGGTTTTGAGGGAGCTGCTGCTCCATTTGATGTTTGTGCTCCTGGTCCATGGGTGGAAGAGGAGTACGTCGAGGAACCTTTGGAGGAACCTCCAGTAGAGGGTTACCATTAGGTGGTTGTAGATTCTGAGTGGGTTAGCTGTGGGTGAGATGAGAGATATACATTCATGTATTTTGGCGGGTCTGTCCGCACTTTCTTTTGGTTACTTTTTGTATAAACTTGGAATTGCGTATGTATATACATAGAGGTTTGGTAGACTTCCGCTGTGCTTTATGGTCATGTTTCCTCTATAATGTCCTCTATTGTATATGCTCTGTGGGTTTTGCAGGTTGATCGTCAAGTAAGTCATGATTAGTCGTCCAAAGTTCACTCTAACTCCTAGGGTGGGTCTTGGGTCGCGACATTATTTGTTCTTGCTTCTGCTCTCTGATTTTGTATACATGGATATAATGATGAACTATACCACGAATGTTATGTTATCGTTATTACTATTGTTAGCTAGTAGCTTGTACTCGCTAAGTATTCCATACTCAGCCGTACTTTTATGTCGGTAGGTATACTATACGAGATATGGACTCTGGTCCCTTGGATCGAGGTAGCTCAGGGAGAGTAGGAGGTTATTCGGATGGTTACCTAGATATTAGGAGTCTTGGCATGTGGCCAATGGTTGGGATGAATAAGAGAGAGACATGTATTTTGGGTTCTTATGTATGAGGATGTTTGTCCCACTTGAGTTGTGACTTAATTAAGTAGTTCATGTTCATGTTGTAAATTCTATTCAATTATTATAATAAATTGCACTTGGAATATAGTTAAGTCATCAAAGAAATTTTTAGTACACTATTTTGCATGCCTTGTATACTCTTTGCAGGTTTGATTTAAGGTTAAGTCACGTCGCTAAAGTATCCTAACTCCTAGGGGGTATTTTGGGGCGCGACATTTGATCTTCTAAGGTAGATACACTTTACTAGATTTTAATTCCATAAACCATTAGTGGGGAAATATAGATTTCTTGATAAGTATATATATATACGTATAAGCCTTGTATATGTGCAAATACACTCTCCTAGCCTTTAATTGCTTAAACCCCTTTTCTAAAGCATGATAAAATCCTATGAATTGTGATGTGAGTTAACTTGGGATGGTGCTAGGCCTTTAACCAATGAATAAAAGATGGTACAAAGTTAGATGTCTTATATGTTAGTATCCAAAGATGAAAAGCATGTTAAAAGACATAAGTTTTGGGAAAAACGAATGAGAAAGACCTTATTTTCATTGTAATTGGAATGGTGTGATTAAATTGTATATGTATTGGCTATATGACTAGAGTCAGTCTATGGGTATTCTCGTTTATACTCCCAAATATACTCCCTAATCTTAACAGTTTATAACCAACCACTAAGGGTCAAGATTTCATTTGACTTATTTTGTCTTTTCTATTGTCACATCACCAAGAATCCTAACCGTTTAATAATTGAGATAAACGGTTAGGATTTGGGAGTATATATGGGAGTACACTTTGGGAGTATCCCTAGACTAATTCATATGACTATATGTAAAGTGTTTTATTTATGTCTATCATGTTATTCACAATTGCTACACTGACATATATGCATATGCATGACCGAGCTTTTCTAAATTATGGGTATCCAAAAGAAGAAGTATAAGTGTATAAGTTGTAATACAAGAATAAGAAGAGGAAAGTACAAGAAGCAAAGGAAGTATATGGAAAGTATAACAGGCAAAAGAGGATACAAGAAGTATAAGAAGTATATGGAAAAAGCTGACAGGGAGATACGATAGCAGGCCGCCTGAAAGGGAAATGGATACTGGTCATCTACTCTGAAGGTAGCCAAAGGTGAGGATAATATTAGGCCACCCAGCTTATGCGGGTATAGGTACTAGTTGTCTGACTCCCGAGGTAGCGAAAGATGAATACCAAGGTATTTTAAATACCCATACATGAGAAGATAATAAAAGATGAGAACCAAGGTATTTTGCATACCTTTGCAAAGATAAAAGATGTTAAGAAGATGTTTTCCGATAGTGTTTTCCAAGATATATGCACATGATAATATTTTGTTTTCCGCGCGCTGATTATAGGAATGCATGTGAAATGATTAAAATGTGATATATGATGTATTATTGTTTATGACATTACTATCTAGTGGTTTTTAGATGCGGAGTATTCAATACTCAGCTGTACATATTTATGTCGGCAGGTCCCTTTGATATCTGTGGCGAGCGTCCTCAGGAGCCGTGGGTCGAGGAGGAGTACGTTGAGGAGAAGGAGACTTGGGGGAGTCTTCAGGAGCAAAGGGCCTTTGTTAGGTGGCCCCATCATGAGTGATGAGAGAGAGAGACTTGTATATAAATTTTGTTGAGTGAAGTTGTTCACTCTTTATTTTGGGTTTTGTTTATAAACTTAGATTACTCTATATTTTGGTTTGTTTATAACTTGGATTACGATATGTATAGAAAGAAAAAAAAATGTTCTGCTTCCGCTATCATATGTTTTATATGTTGTACAGAATCTATATGTGGTATAGGATGGTTTGGTAATGAGTTCACGACACCAAAGTATCCTAACTCCTAGGAGGTATTTTGGGTCGTGACATTTTCTCCCCCTTTTTGGCATGAATAGCTAAAGTCAACATCATGAGAATTAATGACGAAATAAGAGCATCATTGTAGTACAGGTCAAAATCAATGATCCATAATCACTAGAGGGGCATACACACATAGGTAATAGATATCTATTCAGTAAAATATAAATTAAAAACATATTACCATCTTATGAAGACATCCCATCAAAAATTTCTATAAAGTCATCACAATCATAGAAGGAGTACAAATCCAAAGTCTCAAAATATTACAAAACATAGTCTAGCAACACCATAACAACTGATAATAAGCCTAAGCTAAACAGAATCAATGACCACCACCAGGAACATTATAATCCTCACCGTAGCGACTCATAAAGTTACAAACATCATGGTGCATGGCATCCATCTAAGCATTGAGAGAGTCGAACCCCCTCAATGCTGGCCGAAAGAGTGAATCAAAATGGGACTAAACATGTGAATGCTGACTGTGAGGTGGACATCTCGGCCATCATAGTAGCATGGGCATCCAAAGTGATGGACTGATGTGGTGCATGGTGTGGCTTTTTTGGGGAAGGACTCACATCATATCGCCTAGAAAAGTCTAAAGCAGATGGTACATCCTCATCCTCTTGAGCTGGAGAAAGTTTGGTGGGCTACATGAGTAAGGCTACTACTGAGAGTTTTGGAAGTAATAGGACCAGTGAAATTCCTAAAGTCATCACTTGGAGCTACTCGAATTCCTTGAATCCCTAGGAGAATGGATATCAGGAACCCAAGTGGTAAACCCTCTTTGATTATAGATCAATCACATGATCCTTCATGAAGCTATAGAGGAGTCTTTTCGAAGGACAGTGGTATGACCTTTTGGGTGGATGTTGTAGCTTATAACTAGGTGGTCTAGCCTTGCGAGTATGGATAGATCCTTCTGAAGTATGTATGATCCTTCTCAAGGAGTATGAACACCACATAAATATGTAGCAACATCATCTAGGTCATTTGAATCCTAATCGTGT
Organism: Tetracentron sinense; assembly: GCA_015143295.1. Classification (NCBI taxonomy): domain Eukaryota; kingdom Viridiplantae; phylum Streptophyta; class Magnoliopsida; order Trochodendrales; family Trochodendraceae; genus Tetracentron; species Tetracentron sinense. The sequence goes on along the minus strand of CM026568.1, from coordinate 1,482,085 downwards.
CTATAATGATAGGAATAGTAGGCATCAGAGACTTGAAGAACACCAAGATAGGCTGCAATGATATCAAGGTTAATATCAACTGAACGACCAAGGACTCCAGATTTGAAGGACCACGAATCAATATCTATGGCATGAATGTTCAAGTAGAACTCCCAAACTAACTGTGTGGGTGCTTGTCCTAACAAACAAATTTCAAGTAGCGCATAGACACAAAGTTGATGAAATCACGCCTTAGTCATTACATAAACAATAAAAAAATCTGTAATTTAACCAGAATCCCAACCAAATCATAAGCAAGATGCACGTTCGTCGCATGTGAGTGTCCACTTTTAATGTGTGCAGAAAATTACGCATTAAAAAAAATTTCTAGTATTAATAGCTAATAAAATATCATGTGCAATAAACAATAATAGGCATCTACCATTCAATCCCCTCAAATTGTAGATATACCATTCAATCCACCCGAATTGTAAGTATGCAAAAAAATTGAATTGTAATATCTAACACGGAATCAGGTTAATAAAGCATGAAGAAATTAAAATTTCCAGTCTCAATAAACCTGGACACGGATAATCAATCAAATATTTAATCTGTGTAACATATATAAAGGAAGATATATAGCCAAAAATAAAGGATTGCAGAAATATCATTTAATCTCTCAAAATTTAAATGTCTCAAACAAATGAATATTTAATTGGTAAATTTAGATAACTAAAGTATTGTGTAGTAGATTCTGAATTAAAACCACGAAAATTAATAGAAACAACATCTATGACCCGTTTTCAAAATTAATATCCTGAAAGGTAAACAGTGAGATAAATAAACTTAGAGCAACCAATCTTCATTATCGGCATACTCCGTTTTCAAATCTTTTCCATCAAAAACTGATATATGTAACTTCCCAAGCATGCAAGTAGCAAAAAAAATGGTCATGGGTGAGAACATGCCCTTATAAGATCTAGCATCTCTATCCCAGGAAAGTTTTCAAGTTTACCAGGTTTTTAACCTATTTTCCATTCAAACAAATGTTATAAAGCTAATTAGATGGAAATGATTCATCATATGATAAAAATGTCAGAGAAATAAGAAAAACAGCAAGGCATGCCATGTACTTGTAGTGATAGTTGGTTAACCTCTTACATTGTTTATAACTGCCAATAAGGGAGAGATTTTGGAACTCGTTAAACCAAGTTAGTAACACCTTGTTTTGCCCATAGACCAGTCATCGCATACTCTCCCCCCATGGGGAAAATCCAAGTGGTAATATAGGAACTAAAGGTAAGATACTAAAAAGAGTTGAACAGGTTCAGTATCCTCAGTGATCTAAAGTCTAGACTCTAGATCAATATCCAGCATAATAACACAATAACTGAATAAAATTAAAGCACTTGACCATGCAAACAACAGCCATATCAACCATCACAAAAAGAAAAAAAAAAAACTAACAGTAGGGATTTCATCATCAGGACTTCTTCAATCTGGATTCACTTATTCATGTCAAGGCCTCGGTATTCCACGCTAATTGAAAATCAACAGTAATTAAATAAAACCAAAAAAAAAAACTTCACCCACGAAAACCAAGAATCAGAAGTGGACTTAGATTCACATCTCCCAGTAATTGCCAAGGTTAAAACAAAACAGACCCAATGAAAGGAATAAATCAACAGAGACTCATAAAAACTGCAACTTGGAATTAGTTTGCTGGTCTGGTTAACATTATTACAGTTAATAAACTGAAGTCTCCAATACCCATATTTCAAAACACAAATACATCACTTAGGTTGAAGCTTCTGGGTCCAACTCCTCATCTAAACACTTAAAATAACCAAACCCCCAAAATAAAATCAAACTCCCATAAATACAACCAGACACTAACAATTTATTGAACTCCCACACAAGAATGCAGAGAGAAGATAAAATATTAGATAGAGAGAGATAGAACTTTAAAATATTTATGAACAGAAAGAGACAATGTAGATAAATAAACTAAACTAATAACAAATAAACTAAACTAAACAAAAAAATTACAAAAACAATGGACATGGAGAGAAAATAAAGAAAAAAAGACATTGCAGGAGAGAAAAGGGGGTCTAGAGTTACATAATTCAATGGGCAGTAGCTAAATAAAAGAATCACAAAATAAGACATAGTTTAATATAAATTCCATGAATAATTAATTAATAATAATAAATTATTGAGACGGTCTTATAAATTCAGATCCAATAAATGACTCATAACAGCAAGAAACAAGGAAACGAAAAAAAGGAACCCTAGAAAAGAAATGGAGCAGATTCAAAAACAAAAAACATGAACCTATGACATGTATAAGTTCCTATTCTGATTAGAAACTCCGAATTTCTAAACGAAAACATAGTAAAAACAAAATCAGATAATTGGCAAGAACTCAAAGCTAAAAAAATCCATTAACAATCAAAAACACAATAACAAAATAAATAGCAGATAGTAAAAACAAAAGCATTAAACCACTAATCCTCATCAGGAAAAAAAAAATTTAACAGAGATAATATTAAAAAAAAAAAAAAATTTAAAAGAGAGAAAACAGATAGGAATGGAAATTACCGAGTGAGGATGATGTGGACAGATGAAACGCTTGGGTTGTTTATACTACACCGGAGAGCACATGGGAGCACAAGTAGGGGAGCACGAGCAGGGGCAGCGCAGGGGAGCCGGAGAAGGTGGCCGGAGCTGGGAGCCCTAAAGCGAAGAGGAAGGGAAAGGGAGAGAAAATATGGAGGGAAAGAGAAGTGGGAAAGGGTCGGGCCCTAAATTGCCAATACAGGGCCTTTCACGGCGCTTTTAAAAAGTGTCGTCAAAAGACCCTTAAGTGATGCCGTGGTTGGCGTGGCACGAGCCTCTATCCGACTTCCCACCATGTCTTCCACAGCACTTTTAAAAAAAGAACGCCGTTATAGAGTCCCCTAAAACGCTGCTACAGATCCCTCCCGCCGTGTAATCAGCGGCGTTTCTATAGAAACACCATGGTTGAATGCCTTTCGAGGCATTTTTTGTTAAACGCCGTTAAAATATTGCTGCTAAAGTCCTATATTTTTGTAGTGATTCCAAGTAAACAAAGTAAGAAAGAAGAAAGGAAAAGAAAGTATTGGAAGGATGCTAATGGAATCGATTCCAAGTAAGGTGGGCATTAATGATCTAAATCCAAGTAAAGTATATGAAGGATGCTATTGTGTTCCTTCCCTTGTAGGTTGGGCACTAGTAAAGTATGAAAGTATGCCCCTATAATAAACTATGTATAAAGTAATTGAAAGATGATACTTGTAAAGTAAAAGGCATCAAGAAAGCTAAGTGACTTATATGTTTGAAAAGTATGCACATTTGTATTTGAAAGTATGGTTTCTGCACTTGATGAAAGTATGCATGTGTTCAACTGTATATGAAAGCATGTTAAAGTTTATAACATTATTATTTAGTGGTTTGTATGTGCTGAGCTATTCAATGCTCAACCAAACTGTTATCTTCGGTATGTCCTATTGACATGTATGCTTCGGAACCATGGGTCAAGGAGGAGTACTTCGAGGAAGAGTCCGCTATGGATCATCCTCACGAGGAGAGGGCTCTAGATAGGTGGCCCTATCTAGCTTATTGTTGAGAGGAGTGAAGGGGTGATTGTATATACTTTTTGTTAAGTGGGAATGTCTACTTATTACTTTTGGTTTTGTTATGTACTTGGAATACGGTTATGTATAAAAGAAATTTTCAGCTTCCCCTCTGTATGTCTTGTGTGTTTTCGTAGGATGGTTTGATATGACAAGTCATGAGCCAAAGTCTCATAACTTCTAGGTGGGATTTTGGGCTGCGACATACAAACTTTCCGAGATTCCATGTCTTCCAATTTCTGAGTTAGACCGGCTATTTTTGCATTCACATCATCATTTTCCTTGAGAAGGTGCATACCTCCTTCTGAAATGGAGACGGGTTTGGAATGGGTTATTACTTGGCAAAATGATCAAAACAATCCCAAGCCTCATTAGAAGACTAATTTATAAACTCACCATTACACATCCTCTCTACAAATTTACACATATTGGAGGTCAAGCTATCATAAATAAAACTAATGACTTTTCATGTCTTATAGCCATGATGTGGGCAACTAAGCAAGAGCTCTTTAAACCTTTCCCAACATTAGAAAAAGCTTCATCCTCCTTTCGAGAAAAATTAATTATGTTGTTCCTTATGGTGTTGGTTTTGTGAATAGGGAATTTTTTTTTTAGAAATTCTCTAGTCATCTCTTGCCAGGTCCCTATGGTTCTAGGTCTCAAGGAGTGTAGTCATGACTTGGCTTTCTCCTTCAAGAAAAAGGAAACAATTTTAGCCTACATCTTCAGTTACATTATCGTAGTGCAAAGTAGCACATACTTCATCAAATTCTTTAAGATGTGAGTAGGGACTTTTGGAATCTGGGCCATGGAACTTAGGAAGCAATTGTACCACTCCCGGTTTTATTTCAAATGTACCTACATTAATGAAAAAAAGCACATAAGAAGGAGTGCTAGTTATTGTAGCTTGCAGGTAATCTTGTAGAGTTCTAATTGGCAAATCATCTTGACCTTCATCCCCCCATGATTACTTTTGTTATAACCCATATTTTTAGATAGATTGGAATCAAGATTTTCAGAAATTTTTCCAAACAAATTTTCAGACGAGTCTAGAGATTCTGTCCTTTGTAAGCGGTTTCTATGATCTTGTTGCCACAAAGTCATACAAACGAAGAGATCTAAGATTATAAGGAATCAAACCTAAATTAAATCCTAAAACATAAAGAGTGAGGGAAGATGGTACATAAAGAGTAGGATATCCACAAATTTAGACAAAGCGATGCCTTTTTCCACGCAAGTGAAATTTATTTTGTGCAAGGAATTTCCTTAAAAAATCAGAGTAATAAAAAATTAAAAAAATAATAATAATAAAAGAAAAATAATGAAATCCTTAACAATCCAATTTTTTTTTTTGAGTGGGGGATACAATTCCAAAAATACTACTTATCCAATTAAAAAAACTTAAATGAAGAAAAATGTTGAAGCTTTGTTCTTTTTTACCGTTACAATCCCCGACAACAACGCCAAAAACTTACTACAAATTTAATAATGTTCCTCAGAGAAGAATTTCTCAAAGTGTACCTTTTGGAACCCGTATGAATGCAAGTGAAGGGTGTGTAGCACAAAAATAAAACACTCGGGTCCAAGGTCGATCCAAGGATTGAATATTTATTTGGTAATAAAATAACTGAGAGGGGAAGGAAAGTAATCCTAAACTATGAAAATAATAGAAGATTTTCTGCACTTTCATATGGAGCAAATGTGAATAAAAAGATAAACACAAATAAAAAGGTGCTAAGGCACCGAGGATCCACATAACAATTCACAGATTTATTTTTTATCAAACTTCTCTCAATTAGAATTGAATGAAGATTCTATCTAACCAGAAAATATAACAATTAAACTCTTAAAAATTAAAATTGGATTAAATAATTGGTAGAAGAAACAATCTAACTCTATTAACAGATCACATGAATTCCCTAAACATTCAATATAACAATTGTAAATAATGAATTAAAGAAAATATATAGATATGCAAAATTGATTTAACATAATTCAACTAATCAATTAATCAAAACTAAAAATTAATCCCAATTGGTTTGAATCAAAAAGAAAAAACCATAATAAATAGGTTTCATCCTTAGCCCTAGCTAGGGTTTTAACCAACCATTATCGTGATAGAATAATCTTCAACAAAGCTGAAAAATAACCATAAGAAAATAACTAGAAGAATGAGAAAAAGAGAGAATATGAGATTGGAGAGAGAAATAGTGTGCGAGGAGAGAGAAAAGTGTGTGAGAAGAAAAGAAGAAAAAAGATGCGTAATAAAGAAATTATATGGGAGAGAAAAGATTCTCTCAATTCTCTTTTTGTAACAACTTTATCATTTTTAGTAACTTTTCAATTGTATCCCCTCAATCAAGGAAATCGTAATTCTTTAAGATTATTTCTTTAATCAACTCATAGTTTGTTTTCTTTTGCGCTTTTCTTGCAACTTAAGTTTTAAACACCTACAATAGAAAATTGACTCAATTAGGCCCATATAACTGTAGTAATCTAATTAATCAACTCACAAATTGTTTTCTTTTGGGCTTTTCTTGCAACTTAGGTTTTAAACACCTACAATAGAAATTGACTCAATTTGGCCCATCTAACCATATTAATCTAAAAAATAACATTTAATAAAGAGAAAAAATAATAAGTTTTATGCAATTATCATGATCACTGCTAAAGTTTCCAGTACACCCATTTCAACTTGGCTAAGGCTCAGTTTGAACTTCAACATCCCCGACCGAGCAAAGCCTAACTGCTTTAAACTACGAGTCAAACATTGGATGAATGAACGGACCACATTCCTTAAAAATAAAACCAAAATATCACAACGTCCATCGCAGTTGAATCTCAAATACACCCATGCCCGATACCATTCACTTGCACAAACCACAACATCATCGATGCTGTATTGGACAAAGCCCTCTTACATTACCACGTGTTCGGTTCGATCGGAGATAAATCTTGGATTGCTGAAAGAATGGGTGGATGGTGGAAAAGAAATGGATAAGATACAGGGATATTTGGAAGTATATACAAAGTCAGTGATATCAATAGAGGCTCTTTTGTCTGATGCCCAAGATACTCTGAGCAACAATATTTGCAGTTTGGCATTTATATGGGATTGCTATCAAATAATTTAAAGGGTAAATTACACTCACCTCCCTTGAGGTTTGGTGAAATTTCATAAACCTCCCTTCTAGTTTCTGAAATTACACTGCCCTCCCCTACCAGACTCTTAATATTAACACTGTTAACTAAAGTTACCCTTTTCCCATTTCACCCCTATTAGGGAGCTCTACAAGCTGCCATATGTCCCCTTTAATGCCCACTAACTGTGGTTAAAATTCACTCACCCCTAGGATTCATCCATTTAACCTTGATGTTTAGAAAAAAAAAGATCTTAGGTTGATTATGCTTAACCACAATTAAAGGGGACTCTACAAACCGCCATGTGTCCCCTTTAACACCCACTAATTGTGCTTAAGATTCACAAACCCCTAGGATTAATCTATCTGTCCTTGCTTTTAAGAAAAAAATAAAAATGTTAATCTTAGGTTAATTATGTTTAACCACACTTAAAGGGTCTCTATAAATTGCCATGTGTCCCTTTTAATACCCACTAACTATGGTTAAGATTCACTCACCCCTAGAGCTCATCTATCTAACATTGGTTTTTAGAAAAAAATATACTTGATTTTGGAAATATTTATTAACCTTAAGTTGATATTATTAACCTTGGTTAGAAACCAATTATTATTTAATTTTATTGAATTAACTAACCTTGTGTTGAAAAAGGAAAATTTAGACATTTTAAAATGTTTATATGATGACATCATCAAAGTCCATCCATAAAGCAACGGTAAACTTAAGGGAAGGGGGTATCTATTATAGACAACCAAAGTTGAGGAGAGGGCAGTGTAAATTCAAAAACTAGAGGGGAGATTTATGAAATTTCACTAAACCTCAAGGGAGGTGAGTGTAATTTACCCTAATTTAAATGCCGTCCATATCAGCTCTTTTGCTTGTTAGACTCTTCATCTTTTATGGTTCTAAATTGTACACATCAGAGATGAACGACTTAAAATGACCAATCGACACTCTATATAGGGTTCTACAACCTTTTCTCAATATTTTAGGGAAGAAAGCATGATATCAAACCTTGTAGATATGCTTGGAAGTATGGTTTTTAAGGGGTGGTCATGGACCTCATGGTGGTGGGAAGGTAGCAACCAGAAAGACCAACTCGCTCAAGCTGTAGTCACGCTTTCGGTTGTAACAGGTGCGATATTCTGGTGCATATGGATGTTCAAGATATCGAGGAAGAGAAGGGTGCCACTACCGCCAGGCCCCCGTGGCTTGCCATTAGTTGGGTACCTTCCCTTCCTGGGCACAGACCTCCACCAGTCATTTGCCAAATTGGCTCACGTCTATGGTCCAATCATGAAGCTACGGTTAGGAAACAAACTAATTGTGATATTGAGTTCACCGTCTCTAGCGAAAGAGGTCCTTAGGGACCAAGATACAACTTTTGCTAACCGTGATCCAACAATCGCAGCATTGACACTAACATATGGTGGTCTCAACGTTGTGTGGAGTTCAAATGGCCCACACTGGCGCATGTTGCGCAGATGTGCGCGCGAGATGCTGAATAGCACAAGTCTTGAAGCTTGCTATGCACTTCGGAGACACGAGGTTCGGAAGGCTATAAGAGGTATATATAACAAGATGGGTACAGCCATCGACATTGGTGAGCTGATGTTTCTGACAGTCCTCGACATTGTAATGAACATCATATGGGGTGGCTCGCAAGAAGGAGCGGAGAATAGTCTCAGAGTTGAGTTTCGTCAGGTGGTAGGAGAATTTGTTCAGCTGGTGGGGGAAGCCAACATCTCAGATCTCTTTCCCATTCTGGCCTCCTTTGATTTACAAGGTGTAGAACGACGATCGAAGAGGATCTTGTTGTGGATCGATCAGTTCTTCGATCCCATCATAGATCAACGAATAAAATTGAATGAGGTGAAAGGAGAGCGGACACCCAACAGCAACAAAGGAAACACGGACTTTCTTCAGTTTTTCTTGGAGCTCAAGGAGCAGGAACATACTGAAAGGTCCAGGACCAGGACGGAAATGAAGGCCTTATTACTGGTAAACTTCTTTAGCCACCTCTGCCTCTAGGATAGTGCCTGATAGACCCTAAGGATGCTCATCCTCATACCATAAGATCTAGACCATTACTGCTGCTGAAATTGGGGTAGGGTTGGAGGCTTCTGTTTTAACTAGCTAGGGCCGTCAGTCCGGCCTTTCCATGAGGGGGCCCGGCTTGATCCAGCCATTCGAAGCCCTTAAAGTAGAGGGCTTTATTTTTTCTCTGAAGGCCCCAGGTTGAGCTTAACCTAATTTTGAAAGACTCTCTTACTTGTTGAGCGGGACCATAAGCACCTACCCTAACCCAGTCAGCCTTCCACTTTATGAGACTTATAGCAACCTAAGGCTAAGACTTACTTGCATGTAAAACATTGTAATGTAATCATATAATTCTTTTTTATTTATTCATTTTTTAATATATAACAGAGGCCTATATGTGTTATGTGTAATATAAGCGTAGTATCTTTCAAGAATATATTCTTGTATATTGTAACTTTTTCATTTTTTTTAATCTAACCATACTAATCTAAAAATCTAAATGTAACAATTGGGGGTGTGGTGGTAATTTCACCAACCCTTTACTATAAATCAAAATGAATCCCCCAAGTGTGTATGAGGCTAGCAATGCTCAATTTGCATTGTCAGCGCCAAATAAAGGAGGACGGTCACATGTTAGATCGACAATCAATTTAGAAAAAAATTGCTAAAACATAAGGTAATTTTTTTGGATTTTCGGCCCTGGAAGGGCTTGGACTTATCCCGTTGAAGCCCTTTGAGGGCTAGCAACAGCCAAGATAGGACCTCACTCTTGTGAATGAGGGCCAGGCCTATGTCCACTCTTGGGAATGAGGGCGGGGCTAGGTAAGACCAAGGCCCAGCCCTTTAACAGCCCTGGTTTCAACCCATCAAATTACCCAACCCTCCGTGTATTTCATGTTCATGGACTAGGGTTGAGGTTTTTTAGACCTCCGATTAGGTTGGGCTTTATTGACCCGCTTATAATCTTACCAATTTTAAACCATTTACAACTCATCCGACCCGTTGCAATCCTAGTCCTGGTTGAAAAGTTACATAGAAGGATGGTTTAAGGTCATCAAATGTAAGCAGACAAATCTAAGACTGGATCTTCTCTTCTTGTATTTCAAAGTTGCAGTCAACTATCGGTCTAGTATTATACACTGGAACGCATTCATGTTCTCTGCACGCACCATTTCATTAGGCTGGCCTATATTATCTTGTAAATATAATTTAGTTAGATCAGATTATCATAACCATCCCATCTATCTTGCGAATTGCAATATTCTTTGTAATATTCCAAGTTAATTAATGTCATAGAACAGATGGTAATGACATCTCCAGGGTGGGACTCCAGTGATGTTTATTTCACTTAGTTCTGCACATATCATGAGGTGTTAAAAGGCAGAGTACATTAACACTATGAACGTGGTTGACAGGACATTTTCGTGGGAGCAACCGACACGACATCGACTACTGTGGAGTGGGCCATGACAGAGCTGATGAAGCATAGGGAGATAATGAGAAGAGCCCAAGAAGAACTGGATGAGGTGGTAGGGATGAACAACATTGTAGAAGAGTCCCATCTGCCCAAGTTGCAGTATTTGGATGCAATTGTGAAAGAAACACTGCGTCTGCACCCGGCGGTCCCGCTCTTAGTCCCACATTGTCCAAGTTTATCTTGCGTAGTGGGCGGCTATACTATCCCTAAGGGTTCCAGAGTCTTTCTGAACGTGTGGGCTATCCATAGGGACCCTCAGGTTTGGAACAATCCCTTAGAGTTCCAGCCTGAGAGGTTCTTAAAGGGTACTGGCATATGTGATTACAGTGGCAACTATTTTAACTATCTCCCATTCGGATCCGGAAGGAGGATATGTGTAGGAATTTCCCTAGCTGAGAGGATGATAATGTACGTATTAGCTTCACTCTTGCATTCGTTCCAGTGGAAACTGCCAAAGGGAACAGAGCTCGATCTTTCAGAGAATTTTGGGATTGTTCTAAAGAAAAGAACACCCCTGGTTGCAATCCCCACAGCAAGATTATCTAACTTAGAACTCTACGAATAGCATGAAGAACTTCTTATTAGTGGAACAATCTTGACATTTCTCTTGTATGAGATATGGTCTCATTATCTAAGTGTTTATTGAGTAGGGTATTATAGTTTCTATGCTCTGTATGATACATTTCTATGCTTGTATGGTTACATTACTACTATAATGTTGCAAAATCGTGGTATCTTTTCTTTCTCTATTTGTTAGAGGTGCTTGCACTAATCTAATGTAATCTTGTTATCAAGAGAAAATGCTAGAATTTAATGGCTAAATTGGGGGATTCCATTAGTAGCTTCTTTCAAAATCCGGTGACATCCTGGCAAAGCCTCAATAAGATTCATAGCATCAATTTCGAGTGAGTTAATCTTTGTTTTATTGCTTTCAGTTTCTACAAAGTGATTCTTAAAACTACTAAGATGTGGTCCAGATGGATTCAATGCCCATTTTATCAAGTGTTGCTAGCATGTAGATGCCGCGGCCGGACACGATCACAATAATATATGGGGAACATAATATCCAAGCTCAATGCAACCCGCTTTACTCTAATCCCAACAAATTCAAATGCTGGATTTGTTAGGCTCCGCCCGGAAAATAAATATCCTGGAACAAGAGGCAAGAATCTGGGATGAGAGGGGATAGGGTTTCTAACTCTTTTACATAATGGTATCTCAGATTTATGAAGTTCAAATTAATTAGAAGTTCCACATTCATGAAACTTAAAAAATCCAAATTTTTTGGTGGAATTTAAAAGTTCCATATTTGTAAAACTTTTGCACTCTATGAAATAATATTGTTCTAGACATCAAGTAAATTTAGGCATGAAACAATGGAAGTTCTAGATTTTAAATGTTCCACAAAAAGAACGGAGCCTTAGTGAATTTCAACCTAGATCTTTGTGTAACATTTCAACCTAGATCTTTGTGTAACATTGCATACACAACTTCATTTCTAAGTGGCTATCTAACAGGCATAAGTGTATAATTGGTAACCAATGTGTCATTGTTCATGGCAGGTCGATACATGAGAAAATGCCCACAATAGAGGTAGTTGGATAGATTAGGTCTCGACATGTATTGCTGCCCTTGGTTGTTTTTCCAAGAGTCAAGGACCTTTAACTAGGGGATTTATTTTTCTCATATTTGTTCCTGTCTTGATGGAATTGTTCTCAAATTTTTTCGCCTAGTCAGAAATTAGTACTTTCTAAAAATTTCCATTCTAACAACGTGATCATTTTTATCCATTGAGGCATTAATTCATCTGAGGAATTGAATAGGGTGCTAGATTTCTTCAGAAGATGTCAGGTTTCAAGATAAACAATGCAAATTCTTATGCTTCATCTATATGTAGGATTTGCTCTAAAGACTATCTGTGAGGTGTTCAAGTTTATAGGAGAATTTCTTGTATATTAAAATGCCCGATTATCTCATTGAAGTTTATAAAATTCATTAATTTTTTTGAAAAATAGGGCGACATCTTCCTCACCAAACTCAGACTCACTATCCGAATCCACTAAAGATTCCTTGAGAGTTTTCAAGTCCATTTTTTTAACTTTGGGTTTCTTGGATGAGTGAAGATTGAGTTCGAAGGTTTAGAGTGATCCGACCAACTCCTCAATCTTGAGAGCATTAATATTCTTGCTCTCCTCTATGGCCGTGACCTTAGGTTGAAACCTCTTTGGCAGAGATCTCAAAACCTTTCTGACAATTTTAGAGTCAGGAAGACTCTCACCAAGATTAAAGCTAGAGTTAACAATGTTTCTCAAATTAGCATAAATTCATCGAATGTTTCATTGTCTTCTATTCTAAAATTTCCAAACTTAGTGGTAAGCATCTGAAGCTTAAAGATTTTTACAGTTGTGGTTCCCTCAGGGGTGATCTTTATGATATTCCAAGCCTTCTTCGATGTGTCAAACTTTGAGATTTTTTGAAATTCTTCGAGTGTGATAGCTCCAAGGATCATAAGTCTCACAAGGCTTTTAAGAACTTACAGGAAATGCATAAGTCTAAGATCGGTTACAAGGCTCATAAGGGCGCACAAGCTCCACGAATTATGTTTAAGAGTAGTTCACAAGTCTCCAAGGATCATAAGTCTTGCAAGGCTTCTAAGAACTCACGAGAAATGCATAAGTCTAAGATCGGTTACAAGGACAAGCTCCACGGATCATGTTTAAGATCGGTTCACAAGCCTCCAAGGATCATAAGGCTCATAAGCTCATAAGGAACTCACAAGGACTCATAAAAAAAACTCACAAGAACTCATAAGGCTCATAAGAACTCATAAGCTCATAAGGAACTCATAAGGCTTATACAAGGTGTTTTGTTTCCCACGAAAGATAAGATTTGACGAATGGTTTTCTATGATGAGTTTTAAGCATGAATTTATGAATGATATTCTTTTAAGTACTTGCATGTGATATTATTGTTATTATAGCATTGTTAGCTAGTAGTTTATGCACGCTAAGTATTCCATGCTCAGTCGTACATTTTATGTCGATAGGTCCGTTCGACATTTGCAATCTTAGTCGGGTTGAGGAGGATTACGGTGAGGAGGAGCCAGCAAAGGATCAACAAGAAGAGGATAGGAACCTTGACAGGTGCCCTTATCTTGGATATTATTGAGAGTGGGTGAGAGAGAAATTACATTTGTATTTTAATGAGTGGGCATGTCCACTCTTATTTTGGTTTATTTATTGTACAAACTTGGAATACAATCATATGCTTAAAAGTAAATTTGAAGTTCACGCTTCCGCACTATTCTATGCTTCCGCTATATTATTCCAGCTTGGGTATTTTAACCAGAGGGTTTGGTATCGAATATGGCACATCATGAGCCAAAGTATCCCTAACTCCTAGGAGGTATTTTGGGTCACGACAATCGAGGTCCCTCACTTCCTCGGTGAAGCGATCACCTTCTTCCTCTTCTCTGTATGCCTCTTCTATCCAAGGCTCAACTATCGACTCAAATTCTAAACCTACCAATAATAACAAGTCAATTGAGTATTGAAAACACTCAATGGATAAGCAGTCTAACAAGCAACATATTATCATTTGAACATAATTAATACGGTAATGATTACAAACTACTAGCTAACAATGCTATAATAACAATAATATTACATGCAAGTACTTAAAAGAATATCAGTCATAAATTCACGCTTAAAACCCATCATAGAAAATCATATCATATTATCATTTTGACTCATGTAGGCTTGTGAGCGTGAGAGATTCTTAGACTTGATCTTACATGATGCATGTTTTTGTGAGATGCATGCCCATGTGGGGGCGAACACTTGTGAGCTTGTGAGATATTGCTTTTGAGATTCCATGTCCATTCCTCGGACTAATACTTGTGAGCTTGTGAGATATTACTTTTGAGATTCCATGTCCATATGCCGACCCATACTTCCTCAAGCCATGCATGCATGCTTGTGAGACGTGAACTCATGAGACTTATAGACTTTCCACACAAGTGAATTTGTGTTTGAGTGTCATAATTGAAATTCGAGTAGGTCATCGCTATGTTCCCATCTCCCACCATGGAAACTCGACCATACTATCCCATACTGTATGGTTAGAGAATTCCCGGTCTGGAAGACTTTCCTCTAAGTTTTGGTTTACCTAAATATCGATCACCATTCAATATAAATAGGGCATAGTTTAACACGAGAAGCATAATTTATTCATTTCCATAATACATTTCATAAACATTAAGCCCATTTCATTTTCATCCATCCATAAAACAACCTTCCTCCATTTCGTATAACCCTTTCTCCATTCAAAGCATACATCATCGTAGACATAAGTCCAAATTCCATAGTCACTCATTCAAACCCAATCCATCATCGTTTTTCTTCCACCATTTCCAACAAATCAACAATTGATTAAGCATAGTGTAAACTACTAATTCCCAACATCATAAACACATGCGAAAATCCCCATTTCATGAATAGAAACCCTCATTCACAATTATATATCCATTTCTTTAAAAATCATGCAAGAAAACTCTTAATCAAACCTACTTAAGCATAGAGATCTCTTAATCAAAGTTTGGCTAGCGGAATTGAGGAGATTACCTTCTAAAAAGAGACTGGACATCTCTTCCTTCAGCATTTCGTCTCCTCCTCCTAAGATCAAAAACTCTATTTCTATAGTTAAATGGATTTGGCCTCTTCAAGGAATAATTAAGCTGAATGTGGATGGAGCTTTTAGAGGTAACCTCGGGTTAGCTAGTGGAGGAGGTATCATTCGAAATCATCATGGTGATATGTTAGCCTGTTTCTTCTCGTTTTATGACCATTGTACTAGTTATGTTGTTGAGACTAGAGCCCTCCTTGATGGCATCTCGCTTTGTCATTCCATGAGATATAATTATGATTGAGGTAGAGTCTGACTCTAAATCCTTTGTAGAAGCCTGAAATGGTAATTGTCATCATCTTTGGTCTGTTTGGTATTGGAACCAAAAACTTAAAAAAGTTAACAATATTTGCTCGTCTATTACTCATATTTATAGAGAAGCAAACCAGGTTGCTGATTTTTTAGCTAACTATGGTTGTGATCTTCAGCGTTCGGATATGATCCAGTCTACTCAGGATAGCTCTCCTCATCTTAGAGCCCTTATCTTTCTAGACAAAGTGGGTTTTGGTAATATTAGATTATCTTGATGATTTTTGTGGTTGGTTGTTTGTATAGGGTTGGGGGTTTTTAAGTCCCCCTCCCTTGTTTGAGTCTATTAGGGGTAAGGTTTTATGTCCCCCCCCCCCCCCCCCCCGGTCCCCCTCTTTTTTGAGTCTTTGTAGGGGTAAGGTTTTATGTCCCCCCTTGTTTAAATTTTTTTTCTCTTTTAATAAACAGGTAGGGGTCCGCCAAACCCCCACTCCTCCTGAGTGGCTTTTATTGTAAAAAAAAAAGTCATATCGACCTTTGAGATTGTTCTCTTCGATCCAAAACGCTCCAAGAAGGCTTGAGGAGTGACCTTCAAGCTTCGACCAGGATGATTGGGAAAGACCAAACCAAATTGAACCGCTCATATTTTCTTCAAGACGAATATGGAGATCTTTTCCTAGAATGCGATTGGTTTCTAAGATCACTTCTGGATCTAGGTCTTTTACTAGTTAGCCCTGGAAAACCATGACGATATAAGGGCGGCATCTTTTTTGAAATGAGGCCCTCGGTAACGAGACAGAAAGATTCCTTATATAATATAATAATTATATTGCGGATCAGACCTATTCTGCTTCTCCCTTGAGCAAATTCTTCCTTCACAAGCTGTCAGACATGTATGCTCACGAAAGCCATTCCGGAATTGTATTAGTCTACTTAATGAATAAAACCATATTTTTCATTCACACATTGTCTTCTACATTAAGTAACATATTAAAAGTATCTCATTGGATGAGACTACTTTGTCCCTCAGGTAACATTATAAGAAAATCATCCAATTAGTTATTAACTAATTGCTAAGGAGATATGGTTTTATGGTTCCTTGTAGACTTAGTAATGTTCTAAGTTATTTAGGATACATCTGGACAATGTATTTGTACTAACTTACACATTGTTAGTTCCATGTGATGGAGTGATGAATCTCAATCACTGATAGAAGGGTCTCTTGACTAAGATGTGGATATAAGTAAGAAGTACTTATATTGCAACAGGATCGCTCAGTGGATATTCTTAGAAATATATTGTCTTTATATTTAGGATAGTCCATTTGACAGATTGTCCTTAACCTGAGAGGTCGACATCTTCTCTAGTATTTGCCTATAAAGCTTTGATGTAGCTAATCGTCAATGTCCAACACACCGGACTAAATACGGGCTCGTTGAGTTATGTACGCTATATTAGAAGAAGTGTGTGTACGCTCAATAAGAATTCCACTACTCTTACAAAGTAAGTAATTAATATTGAGTTGATACTTGTCAAAACCGGACTTGAAAAACCCAACGTTGGTATTTATCGATGAAATGGTTTTATCGAGGAGTTTATTTTCTGTCTAAAAGAAATGTAATTATTATTATTATTTCTTTTTAAAAATTTCTAAAATGTTTTTGAAAGTCCAAGTTTGACTAAAAGTATCAAAGAGAAGAGGTTCTCAATATAAGCCAGGGATTAAAGACAGTATTAGATATTGTCCCGTAAGCTTATAACAATATTGGAAGTAGAGGGACGTATCTGTAAACAAATCTTGTGATAGAAATACCTGCAAGTAATTTTCTATTTTCTGGTTGTTAATCACATTGTGTTAATGGACAATATTATGATTGGTGGAAGTCTAGGGATATAGATAAGATTCTATGATCCTAATGGAGTTGTAGGAAATGTGTTTTCTAGTAACAATGCTTCAACCAAAAGGTTAAGCACTTGGTCCCACAACTGGAAATAGGAGATCCCTTTAGATCCCACACACAAGGACCTTCTTAAAGCTTTTAATTTAAGTATTAATTAAATTAATTAATTTTTTTAAGTAATCACTATATGGTATAGTGAAGCTCTAAAAGGTGAAATCACATTGGATGTGATAAACCAAATGGGTAGGACCCATTGGGGATTATGATAAAAGAATCAAAAGTGACTTAAGAGGTTTAGGAAACCCTAAGGGGCGTGTGGAGTGGGGCCCACCTAGGGTGGGAAGCCCACTTCAAGGAGATGCCTTTGTTTTTAATTAGTTTCTAATAGCCAAACTCCTTATTGGATATGGTTAGTTAGTTAGTTAGTTAGTTACTAATTAAAGATTTCCTAATTAAATGAGATTCTATTAGTTTGTTACTAATCAAGATTCCTTATTGGATAAGGATAAGGTTAGTTGGTTACTAATAGATAAGGTTAGTTTCTTTTAATGACTAATACTAATTAATTAGAAGAAATCAAGAAAGGAAATAAATTGAGGAAGTGTAATTGGATTAGGATTAGGATTCTTGGATTGCAAGCAAATAATCGCAGCTACGGTCCAACCAATATTTAAGGGGTTGACGCCCACTTTTGGGGTGATTATCCTCACGGTTTTTCTCTCCCTCTCTCCTCAATTCGCATGCCCATCTCTCTCTCTCTCTTCTCTAGAAGTGTACGGTCACACCCCTCCTCTTTTCTCTTGTGTCCTAAGTTTTGAATATCAAGAATTATTCTTGTTCTTCAATAATAGATCTTTAGTTCAAGATCCAAGAGCTGGAATTTTTGGAAGGGCCATTAGCTTCTATTAGAGAAAGCTTTAAAGGAAAAAAGAAGGTTCGTGTGGATTGCAAAGGAGACTTGACGCTTGTAAAATTTTGCCAGTCTATCAATCTATATGGATTTGACTTAACAATTTCAAAGTCTCAAAGGTGAATGTTATTTCAACCTTCAATGAATAAAATCAATTAGAATCTTAGTCAGATCTTGAGATTCGATGTATGCCTCCTAAGAACTGTTTTTCTAAACTAAAGAGAGGCATACTTTCACAAGCAAGTCAACACTTAGAAACTATAGGTTTCTTCTCTATTTTGCCAAATTAGGGTTTGAGAGACTTAGGGATCTCAAATCCCCGAAATAGAAGACTTATTAATAATCCTAGGGTTTTAAAAATCCCAAAATACTCTTAAAATCTCGCAAAATGGGTTTGAAACCCAAAATCTACAATAGACGGTCGATCGCTGAGGTCGAAAACCCACTATTTCCCTATTTTTGTCAAAATTTCATACAGTCAGTCGATCGAGGTGGAGGTCGGTCGACCAGTTGGCTCTAAAACCCTATTATTCCTCATATTTTGACAGTCGGTCAATCGGGCTATATGGTCAGTCGACTGACTGAGCTATTTTCTCAGCTTTTCTTGCTTTTCTTTTTTTGTCATTTCCAATCTTACCTTGGTTAAATGATTTAAACGCTTAAACACACCATAACATTAATTAACATCTGAACACACAATTAATCAAATCTGTTTGACTATAATGCCCTTGATGGGTGGTGTAATTACACAGAAAGAAATTCGGGTCTCTACAGTAAAAGCTTTCTAGCCAATACAAATAGTGTTGAAAACGTAAGACATTGTCCCTATCGCCTTAAACAACATTGGGCTACCCTATTGGGTTCCCCATTTGTCCCTTGAGTTTCATAGAGCCTGACCTCACCTAGGTTATATTTTTAACCATAGATAAGCTTTCTTAACTCTCATGCTCCAACTTGCATGAGCCTAAACTGCTAAATTATTCTAAAATACAAAAAACATTAAAAAGAACCCCAAAAATCAAAGTTAGTGTGAGGGAATTTTACCGATGAATACACGTGTTAGAAGTTAACTCAAGTTGCGGTTGTGAGGCAGAAAGACAATAGCAAGACCCCGCCAGTTGATCAAGGCGACGAGGAGGGTGTGCACTCCGATCTGTACTCCGATGCCAAAGTTAGTATGTGGAGAAGATGATGGACTGTAAAAAAAATGCAGAGAGTTTGAGGGTCTTAGCTCTTCAAAAATCCGTCCCTTCACACTGTTTTTCCAGGTTCTTATAGGCTCCTCCCGCCATGGCCATAGGCACCCATGGATGACCATGCACACCTCAAATCTCTGATGTGTACTTCAATAATCATTTTAGGTAGATCTCCCGGTCATTCGTACTGCACGCGTATCTGCATATAAAAGAGAGCAGGCATAGAGTAGGAACTCGTCCGAGGTGACTAGCATTAAATGGCATTTAATGCTATATTTAATGCCAAGACAGTGTTTCCCACCTACCATCGTAGAGGTAGGATTAGTCCCAGGCGACTGGGCAATAGCACTGGATCTCATTACGTGTTGGGGTACGGGGTCGTTGACAATAAGACAACGAGTACGTTGTCAGAATGAAGACGTGATCGTTGTCTATGAGATAACAGGGTCGTTGTTCGGTATGAAGACGTGATCGTTGTCTATGAGATAACGGGGTCGTTGTTCGGTGGACGACGTTCTCGTTGTCCATATGACAATGGGCCCGTTGTCGAAGAGACAACGGAAATGAGCTCAAACGATAACACCACACCGAGGACAAGCTCGTTACTACCATACTTAGGGTTTTACGAAATTTACCCATTACAAATTGCCCCTTTATGATACTTTGAACGTGGTTCAGAGTGTCATAAATATAGCGAAACGATGGAGGAGAAGATACTGCTAACCTCAGAATGGCGATAGGTCACGTATTCTGCACGCGAAGACGTAGCGTCGTGCCAGTTGTATTGCGCGTGCCGAAACGTCATACCTCATAAATGTTTGGCAGGCTGTCATCATTATCTTTCGGACGCTTCGTTTTACCCGACAGTTACTTAACTCGGTCAGAAGACCATCCTGCCCTTCATGTTGTCTGCATGCGTGGATACGCGTACGGTATAGATCGAGGTCATTATCGTCCTTCGAGTTATGGATTGGTCTATAAATACTGAAGGCCTGGTACTTCATCTTCTTCGCTTGAATTCTTGCGTTCTGCTACTCTGCCGAAAATTCTTCTCACCGACGGTCTGCTACTCTGCTCTTCTCTCTTCTCTTGCTGTGCTCCTTGCTTCCTAGATATACAGTTTTTGGTAAGATTCTCCTCTTTTCTTTTGTGTTCATTTTAACCTCTTCCATCCACCTCTTCTTTTGTTCTGTGGTCGTTTTCCTGTATTTTTTTTTTTTTGCTATACTTGTTTGCCACCATGTCTGCCGAAGTTGTTAGAATAAATAGTGCCGATGAAGCCAGTTGTTCAGGCAGTGCCCCTCACGGTGTTATTACCAGCGTTTCCAAACCCAAAACCAAAACAGTTGTCAAATACGCTCTTGACCATTACAGAGCCCTTTACCAAATTCCCCCTCATGTCCACATTCATTTTAAGGAAGAAGACGTTCTTCCAGACCACCATTCTTCCTGCACTATCGTCTACCTCGTCCAGTTCGAGGCTGGACTTCGATTTCCCTTATCTCCCATTGAGGACTCCGTCCTGTCCGCCCTTCAAATTGCCCCGGGGAAAATGCACCCGAAGTTCTACAAATACATGTCTCTGATGGACAAGTTCAACAGAGACGGGTACAACGTAGAGGCCAGGCACGTCTTCTACTTCCGCCATGTCGTGAAATGTCGGGGGACTGATGAGGAGGGAAAGAAAACGTACTTCACCTGGAGTCAAAAACTCAGGATCCCCGATATCATCACACACCTCCCTGATGTGGAACGGGACTGGAAGGAGATGCCTTTCGTGGTCTCCGGAGCTTGGAGGGCAGAGACTGCCCGTCCTGTTCCCCACGAATTTACTTCAGGTCTATTACTTTTGAATCGTTCTCCGTTGTCTGTTCTGAAAACGTATTCCTGTTACATGGCTAATAACGTTTCACTCTTTCTGCAGAGATTTCTAAGCCACGTTTCTCTGAACTTTCCGCGGAAGAAGAGTACGCGCTTCGGAAAGTTCGCATCGATAAAGGGGACGATTACGTCACCTGGAAGCCGTCCTCTGCTCAAGAGACAGGGTCCGCTGTAGAGGCAGGGACCTTACCTAGAAAGTCATCCCGACCAGCTCGTCCACCGCCTCAGAGACCGCTCGGGCCGATAGCTTTCCTTGACGAGGAGATAGAGGAAGATATGGCTTACCAACTTCCCTTATCACAGCGATCCTCACAGGCTCCGACGCTGACTCGTCCTCCCCGCCCTTCTCGTCCCTCCCATCTCTCCGCGGCGGATAAGAAGACGGAGAAAAGAGAGAGGGAAGAAGCTCTCAAAGCCCTGAAGGCAAAAAAAGCTCGACGAGAGGCGGAACACGACCAAAGGGTCCAAGAACGGGAGTCCGCCGGGGTGTTATCTACTCAAGCTGCAACATTCGGCGAGGGGAGTGGTATCCCCGCGGAGGAGCCTCCAATTGTTAGCACCGGCCCTCCCGTGGCTATCGTAGCTGCTCCGTCTACTGTGGCAGATACGGCTACTGTTGCTCCTCCCAACTCTACTGCCCCTGTGGTTGTCCCGGCCTCTACTTCCTCACTAGCCGCAAATGTGGCTTCGTCTTCCGCTTCCCCGTCTTCTGTTCCTCCATTTCCTGCCCCTCCTCGAGAGAGGATTACCACGGGGGGCCCCGCCGAGCTATGGAATCCCGTCTTCCCCCGAGGATATGCTCATCCTACCGTCGTACATTCGGCGATGGAGCACGACTCCGTTGCCACATCGATGATGTTGGCGATGAGACTCCCAGCGGATATAGCCACAACGAGAGACATGCACTGGATGTGGATGTTCAGTGCCGCGAGTCGAGTTGTTGCCACGGTACGTTTTTTTTTTTTTTAGCTGGGCAACATGCTCGCCGGGATGTACGAAATTACCACCGAAAACAGGCGTAATGCCAATGCGCTGAGGGACAAAGTCATCGACCTGGAGAAGAGGGGGGCCGAGGATGTGAAACGACTGAACCACTAGTTGATGTCCGTTAGAGCTGACCTGCGGGCTGCTAAATGCACGATTGCCACGACCGTGAAACAACGGGACAAAGCCCGTAAGGCAATGGAGGGAGAGAAGGCGGCGGTGGAACAGGCCGAGAGATTCGTCCTCTGGATCAGCGAGATGGACGAGATCGTGAACACTCTTCGTCAACGGCTAGAGGCGACTGAGGCCGAGAAGGCAGCGTTTGCCAAACAGCTTGAGGAGGCTACGGCCATGAGGGACAAGGAAGTTGAAGCTGCCAAGGAGGCTTTAACGGAGTCTCTTCGAGCCCACTTCCAGATAGAGATGGAACGGCTGATAGCCGAAGATCGGGTCGAGACGGAGAGGGAGCTGATGAACGAGCTCCGAGAATCGGGACGACTGGTAGAGTCTCCCCAGCAATCGAAGGACGAGGCCACTCGTTCTAAGGCTGTGGGCATGGAGTTCCCGCTCGGGTGAAGAGCTCGAGGTACAAGGAGGGGGGCAACCCCCGTTACCTATTGGACCATCTCCCGTTCTCCCCGAGGCTCCAGCTGAAACTGCTTCCGCCGATCCCGCTGTTGCTGCTGACAATGTTCCGATCGTTCCCGATGACGCTGTCGTAGTTGTTGAAGTTGGCGAAGATTGATCTTTCCTCCTTCCTATCCCCTTCTTTTCATATTTTATTTTGGATGTACTCATGGCAATTCGGATGTTCGACTCCTGTTAGTAAATTTTATATATATCTCCATTTGTGGTCACCGTGTAGCAACCGATCGATCCGGAATAGGCATCTCGTTCAAATAAGACAAATAGCATATAATTAACTCGTGATTGGACACCCTTCTCATAACGAATATAATTCACTATATTACTCTAATAAGGGGGTTGTCAAGGGTTATTTCTTGGAATGCAGACATACTCTATGTTCAAAGACGCGGATTAACACTACGGACGTACTTCGACAAATGGTCCATTTCATAAAGATGAACTTGTGGTAACTCGTGGTGGGACACCATGCTCAGAGGACATTCCATTAGTATAAGCCACCAGTATGCTCAGATGGCAATTCCTTTGTATGAGCCACCTGTGTCCCGTGGTGAGTACCCTGTTCGTGTGAAATGCACCCGCTGTGGTAACACATCGGGACACCATGCTCAGAGGACATTCCATTAGTATAAGCCACCAGTATGCTCAGATGGCAATTCATTTGTATGAGCCACCTGTGTCCCGTGGTGAGTACCCTATTCATGTGAAATGCACCCGCTGTGGTAACACATCTATAACATTTTACCAAGTACTGGATATGTAAATAAAAACGATTTATCACATGCTCACAGCAAATGCTCATAACGCATAACTTTATTGGAAAAATTGCTTTAAATTCATGACGTTCCATGACTTCTGAATTACATTACCTTGTGATCTTTAAGGTAGTACACACCGGGGCTCCCGACACGGTCCACGATGTATGGCCCTTCCCAGTTGGGACCCAGCTTTCCGCTATTGACTTCTCGTGTATGTTGGAAGACTTTTCGAAGAACGAGATCTCCGACTTGAAGAATCATTTTCCGTACTTTCTTGTTGTATGCCTTTCGTAACTGTTGTTGATACCGTTTCATCTGGATACTAGCATCTTCCCGCTTTTCTTCCAGCAAGTCCAAATGAATAGCCATTAATTCGACGTTTTTGTCTTCCTCTCCGTGCTTCTTTCGGGAACGTGTTGTTGGCAGGCAGACTTCGGTGGGAATAACAGCCTCCGTCCCGTATGCCAAAGAGAAAGGGGTCTCATTCGTAGGGCTTCGCGGTGTTGTCCTGTATCCCCACAACGCATTATGTAACTCGCTGGTCCACTTTCCCTTGGAATCTTCCAGTCTTCTTTTGAGGGCATTCAAAATGTTCTTGTTAGCTGCTTCGGCAAGGCCATTCCCCTGAGAATAATAAGGAGAAGAGAAGATGTGCTTGATTTTCAACTCTCGGCAAAAGTCGGCAATGAGTTTTCCTGTGAACTGCTTCCCGTTATCAGAAATGATGGACTGCGGAATGCCGAATCTACAGACAATATGTTCCCACAAGAACTTCTTCACTTCTCGTTCTCTAATACGCACAAGTGGAACAGCCTCGATCTACCGGGAGAAGTAATCCGTGGCTACCAGCAGAAAAGTTAGATTACCGGGAGCCTTAGGAAAGGGTCCTACGATATCAAGTCCCCAGCGAGCGAAAGGCCAAGGTTGAGACACGATGTTGAGTTCCTGAGCGGGGGCATGAATTAATTTCGCATGACGCTGACACTGACTGCATTTTTGTACGTACTTTTGTGCGTCAGCTTGCATGTATGGCCAAAAATATCCTTGCCCCAGAGCACGATGAGCGATAGTCCGTCCTCCCGAATGGATGCCGCAAATTCCTTCGTGGAGCTCGGCTAAGATCTTCTCTACGTCTTCAGGATGCACACATCTCAAAAGGGGTCTTCCAAAGGATTTACGGTACAGTTCCCCATCCACAAGGGTATAACGGGGAGCTTTATATTGTATTCGTCTTGCTTCCTTTGTGTCGGAGGGGAGAATTCCATTCTTCAAATAAGTTATTATGCCCGTCATCCAGCTTGGCACTTGATTTACGGATAACACCGTGCGTTGTGTTTGCAGTTCAATGGAGGGGTATTCCTTATACTCCATGAGGATTGTCTTGGATTCATCAGTTTGCATCATCGAGGCGAGGTATGCCAATGCATCAGCATGCCTGTTATCGTCCCTTCGGACATGTTTAATCTCGATGACATCAAAGGCCTTTCGTTGTTCTTATAAAAGTGCAGCGTAGCGTCTCATCCGTTCATCTCGACATTCATAGATACCGTTGACTTGGTTCACCACGAGCTGTAAATCACAGAATACTCTGAGTTTAGAAATTCCCAACTCTCGTGCACTTTGCAACCCAAGTATTAACGCTTCATATTCAGCTTCATTATTGGAGGTAGTATAACCAAGACGTGTCAGCTTTTATACTTTAACATGATCTGGGCTGACAAGAACAGCACCAAGTCCCGAACCGCTGACATTAGACAACCCATCTACGTACAAGACCCAGCCGCACCACATCGTCAGTTTGGTTCCATCTCCCGCCTCGTCTTCCACAACGGTATCCTCCTCCGCATCGTCTGGGAGCTCATGACGGTCGGGCTCTACTGAAGTTTCGGCCTCCTCCACGGGGAAATCGGCCAGGAAGCTTGCAACGGCCTGTCCTTTCTCTACGGTTCGGGCCTGATATTGGATATCGAACTCGCTGAGTGCCACTGCCCACTTTGACAAACGTCCCGCAGTTTCAGGTCGCCCCAACACAATTTTCAAATGGTACGTAGTGATGACGACGATGGTATGTGCCTGAAAATAAGTACGTAACTTTTCAGCAGAAAAGACAAGAGCCAGGCATACCTTTTCCATTTTGCTATAGTTGGATTCTGCCTTGTGGAATGTTTTGCTAACGAAATAGATAGGCTTCTCTACGCCGTTGTGACTTCTGAGCAGCACGGAGCCAATGGCTCGTTCCGAAACGGAGAGGTAGAGGTACAACACTTCACCAGGTTCAGGTACGGAGAGGATCGGAGTGGAGCCTAGATACGTCTTCAAGGCGGCAAAAGATCGGGAACACTCTTCTGTCCACCTGAAAATGGAATCCTTCCTCAATAACTCGAACAGAGGTCTACAACGGTCAGAAGACTTCGATATAAACCGGTTAAGAGCAGCGATACGTCCTGTCAGTTTTTGAACTTCTTTCCTTGTCTTCGGCTCCGGCATATCTATCAGAGCATGGATTTGCGTGGGATTTGCTTCGATGCCCCGTTGACTGACGAGGTAACCAAGGAATTTGCCCGAGGTGACGCCGAATATACATTTATCAGGATTTAACTTCAGATTGAAAGTGCGTAAAATAGAAAACGGCTCCGCCAAGTCGGCTACAAGAGAGACCCGAGTTCGGCTTTTCACAACGATATCGTCAATGTACACCTCCACCGATTTACCAAGCAAGGGTCCAAACATCAGATTCATTAACCGTTGATAAGTGGCCCCGGCATTCTTCAGGCCAAAGGGCATGACCCGGTAACAGAATAGACCACGCTCCGTTATGAAGGCCGTCTTCTCTTGATCATCCTCAGCTAAGAGGATTTGATTGTAACCCGAATACCCGTCCATGAAGCTCAACATCTCGTGACCCGCGGTGGCAGTGATAAGTCTATCGATTCTGGGAACTGGGAAGAAGTCTTTCGAACAAGCTTTGTTAACATTAGTAAAATCAATACAGACTCTGACTTTCCCGTTCTTCTTCGGAACAGCTACTACATTGGCTATCCATTCTGGATATTGGACCTCACGAATGAACCCGTGCTGAATTAACTTATCAATCTCTTCATTGACGACCTCATGGTACGCCGGAGCAAGTCTACGAGGCTTCTGTTTAACCGGATTGACTACGGGATCAACGTTGAGATGGTGACAGATGATTTCAGGATTGATACCCGTCATGTCCTCGTGGGACCAAGCAAAAACATCAAGATTCCTCCTCAGAAAATTTATCAACTCCTGTTCTTCGTCCGTTGTCAAACAGGTCCCAATTTGTAGCGTCCTTGGCTCGTTCTCCGTCCCAAGGTTGACAAGCTTCGTGGGTTCAACAGAGTGGTTCGTCAACGATTCACCCGGATTCTTCTCTTCCACGAACCCGATCTGTAATTGCTATTTGAGTAGGTCGGGTGGGGCATAATCACACTTCTGCGATGCCAGCTGGTCTCCTCGTATTTCACTTGGTCCGTCTGGAGTAGGGAATTTCAGAACCTGATAATAAGAAGACGTAACAGCTCTCATTTCGTGAGTCCACCATCGCCCCAAGATGGCATTGTATAGGGATGGCGCGTCGACAATGGAGAACCGAGTGGACAGGATGATAGGTCCAGCTCTGACCGGTAAGATGACTTCTCCTACGGGTTGCATCGAGCTTCCGTCGAATCCTATCAAGGGGGTCTGTGCAGGAACGAGAACTGCCGGGTTCAACCCCATCTTTGCGAAAGCATGGAGATACAGAATATCTGACCCACTTCCAGGGTCAACGAGCACTCGCCTGATGTCAAAATCGCCAATTCGCATAGTCAAGACAAGAGCATCGTAGTGAGGCCTGACCACAGTTGTCATGTCCTGATCAGTGAACGATAGGGCCTGCTCGATTTCCCTCGTTATCGATCGCACCTGACAAAATTTTACCACGTGTGATAACTTCCTTGCCTTCGCTCGGAACTGCTGTTCAATATCTACTTCCGGTACTCGAGCGTGATGGATGACATTTATGACTCCCTTCAGAGCTTCTCCGCCTAGGCCCATATGACCAGATGGCTCTCCCTCATGAGATCGAGTGGATGGATCCGTAATACGCCCTTCTCCTCTTCCAGAGTCCACATATTCTCCCAGATAGCCTTCACGGACTAATCTTTCCAGATATTCTCTCAGGATGCGACAACGATTTGTAAGGTGCCCGTGGCACTTGTGATACTGACAATACTCATGCGCCCTGGGTCCCGAGGTGACATCACGAACGGTTCGTGCTGGCCATTCGAAGTATGGTTTATCTTCCATCGTCTTCATAATCGTCGCCGGGCTCGCTGAGAAGTTGACTTGACCAGCACGAGATGCAAAAGGACGTCTTTCTGTTGTCTGATTCTCCCTTTCCTTGTTATGCCCGGGTTCCTCTTGTCTCTGATAGGCACGGTCGTCCCGCCGTTGGGAGTTGGGACGTAGATCCGTCCTTCTTGATGAGTCTGAATCTTGGCCGACTCCCAACGAGTGTCGGTTCGGTTCTCCCCGTCGTTCAACGTACACCACTTTTTCCTGTCGTGTGTGCCACCGTGGTTCCTCGTCGCTGGAAGATGATTCATACTTTGGTCTCTTCCCTCTCTTCGAGGAGGGTTTGCTTCCCCACTCCACAGTATCTACCCCTCGTGCTCTGGGTCTCGTCGATGCTGCAATATCGTCCCCCATCCTCCCGTACTTAGAGGCACGGACTATCAGTTCGTCCATCTTGATTGGACAGTCAAGGGCAAGAGATTCGTAGAGCTTAGAATTCTTGGGTATAGCATTCTTGAAGGCCGCTATGCAAGTGCAGTCTTCGATCTTATCGATATTAGAGACTTCATCGGTAAACCGTTGAATAAAGTCTCTAAGGGGTTCCGCCGACTTCATTCGCATGGCGAAGAGTGAATCTGCGCCTGCTTTCTTCTTCTTGTTAATGATGTACTGGTCAATGAAAACTGACCTGAGATCAGCCATACACTTGATCGACCCAGCGGGTAGATTACGGAACCATCTCGCAGCCGCTCCAGTCAGGCTACTAGGGAAGGCTTTACAGAGGAGATTATCATCTGGATTACGGACAGCCATAACATTCTTGAAGTCAGTCAGGTGGTCAATAGGATCTCTCCTCCCATCGAACTTAACAAAATTTGGTACCACGAATTTTGACAGGGTATATGATTCGACGATCTCCTTGGAAAAAGGGGACGTCTCCTCCTCGTCTTTGTACTTCTGAGCGTATTGATCGAGAGAGGCCCCGCTCGTCACTCCTCTGACTCGAGCATTGATCAGGGCTTCCACGTCCTTGAGGGTTAAGCCTGTCTTCAACCCGTCGTTGCTGACACGGAGATCTCGTTGTTCAGCATGAGCACCAAGAGAACGAGGATAGGCAGTCTCGTCAGTAGAAGGAGTGAGAGTGAATCTTCTCTCCAGATTCTCTGGTGCAGACGGCGAAACCGGGATTGTTACTTTGGGGGGAGGGGAAGAAGGGAAATTGAGTTTACGAGCTGCAGAGCCCCCTTTAGGAGATTCGTCATCGATCTCCAAGTTACTATGCTCTAAAGCATCAAGCCGCTCCTGCAGTGACTGCTGCTAGCTGACTATCTGGGCCAGAGTGGCCTGTTGTTGTTGTAATAGTAACAGGATAGGATCAGGTATGGTCATGAGCCTTTCTGGTTGTCCAGAAGATTGGCTTGATGCGAACGTTTGCGTGGCGGAAGGGGTGCAGGAAATGGCTTGAGGGGGCTGGTTTTCGACGATAGACTGAGGAGTTTGGTCTGCCATGCTGACCAGGAGAGGTGGTGTGAGCAAAGGGTGGGTTCGGCTAAAAATTCCCACAGACGGCGCCAATTTTGTGAGGGAATTTTACCGATGAATACACGTGTTAGAAGTTAACTCAAGTTGCAGTTGTGAGGCTGAAAGACAATAGCAAGACCCCACCAGTTGATCAAGGCGACGAGGAGGGTGTGCACTCCGACCTGTACTCCGATGCCAAAGTCAGTATGTGGAAAGATGATGAACAGTAAAAAAAATGCAGAGAGTTTGAGGGTCTTAGCTCTTCAAA